>JALGQZ010000006.1:56736476-57363315 GCA_023105745.1 Austropuccinia psidii
AAAGAGAAAAAAAATTCTATAAATGAGTTTTTTTTTTCAATTAATAATGAAAATACTTTAAAAAATTTTAAAAAACATTCAATCAATATATATATAGATATGTATGTATATGAATTAATTTAACATTAATATTTTAAAATCAAAATTTAGTTTGTTTTTTTTATATTAATTAATTAATTTTTTTTTTTTTAAATTTTTTAAATGATTAAATAATTATTTAGTTAGAATAATTAATATATAAACTTTAAATTATTACTTTTTTAAAAAAAACAACAGAAAAAAACAAATTTTAATATTTCCTAATTAAGTTTTAAAATCAAAAAAATCAATTTAAATAAATTTAGGGTGTTGGTAAACCCACCTAAGCTTTTAGTAAAAACACGTAAGCCCTTACGTGTTTTTACTACAAATGACATTAACAATGCCATTTATGGAATTGTTAAGGCTATAAATGACATTAACAACACCATAAATGGCATTTTTAATGGCATTAACAATGCCATTGACAGAATTAAAAGTGCCATTGATGGAATTAATAATGCCATTTAGGGAATTAACAATGCCATTTGTAGCATTAATATTTCCCTTTATTGCATTGATAATGCCATTTATGGCATTAATATTTCCCTCTATTGCATTGATAATGCCATTTATGGAATTAATAATTCCCTCTATTGCATTGATAATGCCATCAATAAACTTCAAAATGCCATTAATGGCCTTCAAAATGCTATAAATAGCCATATTTCATTTAAAAACCACCCCTTATTTTTTTTTTTACCATACAATTATGTGTTTTTACCAATTGATGGCAAAAAACATTTAAGGGATTTTGTTTTTTTTACTAAAAGCTTATATGGGTTTACCAACACCCTAAGTTTTTTTTTTTTTTTGGTGATTTATTGATGATATAACAATTAAAAAAAAAAATTAAAATAAAAATTAAAATAAAAAATTAAAAAAATATATAATAAAAATTTTGAATAAAATTTTTTTTTTTTTTTATAAAAAACAAAAAAAACATCTAGTTTATTCATTTTAATTTCAAAAAAAAAAAAAAAAAAAAAAAAAATTAATTTAATATTTAATATTTAATATTTAATTTTTTTTTTTTTTTTTTTTTTTTGTTTGATAAGAGAGGAGGAGGATAATTATTTATAAATTAAATTCTTTCAAATTTTTAAAAATCTTTTTTTTTTTTTTTTTGTTAATTTGAAAAATTATTAAAAAAAAAAAAAAAAAAAAAAAGATATGATTATTATTATTTTTTTTTTTTAAAAAAAAAAATGGTATTTACTTTTTTTAATCTTTCTTTTCTTTTTTTTTTTTTGTTTTTTTAAAAAAAAAAAAATATATGATTAGAAATTTTTCATTTATTAAATTTTTTTTTTTTTTTTTAAATTTTTTTAAATTTTTTTTTTTTTTTTTTTTTTTTTAGGTAATAATTACCTTTTTTTTTTTTTTTTTTTTTGAATAATTAAATTAAATTTTAAAAAAAAAAAATTTTTAGAATAATAATAAATTAATTTTTTTTAAATTTTAAAATAAATCAAAAAATAAAATATTCCTTAAAAAAAAAAAAAAAGAAATTAAATTCTTTTTTTTTTTTTTTTTTTTTTAGAAAAAGGAATGAGTGAATAATTAAAATATATTATATTATATTATATGTATTCTAAATAAACTTTAAGTCAAATTTAAGAAAGATTTATGATTAAAATTGATGAAAATTAAACAATATGAATCCAATTAAATAATTTATATACTTTTCAATTAAATAATTTATAATTGGGTTTATTTTTATATAGATTGATAATTAAAAGATATCTATTAAAAAAAAAAAAATTTTTTTTTTGGATGAGAACTTAAAAAAGAATATCAATTAAATAATTAATTTAAAAGAATTTTTTTTTTTTTTTTTTTTAATTAATTATTTAAAACTATATTTTTTTTATAATTCATAATAAATAATCATTTAAATTAATAAAATATAATTTAAATAAAATTTTAATCTCTAATAGATTTTTTTGATTTTATTTAACTTTATTTATTTATTTTTATTTTTTTAATTTCTTTTCTTTTTATTTAATGAAAATTGAAATTTCATTTTTTTTTTTTTTTTTTTTTAATTTTTTAATTTTTTTTCTTTTGTTTTTTTTAAATAATATTCAATTCCCTTTTTTTTTTTTTTTTAATTTAAGTTTTTATTTAAATTTTTTTTTAAATAAGAATTTAATCTTAATTCAATAATTAAATTTAATTAATTCTAAAAAAAAGGTTCAAAATTAATTTGATAGAAGTTATTTTATTATTTGAGATAATTTTTCATCCCTTTTTCATTAATAATTAATTTTTTTTTTTTTTTAAATCTTTCCTAATCTTTTTTAAGTTATTGATTTAAAAATCAAGTCATTAAGGGAATTTTTTTTTTCTCTTGTT
Organism: Austropuccinia psidii; assembly: GCA_023105745.1. NCBI lineage: Eukaryota > Fungi > Basidiomycota > Pucciniomycetes > Pucciniales > Sphaerophragmiaceae > Austropuccinia > Austropuccinia psidii. The sequence continues at coordinate 56,738,913 of JALGQZ010000006.1, forward strand.
GGGATTATTTATAATAAACCTGAAAAGTCCCTTATAAATCAATAAAATTGTTCTTATTTTCGATTGATTTTAATTGGTTATATGATGGTACTTTATATGGATCCATTTCTTGATATTTCTATTTCTGAGGAATTCATCCTCTTTGCAAGTCTTTCCTTGTCATATTTTTGATCTTCACTAACCCTAATCATATCATATTTTCCATAACTGAAGACTTTCCCCTGTTCTTGATCATCTTCCTCCATACTCTGCCTCCCCAAAAATGATGACTGCAAAAAATAAAGCTCTTCATTATCATAGCTATCAAATTGGAATACATTTGGGCAATGTCTAAAAATGTTCCTCATGGATTCAAAACATGGGCATTTTGATTCAAGTAACTTTGGTAACTTTTTTTGTTCCTCTTCAGTTTTCCCTGCACCCATTTGTCTTTCCCCTTGAAGGGTCTTATAAGAGTTTTTTACTTAGTGGATTATCATTTCTTCAATTCATGAATGTCAAGATTTAAGTTTCCATTCAAAAAAAATATTCAAAGCCATCAAATTCCTACCCTTGCGTCTACTTGTTGGAGCCCCATGCTATCTCCTGGTCATCAAATTATTCTGATTGATTGTAATTTCAATAAATCAAAACATTAGTTATTGATGGCAGAAATCAAAATACCATTATAATTATCCTCATCGTCAATATAGCTATAGATTCTTTTTATAAACTGACAGATTTTTCCTAAATTTTGATTCACATGATCTCTATTTCTCTGATTGACTACTGCCATTTTATGCTGATTGTCCTGGAATTCTTGTGCTTTTGAATGGCACTGCTGTTTTGTTTTTGTAGTACTTTTATTTGTAATGATTGATAGAAGAGATCCACCCTTAGTGGTGGAATCAATTAACAACCTTGATTGATTGTTTCCCAAAAGCATGAGGTCAAGTGTTGATAGCAAGGAGCTCATTTCCAACTTAATCACCAGATAAGTTGGTCCAAAAATGAAAATTGAATGAGCTGAATAAAGAATGAAAAATATATGTAAGATCAAACGAGTAAATATAAAAACTTACCAAACAAAAAATATCGATATGAAAGGTTATGTTTATAATTCACTCAGAAAAAGACTTATTGAAAAACCAAAACCCAAAGATTGCAAATCATTTGAGATAAAAGTTGAAAGGTTCAAAGATAATTGATGGAGAAACCCAGACCATAAAAGGTTGAAGAAATGAGATTGAAAAAATTGATTTGCGAAATCAAATGGTCAGCGCATTTTTGCTCAGGAAATGTATGATTGTAAAATAAGAAAAAAATTTAAAAACAAGGGCAAAAAAATAGCAATTTGTAGGATTGAATTAGGTTCCTCAAGAGGTACTTAATTGGATTGAGCTAATTTTGGATTTATGTTAATTTTATGGGCAACTTCATGTAAAATTATTTATAATTTAGTTTTGAAGAAAATAATTTTGAACCATCATATTGTTTTTTATTTATTTTTAAATTAAAGTATTTAATAAATTTTATATAACGAATTTGGTGTGTAGTATTAAATCTTTAAAAAATGAAAAAAATTGGGTTAATCTATTACAATTTCAAAGGATTTCTTGCGAAAAATTATTGTTTGAAAATTTAAATGGAGATCTTCTGAAACAGTCTAAGTTATAGTAGAACATGAACTGAAGACCGATTCCCGATTTTCTTGAATCTTGAGTATTTTGACTGGATAAAATTTGAAATTTTTGAGGTAAGCCATGAAGGAACATGAGATTAGTTCATTTTCTTGCAACTGAAATCACAATTTTGATTTTGGTGCCAAGAAAAATATTTAAAAGTCTTGAATGTATCAAACCACTATCGAATCAAATTTGTCCTTTTTCCAACATGGGTGGGTATGGATAGCTCTGTTATGAAGCATTGTTAGAATCATTTCATTGTATTTTCTGACACTTGGTATGTTATAAGAACTGTTTTTTTTTTCATTAAAAATATATAAATTTAAAACCAGATTGAAGGTAATTTTCAAGGATCACATTCTTGAAACGCCAACCGAATTAGTTTTGACAATCAAGATACTTTAGTCCCCAACGAAATTAGATTCTTATGAGTTTGTTGAGATGGGTAGATTTACGGCTCTTTCAACGACAAGAAATGGCGATATTATAATTGGACACATTGCAAATTTGTACTAAGTTAAGGCGATTGAGTGTTTGATGTAGTCTCAAGTTTCTGAGCAATAAAATGGTTGTTTGTCGATGGTATTAACACTAAATCTTTTGGTGAGGATGCCGGGTTGGTTAAGTGATTGATCTGATTGTTGTTCATGAAGGTTTTGACAGCTTAAAGGAGTTAAATGTGATGATTTGTTTCCGTCTCCTGTGTAAGGACAGTTGATTGACCAATGCCACCATTTGTTTTGTTCTTCAGATTTCTTGAGATCGAGTAATAATTTAGTATGTTCGATTGTTGGATTAGGTGAACGAGGTAACTTTCGACCAGTTTTTGAAAAGTGTGAGGGTGTTTCTGAAGAGACTGATACTGAGGATTGGTTAGTGTTTGTTCGAATGCAAGGGTAAGTGGTGAAGTTGTTAGGTTTAGGGGTTGGATAAGGGCGCTTTACGAAAGGTGAAAGTGATTCAGACCAGATTGAGGGTTCGATTTTGAAGTCTGATGGAATCATAGGAGGAGTTGGTATTGGTGTGTGTTTAAATTTGAGACGTTTAAGTCGTAATGGTTTAAATTGATCTAATTCATGATTTTCTGAATTAAGTTTGATTTTAGGACGAAGAAGGGCTTGATGGATTGAGCTTTTTTTGGGACGCGAAGGAAGTAAAATTTGATCCTGATTTGAGGATAGTGAGCTCAACGTGGATGACGAAGAAGCAGTTGTTGCCGATTTAGGTTGTCTTGAGCTTGGAAGTTTTCGAGGCTTGCGATGATAATTTTTTTTTGAATAAAGAAAGCAACGAATTTTTCAATTTTATATAATCCAAGATGATCATAAGATATTAATTGATGAGACCAGAGACCAAGCTAGATCAGCAAGATTGAAGTGAGTAGAAATCAAAATTTTGAGTGATCGATCACGATCCATGAATACCAAAATTGGATATTAATCGAACCGATTAGCAGATTAGTCCGAGTCAATAAGGCCGACGAAGGCGATTTCAGGCCAAGATTGGAGTTTTCGATAGAATTTTTCAAGGCGAAATTTTCAAAATTCAAGAAAATTTGAGACGATTTGAGGAAAATTTGAGAAAATTTGAGAAAATTTGAGGAAAATTTGAGAAATTTTGAGAAAATTTGAGAAAATTTGAGAAAATTTATTTTTTATTTTTCAAATTTTAAATTTTAAATTTTAGCTTGAATGATTTGAATGATTGATTATGGAATTTAAGCAGGCTGATTAGCTAATTAGCATGTCAATTAGGTTAATTGATGGATTATTGACCAGTCAAATCAGCAAAGACGAGTTAAAAAGTTTAGCGACCAAAATGGGTCACCAAAAAGATTAATTTAATTTTAATTTTAATTAAATAAAATAAAATAAAATAAAATAAAATAAAATAATTGGAAAAAAATTAAATTTTTAACTTACCATAATTTTTGATTTTTTGATTTTTTGATTTTTTAAAATTTTTAAAATTTTTAAAATTTTTAGTTTTTTGGATAAAAATTAAAATAATCTCTTTGATTTCTTGATAAAAATTTACTTAGCTTTCAAGATGTAAATTGGGCCCAATTGGAACTAAACTAACTAGACTAACTAATCCAAATCGTAGAATTTTAAGCTAAAATTGATCAAATCATCATTTGAAGCTCAAGTTGAACTACAACTACTCTACTCTAGTCAGATATTAAGATTTTAGCCGTAATAATATAGAGTGGTACTGTACTGTAGTAGAAAATAAATTTAATTTGTACAAGTCCATAAGAATTAAAATCAAAATCAAAACTTCACATCTTGAAATCACACGCCTAAAGAAAAGTTGATTCATCTTAATTCAAGAAGAATTTAAACTTGAAAATCTCATGGAGCTATGAAGATATGATTAAGAAAAATTCACTAATCTACTTCTCTAGTCAAATTTATATTTTAAAAGTTGTTTTTGTTTTTGGAAAAATCAAAAAATGACCATTTTCTCACCCTTTTTCATTAAACTAAAAAGATATAATTAATTAATCAATTAATATTATCTAATGAAAGTTTCCTTCTTTTTTGTAATTACTTGATTTATTTATATATATATATCTATTTTAGTTATACATCATTAAAGTTATTTCTTCCTCTTTCTTTTTGCTTTATTTTTGATTTTATCTTTTTAGATAAAATAATAACGATAATGATTGATTATTCAAATTTAAAGTTTAATGATTTATTGAGTATTTTATTTTGATAATTACAAAAAAAAAAAAAAACTATGAATTTTTTCCAAAAAATAAAATAAAAGAAAGAAATGAATAAATTAAATATTTGATTTATATAAAACCTTTTTTTGTTTTGAAAATTTTATATATATTAAATTCTATTATTTAATTTATTTAATTTATTTTTAATTTTTAAACAAAAGAAAAAATAAATTAATTTTCTTTTTTAATAATCAAAACGATTTTTTATTTTATTTTTTCTTTATTTTTAAGGATAAAGATTTTATTTTAGAATTTAGTAAAAAAAATTAATAATAAATAATAAATTGTAGTAATAATATTTTTATCTTTATTATTATTCTTTTTTTATGTAGTTGAAGATTAATATATATATAACCTTTGATGAATTTGATTCTTGGTTGTTTTTTTGATATGAATATTTGGACAACAAATCAATATTATTTTTTTAAATTCTCAAAGAAATTAAAAATAAAATATATATTTAAGAATATTTTTTTTATGAATGTTTTCTTTTGAATTTAACTTTTTAAAAACATTTTGTCTTTTCTCTTTTTTTTTTTATTAAAAAAAAACAATTAATTTTAAAATTCCAGTTTTTCATTAAAAAAAAATTATTTTATGGTTTATGTTATTTTAGGAGCTCTTGAAAAAAAGAAATTAAATTTAGTTTTTTTAGTATAACAGTGTGCTTTAGAATATTTTTTGATATAAAGATTATTCCTTGGATGGTCAACAAATATTCATGTTCCTAATTCCAAAAATCTTTACCAGAAGCCAATGGCTTGATAAATGATAATTTCATTTAATTTTATATTCCTGTTTCTAGAATAAAAATAATATCAATTTCAATATGGTATCATACAAAATTATGAACTTAATCAATTTAAGATCTCCAAAACCTATCATTTATTCTAATAAGATTGAACTTAAGGCTAAAGTTGAGTCTCTTTCACAAGAACTGAAACAAAAAAAGATCAAGAAATCTTCCATAAAATATTGGTAAATAAATAAAAAAGAAAATTTAAATAAAAAAAACTTTATTCAGCAAAGATTTTTCTCTCAAGGAACGAAAAAAGAACTTTGTTTCAAATTTAGATATACACATTTTATTCAAAGAAAACATTTGGTAAAAAGGGAGAACTCAGAAGGAAGCTTCTATGATATTCAATGTTATTTCATTTAATTATTATAAAGTTTTACATGTTTATCCTAAAAAAAAGAAAATTTGAAAAAATAAGAGAGGAAAAAAGTTATTGATTATATTAAGAAATTATTTATTTAATTCATAGATAGAAAATTTATTCTAAAATTAGAAAAAAAAAATGAAGTATTTCATCAAAGAACCTTTTCCAATAAACATTTTGGCTTCATATATCAGTAACCTGCTCCATAATATGGATATAAGGAAGAAGAAAGTTACAACAAAATTTCATCTTCTTAGAATAGAGAATACCTTTTATCTTATCATTCTAATTCTTTTAGTTTATTTGGCCTTGATCTCAATAAAAAAAGTGATTTAAATTTATTATTATTGTTTTTACCTGCGCTCAGGAGAAAAAGTTGGATATTATTTTTGAGGTTTGATAATTATATTACTTTATTTTGAATTTAATCTAATCTTATTTTTATCAGAAAAAAGAAACATCTGTATGGAGCTTAGTTTCCAAATTAAAACAAGTGACCCTCATTAGAGAAATATTGGATTAAGTTTATACTTATCATGAGATGTTGAATGTAAAAGGTTTCAAAGCCAATGAAAATATTTTATTTTTTCTCAGACTAAAGTCTAATTTACCTCAAGAATAAATTTTATTTATAGAAAATTCCTCAATACACCATGTTAGCATACTTGATGAGGCTAAGAAATCCATTTAATCTTTCAATGTTAACAAGATAAAATTTATTCTTCCCTAATCAAATTTTATAAATCCAATTCAATCAAAACCTATTTATGCTAAAAAAATCACAAAAATACACTCAGATTTCTTTAAATAAATAGAAGAAGGAATCAAGAAAGAAATAAAATACAAAAAAAAAAATCAAAAATTTCATATCAATTTGAAAAGTTTTTATTGTTTCTTTCTTGAAATTTATCATATTAATTTAAATATTTTACCAAAAACTTAATTTTGTTAAGTTTAAATTGTTATCTTATATATAAAAAAAAATACTAATTAGACTTGAAAGAAAACTTACATATAGAATTTATATTTTTTTTCTCTTTTTTTTTTTTTTTTTTAAAAAAAAAAAAACTGGAAATATTAAAAATTAAAAAAAAAAAAATATTCACATTTATTTTTATAATATTCAAAAAAAAAAAAAAAAAAAAAAAACTTTTTTTTTTTTTTTTTTTTTTAGTTATTTTTTTCAAAAAAAAAAAAAAGTTTTTAAGAAGTAAATAAAATTTCATTAATTAAAAGATTAATTTAATTAGTGGTTTAATAAAACATCATATATAAAAGAAAAAAAATTATTTAATTATTTTTATTTTAAATATATATATCTATATATATATATAATCAAAAGAAAATAAAATCAAAATAATAAAATTTTTAATTTTAATAAAAATTTAATTTAATTTAAATTATTAATTATTTTTTAGTTTAATTTATTTTAAGAAAAAAATAAAAATAAAAAAAATTAATTAAAACTTTTTAAATTAATTATAATAAAAAAAAAAAATTAATATAAGGATATTGTAATTATTTAAATTAATTTAAATTTAAATCGTTTTTTTTTTTTTCTCTTTTTAAATAATAAAAAATATTTATTTATTTATTTATTTATTTTTAATATTTTAATTCCAAAAAAAAAAAAAAAACTTATATTTTTTGTTTTAATTTTTTTTGAAAAAAAAAAAAAAAACAACAAGTTGTATGAAATTTGATAGATTTGAGAAAGAAAAAAAAAAAAAGAATCAATTTTTTTTTTCTATAATTAATTTTCATCCTTTTCTTGTATATAAAAAGGAAAAAAAAAAAAAAGAAAAGAAAGGTTTACTATATATAAAATATTATTAAATAAATTTTTTAACCCATTTATTTTATAATTTAATTTAATTAAGAAATAAAATAATTTAAATTAAAAATTAAAAATTTTAAAATGATATAATTTTGTGTTTTTTTTTTTTTTTTTTTTTTTTTGTTTTTCTATATTAACTTTTTTAAAAAAAAATATCTTATTGAAATTTATTTTCAAAAAACATTTTAAATTAATTTTTTCAAATTTTTTTAATAATTTTAAAATTTATTTAAAAATTTTAAATAAATAAAATAATTTAAATTTAATAAATAATTAAAATCAAAATTAAATAATTATTTAATTAAAATTTTGAATTAAATTAAATTTTCTATAAGAATGAGTTGGAAATAAATTAATAACTTTTTTAATTAATTTTTTTTTTTTTTAAAAATTAATTAAATTTCTTTTTTCATATAAGGGTAAAAAAAAAAAGTTTTAATTAACTTAAATAAAAAATCTTATTAAAAATATAATTAATTATTATTATTAAAATTAAATTAAATTAAAATTAAATCAACAAAATTAATTAATTTTATAAAAAATAATATCAAAAAAAAAAAAAAAAAAAAAAACAATTAGGTGAATAATATTTTTTAATTTATAAAAAAAAAATTCCATCAGTTTTAATTAAAGTAAAAGTTTTTAAAATTAAATTTAAATAAATTATTTTTCATAAATTCTTTTTTTTGTTTTTTTTTTAATTTTTTTATTATAATTTGAATTAAGAATTAAACCTAAAAAAAAAAAAAAAAAAAAAAAATTAATTAATAAAACATTTTAAATAATCAGGTAAAGAAAATATATATTACTAAACTAAATTATAAACTGTTTTGTTTATCATTATGAAGAAAATTTGTATTTCTACTAAGCTTATTTGAAATTAAATTTTTATATCGATTTTTTCTTTTTTGGTTAAATTGAATTAAGGATATTGAAATTCTCTTTTTATTAATCATCTGATTAAAACTTGTTTTTTTTATCATAAAATATTTTAATAAGAAAATTAAAAATATCAAACTTAAACAGTATTTTTCAGGAGAAATAATAATAATGTTTTTTTTTTATAAAAGGGTGCTGGTAGACATATGTAATACATTACTTTTTTTTTTACCAATTTATGGCCAAAGAGTCTTATTTTATAGTAAAAGAATGTAAATAGGATATTTCTTCTTTTGGAAATAAGGTTTCTCAAACAGATATTTTTGAGTTTATTATTCATTTTTTCTTTTTGCTTTTAGGTGGCTTCTTAGTCACCCTAATTTTTTTCCAATATTTTTTTTTTTTTTTTTTTTTTTACAATTATTTTTTCAAATTGACTAACTTTTTAAAAATGAAAAAAAAAAAAAAAATATTCCACTCATTTATTGTTTCTTTTCTTTTTTTTTTTTTTTTAAAAAAAGGTTAGATTTTATTTTATATCTTTTAAGAGTCTTTTTTTTATAATTTTTGAAAAAAAAAACTTTTAAGGTAATACATTAATCCTAAAGCCTTAAAATGAAAACACCTTTTTTAGGCTTAATATTTTATCTTGTATTATTGTTTTAAAAAATATGAGAAAAAAGTAATTCAAATATCCCATATATAATATTTAATTATGTATTAGAATATTTTCAAATGGGTGTTGGTAAAAACACGTAAGAGCTTACGTGTTTTTACTAAAAACTTATGTTTTTTGGCCATAAATTGGTAAAAACATGTAAGGGGTTCCCTGGGCCCCTTTTTAATTAAAAATGAAACACAATTGGGCCTGTATTGGGCCAAAACATGCCCAAAAGAGGTTTTTTCCCCACAAAACCTCTCTAACTCCAAATTGTTCCAGATTTTTTTGCCCAGCCCCCCCAAAAAAACAAGCCCAAACACCCCAATAATCCACATTATCCCCACTCCAAACCATTGTTTTTTTTTTGGAAAAACAGCAATACCAAAGCCATTTTGCAAAGCTTTTCACGCTTTTTTTTCTTTTTTTCCCCCAAAGACTGCATTTTCCACCACAACAACCTGCTTTCAAGCCTCTCAATTTTCAATTTTTTACCTTCCCTCATCTATTAATCCCACATTTAAACCACTTTCTTTCACTCTTAACCCCTTCTGTTCATTTTTCACACCTTTTTTCACCTCTTTTTCACATTTCGAAAGGTTCTTACCCCATTCCAAATCCCCCAATTCCCCCTTTTTTTCACTTTTATACATAATTTTCATTAGAAAAATGCTTCAACCCCCCACTTAAGGTGAATTTCAGACCCTTGAGCTTCTTTGGCAACACGTGCATAATGTTGCCAGGGCTCAGGGGTATGCTGTGTCCACCTTGAGGTCCAATATGACCCACAACCAAATTGAAATATGTTGTGACAGGTCTGGCACCCCAAATCCCAACAAAAGCCCCTCCAAAACAGTCACCTCAAGAAAGCTTGACTGTCCTTTTAGACTTTATGCCAGGAAATATGCCAAGAGTACCACTTGGACTCTTAAAGTCAAAAATTCTGAACATAGCCATGATGCCACTGAAAATATCATGGCACATCCTGCTTTCAGGAAATTCAATGTGCAAGAAACATCCCAAATTGCTCAAATGTCTGAATCACTGCTCATGCCAAGGCAAATTCAGGCCCAATTATGCAGCCAGAGGGAGTCTGAAAGGCCTGTAATCCTTCAAGACATTTACAACCAAGTCAAGAAAATCAAGAAAGAAAAACTGCAAGGCAGAAGGCCCATTGATGCTCTTATTGACACTCTCAAAGGAGAAAATTTTGTTTGGTCCTCTGCAAGGGATTCTGAGGGACACATTACCTCCTTGTTTTTTACTCACCCCCTGGCCATAAAAATTCTTCATGGCTTTCCTCATGTCATTCTTATGGATTGTACTTATAAAACCAATAAGTACAAAATGCCCCTTTTTCATATTGTTGGATTAAGCTCAACCAATAAGACCTTTTCTGGGGCTTTTTGTTTGATGAATAATGAAAATGAAACTTCATATACTTGGGCATTAAATCAATACATTGAAAAGGTCCTCAACAACACCAATCTTGTTCCCCCTCCAGTTATTGTTATTGACAAGGATCTGGCCTTGAAAAACTCTATTAAGAAGCTCTTCCCAGACTCCAAATTCATGCTATGCATTTGGCACATCAACAAGGATGTATCTGCTCATTGCATGAAGAAAATTGGTCATGGAACTGATTTTAAAAATTTTATGGGCCTTTGGAATCAAGTAATATACTTCTTCACTTTATTTCACTTTTTTTCTTATTATTGTCTTTATTAATGACTTTGGGATTCATTTCTCAGCCTATGTATTCATCCACTGAAAAGTCTTTCAAAGACAACTGGAAGAAGCTTCAAAAGCAAGTTAAAAATCCTGAGGTCTTGCAGTATTTGGAAAATACCTGGCTTCCTCTAAAGGAGTATTATGTGCCAGCCTGGACAAACCACCATTGCCACCTGGGTGTGGGCTCCACCTCCAGAGTTGGAGGTGCCCATGCCATGGTTAAGCTTTGGCTCCAAAAGTCCACTGGTACTATCCTGGAGGTAGTCAGGGCTCTCCCCATGGCATTCAGAAAACAATTTATTGAAATTATCAACAGAATCTCCAAAGAAATGATTGTCCATGTCAAGAATTTTCCTCCACACATCTGTGCCTTTGATGGCAAGGTGTCTCATTATGCTCTTCAGATTGCCTTTGAAAATTTCAAAACAAAATTTTCTTCCAAATGAAAAATGCACCAACAAATAAAACAATTATAAAGGCATTCCTTGCAAGCATAAGACCCAAAAGGCATTTTCCAAGCGCCAAAGGCTTGAATTATCAGATTTCCATCCTCAATGGCATTTGAATTTGCCTGTGAGATTTTTTTAATTTCTTATTATTATTATTTTCTTATTAACTGATTTATTTGTCATATTCTTCTCAGGCTGGTTTTCAAGGTGATGATCAAAGTGTTGAAAAAGAAAGAAAGAATGAAGCCAAGAAAATATTTGAAGACATTGGGGAGGACCTGTTTCAAAGACCAATGGCAGAAATCACTCCAATACTTCAACATTTTCAAGATGTTTTGACTGGAAAAGTCCCATTTGATCAAATTCCCAAGAGTCAAGAGGATGATCAATATTACAAAGACCCTCTAGAATGCAAGAATATCCGTGGAAGACCCCAAGGAGCCAAGAATAAAAACAAAAGAGAACCTTCAAGATTTGAAATTATTGAAAGTCAATCCAAGAGAAGAGGAAGACTGCCATCAAAAGTGACCAGCACAACAACATCAAGATCCCAGTCAAATGTCCCCTCTCCAATTATGGAAGTGGACTCATCTGAAGATTCTGAAGATTCTGAGGACTCATTATCTAAATCCATCAGTTCATCAGATTCACTACCCTCAGCAACTGAATTAAATAAATAAGAAGTAACCCTTAGAAGGTCCAGAAGATTGGCAATTGGAAGCAAAACATCACAAATAAAATCACACAAGCCTGCCACCAGTTTGAATATCTATGATGCAATTGACCTGACCTGTGAGCATTGTCAAAGCAACTATCACACAAGTGATGAATGCTCCAAGCTGTTTGTGAGTTTCTGATTCTTTTTAATGTAATTTTATGTTGTTTATTTTGATATTTATTCATTTTTTGAACTTATTTTATCAGATAACTGGCTCAGAAGACTTTCCCAAGTTTATATTGAAATAAACCTTCAAGGCCATCAATGTCCAGGGTGATGGAAACTGTGGCTACAGAACAGTATCCCACTTCATTTACAAGACTCAAGATCAATGGACTGATGTCAGAGGTGACTTGGCTGAAGAAATTCACCAAAATCAAGACCTTTATGAAGCCATGAACACCTTAATTCCCTCAGTATCCTCTTATTTGGAAAGAATTGAATGGTATGAAGATGTTGGCCAGGCTCCAAAAAGCAAGTGGATGTCCATGCCTGACATGGGGGATCCAATTGCAAATAAGTATATAAGACCAGTTTTCTTTTATTCCACAGCCCAATATTTTTCTTTTTTCCCTTATTTCTGTCCTCCAAATGATAATCCCCCCATTTTCATCTGCTTCTTGAATAGTTGTGCTCATTTTGTTCCTTTGGACATTATCATTTCTAAAGTTTATCCAGTCCCCCCCATTACTGTGAACTGGGAGATTCATGCCCAAAAACAAGCCCTGGGGTGGGCTGATAAATTTAAGAAACACAGAATGTTGTATTTGTCCAATCTTCTTCCCCCCTCCCAGAAAAAACCCACTATTTTGGAGGTTGATTCTGATTGAATGACTTTTGTATATACAATTTATGCCAATTATCCCCCTCCTCAGTCATTTTTATTGCTTGAATCCCACCTCAGTCTCCTTTTTCATCAAACATGTTGAAGTTTTGTACTTGAAAATAGTCATATTACACACAATAAAAAAAACACTCATTGCGCCTTAACTTGTTGTCCCACCAAAAAAATTTCCCAATTCATGAGCTTCTGGTTCTTTATTGTCCAGATTGAATCATTCAATTTTTTAAAAAAAATGAAGGAAATTCATAAGTGGGAAGTTATTGAGTTCACTTTTTAAAAATAGGCATATTACAATGACAGGAAAAAACATTTGAAAAAAAAACCCTTTTTGCGCCTTCACTTGTCCCACCCAAAAAAATTCCCAAAATTATGGGATTCTGGTGCTTTATTCTTCAAATTGAACCCTTCATTTTAAAACAAAATCAAGGAAACTCATAAGTGGGAAGATTTGAAATCAATTTTGAAAAAAATATTCCATTTTGGCATATTGGCCAAATTGGTGAAATTTGACAAAAAAAGTTTTTTGAAAAAATTTGTGCTTATTGACATGCCAAGTTGGGAAAAATTGAAAAAATCCTCAAAGCTGAGCCTGAGGAATTTTTTTTGAGAAATAAGGTCACGTAAGTTTTTAGTAAAAACACGTAAGGGCTTACATGTGTTTACCAACACCCTTTTTAAATTTATCATTATATTTATCTTCTTTTCAATTTAAATGAACTAATTTCTTGTAAAGAACCTCTTTTATTAATTTTAAAATTTATTTTAAGAAGATTTGATTTGAAATTAAGACTGTATTTTGAGAATAAAAATTAATTTAAAATAATTCTTTTATAAGATATTTGAATTTCAAGTTTTTTTTCAGAAAGAGAAAATCTCTAATATGTTTTTTTTAATTCAAATATATGTTTTATTTTTCAATTTTAATCACGAGTATTTTTTTTAATATAAATATAAATTCTTTGAAATAATGATTTCTTTTATTTAAATTAGAGTTTCTACCAAAAATACAAAAATAAATAAAAAGTCTTTTTTTGTTTCAAATTTAATAATAATAATTACCATGAACAGAGTGGCTAAAACCGAAAGAAGGTGTTGCATTTGAAAATTAGCTTAGACTAAGAATAGAAGAATATTGGATCTTTTCACTGAATTTAGTTGTACCCAGGATTCCAATTTTTCTTGATATTCCACGTTCTTCCAAGCCACTAGAATATCAAATCACTTTCAAGATTCTTTTTTTTGATTTTATATAATAAATATTTATTAAATTAGACAATATTTCTTCAGAGATTTTGATTCATGAAAAATTATTTGCATTCTATTTTCATCTTCATGCAGATATCAAATACTATAAATATGTTCTCCTATATATATATTCTGAATTTAAACAGCTTAATTTTTATTTTTGAGACATTAATAAGCAAAAGATAGTTTTTCAAATAAATGAAAATGAAACATTTATTTTAAGTAATTAATTACCTATTCCTGATATATAGTAATATAACATTTATTTTAAGTAATTAATTACCTATTCCGGATATATAGTAATATAATTTTATATTTTTGCTTTAAAAAGCTTATTGGAAAAAATCCTTTCCTTAATGAAAATTAATCTTAAGAAGAAAAATATTTTTCCATTTTTTTTCATATAATCAGTTTTCTTAAATTTCAAAAGACTGAAAATAAATACTCCAAAAAAATTTCATGAATAGAAATTTTCAGAAAGAAAAAATAAGTAAAAATAATACATATTTTCTCATTTATGGTTGAGAATTTTCTTAATATCATTATTATTTTGATTTTTAATTTCATTTTATAATTTCTCTTATTATCAATGAGTCTAATAAATAATTTTTTTATGGTTAAATATCACATATATCCTTTTTAAGTAGGAAAAATTCCTTAATTTGGTTAATTTTGATTGAGTTTTATTATGAAGATAAGTAGAAGGTTCTATAAAGTGAATCCTTCTACTAGAAAAGAATTTAGAATTTTTATTAATTTAAAGCTTGAAGAATCAAAGGAAGAACAATTTTTAAAAAAATAATCATTTAAATATAGAAGTCATTCCAGTAGCAGGTGTTATAGGGCTGCTATTTTAATATTTAGTATAAAAGTATAAAAGGAAAATATTAAATAATGTAAAAATTTCAAAATTTGTAAAAACTAAAAAAAAATTAGACAAACTAAAAAAACAAATAACAATGATATCCTAAAATAAAATAACCTTCATTTAAAATTCATAATAAAGCTAAGAAAAATTAAACTAAAATAAAATGAATAAAAAAACTTTCTTTAAATTGGAAAAAAGAGAGTACATCTACTGATTTCATTTGAATAAAATGAAAAGAAAATATCAATTATAATTATAGAAAAATACATATCATTTTTCATATTTTTTTTTATCATTAAATATTTGAACTCAATTTATCCTCTGATTACATTTTTTTTTTTAAAAAAAAATCTTTTAATTCTTTTTTTTGTCTTTTTTTGTTTTCAATTTCTACTTTGAGAAATCAATAAGGAAAATATTCAATTTAAAATTAAAAAATGTGGGAAGGAATGATAGGACCTTTAAGAATTCAAAATCCTACTTATCATCTTAATATAAAATTTTGATATCATGTAGGATATTAAGAGATGAAGACAAAGTAACTGCATATCTGAGAGATATCTTAATATACTTCTCATATTATTAATCCAAATAGTCATCCAGAAACTTCATTAAACTGTGATACTGCTTAAATAAATTAAAGCCTCAAGTTAAGATCTTGATGTCACTTTTTCAAAGCTCAACATCAATGTTATGACTTTAAAAAACAAATTTTAATTTTTTTATTGTATTTTTCTTGAAAAAATATTATTCAATAACTAGATGGATGATAAATTAAGTATATTAAAATAATTTTGCTTGTGAGTTTGAATATTTCTTATAGGGAAATTTTGAAAAATTACCATAAAACACTAATCAAAATCTGAGTAAATACCTTGTGAAATTTTCAATAATAAATTTTATATATTTGAGAGGTAGCTGTGCAGACTTTCTGAAGATTGAAGAATATGGCTCTGAAGTAATAGTTTCATAACTTCAAGATTACTTCCAAAAATATTGAGCTTATTTATGTGGTAGCTTACTTCAAAAATATCAATTCAATAAATTTTACAGGAAATTAATCAAAATAAATACCAGAAAACCAAACAATTAACCCTATTTTTATTTTTATTTTAAAATACTAAAAAAGAGATTAATATATGATTCTATCGACTGCACTATAAAAATTGCTTATGAGTATAGATTTACTATTATTTTAGGTTCAATATATTTATAATGATGAATTAATTTTCAGAGAAATCTAAGATT
Organism: Austropuccinia psidii; assembly: GCA_023105745.1. Taxonomy (NCBI): domain Eukaryota; kingdom Fungi; phylum Basidiomycota; class Pucciniomycetes; order Pucciniales; family Sphaerophragmiaceae; genus Austropuccinia; species Austropuccinia psidii. Next base: position 56,754,951 of record JALGQZ010000006.1, read on the forward strand.
ATAGATAAATAAGAATCAGAAGGTAAATTTGGTAAAAGAAAATATTTATCCCAATAATTTTGTCCTAAAATAAAATTTATTTCAACTATTTAAAATAATTGGATTATTTTTTTATATATTCCAAAAATATTTTCAGAGTTTCTCTTCATAAATATTAGAGAAATTTAATATAGAGAGCTTAAATAATTGATTCCTAAATCTTTTCAAAAATTTGAGTTTTTTAACTGTTATGAATTTGATAAATGAAAGAATTGAAAATGGAGAACTCTAAATAAATTCAAATTATTACAAAATTTATTTGACCAAAATAAGGAAAGAAAAAAAAAACAAGTTTCTATGAAATATAAAAAATATAATTAAAAGATAAGTCTTTTAAAAATGAAATTTAGTTCAACTATTTAAAACAATTAGATTATTTTTTTATCTATTACAAAAATATTCTCAGAGTTTCCCTTCATAAATCTAAGAGATATTTAATATAGAGAGCTTAGATAATTATTTACTAAATCTTTTTAACAATTTGAGTTTTTTAACTGGTATGAATTTGATAAATGAAAGAACTGAAAATGGTTCAAATGATAAATAAAATCAAAAATAACTATCATAATAAATAATTATTATAATTATGGCATAAAAATAATTATATCATTTGAATAAATGAAATAATATAATAAAATAAATATATTAATATTTGATAATTAATATATTTACGGCACTTGATTATTGTTAAAAAAATCATAAATGCATAAAAGATTGTTATTTAATATATAAAAGAAAAAAATTATAACAATAATATTACCAATATTCAAGTTATATATTAATGGAAATAATATTTATATTAATTAAAGCATTATGGAGAATAATCATATAGAGAAGATAACCTACTTTTAGCACTTAATTTAGTAATTTTGAATTATTTTATGCCTAATAATTTGAATAAAACTTATTTAAATTGTATTTACAAATAAAAATAAGAGAAATTCCAATTATTCTTGATTTTATGTGGAATTGAAAAATTATTAGAGAAAATTTAAGAAAAACAACAAGATATTAGGTCAATCACATGAAAGTTGGTTATTAATAAAATTATGATCTTTGGTCTTCAATAATATAATAGTTATGTATATAAAGAATAAAGAATTTACCTTTCAATTTAATTTTTTAATGTTTTTGATGCATATGTGGGGGAAATAGAAGAAAGAGAGCTCTATTTATATTGGAATCCTCCCTCCTAGAGCCCAGAAGGCTTATAGTAGACGTGTACTGATGGTATCAACTGTAATTAGTCAGTATTTCAAGGTTTAGTGATGATTAAATCATAATTAAACCTTCTTATTTAAATATTAGGCCATTATTTAGAGTTATCACTGTAACTCTAGGTTTTCTGACATCATAGGCTTGGAAAAAATTAAGCTTTGTAGATTTTATTATTATCAATCATAAAATACTAGTATTAACCAGTTTCATCACTTTTTTACCTGTTAAGCTTAGAATCAGGTTCCTGTTAGTGATCATAAATGATCATTTTGAAGCTTGAAGTTTTCTCATTAATAAATTCTGAGTTATTTGTGCTAAATACATTCAGAGAGTGAGTTCTTATAGCTTAGCATGTCCTTAAAAAGCCTCCAAGAGCATTCAATTTCATAAGAAAAACTCTATTTTTGAGTATTTTTCTTGCAACTCATCTTTTCTGTTGAAATTTACTATTTTAAACTTGAAAGCATTATTTCAGGTGGTTCTACCTTGAATATAAATATAAAAATTGCATTATTATTCACTGATTAACTATAAAAATCTGAATATCTATTTTTTTTAAGTTTGGACTACTTTCAAATTAAAGTGGTCAACAGCTATTGCTGTTTTGCTCAATAAACCCTTGTAAGTTTTAGCTTTGTTTTGAGACTTACAAATGAAGCTTATATATGTATTGTTGAAGATATTTTGTGGTAACTTTATATTTGGATAAACTCTTTATCATGTCTATTTCCAAAGATATGAGCTAAAAACCATTAAAATATGAACCAATCATAAAAGTGCATATATTCATGTTATCTCAGTAAGTATTTACTTTACAGATATTAAATAAAAAGCTTATATGTGTAGTTTTTGATGGAGAATCCAATGGTGTAGCTGACTTCACATGTTTATTAATTAAGGAAGTTTTACTTCTTTTAACATTATAATTTCAATATTTTTATTAAAATTAATTTTATAAAGTGGTTTTGTGATCTTTTTGGATATGTGGTGATATCTCAAAGGCTCCCAAAGATATTATTCTAAAAATCGTCATATACTCTAGGTATAAGTGAAAAAATTTCCTCTAAAGAAGTTTATAGGTTAAAATACTTGTTATATCTAAGAAATGTGTACTATATTATTCTAAGCAATCCTTGAAATACACTATGATATATTAGGATTTAGACTTTTTTTAATTTGAAATAAGTAGTTTTACTATAAGAAGAGAATTAAGATAAGGTTTATCAGTTTTAACTCAATACAAAATTCTATAAGAGAAAGAAATTATATTTCAAGGTAACTCTTTAATGATATCTATACTCTTAGAAAATATTTGGATACTTGGAATCTTTTATGATTAATTGAATATTTCAAAATACAGTGGTTCCAGTTTTAATATTCATTAGCTATGGCTTTCTGTAACTGATTTTGTGAAGCTTTAATATTTATGTAGACTTTTATAAGAAATACCATAAAGCTTGAAGTTGGTTTTTAATGACATGATATCAATAAATAAAAAACATCAAAATACATAGGAAATTAAAATATTCCTTGAACATCTATTTTTGAGCTAATGATCCTTGACCATCCTGACCAAAAAACAATATTAAGGAAACTCAATTTAATATTTTTGGCTTGAAATTCTTCCAAAAATTCCAATTTAAAATTTAATTTCTACCCTACTTCCCACATGTATCCAATTTATCTCCCTTATGAAATTTCATTTGAAACACCTTCTGTCAGTTTTAGCGACTTTGCTCATGGTTAATAATAAAGTTCAAAAAGGAAAATTAAAAGGGAAAATCGGTGGAAATCTTTTTGTAAGAAATAAGTGTTAATTTCTTCATTGTTTACTTCTTTTTATTTCTTTTTATTTCTTTTTATTTCTTTTTATTTCTTTTTATTTCTTTTTATTTCTTTTTATTTCTTTTTATTTCTTTTTATTCCTTTTTATTTCTTTTTATTTTTTTATTTCTTTTATTTCTTTTTATTTCTTTTTATTTCTTTTTATTTTTATTTATTTTTATTTATTTTTTCTTATTTTTTCTTATTTTTTTTCATTTTTATTTATTTTTTTTATTTTTTTTATTTTTTTTATTTTTTTTATTTTTTTTATTTTTTTTTATTTTTTTTCATTTTTTTCATTTTTTTTATTTTTGTTTTTATTTTTTTTTCATTTTTTTTATTTTTTTTATTTTTTTTATTTTTTTTATTTTTATTTATTTTTTTATTTTTTTTATTTTTTTTGTTTCTTTTATTTCTTTTATTTCTTTTATTTCTTTTATTTCTTTTATTTCTTTTATTTCTTTTATTTCTTGTATTTCTTCTATTTCTTTTATTTCTTTCATTTCTTTTATCTCTTTTTATTACTTTTTATTTCTTTTTATTCCTTTTTATTTCTTTTTATTCCTTTTTATTTATTTTTATTCCTTTTTATTTTCTTTTATTTCTTTTTATTTATTTTTATTTCTTTTCATTTCTTTTTATTTGTTTTTATTCCTTTTTATCTCTGTTCATTTTTTTTATTTCTTTATTTCTTTTTATTTGTTTTTATTCTTTTTTATTCTTTTTTATTTCTTTTTATTTTCTTTGATTTTTTTCATTTTTTTTTAATTTTTTTGAATAAAAATAAAAGCAAAAAAAAACAAATTGAAGTTTAATCTGATTAAAAAAAAAAGAAAGTTTAAAAATTATTTATATAAACTTAATTTTTTTTAATTTTTAATATTTAGATGAATTATTAAATAATGAATTAATTTTTATAGTAGAAAAAAAGTATTTTATTATATTAGTGTTATTCCTTTTTTAATACTCTACAATATTATTGTGAAAAATGATAAAGCTAATAAGAATTATATGAAATTTAGATCTTTCAAAATTCATTAATGATTTTGTATATTAAATTATTAGATATATCTTTCATTTTCTTTTTTTTGTAAAAAAACTATTACTCAAAGAAAAGAAATAGAAATTTTTTTTTAAAAAATTAATTTAAAAAAAACACTCAAATTTAATTTTTGAATTATTTATTTTTGTATTTTTTTTTTTTGAAAGAAAGTGTTTTTTCAAGTTAAGATATCTATATATCATTAAAAAGTTATTATCCAATTATTTAAAATAAAAAAACTTTATTTGAAAAAGTTAAATTTGATGACTTTTTCATTGTTTTTTTTCTTGAAAGTGTGATGATTGATTAATCTAGTATATTAATATGATTCTGGATTCCTTTAATTAAAAATAAATCATTCAAGATAATAAGATTATTAGATAGAAAAATTTTGATAATCACTTTTGATTCCTGAATTATTTTTTTTGCATAACAATTATATAGCTTTATTAAAAGAAACTTTTATTTTTATTTTTTGTGAATATTTTCTTGAAAATTCTTTTGGAAGAATTTTTTATTAATTTCCAATCAATAGAATAAATTTATAAAAAGAATAAAAGGAAATCATTTTTTATTTTCTAAACTAATTCAGTTTCTTTAATCTAAAATTGAATTTAATATTCAATTTATTTTTTATTGAAAAAAAAACTTCAAAACTTCAATTGATTTTGTTTCAGAAAGGTTTTAGTAATCATCAAGTTGATCTACTTTCATACTATAGGCTATCTGTCTAATTTCTATAAAAATATCTTTCAATACAGTTAAACCAATTTTTCCTACATCATCAGGGTATCATTTGAAATAAAGATATGACTCTCCAATTTTTCAAGAATTTTTTATTCAAAAAAACAGAGGTATTTTAATTTTTAATTGAAGTCAAAATATATGATTTTTAGAAATTGAGATTTTTGAGAAGTAAGTTTTAAGGAGTAATTGTTTCTAGCTAGAATGATCATGGCCAAATTGTCAAAAATTGTTCAGGGAATTATTCAATCAAGTACAATTCTTCAATGGTCAAATTTTCATCTTAATCACCATTATCCATGTTAAGCAGCTAAATTTTAATATTAAGGGCTTTCAAAGTCACCAAATCCTGCCTTAAAATAACATGGGATTGGGAACCCAAATCCCAACACTAAATCCCAGGTTTTTTTATGTGTAAATCACATGGCATTTTAACTGAGTCCCCTGGTATTTTGACCAAATCCCATGAATCTAAAATTTGAGTTTGAAACCTAACCCAAATTAGTACTCACAATTCATAACTGTAAAACATATTCTTCTACACTCTATTTTGGAAAATCTTACTAAAAAGCTTACAGTCCATTTATACTTCTTCATCCATATAATAATGCCTTGTTCCAAAGCAAGACACATCAAGTCAGATACTAAGATCACCTCTGGCCTGCCACATCCATAAGGTCACTTAATACATACAGATTATTTAACCATAATTAATTGGCTTTCAGTCAAATCCAATTTTGAGTCATGTTTTGGTACTAGTGGTTCAACATCTATTGGAATACCTCCTTCATCAAGGAAGTTGGATTTCAGCTTATGGCCATTGAGGTCAAAAAAAAATCACAAAATTTCCTAAACCTTAGTTCAAGAAGCATCCGAGATCAATGGTGAACATATAAAAAGAAGTATATGGCAGCAAAAAAATTTGAAAATTTAACTGGGGCTGGAATAACGGAAGAAGATGAGAGTAAAGGAATCAAATCAATGAGTGAAAAGCTTGAAAGTATGTGTCCTTGCTATACTGAAATGGATGTGCTGTTTGGCCACAAGCCCAATGTCATTCCCATTGCAAGCTATGATTAACAAAAAAAAAGACAGCTTCAATGGTGATGATGATGTTGATGTTTTGGTTGATAAGGTAAGTTATTGTCTCTTCATTTTTTTACCTGCAATAATTAATCCTCATTTGCTTTTTAAAGGAGAATAATGGTTTGGAATCACCACTCAATCTGGTTGCTTTGCTTCATAATGAAGATGACTTGAATCCAGAGGAAAACCTTCAAGATGAATCATTAAGTATTCTTAAGCCTGATACTTATGAAATCCATTGTTGATTATTTCTCCTTTGACCAGCAAAGTAAATCCATAACACATTCAACACAAAAGCATAATGAAGCATTGATGCCCAACTTGAATGACAAGAGTGGTTCTAGGAAAAGGCCAATGGATATGTTTGCACCAACATATGCAAATTTTCTTGAAGCACAGCAAGAGGGTATGTTTTGGATTTATGGTCACTCTGATCAATCCTACTGACAAAACGCATGATTTGTAGCCTGCGAAACCAGTGAAATTTCTCATTTGGAGTGGGACAGGGAGAGGTGGAATGAAGAGAAAGCAAGCAACAGTTTGAAGAAGTCAAGTTGCAAAAGCAAATGGAGTTTGAGGAGAAGAAACATATAAAGAAATATAAATTTGAAAAAGAAAAGTGGAATTGGAAATTGGAATTTAAGGAAAAGCAATTCCAGATGAAGTTCACTATAGCAGCATTGTCATCAAGCAGGCCAATTGCAGAGCTGGAACACATTCTGACATTAATAAATAAAAAATAACATATTAGGTATACATCATGTGATCATTTTATATGTGGTGACTTGTTAAATCAAACTGATATTTATGTTTAATTATTGATCTTATGTAATGAAATATAACTGCACTTTATTACGAAATTGAAATTTCAATGTTTATGCATAATTGGGGCACCAACTTGCAATTGATCTTATGTCATGAAATTTAATTGCAATTTAGTAGAAAATTGAAAATTTGGGAAAGTTTTTCATCAAGATTCTATGTGAAGTCTGTTTAAAATGAAATTGATGGCTCCCTCCCTATTTCCTTTCTTTTGGATTTTTTGCTAAAGAAAAGTTGATGATGAATTTTTTCCTTTTTTTTGAAATGGTATTTAATGTCATTTTATTGTTTTGTTTTTTTTAGTTTTTTCATCTTTTTCTATATGTTTCGTATTTTTTATTTTTAATTTTTCATTTTTCATTTTTTGTTTTGAATTGCTTTAACTTTTAATTTTGAAATTTTGTTTTTGATTTTTGATTTTTGATTTTGAATTTTGAATTTTGAATTATTTTTTTTTAATTTCAATTTTGAATTCTTAATTTCTTATTTTTTATTTTCACCCCTCACTCTTCTTTTTTTTCTTCTTTTGAGATTATCCAAAAAAAAATTACTCTTCTTTTTTAATTCAGGTAAGTAATTTTTTCTTGTTTTTATTTCAAAACTCTAATTTTTTTTCCACCTGATTCTGATTTTTCTTTTTTTTATAGGTAATTTTTTTTTAATTTTATTTTATTTATTTTATCCACCTCCAATATACCCCCACCCATCACCATCCACCTCCAAGAATACCCCATCAATCACCATCCATCACCATGCACCTCCCAAAAAGGCTCTTGGGAGGTTCCAGGGCTTAGGTGGCTCAAATTAATCCAAATTGATGCCGACGATTTTTTTAAGTTTTAATCTTAATGGCCTCCAGAGGCCATTAACATCATTTTTATTTTTATTTTTTTTGAATGATATAATACTGATTTTTTTTTTAAAAAAAAAAAATCATAATCTTATTTATGATTTTTTTTTCTAATGAATGATCATTGATGATTTACTGATTTATTTTTATTTTTAAAATCATATCATCATTAATCACTGATGAATGTTTTTTTATTAATTTTTTTTTTAAATCATAATCATCTTTATGATTTGATTTTTTTTTGGATCATTATGAATGCTGACCTGTTTTTTTTATCATCATCATCATGAATCACTGATGATGATTTTTTTTAAATCATAATCATTATTAGCTTATGATTCTGTTTTTTTTTATTTTGATCATTATGATTTTTGACCTTGTTGTTTTTTTTTATAATTATCATCATTAATCACTGATTAATATTTTTTAAAATCATGATCATGTTGAACTTATGATTATTATTATTATTATTTGATAATTATCATTACTGACCCATGATTTATTTGTATTTTCAATTTTTGTTTTATATTTTTATTTATTTTTTGATATAAGGGAGGATTATTTAGAAGGGTTTATTGTGAAATCTCATTCCATTTCATCCCCCTTCCTTCTTATTTGAAATTCAAAAAAAACCTCCTCCTCTGTCTCACTCCTCAAATCATTCTGACAATGTCATGGTTAGGGCTAAACCAGATTAGGCACATAATCAGAATGATTTTAATGATTTTTAATGTACTATTCCTCCTCTTTATGTCATGGTTAGGACTAAACCAAACATAGAACATCATGAGGATAATAATACCAAATCAAATCATAAAAGAAAACTCACCCAAAGCCAAAGACAACATATCCATTTTTCAAACAAATCATGTATCACATTGGCCATTCAAACACAGCGTATAAGAGCTTCTCAACAATCTCAATTGAAAATCAATCAGCCAATGCCTCATGGCTAAAACTTGAATCAGTAAAAACTTTACCCCACCCTTATGTACTCATTGATAAAATGAAAAAGCCATTTTTACCTGTCAGAATTTATGAAATCACCCCTTTTCACCTTTCTTCTAGCTACTATAAAATTCTAAAAGACCTTATTTTGACATTAATGACCTTATCCCAAAATTGACAAGAAATTAAATCCAATAAACCTAGGTGGCATTACAAAAGGTATTGGTTTTCATCTTGGTTCTTATTTGGGAAAATCTGCAGGTGTGTGATATTTTTTGCTTATTATTTTAATAATTACTAATTAATTTCAAACTTTTTAGGTGTTTAATCCCAAAAACTGGGTTGACTCCACATTAAATTGAATCAGATAATAAGAAATGGACCAACCTTCATAAATATTATGAATTTGTTTACTCAAGAATATCCCATTTTTCAAAATTAGCTGCAAATGAAAATCAGTCATTAATGGAAGCAGCCAAATTACCAAATTTCAGTCAACTCAAATGGTCTTCTACAAATCCAAAGGAAGAATTCAAATCATTTACCAATGTCATTGTCACTCAAGATGGATTTTTCAATAAGCCACACCAATATTTGAATGATATCAATGCCTGGACTTATGGTATATCTTCTTTTGTATCAAAAAAAAAAGATTTCCATCCCCTTCCAACTGTCTTCACCCCCTCTGGACATGGCTTGCACTTCCCCAAATTGAAAATGGAGATCAATTTTTCAAAAAAAAACCTGAAATCATGGGAATTCTTTGGAAGACATCAACAATGGTTCATCATACAACAAAATCACCTCCAGAAATTATCAATCATGACAAAATAACTCATTTTGGATTTTCTTTTAAAATCAACTATAAATTATTTAATTTAGGTGACAAATTTTCAAAAATGACACCTACCAAAATTAATTCAAAATTCAATGGGTACTTTGAAAAAAATATTCAAGATCAAAAAAAAGAACTAAAAAATATTAATTTTAAATAGTTTTATTTTACCAATAACATCTTCATTCTGTTGTATTCTATTAAATTAAGTACATAAATCAATGGTCCTTATGAAATTTACAATTGACTATTCTTTCCATGCCAAAGTAATTAGTTTAAGTTTTTCATGCATATTTACCACATCTTCCCCAATTTCATTATTGGAAAGATTTTCTGCATATTTGGTGGATCATCATCCTCATATAGATCAAACCATTCATCCCCAATTTGTGCTAACATATTATGTAAAATCATACAAGAAACAACCCAAATAACAAAATATTCAATTTCATGATTATCCCTCATTTGATTATACATTTCCCTTAGAGAAAAAAATCACCCCTTCAAAATTCCAATTGCATGTTTGATTCTGACCCTTGATTTTTGCTAGACAGTAATTGAAAAAACGGTTGTCTTCATTCTGTGCTACAACTCCCTTATATACCAGAACAACCCAAAGAGAGCTTGCATATGCTGAATCAGAAAGTAAGTACTGATCCTTTTCATAAAACTCTTGAGGTGTTTGTGCTATTTTCATATGTTGATAGACATTTGAATCATGAAGTGACCCAATACAACAAGCATGTAGAGCAGTGAACTGTTTGTTGATATTGCAAACCATTTGTATTGAAATAGAATACCATAATTTTAAACAATCAGTAAAAATGAAATAAAGAATAAAAATTGAGACATCTCTCTTTGTTGTTCTATTGTTGGCCACACAATCACTTTGCACTTCAACTTCATTAATATCTGGATCACTCTTTTAGTGTACAACACAATAGTCCCATGGATAATTCCAAATAACATTTCAATCTTTCCCAAAGAAGCCCCAATTCCATTTGATCCTAGGCTTGATAGTGCCACAGCCAATTGGATGGCAGGATTGTGTTGTTTGTTTTGTGATGAGTTTTGAAAGGTTTTATGATTTTGAATTTGTGCAACTAATTTTTCAAATGATTCATGTGTGGTCCTACATATCTGTTGAAACTTTTCAGATGATAATGTTTATAAATCATTCATTGTATACATTTAATGTGATGGATATCTTCTATGAGGATTGATGTATCTTTGTGACTTTATTGTATCTAATAAGATTATATCTTCCTGGATATCAGAATCACTATCAGAGTTGAGAGCATTGATGAACTGCAGTGAGTTTAAGGTCTGAAGTAAAGGTAGCCTTTGAAATGCCTTTGGCATAGTAAATGAAGAAAAGATTCATAGAAAATTCAATTTGAAATCAAATACTTTAATAAATTACCAGTATATTCAGATTTTTATACAAGAGAAGGGAAGTTTTATAAAATTTAACATTCCCTTACTAAGTTGTGTGTTGTAAAAAATTTCCTCAAAAAAGTTAATTTGGGATTTGACAAAAAAAAAAACTTGGGATTTTGAGTGTTAGATTTTTGATAAGTTTGATAAACTACTTAATTAATTCAAATTATTTTTTATTAATTAAATTTAAAAAGAAATTTATTTAAAAGTAAAAAAAAAAAAAAAAAATCTGTGAAAATTTAAAATTTTTAAATTCACTTAAAAAAAAAAAAAATTAGATGGAAATTTAATAATTTAATTTTTTATAATGGAAGATTCACATAAATTGATTTCAGCAGTAATACTTCAATCAATTATAGAGATTATTTTAATACATAAATATTTTAATTTAAAAAAAAATGTTTTAAATAGTTTTTAATTTTAATTTAATTTTTTTTCTTTTTTATTTTTTTTTGGTGGGGGGGGGGGGAAATAAGTCAAGATTAAATTAAAAATTGATTTATTTTTTGATTTTTTTTTTTTTTAGATTTATAATTATTTAAATTTTTTAAGTAATTTTAATTGAAAAATTTCAATTTTTTTTTTGTTTAATTGTCATTTATGAATTATGAAAAAAAAAATAATTCAATAATAATAATAATAGGGGGTGTCAAAGTCACCAAATCCCGCCTTAAAATAACACGGGATTTGGAACCCAAATCCCAACACTAAATCCCAGGTTTTTTATGTATAAATCCCATGGTATTTTAACTGAGTCCCCTGGTATTTTGACCAAATCCCATGCATCTGGGATTTCAGCTTGAAACCTAACCGAAATGAGTACTCACAATTCATACCTGTACAACATGTTCTTCTGAACTCCATTTTGGACAATCTGACCGAACAGCTGATAGTCCATTTATACTTCATCATCCATATAATAATGCCTCGATCCATAGCAAGACAAATCAAGACAGACATGAAGATCACCTCTGGCCTGCCTCATCCATCAGGTCACTTAATACGTACAGATTATTTAACAATAATTAATTGGCTTTCAGTCAAGTCCAATTTCAAGTCATGTTTTGGTACTAGCGGTTCAACAACTATTGGAAGACCTCCTTCCTCAAAGCAGCATGGGTTTCAGCTTATGGCCATTGAGGTCAACAAAAAATCACGAAATCGCCTAAACCTTAGTTCAAGCAGCATCCGAGATTGATGGCGAACATATAAAAAGAAATATATGGCAGCCAAAAAATTCGAAAACTTAACTGGGGCTGGAATAATGGAAGAAGATGAGAGTAAAGGAATAAAATCCATGAGTGAAAAGCTGGAAAGTATGTGTCCTTGCTATGCAGAAATGGATGTGCTCTTTGGCCACAAGCCCAATGTCACTCCCATTGCAAGCTATGATTCGCAAGGAAAAGACAGTCTCAATGGTGATGATGATGATGTTTTGCTTGATAAGGTACGCTATGGTCTCTTCCTTTTTATACCTCAGATAATTAAAGCCCATTTGCTTTTCAAAGGAGAAGAATCACTTGGATTCACCTCACAATCTGGATCGTTTGCTTCATAATGAGGATAACTTGGTTCCAGTGGAAAACCTTCAAGATGATTTGGTAAGTACATTTAAGAGTCATATTTATTCACACCAATATTGATTATTTCTCCTTTGATCAGCAAAGTAAATCCATAATGCATTCAGCACAAAAGCGTAATCAAGCCATGACACCCAACTTGAATGACAAGAGTGGTTCTAGGAAAAGGTCGCTGGATATGTTTGCACCTACTTATGCAAATATACTTGAATCACGGAACAAAGGTATGACTTGCAATTATGGATACTATTAAGAATCCTACTGACAAAATTCATGCTTATTAGCCCGTGAAATAAGTGATCATGCACGTTTGGAGTGGGACAGGGAGAGGTGGAATGAAGAGAAAGTGTGCAACATGGAAAAACAACGGTTTGAAGAAGTCAAGCTACAAAAACAAATGGAGTTTGACGAGAAGCAAAATGCAAAGAAACATGAATTTGAAAAAGAAAAGTGGAATCGTGAATTGGAATTGAAGGAAAAGCAATGCCAGATGGATCTCACTATAGCGGCATTGTCATCAAGCAGGCCAATCGGGGAGCTGGAACACATTCTGGCATTAGTCAATAAAAAATAACTTATTACATATGTGTAATGTGATCAATTTATATATGGTGCTTGTTTAATTATTGATCTTATGTCATGAAATCTAACTCCACTTTATTACCAAAGGGAAATTTCAATTTTTATGCATAATTGACGCACCAACTTGCCATTCCAAGTGCATATGACATTTATTTGCAATTTGCAGCAGATTTGCAAATTTGGGCAAGTTTTGCATTGAGCATTTATATGAAGTCTGTTCAAAAATCAAATTCGATGACAGTTTTTTTCCTTTTTTATGAAAATGTCATTTTATGGTTTGTTGGTAAATTTTTTCATCTTTTTCTATATATTTTTTTAAATTTAATGGTTATTTTTTATTTTGAAGGGTTTCAACTTTTAAATGGGCAAAGACCCTTGTTCAGTTGATTTTTAATTCTTAATTTTTAATTTGCTTTTTAAAGTTGATTTTTTCCTTTAATTTCATTTAATTTGTTTTTTTTTTACTGTTCACCCCTCCCAATTAAAAAAAAAAATAACTTTTTTTAAATTTTTTTTTTTTTGAATTTCAAATTTTAAATTTCATTTTTGCTTTTCACTCCTCCCTCTTAAAAAAAATCAGCAAATTTTTTAAATTTGATTTGTCAATTCTCAATTAATTTTATTCTATTTTTATTTTTCACCCTTCCCTCTTAAAAAAAAACTCACTTTTTTCAAAATTCAGGTAAGTGAATTTCTCTTCTTTTTGTTCAATCACAATCCTTTTTTGCTAATATTTTTTTAATTTTTCTGTAGGTAATGTCCTTTTGGTCTTTTAAAATATTTTAATCATTTTTTTGCACCTCCCATCACCATCATCATCCACAACTCACCCACCCATCATCATTATGAACCACAACTAACCCTCCCATCACCTTCATCACTCATCATCCACCTCCCAAAACCACCCACCTAACTAACCCTGGAACCTCCCAAATAGGCTCCTGGGAGGCTCCAGGGCCTGAGGCCTTCCAATCGCGTCGAATCGATTCGGAATCGATCTGGAATGCCTACCAAATCGATTCCAAATGGATTCAGCGTCGTTTTAATCGGTTATCACTCTAATGGCCCCTAGAGGCCATTAGAGTGAATTTTGAATGTTTTTTTTTAATTTTTTCAAACATCATCAACTGATGTATTACTTTTTTTTTTTGAAATCATACACTGATGAATGATTTTTTTTTTTGATTTATTTTTTGGAAACTCATAAAATGATTGATTATTATTATTTTTTTTTCTTTTATAATCATCATTATTCATTTCCGACTTTTTTTTTTGGATTATGATCTTTACTAACCTTTTTTTTTTTTTTGTTTTATTTGTTCATGTAGGGGTGGATTATTTATAAGGGTTTCTTTTGCAATTTCATTTCATTTCCCATCCCTTCCATCATCCTTAAAATTCAAAAAAAAATCTCCTCCTCCTTCTCATTCTTCCAATCAGTTTGATGATGTCATGGTTAGGACTAAACCAGACTCAGCACATCATCAGAATGATTTGGAAGATGATGAAGCTCATATTACTCCTCTTGATGTCATGGTTAGGACTAAACCAAATATAGAACATCATGAGGATAATAATACCAAATTAAATAATAAAAGAAAGCTCACCCGAAGCCAAAGACAACACATCCATGATTCAAAAGAAATAATGTCTCACCTTGGCCATTCCAAAAAAGAATTTAAAAACTTTTCCACAATTTCGATTGACAAGAAATCTTCCAATGCCTCATGTTTAAAACTTCCATCACTTAACACTCTCCCCCATCCTTATATCCTCATTAATAAAACATCCAAGCCGTTTTTGCCTGTCATCATATATGAAATAACCCCATTTGATAATTCTTCTGGCCACTCTCAAATGCTGCAAAAAATCATCATGACATTAATGTCCTTATCTCAAAATCGACAAGAAATTAAAACCAATAAGCAACTCCAAGGTGGCATTATGAAAGGTATTGGGTTTCGATCTGGTTCTGATGCTGGAAAATCTGCAGGTGTGTGATCTTTTTGTCATATTACCTTAATAATTACTGACTAATTACAAAATTATTAGGTGTTTACTCCAGAAAACCTGGTTTAACTCCTCATCAAATTGAAACAGATAACAATCAATGGATCAAGCTTCATGAATATGACGAATTCATTTACTCAAGAATCTCCCATTTTTCAAAATTAGCAGCAAATGAAAATCAATCATTAATGGAAGCAGCCCAATTACCCAACTTCAGTCAACTCAAATGGACTTCTGCCAATCCCAAGGAAGGATTCAAATTGTTTACCAATGTCATTGTCACCCAAGATGGATTTTTCAATAAGCCACACAAAGATTTAAACGATCTCAATGCCTGGACTTATGGTATTTTTTCTTTTGTATCAAAAAAAGATTTCCTTCCACTTCCTACTATCTTCACCCCCTCTGGACATGGCTTACACTTCCCTGAATTAAAAATGGAGATCGATTTTTCAAAAAAACCTGGCATCATGGAAATACTTTGGAAGACATCAACAATGGTTCATCATACAACAAAACCACCTCCAGAAATTATCAATCATGACACAATTACTCATTTTGGATGTTCTTTTCAAATAAACCATAAATTATTTAATGTAGGTGACAAATTCTTGAAAATGACACCCACCGAAATAAATTCAAGAGTCAATGGGTACTTTGAACGAAATATGCAGGATCAAAAAAGAAGTAAAAAATGTTAATTGTAAATACTTTTATTTTATGAATAACATCTCCACTCCGTTGTATGCCATTAAATTAAGTACATAAAACATTGGTCCTGAAGAAATTTACAATTGACTATTTTTCCATGCCAAAGTGATTGGTTTAATTTTCTCATGCATATTTAGCACATCTTCCCCAATGTCATTGTTGGCCAGATTTTCCGCTTGTGGTGGATCATCATCTTCATATAAATCAAACCACTCATCACCAATTTGAGCTAACATATTATGTAAAATCGTGCAAGACACAACCCAACTAACAAAATATTCAATTTCATGATTATACCTCATTTGATTTCTCATTTCCCTTAGAGAAAACCACCTCCCCTTCAAAATGCCAATTGCATGCTCGATTCTGACCCTTGATTTTGCTAGACAGTAATTGAACGAACGGTTGTCTTCATTATGTGCTACAACTCCCTTATATGCTGGAACAACCCAAGGAGAGCTTGCATATGCCGAATCTGCAAGTAAGTACTGATCCTTTTCATAAAACTCTTGAGGTGTTTGTGCTATTTTCATATGTTGATAGACATTTGAATCATGAAGTGACCCAGTACAACCAACATGCAGAGCAGTGAACTGTTTGTTGATATCGCAAACCAGTTGTATTGACATAGAATACCTTATATGTAAACCATCAGTAAGATTGAAATAAAGAATAAAGATTCAACAGCTTACCTCTTTTTGCGATCAAAATATGCTTCACCATCATTGGGAGGACGTTGTGATAATGGTATGAGACTCCCATCAATAAACCCAATGCACCCAGGGAAGCCTTCTGCTTGCATTACTTGAGACAGTTCTCTGCGTTGTTCTATTGTTGGCCACACAATTACTTTGCGCTTCAACTTCATTAATATCTGAATAACTCTTTGAGTGTACAACACAATAGCCCCATGGCTAATTCCAAACAACATTCCAATCTTTCCCAAAGCGGCCCCATTTCCATTTGATCCTAGCCTTGATAATGCCACAGCCAATTGGATGGCAGGATTGCGTTGTTTGTTTTGTGATGAGTTTTGAAAGGTTTTATCAGCTTGAATTTGTGCAACCAATTTTTCAAATGATTCATGTGTTGTCCTACATAGCTGTCGAAACTTTTCAGATGATAATGTCTGTAAATCATTCATTGTATACATGTAGTGAGATGGATATCTTCTACAAGGATTGATGTATCTTTGTGAGGTTATCATATCTAATAAGATTATATCTTCCTGGATATCAGAATCACTATCAGAGTTGAGAGCATCGATGAACTGAAGTGAGTTCAAGGTCTGAAGTAAAGGTAGCCTTTGTGATGCCTTGGGCATGGTAAATGAAGAAACGGCTGGTAGTAAATGCAATTTGAAATCAAATAACTTAATAAATGATGAGTCTATTGATATTTTATGCAAGAGAAGGAACTTTTTATGCAATTTAACATGCCCTTACTGAGTTGTGTGTTTGAAAAATGTGCCTCTATGGGAAGCTAAAGGCGGGATTTTAGTATTTAAACACGGGATTTGGTACCAAAAAACCTGGGTTTTTGTACCTCAAAATACCTCACCTCTTGAGGTGTGGGATTTCTGAAATCCCAAAAAATTAATGTGGGATTTTGGCAAAAAAAAACTTGGGATTTTGAGTGTGGGATTTGGTAACTTTGACACCCCCTAATAATAAAATATTAATAAATGAAAAAAATATATCATTAATTATTGTTTAAAAAAAAATAATAATCATAAGAAACAAAAAAGAAAAAGAAAACCTATTTGTTTTGTTTTTTTCAATTAATTAAAATCTTATTAATATATATCTATATCTTTTCTCCTTTCTTTTTTTTTTTTTAACTTAAAATTTTCCTTAAAAAAAGAAATTCAACTAAAATAAAATATTGATTTAATTATCAAAAAAAATAATTCTGTTTCATTTAATTACTTTCCAAAAATAAAAAACAAAGAAAAACTTTTAGTTAAATTTTAGATTTTGAAATTGATTAAATTCATAAAGTTATTAAAGAAAACAAATATATGTATATCCTTCAAAAAAAGAATTATCAAATGTTTTTCATTTTTTTTTCTCAAAAGATTTGATTTATTTAATTATTTAAAAAAACATTTATATAGAGAAAAATACATAAATCAAGAAATATGATCTTAATTCATGAATCAATCAAGAGCCAATAAATATATAGATTTCAAATAAGAGAAAAGATTTGTTTGATCATTAAAGCCAAAAGTTCAAAGGTCAACTCCAAAGATTTATTTTTTCTACTGAGTTTTGGCTACAGTTTTGCCCAGAGGCTGGCCCATTTGACCAAGGCACACCCCAAATCCTAGCCCTGAAGAAGACAGCGCTGTAAAGAGCTCTAATGAGTGCTGCAGTGTCACACTGTTGTGAGACTGGCAGTAGCTCAATTTTGATCTCAGACAGTTGGCCATAAAATTGAAATTAAAATTTAAATTTCAAATTTTTAAATTTTCATCCAGAATTTGATTTGGATCCAAGAAAAATCCAAGAAATCAAATTTTTAAAATTAATAAAGCTCAACTAGACTGTCTTTGGTTCTAATCTTTTAGTCCACTTTGAAGAAGATAATTATCTTTGTGATTGATCAGCAAGCTTAAATCGAATTCCTCCAAGAAATTCGGATCATCAGCTTCATCTTCGACCAAGATTGATGGTACGTCTTATTTATCTCGTCACCTGTCTTTTTCTGCTTATTGGCTTGAATTGATGGATCGGATGGATCGGATGGAGTGGATGGAGTGGATGGATCGAGTCAAAAGTCATAAATTGACGTTGAAAGTGGCTCATTGGCTTTGATTGGATCGAATTTACTGATTCTTTTTGACTAAGACTGACGTTTGCTCTTTTGATGATTTGCTCCGCTCATGGCCTGGCTAATCTATCCGTCCTCATCCCAGTCCATCATCAGCCGCAATCCAGCCGGGATCGATGGCCAAGATACCAGCCTCCGTCACCACGACACTCAGACTGGCCATCTTTCCTCCTCATTTCGTACTCCGTTATCGTCCATCGCTCAATCTCAACATGCTAATCATTCATCCGATTCAATTCAGCTCATCTCATCCAAAGATCCTGCTTCAGCCTCAAAGTCTCTCAAATCAAAAAAATCCTCGTCATCTGTCTACCTAACAAACTATCAGATCAAGCGACGAAAGCTCACAAGTTGCGCTGAAACTGACTCCACTCCAACAGCTTACTCTTCTACATCATCATCAACTCCAAGCTCACCCTCTTCGTCACCTGATCAACTTTTACTTGCTTCACACTCAAAAAAATATTCAATCCATCAAGCCCTTCTTCGTCCTAAAATCAAACTTAATTCAGAAAATCATGAATTAGATCAATTTAAACCATTACGACTTAAACGTCTCAAATTTAAACACACACCAATATCAACTCCTCCTATGATTCCATCAGACTTCAAAATCGAACCCTCAATCTGGTCTGAATCACTTTCACCTTTCATAAAGCGCCCTTATCCAACCCCTAAACCTAACAACTTTAACACTTACCCTTGCATTCGAACAAACACTAACCAATTCTCAGTATCAGTCTCTTCAGAAACACCCTCACACTTTTCAAAAACTGGTCGAAAGTTACCTCGTTCACCTAATCCAACAATCGAACATACTAAATTATTACTCGATCTTAAGAAATCTGAAGAACAAAACAAATGGTGGCATTGGTCAATCAACTGTCCTTACACAGGAGACGGAAACAAATCATCACATTTAACTCCTTTAAGCTGTCAAAACTTTCATGAACAATCTGAAAACCCCTACAGAGGTTCAGAAATCATTACTAAAAGATTTGGCCCTAACACGATCGAGCTACAAAGATTTTACTGCTCTCAAACCTGATGGCTAATATAAATCATAACCCTTCTGAATATTTTAAGGTCGGCTTGGAAATTTAACTTTTGGAAATCTCAATTTCCTTTGTAATTGCTTTTGATTTTGAAATCCTCAATTTGTAATTTCACTAAATTTTCTCTTGCATTATGGCAAGAAATATTGTATGACATTCTATCCTCATAAATTATAATCAATCCATCTCATAGCTGCTGCATCTCGGCTATACCATAGCTCTCTACATAATTGCCACTTTTTTGAATCGTAAAATGATCAACTCGCCCTGACATCTAAGATAATGGATTTTAGGCTTGCCTGTCTTGCGCTATTGAGACGCGAACGCCAAATAGTACTTTGGACTGAATTTACAATTTTGGTTTGATGCCTGCGCTGAAGAGAGCAGCTCGTGTTTTCAGATTTCAAAACATGATGATGAGTGCAGGAATTTGTATGGACTATGGAGTAAAGCTCAAATGATTGTTTGTCAAAGTTTTCTGGTACACAGCTTGTTTTTGTAACCAGTCATGACATTGAATTAAATATCATCATTGACCTGAGAACTTTATGCCTAAAGTCTAATTGATCAAATTGAATTTCTATTGAAAAATAGCAGAGGTATCTTGATTCCATTGAAATTTCTTGATCGATAAAAAGCTGTAATATTTCCTGAATAAAAAAAATTGTAATCTTTTCTACTTCATTCAACTATATTTTAAATATGTATAAAATAATATTAGTAATAATAGGGGGTGTCAAAGTCAACAAATCCCACCTTAAAATAATATGGGATTTGGCTTCCAAATCTCAACACTAAATCCTAGGTTTTTTATTTGTAAATCACATGAAATTTTAACTGAGTTTCTTGTTATTTTGACCAAATCCCATTCATCTAAGATTTTATTTTAAAATATCTAACTTAAATGATTATTCAAAATTCATAATTCAATCAACTTTAAAATATATTCTTATAAACTTCATTTTTTGAAAAATCTGATTAAAAAGCTTATAATCCATTTATATTTCTTAATTAATATAATAATAACTTGTTTCAAAACAAAACAAATCAAGTCAAATATTAAAATCACCTCTGGCTTGCCTCATACATCAGGTCACTCAATACTTACCAATTATTTAACCATAATTAATTGACTTTCACTCAAATCCAATTTCAAGTCATGTTTTAATTGTCAGGGTGACTCTATGATATAGCTTCAAAAATGATAATAAAATCTATAACTCTGAGTTTGACACAAAAATAATGATGATGAATTTAAAGTGAGAATATGAGTAAAAGGGTTATACTAAAATAATTTAATGATATTGAATGATGCTGATAGCCCTAGGTGCAATGTTTACCTATTGGTTTACAATAAAAAACCCTAAAATAATTACAACTTGTTAAATTTTAAGGGTACCACTTCTTTAAAGAGAAGCTATACCATGTAAGAATATTAAGAAAAGGATACTGGATTAGCTTCCTAGTGAGGAAAAGCCTCCTTTTATCTTGTTCTGGGGTAGTAGGAGGTTGTTTACCTCTGCACATAACCACAGAGTGAAAATTTTCACCACTGTGGGCTGGTTTGTGGTTTTATACACTCAATAAAGACTAGTATTGGGTGGAAATCTGGCTTTAGAACCAAAAGTAGTCATTTTTACCCTATACAGAGTGAAAATTTTCACCAAATGGAATTTACAGGTATGTTCTGGTGCTTGTGACATGTCAGAAACTGTATAGAACTTGTATGGAGCTTTATATTTAACTGAAATATGAGGTATTGAAGTATAAAAAAGTTTCTTTTTCTGTTTGACATCTCATAATAATACTTATGGGATAGTATTCAACTATAAGGCTGTATTGGTCAAACTGTAGGATTTTGACCTTAAAACAACCATAAATTTATCAGTTTTTGAGATATCAACCTCAAAATTAATTCAGTGTATAGTCCTAAATGTTTTCTACACAATTATACCTAATTTGATATGGTTATAATTAAATATGGCAAAGTTATGCCATGTACAAGTTTTTTTTTTTTGTACATATGTATGTTTTGGAAAAAAAGTTGTATTGAGCTTGTTTGCTTCATAAATTTTGTTTTAGGTGAGGTATAGGGAAATTAATGACACCATTAGATAGTCTTGATTTTTCTCTTTTAAAAGAGACCTCACTTTAGGTATATCAAACTAAAACTGTAGAAGTTAGATGAGAGGTAAATATTTTAATCACCCTTATTTGGACTGAATTTGGCCATAAATTCAGTAATAATGGTGCTAGCTCAGTTTGGTTAGTACCATTGAATAGTCCTGACTTAGAGATTAATTTTGAATACCAATTTGATGGGGTTAAGCCTCTTACTCTGTATTTCAGATAAGAGGTTAAAATTAAGGTTTATGCTCAGCAACAATTTGAGCAGGAATAACTTTGTTATTTCTTGTCCTATGGTGATGGGACTTATATTTTCAGAAAGGGGTTAGTTTTCTCTTTCCTTTGATACCTTTTGAGCTGATTTGGATCAGTTCCATTTTTTGGTGGTATCTTGGCTTTACCATTGGTTTATGGTATTTTGGCTGTCATGCTTGTGCTCTGGTTTTGAGTCACAGGCTGACATTAGTACTAGTGGTTCAACATAAATTGGAAGGCCACATTTATCAAAGCAGAATGTATTTTAGCTTATGACCATTGAGATCAACAAAAAAAATCACAAAATCACTTAAACCTTAACTCAAGTAGAATCCAATACCAATTGAAAAAAAATAAAAAAGAATTATATGGTAGCAAAAAAAAAAAAAAATAATTCAAAAAATTTAACTTGGAATGAAATTTCCAAAAAAAAAAGATTAGAATAAAGGAATTAAATAAATTATTAAAAATATTAAAAGTATTTATCCTTTCTATACTAAAATAGATTCCATCTTTGATCACAAACCAAATTTTAATCTCATTACAAGGTATGATTCAAAAAAAGAAAAAGAAAACTTAAATGGTGATGATTATGATGATAATATTTTTCTTGATAAGGTAATTTATCAATCTTTTTTTTTTTTTTTTTTTTTTTTTTTTACATGAATTAATTAAATATAATTAGAATTTTAAAGGAGAATAATTTTTTTTTTTGGAATAATCTTTAAATATGAATCCTTTTTCTTAATAATTTTTTATAAATTGATTAAATTGGAAAACTTTATAAAAATTAATAAGTAAATAAATTTAAGACTTATATATTTTATAGAAAATCCAATCTTGATTATTTTTCCTTTGAAAAACAAAAAAAGTAAATCTATAATTCATTCAACAAAAAAAAAAAAAAAAAATTATAATCAAGAATTGATGCTCAAATTTAATGCAAAGAGTGGTTCTAAGAAAAGGTTGATGGATATTTTTGAACCTACTTATGTGAATTTGCTTGAATCACATACAAAGGGTATTAATTGAAATTATGGTTACTATGATCAATACTACTGAAAAAATTCATGATTCTTAACTCATGAAATTAGTGATAATGCTTTTTTTTTTTTGAAATGAAAAAGGGATAGGTTTAACAAAAAGAAATTGAGAAAAATTGAAAAGCAATGGTTTGAAGAAATCAAGTTAAAAAAAAAAAAAAAAAAGCAAATTGAGTTTGATTAAAAATAACACAAAAAAGAAATATGAATTTGAAAAAGAAAAAAAATTGAAATGAGGAATTGAAAAATTAAGGAAAAAAAAATTAAAGATGGATTTTAACTTTAATAACAAAATTATCATTAATTAGGTTTAATTTCAAATTTGGAAAAACATTTTCAAAATTGATCAATAAAAAAAAAAAAAAAATTATATTAGGTATATATTTTTAATTTTAATAATTTTAAATTTAATAATAATTTATAAAAAAATAAAATTAATTTTTATTTAAAATTGAAGAAAATTAATTCAAAAATTAATTTTATATTTTATATTTTATATTTTTTATTTTTTTAAAAAAAGAAAATTGAAATGTTATAATTTTTTGTAAAAAAAAAAAAAAATTAAATTAAAATTAAAATTAAATTAAAAAAAAAACAAAAATTTAAATAAAGATTTTAAATTAAAAGATTTTTTTTTTTTTTTAAATTTTTAAAAAAAAATTGATAAGAAATTTTATTAAAATTTTATTTTAAAAAATTAAATTTTTAAAAATTTAACTCAAAAAAAAAAAAATTCAATTTTTTTTTTTTTTCAAAATAAAAGTGGATTTGCCCCCCTTTTTTTTTTTTTTTTTTTTTTTTTTTTTTTTTTTTTTTTTAGTTGAATTTTATTTAATTTTTCATTTTTATTTATTTATTTATTTTTATTTTTTTTTCAATTTTATTTTATGATATTTTTTTTTATATTTTTTTTTAATTTTTTTTAATTTTTTTTTGTAATTTTTTTTATATTTTTTTTTATATTTTTTTTTATATTTTTTTTTAATTTTTTTTAATTTTTTTTAATTTTTCTTTGTAATTTTTTTCAATTTGATTGAATTTAATTTAATTTAATTTTATTTGTTTTCTTTTTTTGCATTTTTTTATTTTTATTTTTGATTTTGTTTTAATTTTTTTAATTTATTTTTCTTTGTCTTTATTTTTCTTTGTCTTATTTTTCTTTCTTTTTTGTTTAATTTGTTTTTTTTCTTCTTTTTTTTTTTTGATTTTTCACCTCAACCAAAACTCATCTCTTGCCAAAATAACCCTGGTAATGTTTTTACTCCTTCACTCCTAACTCTTTCATTAAAACTGATTTTTGTATTCATTTTTTTTAGATTATTAAACATCTTTTTTAAAAATATTTTTTTTTTTGATCTAGGTGAGTTTTTTTATTCAATTTTCTCTTTTTTAACCAGCACCATCTTCTCCATCATCACCTCAATCTATCCACCACCAAACACCCTCTGAACCTCTCAAATACACCCCTCAGTCACCCCAGAATCTCTCAAAAAGGCTTCTGGGAGGTTCCAGGGCTTAATTGTTGCAAATAAATTTAAGAGGTTTTTTTTTGATTTTTAACTTTTTAATGGCCTACAAGAGGCCATTAACAAAAATTGATATTTATATATTTTTTTTTTCCAAATCACTTCATCTATCATTTATAGATATATTGGCATTGTTTTTTTATTTTTTTTCTTCATTTTTATTTTTATTTTTATTTTATTTTTTCATAATAATGATGATTATAATTACTAACCCATTTTTTCTTTTTTTCTTTCCTTTTCTGTTGATCATCACTGACGATCATTGATTTTTTTTACAATTTAACCATGATTATCACTGATAATCTCTCAATTTATCTTTTTTCCTCTATTTTTTTGATCATCATCATAACTAACTTATGATTTTTTTCTATTTCTTTCTTATGATCATCACTGATGATGAATTTGTGTTCAATTTTTTTAATCATGATGATTTCTAATCCTTTTTATTTTTAATTAATTTTCATATTTTATCATGCTGATGATTATTCTATTTTTTTTAATCTTTTTTAATAATTTGTTAATATAGGGTTGGATTATTTATAATGGTTTTTTCTGAAATTTCATTCAATTTCACCCCCCTTCCATCATCTTTTAAATTCAAACAAATGCCCCCCCTCTCTCTCACTTTAAAAATTATTCTTATGATGTCATGATTAGGACTAAACCAGATTCAGAACATCATCAGAATGATTTGAATGATGATGAAACTACTATTCCTCCTCTTGATTTCATGGTTAGAAATAAAAAATATATAGAAAATAATGAGGACAATAATACCAAAACAAATCATAAAAAAAAACTAACCAGAAGCCAAAGACAACATATCCATGATTAAAAACAAATCATGTCTCACATTGGCCATTCAAACACAGCGTATAAGAGCTTCTCAACCATCTCAATTGAAAATAAATCAGCCAATGCCTCAGGGCTAAAACTTTACCCCATCCTTATGTACTCATTTATAAAATGAAAAAGCCATTTTTACCTGTCAGCATTTATGAAATCACCACTTTTCACCTTTCTTCTGGCTACTATAAAATCCTAAAAGACTTTATTTTGACATTAATGTACTTATCCCAAAATTGACAAGAAATTAAATCCAATAAGCCTAGGTGGAATCATGAAAGGTATTGGTTTTCATCTTGGTTCTTATTTGGAAAAATCTGCAGGTGTGTGATATTTTTTGCTTCTTATTTTAATAATTACTAATTAATTTCAAAATTCTTAGGTGTTTACTCCCAAAACCTGGGTTTACTCCACATTAACTTGAATCAGATAATAAGAAATGGACTGAAATTCAACAATATGATGAATTCATTTACTCAAGAATATCTCAATTTTTGAAATTAGCTGAAAATCAGTCATTAATGGAAGCATCTAAATTACCAAACTTCAGTCAACTAAAATGGACTTCTTCCAATCCAAAGAAAGAATTCAAATCTTTTACCAATTTCATTTTCACTCAAGATGAATTTTTCAATAAGCCACAACAAAATTTAAATGATCTCAATGCCTGGACTTATTGTATATTTTATTTTATCTTGAAAAAAGAATTCTATCCCCTTCCAACTGTCTTCACCCCATCTGGACATGGCTTGCACTTCTCCAAATTGAAAATGGCAACCAATTTTTCAAAAAAATCCTTTGGAAGACATCAAAAATTGTTGATCATACAACAAAACCTCCTCCAGAAATTATCAATCATTATGAAATAAATAATTTTGGATGTTATTTTCAAAAAAACCATAGATTATTTAATGTAGGTGACAAATTCTTGAAAATGACACACACTTAAATCAATTCAAAAGTCAATGGGTACTTTGAAACAAATGTGCAGGACCAAAAAAAGGGGTAAAAAGTATTAATTGTAAATAGTTTCATTTTTCTAATAACATCTCCACTCTTTTGTATGCCATTAAAATAAGTAAATAAATCAATGGTCCTGATTAAATTTACAATTGACTATCTTTCCATGCCAAAATAATTGGTTTAATTTTTTCATGCATATTTACCACATCTTTGCCAATGTTGTTATTGGACAGATTTTCTGCATGTGGTGGATAATAATCTTCATATATATCAAACCATTCATTTCCAATTTGTGCTAACATATTATGTAAAATTGTGCAAGAAATAACCCAACTAACAAAGTATTAAATTTGATGATTATCCCTGATTTGATCTCACATTTCCCTGAGAGACAACCACCACCCCTTCAAAATTCCAATTGAATGCTCAATTCTGACCCTTGATTTTGCTAGACAGTAATTGAAAGAATGGTTGTCTTCATTCTGTGCTGCAACTCCCTTATATGCTGGAACAACCCAAGGAGAGCTTTCATATGCTAAATTGGCAAGTAAGTACTGAGCTTTTTCATAAAATTCTTGAGGTGTTTGTGTGATCTTCATATGTTGATATAAATTTCACTCATGAAGTGACCCAGTACAACCAACATGTAGAGAAGTGA
Organism: Austropuccinia psidii; assembly: GCA_023105745.1. Taxonomy (NCBI): domain Eukaryota; kingdom Fungi; phylum Basidiomycota; class Pucciniomycetes; order Pucciniales; family Sphaerophragmiaceae; genus Austropuccinia; species Austropuccinia psidii. The sequence goes on from JALGQZ010000006.1 coordinate 56,781,987, forward strand.
ACTGTTTGTTTATATTTCAAACCAGTTTTATTGACATATAATACCTTAATTTTAAACAATCAGTAAAGATTAATCAAAGAATAAAAAATCAAAAGCTTACCACTTTTTACAATCAAAATAAGCTTCAACATCATTGGGGGGAGTGATAATGGTATTAGACTCCCATAAATAGATCTAATGCACCCAGGGAAGCCTTCTACCGGCATAAATTGAGACATCCCTCTTCATTGTTCTATTGTTGGACAAAAAATCATTTTTTGCTTCAACTTCATTAATATCTGGATCACTCTTTGAGTGTACAACACAATAACCCCATGGATAATTACAAATAACATTCTAATCTTTTCCAAAGCAGCCCCATTGTCATTTGATCCTAACCTTGATAATTCCACAACTATTTGTACGGAAGGATTGAATTGCTTGTTTTGTAATGAGTTTTGAAAGGTTTTATGATCTTGAATTTTTGAAATTTTTTTAAATGATTTATTTGTGGTCCTACATAGCTTTTGAAACTTTTCAGATGATAATGTTTGTAAATCATTCATGGAATACATGTAATGTGATGGATATCTTCTATGAGGATTGATGTATCTTTGTGATGTTATCATATCTGATAAGATTATATCTTCCTGGATATCAGAATAACTATCAGAGTTGAGAGAATTGATGAACATAAGTGAGTTGAAGGTCTGAAGTAAAAGTAGCCTTTTCAATGCCTTTGGCATTGTGGATTAAGAAAAGAACTATAGAAAATGCAATTTGAAATCAAATAATTTAATAGATTACCGGTATATTCAGATTTTATGCAATAAAAGGGAAGTTTCATACAGTTTAATATTCCCTCACTGAGTTGTGTGTTGTAGAAATGTCCCTTTAAGTGAAGCTAAAGTTGGGATTTTAGTATCTAAACATGAGATTTGGTAGCTCAAAATACCTCAACTCTTGAGGTGTGGGATTGCCTAAATCCCAAAACGTTAATGTGGGATTTGGAAAAAAAAAACTTGGGATTTGGTAACTTTGACATCCCCTCATAATAAAAAACTTTTTTTTATTATTTTCTTAATTTAAATATTAAATAAGAAAAATGAATTAAAAAAAATTACTTTTTTAAAATTTTTGAAATAATTTTTGAATATAACTTCAATTTATTTATTTATTTCTTAATGAAATTCAAATTCAAATTTAATTAATAATAATTCAAAAAAATTGAAAAGAATTAAATAAGAATAATAATAATAATAATTTCTTTTTAACTTTAAGATTCATATATAAATAGAAATATTCTTTTTATTTCCTTTTGGTTTTTTTCTAAATGATAAAAGATATATTCAAAAATAAATTCAACAAGCTAATAATTAAAAATATGATTAATTTAATATATATATATATATATATATTGGTATTAATAATCATAATAATTGATAAATTTAATAATTAAAATTAAAGAAATCAATCAATTTTTATTTTTTTTAATATGATCTATAATGTTTTCTTCAGTCACTCCTTTAAAAAATTTGAAAATATTTAAAATTGATCTAACCACTTAAACATTCTTTTTTGATCAAAAAATTAACATTTTTTGACCAATGTCACAAGAAATCTGACTTCTGTTCATTCTTGAAATTTCCTGTTTTTCAAAAACTTAGTAATACTAAGAAAAAGTTTTCTTTTAATTCTAATTCATAAGAATTCTCTTTGTTTGATAAGATAATGTAATGTAAAATCCATATGATTTATTAAATAAAACTAATATTCTTAAAATCTATTTAAATTTTTGAGATTAATCTAACAATATATTATTTAATACAGAAAAAAAACTCAAGATTTTTTTAAAGAGATTTTTAGTAATAAGATTCATTTAAAGGTAAGAATGATAAAAAAAATTTAAAATAATTATAAAAATTCTATAACTTTTTTTATCTTTTTAACAATTCCTTAATTCTTTCTTTTTATTAGTTATAATAACTTCAAGAGGGTTTCAGGTTATTTTTTTAAATTAAATAAGTTTTAATTGAATTAAAGGTTAATTACATTATATTTAAAAAGATTTAAGTAAGGTAAGTGAAATTGGAAGATTAAATAGATTTCTTAACCTCATAAAATCTTAAAATAGATTCTATTAAGAAATTCTTTATAAATTCAATGAAATATTTAGGTAAATGAGATTTGATTATGAGAAGAAATAATAAATTATTTAAAATAAAAAAAAATGAACTTGAAACAGAATAAAAAAACTTTGAAATCAAATTGATCAATTTCAATTAATTTGAAATCTAAATTAATCAAATATAAATTTAGAATCATAATAATAATAATAAATAATAATTTGAAATTTTAAGATAAAAAAATTATTCCCTCCCTATTCTAAAAAAAAATTAAAATCTTATTAAATTATTTGAACTTTAATATAAATATAATTGAGAAATGTTAATAATAGATTTAAATAAAGTTTTTATTAAAAGAAGTTTAACAAATGTTCTTCTTGAAAAGTTTCTTTGCAATTAGGAAAATATTTGTTTTTTTTGACAAGTCAAGAAGTAATTTTAAATTTTTTTATTTCAATAAAAATTTAATTTAAAAGAAGGGTATTGATAAACCCATGTAAGCCCTTACATGTTTTTAGTAAAACACACAAGGGGGTTCCCTGGGCCCATTTCAAATTGAAATGAAATAAAAACATGTATTGGTCCAAAACCTCTAACAACCCCGAAAATAACCCCTAACCCATTTGTTTCACTTTTTTTTGCACCTCCCCTGAAAAAAAGACCAAAAAACCAAATGATCCATATTATCCCCCACAATTTTATTTTTGAAAAACAGCATTAAAAAAAATTTTTTGCAAATATTTCTGCACTTGTTTTTCTTTTTTTTCCCCAAAGACTGCATTTTCCTCCAAAACAACCTGCTTCCAAGCCTCTGTAATTGCCTCTTTTTTTTGATAAACTTATACCTCTTAATTTCATCTTTCCCGCTTTGTTTGAATTTGAAAGCCTTTTATCAATTCTTTTTCAAATTTATACGGGTTTTTTCCCCATTCCAAATCCCTGAATCCCCCTTTGTTTGGAAATTTATACATTTTTCCACTGAATAATGCTTCAAACCCCCACTGAAGGTGAATTTCAGACCTTTGAGATTCTTTGGAAGTATGCACATAATGTTACCAGGGAACAGGGGTATGCTGTATCTACCTTGAATTCCAATATGACCCACAACCAAATTTAAATAGGTTATTACAGGTCAGGCACTCCAAATTCCCACAAAAACACCTCCAAAAAAGTCACTTGGAGAAGGATTGTCTATCCAGAATTTGTGCCAGAAAATATGCCAAAAGTATTACTTGTACTATTAAAGTAAAAAAATCCTAAACACAGAAATGATTCCACTCAAAATATCATGGTACATCATGCTTTTAGAAAATTCAAGGAGAAAGAAAAATCCCAAATAGCTCAAATGTATGAATCACTGCTCATTCCAAGTCAAAATCAAGCCCAATTATGCAGCCAGAGGGAGACTTGAAGGCCTGTAATCCTTCAAGACATTTACAACCAAGTCAAGAAAATAAAGAAAGACAAACTGAAAAACAGAAGGCCCATTGATTCTATTATTGACAATGTCAAAGAAGTAAATTTTGTGTAATACTCTGCAAGGGAAACTTAGGGACACACTAAATTCTTGTTTTTCACTCACCCCCTTTCCATAAAACTCCTTCATGGATTTCTTCATTTGATTCTTATGGATTTTACTTATAAAACCAATAAGTACAGAATTCCCCTTTTTAATATTGTTGGATTCAGCTCAACAAATACAATCTTTTATGGTGATTTTTGTTTGATGAATAATTAAACTAAACCCTCATATACTTAGGCATTGAATCAATACATGGAAAAAGTTTTCAAAAACCCCAATACTGTTCCCCATCCAGTCATTGTTATTGAAGAGGATTTGGTCTTGAAAAATTGTCTTAAGAAGCTCTTCCCAGAATAAAAAGTCATGTTATGCATTTTTAAACATCAATAAAGTTGTGTATTCCCATTTCATGAAGAAAATTGGTCATTGAACTGATTTTGAAGGTTTTATAGGCCTTTAGAATAAATTAATATACATTAAACTTTCAATTTTATTAATGAATTTGGGATTCATTTCTAAGGTTATGTATTCATAAACTGAAAAGTCTTTCAATGATACCTAGAAGAAACTTCAAAAAAAAAGTCAAAAATTCTGAATTTCTGCAATATTCCAAAGGAACCTGGCTTCCTCTAAAGGATTATCATGTGCTAGCCTGGAACAACTACCATTTCCACCTAGGTGTGGGCTCCACATCAAGAGCAGAAGGTGCCCATGCCATGGTAAAACCTTTGCCTCAAAAGTCCACTGGTACTCCTCTGGAGGGAGTTAGGGATCTTCAAATGGCTTTCAAGAAAAAATTTATTGAAATAATCAACAGAATATCTAAAGAAATCATTTCCCATGTCAGGAATTTTCCTCCTCACATCTGTTCTCTCAATGGCAAAGTGTCTCATTATGCCCTTTAGATGGCCTTTGAAAATTCAAAAACAAAATTTTACTTCAATGAAAAATGCACCAACAGATAAAAAGAAATTAGAAAGGAATACCTTGAAAGCACAAGAACCAACAGGAATTTACCAATATCCAAAGGATAAATATATCAGACTTTCATCCTCAGTGGAATTTTAATTTAACTTTGAGGATTTTTTCATCTTCAATTTCTCAGTTTTTTTCACATTAAATTATTTTATTTGTAATATTCATCAAAGACGGGTTACCAAGGTGATAATAAAAGTGTTGAGAAAGAAAAAAAGAATAAAAACAAAGAATATTTGAAGATATTGGCAAACAACTTTTTCAAAAGACCAATGGAAGAAATAACCCAAATTCTTAAACATTTTCAGGATGTTTTGACAGGGAAAGTTTCTTTTAATCAAATCTCCAAGATTAAAGGGAATGATTGATATTATGAAGAATCACTAGAATGCAAAAATATCCATGGAAAAACTCAAGGAGCCAAAAATAAAAGAGATCCCTCAAGATTTGAAATAATTGAGGGTAAATCCAAGAGAAGAGGAAGGACCCCATCAAAAGTGACCAGCATGACAACATCAAGATCAAATTCAATTTTACCCTCTCCAATTATTGAAGTGGATTAATTAGAAGATTCTGAGGCCTCATGATCCAAATCCATACTTCATCAGATGAACTACCCTCAGCACCTGAGCTTAATGAATATGGCAAATCAGGAGTCACCATTAGTGTCACAGGGGCTCTTGGACAGAAGACAAGAGTGGCCTGGCACTCAGTAATCAGGGAACTCACTTGGAAGACTCCAAAAGAATAAAGAAAATAAAAATAAAGAATTTAATTTCTCTAAGAAGAATGCAAGTACAAGGATGAGATGCAATAAGAGAAATGAGAAGCCAAATGGCCAAAGAGCCAACCAAGTAAGTCCTTAATTTCTGTTTCAACCTGCCAAAATGAAAAATGGAATTAGTAAGGATATGTCCACAAAATATCCATTGACAGGAAAAGAAAGAAAAGAGAAAAGGTGCTAAATGACTGACTTGATAATATCAGTCTTCACTTAACAAAAATGGTAAGATAAATAAAGATAAAATAAAATCAAAATATATTAATTAACTGGGGGAAATCCCCCAGGGTCAAAGGAGGCTGGTATATGTGAAACATTGAGATCTTGACTCCTTAAGGCTGGCAGCTGGTCTGTATTGAATACTGGAAGCTGTATTGATTGTCTGATGGAGTGTATACCTTGCCAGATTGGGAAATGAACTGTGTTTAATAATTTCCCCATGATTTATGAATGGAAAATACAGGTCTTGATGAATTAAGACTGTACTTAATGAACTGGGTTGCCAAGGTGGATTGGTGGAGAATTTACCCATGGCACATTGTTTTGGAGCTGCCTCTTGAATATCCCTTGAGAATGAACAGCCAGTATTCCCTTAGAGGAATACTGTGAGTGAGAATAACCATTGATTGCTTGATGGCGTCATTGGTATTTGAGATTATGACACTTGCCCTTGAGCCTTGATGAGTCCTCTGGAAGGTGTGCCTTGATGACTTGTTGAAAAGTTGAAATAACCATTTGAAATTTCCGCCATTTGATTGCTGCTGAAAAAGAATGCATAATAGTGTATAACACCATATATGGCACTTTTGGTTACTGAAGGTTGAATGTGGCCAAAGGTGTTTTGGACTGATTCCAGGAGGATAAAAGTGAAAACTGAGTTTTGGAGGCTTCAAAGGTGATAAAGTGTCTTTTGGGGTATTTGGCTACATACATCTAATACAGCTTTAACACTGTATTTGCGTCAAAGTGCGCAAAAATGTGCAAAATGCACAAATCTGGCAGTTAAGCCCCAAAAGGCCTGATATGGCCTTTTGGGCATATTTCACATAATACATGAGAAATATGGCCTAAATGGCTTAATACAGCCAGATGCGCAAAAGTGCGCAAAATGCGTCAAAGTGTGCAAATTGCATCAAAGTGCGCAAACTGTATTCAAAGCTTAAAAAGCCAAATAAAGGCTTTTGGACTGTATTTTCCCTGTTGTATGGAAAATACCCAAGATTCCCAAAAGCAAAGAGACAGCCTAGAATGGCTTGATTATGGTAAAGGGGAAGGTTGGCCCCAGATGATAAAATGACCATTAAGGCCATAAAACATGACAATGGCCAATTTGGCCAATGATGATGGATATGGCCAAATTTCCATATATTGGATATGGCATGGATATGCCATATTGAGGTCCAAGAGGGTGGATTTCCATGGTTGTGACAGTACCCCCCACCTTGAGATGGTGAGCTCCTGAGCACCAATACAAGGTGAAGCCTGTTGAGGCTATTGGAAAGGGTTTTGAGAGAGGGATAATGAGGAGTTCTTTTCAGAAAAATGCATTTTGATACTGATATTAAAATGTTGGCATATGATGTGGGACTTGCTTGATCTTCTTTTGACATGGGCTTCAAGATTTGATGAAAAATGAAATGCATGATAATCTTGACGTGAAATTTGACATGATAAGAGAAAATTTAAGATGAAAATAAAAATAAAAATAAGAAGAGAAAAAATAAAAGAGAAATGAATCTTGAGGAGGTTCTAATATTCATCACAGAGGTTGGTAATTGATTTTGAAATTGACCAAGGGCCTGGAAAGAAAAATTTGATGCCAGGTGCTCACAAAGTGGCCAAGGTGATGCTTTGCAATATTGTAGACCCCTCAGGGAAGTTCACACCAGGAGAGGAACTTACTTTTGGTAATTACCACTCCCGCCAGTGACATAAAAGAACTTAAATTTGCTGAAAGATTGACATGTAATTGGAAAGACTTGGAAGTGAAATGAAAAAATGAATGGTCCATTTGCCCAAGTGAAAAAATGGCCATAATTTTGGAATTGATGTTGAAAGTTAGGCCAAAGATCTGTGTCCAAAAATTGAAGAGTGCTCACAGAGTGGCCAAGGTGATTCCTACAACAAGAAAGAGTAGAATACCCCTAAAGGTGCATACCAGGAGTGGGACTTACTTTTGGTAATTCCTCTCCCCACCAAGCACCATAAAAAATCAAGCTCTTGAAGAATTGGGTCCTGGCTTGTCAGGATATAAAGAATGAAAGTCCTTAACCAGTTCAGGACAATTCTTAAGTTTTTCAGTTGGTTCCAAAGTGGATCTTTGTGAGTCTTGACTGAAACCTTTCCATTCAACCAAATACCATAATTTTCCTCTCTTAAGATTTGAGTCCAGTATTTGAGAGGCTTCTCATTCCCCTTCTTCTTCAATGATGATTAGAGGAGGAGGATCTTGATGCCTATTTGGGATTGTTGATGTCTTGACTGGTTCTAAGAGTGAAATATGGAAGAATGGGTGGATGGACTTACATTGAGATGGGAGCTTGAGGTGATAGGCATGAGTGCTGACCTTCTTCAAGATTGGAAAAGGAACCAACCATCTTTCAGACAGTTTTGTGGTGGGTCTAGTTGATTTGCTGTTCTTGGAAGAAAGGAAAACAATTTCACCAGGATTGAAAACAGGTGGACTTGCTCTACTTTCATCTGCATACATCTTAAACCTGTTTATAAGTTCTCTCTTGATATCTTGCTGTACTGATTGGATTTTTGTTAATAACCTCCCAGCAGGAGTATCTTGAGTAATGTGAACTGAGTCAAAATGTGGATCTCTTCAATAAACAGTGAAAAATGGTGATTGTTTTGTTGAAGAGTGGTCAGAGTTATTGTAGGAAAATTCAGCCAGAGGGAGCCAGGTGTTCCAATAATCTTTATGATAACTGACATACATCCAAAGGTACTATTCTAGTATCTGATTTACCCTCTCTGCCTGTCCCTCAGCTTCTGGATGGTAAGCAGTTGACAGATCTCTTGAAATCTTGAGCTGCTGACAAAGATTGGTCCAAAAGGAAGAAACAAAAAGGGAACCTCTATCACTAACAGTGCTTGAAGGAAGGCCATTCTTTGAGAAAATATTCTTGATGAACAAATGGGCCAGATCCCATGAAGTTATTGAAGACATTGTTGGAATGAAAACTGCCATTTTTGAGAATCTGTCCACTATGACAAGGATTGAGTCAAAGGAATTGGACAGTGGCAATTGAGTGATGAAATCCATTGAAAGACAAATCCAAGGACCATTTGGAATTGGAAGAGGTTTGAGGAGTCCAAACTTCTTGTGGTGAATATTTTTGTTTCTTGAACACTGTTGAAAGGATGATACATCATCCTTGATAAATTGAGTCATTCCAGGCCAGTGAAAATCCCGCTTGAAAAGCTTGAGAGTCTTCTCTTGGCCAGGGTATCCAGCTAGAGGAGAGTCATTCCTCTTTTGAAGTATGCTGAGTTGAATTGTGGGGTCATTTGGGACCACCACCCAATCTTTGAACAGGAGAAGTTGGGAAGAGGAATGAAGAGAATAATCTTGGACAGATTTACCTTTACCCAAATCTTGAAAAATACTTCTAGATTGAGAATCTTGCCATAATGCCTTCTGAATTGATTAAATAAAATTTGAAAATGCTTCCAACTTGACTGCAAAGAATTTTGAGGCTTGAATTTCATCTTCCTTGATTATTTTCTGATAATTCAATGGATTATTGCTGATGAAATCTTCCCCCTCTCTGGGTAAATTTTGTCCCAACGTGACAATGAATCTGGAAGTGTAGTCAAGCGGCCAGGGCGGTAGGTGATTGAAAAGTGGAACTCAGAGAGAAACTCAGCCCAGTGGGCTTGATGACATGTGTGAATCTTTAATGACATAAAATATTGAAGTGAGGAATGATCAGTGAGAACTTCAAAGGAGGAAGAAAGAGAAAGGAGAAAAGCTCTCCAGCGCTTGAGAGCCCAGACTATGCCAAGGAGTTCCTTGTCATGAATCTCATAATTGAGCTCAGCTGGAAGAATCTTGCGGCTATCAAAGGCATTGGGATGTTTTCCTGAGTCAGAAATATTACTCAGTACAGCACCCAAGGCATAATCTGATGCATCAGTCTCTACAATGGTGGGTAGAGAAGGATCAAAGTGAGAAAGGATTGGAGAAATGGTAAATGCCTCTTTGAGTTGATGAAACTGTCTAAGAGCTTCCTCATTGAGGGGAAAAAGGGAATCTTTCTTGAGGAAACTTGTGAGTGAACTAATTTTCTTTGAATAATTCTTGATGAAACGGCGGTAAAAGTTGGCAAAGCCAAGGAATGATTGAAGAGCATTGAGGTTTATTGCAGGTGGCCAATTGAGAATTTGCTGGACTTTTGCTTGTTCCATATTGAGGCCTTCAGAAGAAACAACATAAACTAAGTACTCTAAACTAGAAAAATGAAATAGGCACTTGGAGGCCTTAGCAAAGAGGTTATTGGCTCTGAGTCTGGAAAGGACAGTGAACACATGAGTGACATGTTCTTCTTCAGATTTGAAAAAGCCAATAATGTCATCCAAATAAACCACAAAATAAGTATCAAGAAGATCATAAAAAATATCATAAACAATGTTTTGGAAAGAGGCAGGAGCATTGGTGAGCCCAAATGGCATAACCAAATACTCATACCTGCCATATTTAGTTCTAAAACATGTCAAATGCTCACCACCCTCCTTGATTCTGAGAAGGTTATATGCACCACGCAAATAAACCTTGGAGAAGATAGAAGAACCATTGAAAACAGTAAGAAGCTGATTCATAGGAGGAACAGGATACTTGTTCTTCCTAGTGACAGCATTAATTTTGCAGTAATCAACACACAAAAGGAGGCCACCATCTTTCTTTTTGACAAAGAGGACAGGTACTCCTTTTGAAGAGGAACTTGGACGGATGAAAACTTTCTCTACATTCTCTGAAATGTAGGCCCTGAGTGTATCTGACTCTTGGTTTGCTAAAGGGTAGATCACCCCAGCTGGAGGTAGAGACCCTTCCAGCTCAATATGATGATCACAGGCGTGGTGAGGAGGAAGCTTCTCTGCTTTCACCTTGGAGAATACATCCAAGTACTGGTGATAAACAGAAGGAGCAACCTTCATCACAGTTTCTATTTCTTCTGGCTCTTCCTCTTCATCCCACAACTCCTCCAGGGAGTCATGATAAGATGAAGGAGGAAGGTCTATATTCCCAAAGAAGAGATGAAGTGAAGATACAGAATTATCTTCTCCAACATCTTGACTCTCTTTGAAGAATTCATCTCTAGATGATAGTAATGACTGATGGGAATTAAGGGAAGTAATATGGACAGAAGATGGAAATGATGGTGTTCTAGAATCACCAACCAGAGCTGAACATGGTTTGGCAGAAGAAAAGTCATTACTGAAAGATTTTGAAGGATCATAATAGTCCTTATGATCAGCATTAAACGTGATCAGCCCTTTCCTCCAATCAATAGATGGATTAAAATGATTGATAAAGTAAAAGCCCAATATGAGGTCTTCTCCCTTGGGAGTATCAATGAATAAAAAGTCCCATTCAAAGCTTGGGAAAGAAGGGAGCGCAACCATATATTTAGTGCGGTGAGTCACAAATAAAGAAGGAGACTCTGAGGAGTCAAGAATAATAAGGGGAATCTTCTCTGGGAGTTCTGAAATGGTCAAATAATACTTGTGAACAAACTGCTTTGCAATAAATGAGTTGGTAGCACCAGAATCAATGAGAATACTGTAAAACATATCAGAGAGAGAAGAAAAAACAAACAATTTAAGAGAATTTTTGACACCAGTATTCAGAATTCACAATTGTGCTCTGGATGGAAAACAGTGAAGACCATTGAACACAACATGATCTTCACTCAGGCTTTTCCCTTTCTGGGAAAATATCCTGATGGTTGGGTAAGCTTGTTTTGAGGCCCTTTGAAACAGGACTCAAGACTATGCTTCCCACCACAATAGGTGGATAAAACCTCCTTGATTCTTCTTTCTTTTTCAAAATTCATCAACTTGAAATCTTTATTTAATAAAGAAGAATGGGGATTGTCCCTCTTCTGAAAATTATTCTTCTTCTTTTGACTTGAGATAGAAGAACTTTGAGGATGAGAAGAATTTGACTTTGAGGCTTCTGGCTTCTTCTATTGATGACGACTCTTTTCATTTTGCCTCTCATGGTACCTGGTATCAAGCTCCAAGGTAACTTCCATTAAGTATTGAAAGGAGTCAATTCTTGAAGGATGGGAGGCCAGTTGATCCAAAATCCTGCATGGCAACCCCTTCCTGAAATGATGGATAAGAGCCCTTTCACCCCAATCTTCAATTCTTGAGACAAGACTTCTGAAATAAGAAATGTATAAAGATACATGCCCACCTTCTTTCATCCTTACATAATCCAATTCTGCTTCAGCTTTTCTGACTTCATTTGGGCCCCCAAATAAGGTGAAGAGTTGAGATTCAAATAATTTCCATGAATTGAGAAGGTAATTTGGATCTTGATTGGTGAGATTGGAAAGATAAGGCTCAATCCATTTTGCAGCCCTGCCAATCAGAAATGAAGTGGCATAGAGAACCTTCTTTCTGTCTTGAAAGAAGCTTGCCAGATCATTATGAACAATCAGTTAACAAGACTGAATAAAGCTTCTAACCTTGAAGGGTTAAGTCCCATCAAAGCCTTCTGGTGCCTTAATTGATGGAGTCTTGAAGGCTGGTGGTCTTGATGATTCAATGAATGAAGCATCTTCAAGCTTGGCCATAATATGATTCATTTGATGCATAATGGCCAATAAAGATGGTTCAGACACCTGGGGGCCAGGCTGATTAGACTGGGCTAGAGTTGATCCTTCAGTACCTTGGGATGCCCCCACAGGAGCAGGAACACCTTCAGTACCATCAGACTCTTCCTCTTCCACAGAATTCTCCTCCTCCTCTTCACCATCTTCCCCAGGATCTCTGAAAATGGTCCTTGAAGTTCCTGGAAATCAGCCAACTACTCCTGCAACTGAACTTGATCTTCTTGGCCCTCTTCCTTCCTTCCTAGATGGTGTTTCTCCTTCCAAAATGAGTATTATGTCCAATTTGGCCCTCAGTTGATAAATTGCTGGGGTGCTGTCAACAGGAGCCCTTGGAGTTGGAGTGAGAACAGCTTGAGTTCTAGCCTGAGATCTTGTCTGCCTTGCAGGAGGTGAGTGTTGGATAGGCATTATTTCAGGATGAAAAATGAAAAAAATGAACAAGAATCAAGATTTGAAGATGAAAACTTGAGGCAATTGGAAATAATGCTTGAAGTCAAAAGTCAAAATCAATATCTTGAAGAAAATCAATAAAAATCAATAAATAAAATGAGATCCTCAGGTAAATCAATTAATAAAATATCAAATGAAACCTTGAAATAAATGAATCAAATATCAAATCAATCAAAATCAATCAATCAATCAAATGAATTCTTGAGGCAAAATCAATTTTTGTCAAACTTTTTGATGTGAAAAATCAGCAAAATCAATGAAATCTTCAGGGCAATCAATTTTCTTGAGGTCAATATCAATTTATGTCAAATCAATCAATCAAATCAAAATCAAGTGAGTTCTTCTTTAAAATCAAAATTCTTGAAGAATGAATCAAATATGAATCTTGATGTGACAAATGTGTCTGAATAAATTGATGAAAAATTTGAAAATCAAATGAAAATTAAGATTATGCCTGAATCATGAATGAATTACAAATGATGATTTGAGATAAGATTTCAAAAAAGAGAAACAAAAAATGAAATTGGGGTCAGCTTTCAATTTTCAGAATGAAGAATGAATGAGAGAAAATTGGAAGGTGACAATGAATCATAAGGTTCATAAGCATTAAAGAGTCATAATTTCAATGAAATGAGTGAATGAAACTATAAATAAAGAATGAACAGAATGAAAAGAGATTATGAGTTAATTAATATAATGTCACAGAGGCTCTTTGACAGAAAACAAGAGTGGCCTGGCACTCAGTAATCAGGGAACTCACTTGGAAGACTCCAAAAGAATAAAGAAAATAAAAATAAAGAATTAAATTTCTCTAAGAAGAATGAAAGTACAAGGATGAGATGCAAGAAGAGAAATGAGAACCCAAATGGCCAAAGAGCCAACCAAGTAAGTCCTTAATCACTGTTTCAACCTGCCAAAATGAAAAATGGAATTAGTAAGGATATGTCCACAAAATATCCATTGACAGGAAAAGAAAGAAAAGAGAAAAGGTGCTAAATGACTGACTTGATAATATCAGTCTTCACTTAACAAAAATGGTAAGATAAATAAAGATAAAATAAAATCAAAATATATTAATTAACTGGGGGAAATCCCCCAGGGTCAAAGGAGGCTGGTATATGTGAAACATTGAGATCTTGACTCCTTAAGGCTGGCAGCTGGTCTGTATTGAATACTGGAAGCTGTATTGATTGTCTGATGGAGTGTATACCTTGCCAGATTGGGAAATGAACTGTGTTTAATAATTTCCCCATGATTTATGAATGGAAAATACAGGTCTTGATGAATTAAGACTGTACTTAATGAACTGGGTTGCCAAGGTGGATTGGTGGAGAATTTACCCATGGCACATTGTTTTGGAGCTGCCTCTTGAATATCCCTTGAGAATGAACAGCCAGTATTCCCTTAGAGGAATACTGTGAGTGAGAATAACCATTGATTGCTTGATGGCGTCATTGGTATTTGAGATTATGACACTTGCCCTTGAGCCTTGATGAGTCCTCTGGAAGGTGTGCCTTGATGACTTGTTGAAAAGTTGAAATAACCATTTGAAATTTCCGCCATTTGATTGCTGCTGAAAAAGAATGCATAATAGTGTATAACACCATATATGGCACTTTTGGTTACTGAAGGTTGAATGTGGCCAAAGGTGTTTTGGACTGATTCCAGGAGGATAAAAGTGAAAACTGAGTTTTGGAGGCTTCAAAGGTGATAAAGTGTCTTTTGGGGTATTTGGCTACATACATCTAATACAGCTTTAACACTGTATTTGCGTCAAAGTGCGCAAAAATGTGCAAAATGCACAAATCTGGCAGTTAAGCCCCAAAAGGCCTGATATGGCCTTTTGGGCATATTTCACATAATACATGAGAAATATGGCCTAAATGGCTTAATACAGCCAGATGCGCAAAAGTGCGCAAAATGCGTCAAAGTGTGCAAATTGCATCAAAGTGCGCAAACTGTATTCAAAGCTTAAAAAGCCAAATAAAGGCTTTTGGACTGTATTTTCCCTGTTGTATGGAAAATACCCAAGATTCCCAAAAGCAAAGAGACAGCCTAGAATGGCTTGATTATGGTAAAGGGGAAGGTTGGCCCCAGATGATAAAATGACCATTAAGGCCATAAAACATGACAATGGCCAATTTGGCCAATGATGATGGATATGGCCAAATTTCCATATATTGGATATGGCATGGATATGCCATATTGAGGTCCAAGAGGGTGGATTTCCATGGTTGTGACAGTACCCCCCACCTTGAGATGGTGAGCTCCTGAGCACCAATACAAGGTGAAGCCTGTTGAGGCTATTGGAAAGGGTTTTGAGAGAGGGATAATGAGGAGTTCTTTTCAGAAAAATGCATTTTGATACTGATATTAAAATGTTGGCATATGATGTGGGACTTGCTTGATCTTCTTTTGACATGGGCTTCAAGATTTGATGAAAAATGAAATGCATGATAATCTTGACGTGAAATTTGACATGATAAGAGAAAATTTAAGATGAAAATAAAAATAAAAATAAGAAGAGAAAAAATAAAAGAGAAATGAATCTTGAGGAGGTTCTAATATTCATCACAGAGGTTGGTAATTGATTTTGAAATTGACCAAGGGCCTGGAAAGAAAAATTTGATGCCAGGTGCTCACAAAGTGGCCAAGGTGATGCTTTGCAATATTGTAGACCCCTCAGGGAAGTTCACACCAGGAGAGGAACTTACTTTTGGTAATTACCACTCCCGCCAGTGACATAAAAGAACTTAAATTTGCTGAAAGATTGACATGTAATTGGAAAGACTTGGAAGTGAAATGAAAAAATGAATGGTCCATTTGCCCAAGTGAAAAAATGGCCATAATTTTGGAATTGATGTTGAAAGTTAGGCCAAAGATCTGTGTCCAAAAATTGAAGAGTGCTCACAGAGTGGCCAAGGTGATTCCTACAACAAGAAAGAGTAGAATACCCCTAAAGGTGCATACCAGGAGTGGGACTTACTTTTGGTAATTCCTCTCCCCACCAAGCACCATAAAAAATCAAGCTCTTGAAGAATTGGGTCCTGGCTTGTCAGGATATAAAGAATGAAAGTCCTTAACCAGTTCAGGACAATTCTTAAGTTTTTCAGTTGGTTCCAAAGTGGATCTTTGTGAGTCTTGACTGAAACCTTTCCATTCAACCAAATACCATAATTTTCCTCTCTTAAGATTTGAGTCCAGTATTTGAGAGGCTTCTCATTCCCCTTCTTCTTCAATGATGATTAGAGGAGGAGGATCTTGATGCCTATTTGGGATTGTTGATGTCTTGACTGGTTCTAAGAGTGAAATATGGAAGAATGGGTGGATGGACTTACATTGAGATGGGAGCTTGAGGTGATAGGCATGAGTGCTGACCTTCTTCAAGATTGGAAAAGGAACCAACCATCTTTCAGACAGTTTTGTGGTGGGTCTAGTTGATTTGCTGTTCTTGGAAGAAAGGAAAACAATTTCACCAGGATTGAAAACAGGTGGACTTGCTCTACTTTCATCTGCATACATCTTAAACCTGTTTATAAGTTCTCTCTTGATATCTTGCTGTACTGATTGGATTTTTGTTAATAACCTCCCAGCAGGAGTATCTTGAGTAATGTGAACTGAGTCAAAATGTGGATCTCTTCAATAAACAGTGAAAAATGGTGATTGTTTTGTTGAAGAGTGGTCAGAGTTATTGTAGGAAAATTCAGCCAGAGGGAGCCAGGTGTTCCAATAATCTTTATGATAACTGACATACATCCAAAGGTACTATTCTAGTATCTGATTTACCCTCTCTGCCTGTCCCTCAGCTTCTGGATGGTAAGCAGTTGACAGATCTCTTGAAATCTTGAGCTGCTGACAAAGATTGGTCCAAAAGGAAGAAACAAAAAGGGAACCTCTATCACTAACAGTGCTTGAAGGAAGGCCATTCTTTGAGAAAATATTCTTGATGAACAAATGGGCCAGATCCCATGAAGTTATTGAAGACATTGTTGGAATGAAAACTGCCATTTTTGAGAATCTGTCCACTATGACAAGGATTGAGTCAAAGGAATTGGACAGTGGCAATTGAGTGATGAAATCCATTGAAAGACAAATCCAAGGACCATTTGGAATTGGAAGAGGTTTGAGGAGTCCAAACTTCTTGTGGTGAATATTTTTGTTTCTTGAACACTGTTGAAAGGATGATACATCATCCTTGATAAATTGAGTCATTCCAGGCCAGTGAAAATCCCGCTTGAAAAGCTTGAGAGTCTTCTCTTGGCCAGGGTATCCAGCTAGAGGAGAGTCATTCCTCTTTTGAAGTATGCTGAGTTGAATTGTGGGGTCATTTGGGACCACCACCCAATCTTTGAACAGGAGAAGTTGGGAAGAGGAATGAAGAGAATAATCTTGGACAGATTTACCTTTACCCAAATCTTGAAAAATACTTCTAGATTGAGAATCTTGCCATAATGCCTTCTGAATTGATTAAATAAAATTTGAAAATGCTTCCAACTTGACTGCAAAGAATTTTGAGGCTTGAAGATAAAATAAAATCAGAATATATTAATTAGCTGCGGGAAAGCCCCCCAGGGTCAAAGGAGGCTGGTATATGTGAAACGTTGAGAGCTTGACTCCTTCAGGCTGGCAGCTGGTCTGTATTGAATACTGGAAGCTGTATTGATTGTCTGATGGAGTGTATACCTTTCCAGATTGGGAAATGAACTGTGTTGAATGATTTTTTCCCTGATTTATGAATGGAAAATGAAGGGCTTGATGAATTAAGACTGTACTGAATGAATTGGGTTGCCAAGGTGTATTGGTGGAGCATTGACCCTTGACACATTGTTTTGGAACTGCCTCTTGAATATCCCTTGAGAATGAACAGCCAGTATTCCCTTGGAGGAATACTGTGAGTGAGAATAACCATTGATTGCTTGATGGCGTCATTGGTATTTGAGATTCTCACACTTGCCCTTGAGCCTTGATGAGTCCTCTGGAAGGTGTCCCTTGATGACCTGTTGAAAAGTTGAAATAAACATTTGAAATTTCCGCCATTGGATTGCCGCTGAAGAAAGATGCATAATGGTGTATAATACCATATATTGCACTTTTGGTTACTGAAGGTTGAATGTGGCCAAAGGTGTTTTGGACTGATGCCAGGAGGATAAAAGTGAAAACCAAGTTTTGGAGGCTTCAAAGGTGATAAAGTTTCTTTTGGGGTATTTGGCGAAATACAGCTGATACAGTTTTAAAACTGTATTTGTGTAGAAGTGCGCAAAAGTGCGCAAAATGCACAAATCTGGAAGTTAGGCCCCAAAAGGCCTGATATGACCTTTTGGGCATATTTCACATAATACATGAGAAATATGGCCTAAATGGCTTAATACAGCTGAATGCACGAAAGTGCACAAAATGTGTCAAAGTGCACAAACTGTATTTAAAGCTTAAAAAGCCAAATACAGTCTTTTGGGCTGTATTTTCCCTTTTGTATGGAAAATACCCAAGATGCCCAAAAGCAAAGAGACAGCCTAGAATGGCTTGAGGATGGTGAAGGGGCCAGGTTGGCCCCAGATGATAAGATGATTGTGAGCCTTAGAGGTAATTTCATATACCCAAAAGACCACAAATGCAAAATTAACATATTAATATAAATAAAATAAATTTTTTTATATTATTAAAATAGGAATAAAAATATAAATATAAAATTATATTAAAAATAAAAATAAATTAAATTTTGTAAGTGTAAAATTACATTTATACTTGAAAAAATTAAGTAAAAATGAAATTTTAACAAAATTGTGAAAAAATAAATAAATTTGGAAAAAAGTTAAATAAAAATTACTATAACTTTTTATTCAATAAATAAACATATAAAAATTATTTCACCATTGGATTCCTCATAAAAAATTAGGTGGGGTCACCTCTGAGTGAAATTCTTGTAACTCAACTCTCAATAAGCTTAAATTAAGTTTTTAGTATTTTCAATACAAAAGTTGAAAATCCTCAAAACTTTAATTTAATTCTTACACCACATGTGGTGTTAACCATCAAATTTTGTGTTAAAATTGAGGTGTTGTGTTTAGTTTAGAAGTTATGAGGAATTGAAGTATTTTCAATTGAATTCAATTGAAATGTCAAAATGTGCATGTGTATTACATAAGTGAAATTTGATTTACATATGAGGTGTCAATTATTACTGTATTGTACTTTACAATTGAATTGAATTACATATGTAAATTATAAGTATAATACATGATGAGGAATTAAAGGAAAAATAAATTTGAAAGATTAAATTTGGGGGGGAAAAGGAACTCCAGCTCTAAGGGGGAGCTAGACCCCCAAAATCCTTGCTGACAGGCGTGGGATGTCAAAATTCACGCAAAAGTTCATCACTTTTGGCCTGGAATTGAGCTACAGGGTCTGTGGACTCAATTGATGATGGGGTTTTGATACCAACTGGGGTAGTTTTAGCTGTTGCCAAGAGGGTAAAACTACCCTTAAGATAAAACAATCATAGTAAAAACAGTTTTAACTGGTTTCTACGCCTCTGACAAACATTATGACGTGTTTTGAAGGCTCTAGGCCTGGTATTGCTATAGTAATGGCTGATTTAAGGGTCTAAAATGGCTAAAATTGGCTTGAACCAGCCCTTTTTTGGTCTAAACCAGGGTCCAATGATGCCATAATTGGCTTTTCTGTTGTCAGACTGTTTTTCACGACTGACAAGAGTAAATTTTACTTTTGGAGTAAGAGAATTGATGGCTATAAAAGAATGTCTTCTTTGCCCCACTTTTCTCTTCATGTTAGAATCTTTTCCTTTTATAATTAGTTTAAACATTGTTAAACCAATCAATAAAAGATTCCAACCACCTTTCTTATATCATTTTCAACCTTTTAACCACGTGAAAAAATCATTATAATCATTGTTTGTAACTCTTATAATCTTTTTTACCCCTGAACCACCCCAAAAGTGAATTAAAGCATCTTTCATCACTGTAAACTTTGTCACTTTGTTTCCAAATTCACTCTGGTCACTTTTGGGAATGTTTTCTCTTTAATATTCTTTTTAAAGACCTTGTTCTTTAATTAATTGCTTGCAGTTCTTTGCTCAATTAATTCCAATTGAAATTGCTCTCGAAGAAATTTCTTTTGTAGCCTTAAAATATCTCTTGTAGAGTATTTTTTGGATAAATTTTTATTGTTGGTAAAACAATAAATCTTTATAATATTATTGTTTTATACTAATAAAGTTATAAGCAATAAATTTGGCGTGTTTTCTCTTAAAAATAATATTTCTTACTATTTTTAATTGATTTTTACCTTATACAAATTTTGAGGACAGGAAAAGTACTTGATTTTTAATCAAAGTTTCATATCCACACCTTACAATGATCATTAAGGCCATAAAAAATGACAATGGCCAATTTGGCCAATGATTATGGATATGGCCAAATTGCCATATATTGGATATGGCATGGATATGCCATATTGATGTCCAAGAGGGTGTATTTCCATAGTTGTGACAATTAGAAGGCACAGATGATTGGAAATGGGTAGAAAAACATGACAAAGGAATCACCACCAGCCTTCAACAACTTTGAAGATATATGATCCAATTTACTTGACCTGTGAGCATTGCAAAAGAGATTATCACACAAGTGATGAATACTCAAATCTCTTTATGAGTTTCTAATCAATTTTAATGTAGATTTTTTTAATATTTATTAATGTTTTTGACCTATTTTTATCAATTATATGTCTCAGAAGACTTGTAAAGGTTTATATTGAAATAAAACCTCAAGACCATAAATTTCCAGGGTTATGAAAACCTTGGCTACAGAACAGTATCCCATTACATTTAAAAGACCTAAGAAAAATGGCCTGATATCAGAGGTGACTTTTCTGAAGGAATTCAAAAAAATCAAGACCTTTATGAAACCATGAAAACTTTGATTCCCACAGTCTCCTCTTCTTTTGACAGAATTGAGTTGTATGAATATGTTGGCCAGGCTCCAAAGAGCAAGTGGATTTCCATGCCTGATATGGGGGATCCAATTTCAAATAAGCCTCCAAGACCAGTTTTATTTTATTCCAAATTCCAATATTTCTCTTTTACCCCTTATTTCTGTCCTCCAAATGACAATCCACTCATTTTCAAATGTTTCTTGAATAGCTTTTCTCATTTTGTTCAATCGGATATTATCATTTCTAAAGTTTACCGTGTACCCCCCATTACTGTGAATTTGGAGTTTCATTCAACACCATAAACTCTGGGTTGGTAAGATAAATTTAAGAAAAATAGGATTTTATATTTTTCCAATCTTCCTCCCCCCCTCAGAAAAACCCCACTATTTTGAAGGTTGATTCAAATTGATTTTTTTGTATATACAATTTATGCCAATTATACCCCTCCTAAATCCTATTTATTGCTTAAATATCACCTCAATCTCATTTTTAAGGAGAAAATGTGACACTTTTTTTTAATTGAAAATATTTGCATTAGAAAAATGAAAAAAATATTTGAAAACAAACACACCTTTTTAAGCCTTCACTTGTCCCAGAAAACAAAATCCTCAAAATTTTGAGCTTTCTGGTTTTTGATTATCAAGATTAAGCCCTTAATTTCTTTTGAAAAGTGAATTTCTGGAAATTCATAATTGTAAAAATTTTGAATGATTCTTTTTTTGAAAAAAATAGGCCAAATTGCAGAAATTTGGCAAAAAAAAAAATTGAAAAAATTTGGGGATCTTGAAATCCTATGTTAGAAAGATTATGGAAAAGAAAATGCTCAAAACTAAGCTTGAAGAATTTATTTTGAAAAAAATAGGTCATTTATTTATTTTTACCATAAACTTACATTTTTGGTCATAAATTGGTAAAAACATGCAAGCTTATAGTAAAAACACATAAGGGATTATGTGTTTTTCCTAAAATATTGTGTGTGTTTACCAAAATCCTGAATTTATTTATTATACTTCATGAAAAAATGAATAGTAATATTGATAAAAACAAATATTATCAAGAGTTTAATAGACAAATTATTCAAAAGCAGAGAAATTATTTCTTCATATAATCAGTGATTTTTTTTCTTCCTTTTTTTGGGAATTTTATTTTGATTAGGTTATTAATGTTAAATTATATTTACAGTAAATTCCTATTTGAGCTCAAATGTGGCAAGGAACCATAGATATCACTGATTCCTCAAAAAGAATTCAAATAAGACAAAAGATCTTATTCTTTTTCAGATTGTGCAATTGAGGTTTAAATTTCAAATCTTTTCTTCTTTTTTCTTGTATTATGTTTTTTACTCCTTCTAAATTATTTAATTCTTATTGTATCTTTTTCCATGGGTTCCCATGCCTATTAAAAGACCCAATATATCAATTTAATCTTGAATAAGAATCAATGACAACCAGACTGATAAAATGTAATCTTCTCAGCCAAACAAGGTAAGTTTCTCTAAATAAAAAACATCAATCAAGTTCTTTATCAAACTAGGAGAGTCCGCAAATTGAAGATGATATATGTGAAAAATTATGGGGATATCATTTTTAGTGATATCTCATCTTGTTGGAATTACAATCAAAGCTGTTCAGAACACAGTCAGGGAGGTAAAGACCCAAAAAAAGCAAACAATGATATCAAAGGAACAAGATCACCAGAAAATGCACCAGATCATTACTTGATTCTAGTGCCTCACAGTGGCAAAAGTCACCAAACTCATGAAAAAAAAGGTTTTAAAAAGGCCTATTAAGAACAAGATTCATAAAATTGGAAAAGAATTAAGGATCTCCCCAAAGAAGCCATAATTATGACCTCAAGAGTTCCAAGCTTGGCTGGCTGTTTCTCAACAATATCAAAACTGGAGAAGGTGATTTGGATTAATTAATAAGACTTTGAGATAGGTAAGAAGGCTAACTGTGCGTGTTTGGTGAATCCCTCAAGGGAAGTGCTTCCTTGAAAGTTCTGTTGTCAGCCACAAATATTACCAGAAATAAATAATGATTTGGGGTGTGTTTTGTTCAACCAAGCATTAAATGGTAGCTGGTATTTATAGAAAAACTATTCAAAAAATCTATCAGACAGCCCTACTGCCATTAATCACTCACATTGATACAGATTGATGGAGAATGGGCTTCCACCCCCTGATTGTCACTGTCAGGCTGAGTCTTTGATGAAGCTATTATTAAGGTATTTAAAAATTCAAATATGACTCTGAAATGGCTATAAGGGATAAACAATATATATAAAAGTATTTTTGAGGCTTTAATGTGAGGTTATAGTGGTGGTGAGTGCTTCTGAAAGACTTGGATGCACTGATTATCAATTGACTAACTATAATAACCAATACAATAGTTAAGATTAAGGTATACCTGATTATTTTCCAAGAGTATGAATTTTTTTGAGAGTTGTACTATGTAGGAATTCAAGAGAAGGATGGGGATTCTTTTTTTGGGAGAGAAAAGGCCCCTTTTTACCCTAAAATTGGGTGGAAAGGGAATCTGGACCTGTTCAAATAAGAAGAGTAAATAATTTTATCTTCCAAGGGCAGGCTTGTGGTTAATAAAAAGCCTTGAAAAACAAATTGGGCTGACAGGTGGTTTTGAAACCACATCTGGTAACCTTTCCCAAGAAAAGGGTGAGAACTTTCATTTGTGGACCTCATAGCCCTCTTCTGATGTGTATGAGACATAGAATTCTATACAGATCCTGTATGAGGATCCCATAAAGGCCAAAATATGAGGTATTGAAGGATGAAAAGGCTCCTTTGTAGAATTGACACATCATATCCAAAGATATGGGATAGCATCCCACAGTGTTGAGTTTTTGACAGTACTTTGGGATTTTGACCTTAAGAATACAATGACTTTGTCAGTTTTGAATATAGAGAAATAAAATTTGGTTAATTTTGTAGCCATGAATAAGCTCTACACAGGGGGTGCTTCATTGGGTATGGGTAGAATTAAATATGGCAAAGCTATACTACTTTTAAATTTGATTGTTCAGATATGGATTTTTCTTAAATCCTGTAATAAGTTCTTTTGCTTAATAAATTTTGATATAGGTGAGATACAGAGGTAAGAATGGTAAAATAACAAATATATGCCTTTACTCTTTTTTGAAAAGACCCCATTCTGAGTATCTCACACTAAAAATGTAGAAGTTAGATGAGAGGTAAATATTTTATTCACCCTTATTTGGTATTTATTTGGCCATAACGTCTATGGTTTTGATGCTAAAAGAATTTGTGTAGTACCATTGGATAGCCCTGACTAAGATATTCAATTTAAACAAATATTTGATGAGGTTATTCAAATTTCTTTAGGCTTTAGATGAGAGGTGAATATTAAGGTTTCTTATCAGTTCTTGCTTTGAGCTGGAATAACTTTGTTATTCTTTGTCTCATGGTTGTGGGAGTTATATATTTGGAAAGACTTGGATTTCATTTTTATTTTGATACCATTGATGAGCTATTATGGCTTACTTCAGTTTCTGGTTGTATTTTTCTCCACCATTGGTTTATGGTATCTTGGCTATCATGCCTGTGCTCTGATTTTGAGTCACAGGCTGACAGTCACACATCAAAAAACAGAATCCAGTGGTACAAGAATCATGGAATAGGCAGAAATATTTGGCAAGCTCATTCTGCAGACCTGAATCAAATCAAACATATTTGGAAAAAATCAAGATTTCCATTTAAAAATGATACCAGTGCCAAACCATACAAGAATTGTGGGTTTCAATTCAATTGGTATAGGACAATGTGCTTCAGGCCTTTTTTGAAAAATTGATACTATAAATGCCACACCAAATGGAGAGGGTCATTGAAATAAAAATTGATTCTATTTCTTACTAGGACTACCAAGATTAGTAAGTATTTTTTTTCTCTTAATCAAGATCTCCACTTGAACAATATGGTAAAATCTACTTTAAAATGTCATTTATATGTAAAATCTTGATGTGGAAAGAATTTGTTGTATATTAGAAGAAACCTCAAATTTTTCAAAAGAAAAAAATTGCTTTAATTATTTGTATTTTACAAAAAGAAAAGAATATTTGAATTAGTAGAATTGTTTGTTTCATGAAGAAATGTAAATGTTTTGGGTTGTTTTTTTATCCTGTGAAATTGATACATGTGATTAGACCTTTACGCTTTGGGTGTGAGAGATTTGTTTTCAAAGTCCTATAGAAATATATAGAAAAAAATTTAAACTCAAATCTAAGGGTTATTTACTTCAAAGTAAGGAAGGGTGAACACTACAGAATCTTACTTTGGAGTCATCCCTTTTGGCCAGATATTATTTTGGAATAAATTGCATACAGCTGAATTTATTACAGAGCTCTTTTTGAATTATTTGTAAGTAAGATTTTCAATTATGAAGGATATTTTCATATTTATATATTCTTTTGCTTTGTTTATGAATTTCCTATGAAATAAATCTTCATTCTTTTGCTTAAGTTGTTGTGCAAGGGACTCAAATTCAACCTGAATCTCAATGTTGTAAGCATGAATTATAGGTGTGGGAGATCTTGTTCCGGTTGAGCCCATAATATTGTATTGTATTAAAGATTTACTTTTTATTCTCATAATGAGATGATACAAAATTACACCAAAATATCATTAATGAAACCATTTTCTTGTGGGAAAGTTTTCTGGAATTAGGAACAGTCAAATTCTTTAAACCTATCAAGAAATCATTCTGATTTGAAATTTTTTTCAAGAATATTTTACCAATCAAAAACTTAATTTAAGATTATACAAAGAAATCATGGAACAGTTACATACAGAATCTTGATATATCATATAATTCTTATTTTCTTTCAAAAAAGTAAAAAAAACAAACAAACCAAACACTCAATGGTAATGAAAAAATTGAGTAAGGCTGAAAAATAAAGCTAATTAATAAGCCTTCCAATATTAGGTTTTATTAGTTTTAATAAAAAAGCTATATTTATGATACTTCTTTAATAATATTTTATTATTGTAAGAAAAAATCAGTAAGCTATAAATTTTATTATTTTTTTTTGAAAAAAATGTTATAAAAATTTTTTAAGACTTGACAAACTATATTTTATAATAATATTTAAAAAAAAAATCTCAAGGAAATAAAAAACCCCATTTTTTAAATTTCAATTTGTTTAATATAATATATACAAATAAATGAACAAATGAATAAATTTTATATCTTAAATTAACTTAAAATTTAGAGTCAAAAAATCAGAAAAATGAATTATTGTTTGAATATCTGTTATAATATGAATGTGACCCTTTGAGATATGACCACATATACAAAAAGCTCACAAAACCATTTAAAAATACTTATTTTGATAATAAGAACTAAAATTAATATATTGAAATAAGTAAAAATATCATAAAAAGGCATAGAACCTTAATTATCTCAGAAAAAAATGAATGAAAATAAAGAATGAATTGCACTATTACATTCCCCATGAAAAAATACACATATGACATTATTAAGCCATATCTTCAAAGTCAATGCTTACTGAGACAATCCGAATATATGCACTTTTATGATCAGTGCATATATCCATTGCTGTTAGCTCATATATCTTGAAATATACATGATAAATATTTGAGCTAAAAAAAAGTTACCACTCAATTACTGTAAGAATACAGATATAAGATTTATTTGACAAGGTATAAACAAGGCTATAGCTTACAAAGGTGTATTGAACAAAATAGTTATAGCTGTTGACCAATATGCTGTGAAAGTGGCCCAAAGATCAAATGAAGTAGATATTCCAATTCTGATAACTTGTATGTGAATAAAAATGTAATTTTCATTATTATATTCAAGGTATAACCCTTTGAAATCATGGTTTGAAAATTAAAATAGTAAGTTTTGACATAAAAGATGAGTTACAAGAAGAATAATCATAAATAGAGTTTTGATGATATAATGAAATTCCCTTGGAAGAAAGGTAACAGCATGTGAAGCTATTAGGAAGAACTCCCTGGATAGCTTTAGCCTGTATAGCTCAAAAGGTATTAATGATAAAAGTTTAAGGTTAAATGTGATCATTTATGTTCACTCACTTTAATCTTATTTTTAAGCTTAACAGTTGTATAAGTGACAGAACTGGTGAATACTAATAAATTATGATTAACAATAATAAAATACACAAATCTTAGACTTATTCCAAGCCTATTATGTCATCAAACTCAGAGTTACAGTGATAACTCTAAATAAGGGTGCAATAATGAGATAAGATGGTGTAATTATGATTTGATAATCACTAAACCTTAAAATACTGATCAACTACAGTGGATAACATCAGTGAAAATATACTATAAGGCTTCTGTACTCTGAAGGGGAATATTTTACAATATATGAAGCTCTTTTAACCTCTATTTCCCCCTCAGATGCTTCAAAAACATTAAATCAATAAATCAAAAAGTAATAACCTTGCTATTTATATATAATTCTATTATGTTATCAAATAATAAAGTTAATCTTTCTTTTAATCATCATTATTTATGTTAATAAACCATTATTTACTTGTTTTTTTAAAATTTCTCTATAAAAGTATTTAATTACACATAAAATGAAGAATATTTGTAATATCCTTATGACTTATTTGTAAATACAATTGAAATAGGCTTCATTTGAATTATTTGGCATAAAAATATTAAAAATTACAATATTAAGTGTTGAATGTAGGTTATTTTCTCTTTTTATAACAATTACTCTTTATTACTATCTTTGATAATTCTTTTATTAATATAAATTGGATTTATATTAATATACAACTTTGTTATTGGTGATATTCTTGTTATAAATTGGTTTTTATTATTAAATTACACTTTCTTATTCATTTATTATTTAATGGTAACAATAGTGAAGTGCCATAAATATACTAATTATTGAATATTAATATAATTATTTTTATTATATTATTTTTGTAATATAATTTATATTATATTATTTATTTGAATGATATAAATATTTTTATTCCATAATTGCAATATTTATTTAATAAGGACATTCAGAGTGCAATAAGTAAAGTATTAGTAATATTTACTTATTGTTTCATAGTCAAACCTTACATTTAGAGGCCTGGCTGTGATATTTACCTAAAAGACCTTTAAAAAGATTCAATTTGGGCTTTTGGAATAATAAACTATATTTATAATCATAAAATTATATGATAATTTTGGATTTATTGATTTTAAAAGCTATTGAGAGATTTGGAAAGTAATTTTACCATCTTACAGGTGGTTTTTCACCCCATTAAACTTGCAAAAAATTTCTTTGAGTGACTCTAGTTATTAAAAGAAATATTTATAAATTAAAAATAAATTTATATTATAGTTCAATTTTAAAAATAATCATCTTGATTTTTATCTTATTCTTCAAAAATGAAAATATAAAAAATAATGAACAAATGAAAAACACAATAAAAAATCATTTTCATTAATTTGTTTTATTCATTTAATTTATTAAGAAAGATATAAAAGCAATTTTTACATGAAAGTTTCCATATATTCTCAAGAACAACACTTTTATAAAAAGAATTCTATTTATTTGTCTTTTTTATTGCTTTCAGAGAACCCAACAGAGGAAAATCAGACCAATGTTGGGAGATTGGTGAAAGAAACTTGTCCAAGTTCTCCAACACCTGTTTCTGATAAGAAGAGAAAGGCTAAGAAATTAGTTTTTACAGTACACACTGTTCAGGACTCTGAAGGTCCTCTCTTGAAAATTTCCATAAAAAGACTTTTTATCTTTCTAAAATCTTTTTATCTTTCATTGTTTCTAATATGACTACTAGAAGAGGATCCAAATACTCCATCTAATAAGATGGAGCTGGACTCAGAAGTAGAATTGGTCCCTCAAAAGGGAAAAGAAAGGGAAAAATGCCCAGTGAAACAGAATCCACACAAGGAAGTGCCAGATCCCAAAGGCAAGTAGCAGAAATGCCCATAATATCTGAACCAGAGTTGGAACTAAGTATGAGTAACTCCAAAAGAAGAAGCTCACATTCAGAGGGCTCAGGTAGACATTTACAAGAGGCATTAAAAGCAGTATTACACAGTGTACAAGGAAAAAGACTGGGAAATGTTGCCACAAATCCACCAAGAAGTGATGAACTCATGGAAAATCCTGAAAAGGTTTCTCAAAGAGGAGGAAATAGTGAGATACTCAAATAATTGGAATCCACTTTCGTCCAAACCTCAAAACAAGAAGAGAAAGGACTGGCACAACAAAAAGAGGGAGGCAAGCAAGGAAGAAGCCCCAGTACCTTCTACCAGAAAGCCACAAGGAAGCCAGCCTCCCTCATAAGGGCAGAAGAACAAGAGAAAGAACTGGAGGAAACCATATTACCCAAGATACAGAATTCCAAGAATCCAAAATGATGCCCTGGAAAATGTCTTCAACATGGCAAGAACCTTGATGGAATTAAAGGAAAAAGAGGAACAAAGAGTGATACAACCCCATTTCCCAAAGAAATAACTTTGTCTCCTTATGTTGTAAATAATTCAACAGAAATCAAAAATATTATATTAAATCTAAAGAACATTCAAAATAGTTTATTATGTTTACAAGAAATAAATAGTAGCTTAATAACTTTAACACAGATTCTTGTCCAAGATAAAAAAGAAATAGACAGCATTAAATTTATGGTTGAAAATAATAAGCCAAAATTCTCAATTGACAATACTCATAAATTGAGACAAGTACAACAAGAATTGTATACATACATAAGAGATATCAATGAAAAAAGTCAGAAAATCTAGTATGATGTGAGTATTGATAATCTGACAGGAAAATTAAATAAATTAAGAATTTCTGTTGAAAGATTTGAAGAAAAGACTTCATCACATCAAAAATTACTTCCAGACCATGTAGAAAAAAAGTCTTGAAGCAAAAATAAATCTTAAAGATGAAATTCAAAGCAAAATAAGAATCATTACTTAAAAAATGGATAAAATAAATGAGGCTAACTTGAAAATGCCAAAGTTATCAACCTCATTTTCTCACATAAGAAGTCCTTTTGAGCCAAAGCAGGAAATGACAAATGCCTTTATAACAGAATTAAGCAATCAAGACAACAATCAAGTCTTGATGAAGGAAGCACCTCAGCTGAAAGAATGGCCAACATTCACAGGTGAAGGTGAATATGACCATATGCCATTTATTAAAACAGTTGACATGTTGCAAGAGGATCATGCCATACCAGATGAATTAATCACTGCAAGATTAAATTCATTATTTGGAAAATCTGCGAAAAGATGTTATTGTGGAATAAGAAAGACAAATGGCAAAAACACTTGGTCTTGATGGAAAAATGAAACAATCACCAAGTGGGAAAATGTTTACTGCAGATACAAAATAGAAAATGAAATTGAAAATTGCTTCTTTGACCCAGAAAAAGATAAACCTTAAACTTGGTTCTTAAAAAATCTGAAAGATTAAATGCACTGTACCCAGAAATGTCAAAGCAGATGGTGCACATGAAGATACTCAAAAAGTCTTGAGGAAAACTGGAAGATTCCCTGAGAAGCAGGGGTATAGATCCATGTTACACAGAAGAGTATATTAATGCACTAGAAGATATAGTGACAAGAACCAAAATTGGAAGAAAATGGAACAATTGGATATTCAAAGTCCAAAAAAGCAATTTATTAAGAGATATAAACCAAGAGACTCTTTCAAACCCAACACTTCCAACACTAATGAGAAATGAAAATGCAATAAATGTGGTGGTATTGGACAATTAGCCAATAATTGCCTCAAAAAGGCAAAAATAAATGAAATTGTGGAAATACAAGACCACAATGATAAAGAAGATGAATCTGATTATGAAAACGACACTTAAGAGTAAGAAGCTTCTGAAAATGATGAGATTAATACAATCAATTCCAAAATTGATAATATTGATATAATATATGAAGTACTAGATTCAAATTCAAGCTTACCACAAGTTGGAACATCTGAGACAAGCCTAACAAAAATACAAGATGCCAAACTGCATAGAACCAAACCTGAAAAAGGGATGGGATACACAGCTGGAAATTCAAGTATAAGTATGATTTTGGTAGAACAAGAAGAGGAAAAAGAAAACCTGGAAAAAGGAGAATATTACACCTGTCTTGGTAAGATTTATTAAAGAACAATTATACCAGGTTTGAAAGAAAAGCTTATACCAATACAAGGAGTTAAATTCAGTAGTGCAAGTGAAAGCATGGAGACCCTTGGAATAATTGACTTAACACTAATTCTTCCTCATCCTTTCCAATTTATGAGAGTGAAAGAAGAGTTTTTATTAATGGACAACCATACTAGTAGCCATTTTGTACTTTGAAATGATTACTTGTCAATTTATGGTATAGATATCTCTAATGGAAAAGACAGATAATTTACCATAGGAGAC
The DNA here is from genome assembly GCA_023105745.1 of Austropuccinia psidii. Taxonomy (NCBI): domain Eukaryota; kingdom Fungi; phylum Basidiomycota; class Pucciniomycetes; order Pucciniales; family Sphaerophragmiaceae; genus Austropuccinia; species Austropuccinia psidii. The sequence continues at coordinate 56,813,049 of JALGQZ010000006.1, forward strand.
AATAAAAGAAAAATATTTGGGGTTTTAAACAACAAAAAACAGATTACTTTTATAAAATATGAAGAGAAAATCCCAGAAAGACTTTTATTCATAAGTGAACAGCTTACTGAGGCAGAATTCAAACAAGAATTAACAAAAAAAAGAAAAAAAATTGATGTATGTATCATTTAAATAAAAAAGTGCCTTTGCAACTGACAGAGGGCCACTAGGTGCTATCATTGGAAATTAATTATATATTATTCTTTGTGTGGAAAACCCTTATCTACCCCTGTTAAGAAGAGAAGCTTACCCAACTATCCCAAGAGCTAGAGAAGCCTTAGAGCTACACATTAAGGAATTAATGAACCTTGGGTATTAAGGAAATTAGGACCTAATGAACAGGTAGAGGTCACTATAGCTGTCATTATAACTTGGAATAATGGGAAATTGAGGATGACAGGGGACTTTAGATCTTCGAATAGCTATACCAGCTGTTATATATATCCAATACCCAGAATCCATGAGACATTAACACAATTGTCACAGGCTAGGTTCATTACAGCCATGGATTCTGTAAAGGATTTTAACCAAACTGTCTGAACAGATAATGCCAAGAAACTACTGAGGATAATAGTACACTGTGGAATTTATAAATATTTAAGGATGCCATTTGGTATGGAAAATGAACCTTCCCATTATCAAACAATAATGAATGCCATATTTCCTAAAGAATGGCCAGAAGTATGGTTAATTATCTACATAGATGATATAATAGTTTGCTTAGAAGCTTGGGAAAATCACTTAAAAAGACTAAAAAGAGTCTTTCAAAAGATAGTGCAAGTAAATATGAAAATTTCCTTGAAACAAATGTTATTTTGCATATATTGAACTAAAAGAACTGGGAAATGTTGTATCTGGACTAAGTTTGGGCATAGATAAAGTCAGAGTAGCAGCAGTACTACTGAAGCCAATTCCCTAAAGGAAAAAAATATATGCAATCATTTTTAGGATTTGCAGGTTATTACAGACAGCATATAAAAGAATTTGAATGAGTTTCCAAATACTTTTATAGACTCTGTAACAAACAGAAATTCTATGAATTGACTAAAGAAAGTGTTAAAGCATATGAGGAAAGGAAAAAGCACTCAAAAACTCCCTGTTTCTCCAAATTCCAGATTGGAAACTACCTTTCAAGCTGTACATCGATACTTGTGGAGAGGACTAGGTTCTGCACTACACCAAACACAAATCATCAATTAGAAAGCCATTGAAGGAGCAATTTGTTTCATTTCAAGACCAATTAAGAAGAAAGATATGGAGAAAGCCAAATTGAATTTCTTTGCTTAGTGTGGGCTTTAGAAAGGTTACAGTAATATTTGTATGGAACAGTGTTTGATGTAAAAACAGACTGTAATGTTGTGAAGTCTTTATTAAATATGAAGACACCAAATAGACATATGCCAAATTGAAAGTTGCTATTCAAGAATATAGAGGAAATATGACTAGCTCATAAATCTGGAAATCTTCATAAAAATACAGATGGTCTTCACAGCTGGGCCATGGAAAATACACCTGAAAACCCAGCATGGGTTTCACAGGGAGAACATCATATAGAAGGAAGATGTGTCACAGATATTGGCACAGAGTTTGTTCATCAAGCTGAAGGAAGCTATAATATGGACAAAGGTTTTATACTTTATCCCAAATCTTAATGTAATATCACAAAGATCCATCACTGAGCCTGTGAGGTATATATGACATACCCATAAGGCCACAAATAGCTTTATATACAGATGATTTAGTCTTGAACAGAATTTTCAGTTCAAATTAAAATGAAAAATAACAAAAACTAAGTATAGATTTTTTTTGGATAAACAAAGTTATAATTATTATGTCATTTTTGGATTCTACACCAAAAATAACCTAGGGTACACCCATAGGGTGTTATACCCAAAAATGCTTATTTCTTAAGTTATTGGAAGATTTAAGAATCTCACAGTACTAATGTAAATTTTTTAACATTTTTTGAAATTGTTAAATTTAAGCTTAAATAAGCTTAAGCTTAAAGTTGCATAAGGCTTATGCAAACTTACCAGAATTTTAGTTAAAATTGAGGTGTTGTGTATATTTACTTAATTGGGTAAGGATTTGCCATAAAGGATGTAAATCCTGTGTGGGCTCAATTTAAAAGTGTTTAAGGCCATAGTATGGCTTTAAATAAATAAAAGGGCAAAATCCATGCAAAAAGGCGGGTCAAAGGAAAAAGACCAAACAGAGCTGGGGTACCCAGCTTTTTGTATCTGCAAGGATTAAATTAAGGTTATCTACTTGTATAGGAGGATTTTCAACCTTATTCAAGCTTTAAGATTAGACTTTGATCCAACCTTAAAGTTTGAACTGGTTTTATCCCCATTTGGACAGGAATTTCAAGCTTCCAAAGGGTAAATCCCAATATGCAAGCTTGAAATTGAAGTTTTGAGAGCTTTCAAAGCTTAATTAAGCTTAAAGCTTTAAAGTTACAAGTATCAAAACCTTATCAAAAGTTAAGGCTTAGTGTGTATTGTTATTTTCCGTGGGAAAATAGCAATAACTTCAACAATTCATTTAAAATCCAAATCCTAATGGATTTGCTTGAATCTTTCACACAGCTTACAATTCAATGTTATCTGTGTATACATTGAATTTTAAATATCTTTTATAAGCAGGTTTCATTAGTAATTAGCCTGGAAAATTACTCCCTTAATTATACTCAAAGAAAATTAAGGTTTCTTTAAAAATTAATTAAAAATTGAGTTTAAGAGATTTTTACTTGAAAGTTTGCTTTTAAGTTTCTCATGTGATAAAATTTAATATAAATAAACTTCTTTTATATAAAAACTTAAAGTAATTAACTTAAATGAGGATTAAAGCTACTTGGTGTTAAGAATAACACCAGTAACTTTAAATTGGAATTAAAAAGAAGTTAGGTTAAGTTAAGAAACTCATTTTAAGCATGTGTTTTCAGTTTTGACCTGAGAACGCCCTCTATATCCATTATGAATCATGAGGGATGCTCTGCAGACATAAAAAGAGTCTATTCATCACTGTTTTTGTCAATAAATTCAATCAAATCCAATCATATTAGAAATTTAAACAGGCAAAGTTTTATTACATATAAGATCTTCTTATTAAAGTAATTATTAAGTTATCTTATTTTTTATTCATTTTAAATTCAGAAATTGAAATAATGGAATTCAGATTATTGTTTTAATCAACAATAATATATTTTATTTTCAAAAATTACTGTATTTAAAATAGGGTATTGGTAAAAACACGTAAGAGCTTACGTGTTTTTACTAAAAACTTACGTGTTTTGGCCATAATTTGGTAAAAACACGTAAGGGGTGCCCTGGGCCCATTTTTAATTAAAAATGAAACACAAAAATGCCTGTATTGGGCCAAAACATTCCCAAAAGAGGTTTTTTCCCCACAAAACCTCTCTAACTCCAAATTGTTTCAGATTTTTTTGCCCAGCCCCCCCCAAAAAAAAAGCCCAAACACCCCAACAATCCACATTATCCCCACCCCAAACCATTGTTTTTTTGGAAAAACAGCATTACCAAAGCCATTTTGCAAAGCTTTTCACACTTTTTTTTTCTTTTTTTCACCCAAAGACTGCATTTTCCACCACAACAACCTGCTTTCAAGCCTCCAAATTTCCAATTTTTTACCTTTCCTCATCCATTAATCCCATATTTAAACCACTTTCTTTTACTCTTAACCCCTTCTGTTCATTTTTCACACCTTTTTTCACCTCTTTTTCACACTTCGAAAGGTTCTTACCCCATTCCAAATCCCCAAATCCCCCTTTTATTCACTTTTACACATATTTTTCATTCAAAAATGCTCCAACCCCCCACTGAAGGTGAATTTCAGACCCTTGAGCTTCTTTGGCAACATGTGCATAATGTTACCAGGGCTCAGGGGTATGCTGTGTCCACCTTGAGGTCCAATATGACCCACAACCAAATTGAAATATGTTGTGATAGGTCTGGCACCCCAAATCCCAACAAAAGCCCCTCCAAAACAGTCACCTCAAGAAAGCTTGACTGTCCTTTTAGACTTTATGCCAGGAAATATGCCAAGAGCACCACTTGGACTCTTAAAGTCAAAAATCCTGAACATAGCCATGATGCCACTGAAAATATCATGGCACATCCTGCTTTCAGGAAATTCAATGAGCAAGAAACATCCCAAATTGCTCAAATGTCTGAATCACTCCTCATGCCAAGGCAAATTCAGGCCCAATTATGCAGCCAGAGGGAGTCTGACAGGCCTGTAATCCTTCAAGACATTTATAACCAAGTCAAGAAAATAAAGAAAGACAAACCGCAAGGCAGAAGGCCCATTGATGCTCTTATTGACACTCTCAAAGAAGAAAATTTTGTTTGGTCCTCTGAAAGGGATTCTGAGGGACACATTACCTCCTTGTTTTTTACTCACCCCCTGGCCATAAAACTTCTTCATGGCTTTCCTCATGTCATTCTTATGGATTGTACTTATAAAACCAATAAGTACAAAATGCCTCTTTTTCATATTGTTGGATTCAGCTCAACAAATAAGACCTTTTCTGGGGCTTTTTGTTTGATGAAGAATGAAAATGAAACTTCATATACTTGGGCATTAAATCAATACATTGAAAAGGTCCTCAACAACACCAATCTTGTTCCCCCCCAGTTATTGTTATTGACAGGGATCTGGCCTTGAAAAACTCTATTAAGAAGCTCTTCCCAGACTCCAAAGTCATGCTATGCATTTGGCACATCAACAAGGATGTATCTGCTCATTGCATGAAGAAAATTTGTCATGGAACTGATTTTGAAAATTTTATGGGCCTTTGGAATCAAGTAATATACTTCTTCATTTTATTTCATGTTATTTCACTTTTTTTCTTATTATTGTCTTTATTAATGACTTTGGGATTCTTTTCTCAGCTTATGTATTCACCCACTGAAAAGTCTTTCAAAGAAAACTGGAAGAAGCTTCAAAAGCAAGTTAAAAATGCTGAGGTCTTGTAGTATTTGGAAAATACTTGGCTTCCTCTAAAGGAGTATTATGTGCCAGCCTGGACAAACCACCATTGCCACCTGGGTGTGGGCTCCACCTCCAGAGTTGAAGGTGCCCATGCCATGGTTAAACTTTGGCTACAAAAGTCCACTGGTACTCTCCTGGAGGTAGTCAGGGCACTCCACATGGCATTCAGAAAACAATTTATTGAAATTATCAACAGAATCTCCAAAGAAATGATTGTCCATGTCAAGAATTTTCCTCCACACATCTGTGCCCTCAATGGCAAGGTGTCTCATTATGTTCTTCAGATTGCCTTTGAAAATTTCAAAACAAAATTTCCTCCAAATGAAAAATGCACCAACAAATACAACAATTATAAAGGCATTCCTTGCAAGCATAAGACCCAAAAGGCATTTGCCAAGCGCCAAAGGCTTGAATTATCAGACTTCCATCCTCAGTGGCATTTGAATTTGCCTGTGAGGGTTTTTTAATTTCTTCTTATTATTTTTTTCTTATTAACTGATTTTACTTGTCATATTCTTCTCAGACTGGTTTTCAAGGTGATGATCAAAGTGTTGAAAAAGAAAGAAAGAATGAAGCCAAGAAAATATTTGAAGACATTGGGGAAGACCTGTTTCAAAGACCAATGGCAGAAATCACCCCAATACTCCAACATTTTCAAGATGTTTTGACTGGAAAAGTCCCATTTGATCAAATTCCCAAGATTCAAGAGGATGATCAATATTATGAAGACCCTCTAGAATGCAAGAATATCCGTGGAAGACCCCAAGGAGCCAAGAATAAAAACAAAAGAGAACCTTCAAGATTTGAAATCATTGAGAGTCAAACCAAGAGAAGAGGAAGACCCCCATCAAAAGTGACCAGCACAACAACTTCCAGATCCCAGTCAAATGTCCCCTCTCCAATTATGGAAGTGGACTCATCTGAAGATTCTGAAGATTCTGAGGACTCATTATCTAAATCCATCAGTTCATCAGATTCACTACCCTCAGCAACTGAATTAAATAAATCAGAAGTAACTCTTAGAAGGTCCAGAAGATTGGCAATTGGAAGCAAAACATCACAAAGAAAATCACACAAGCCTGCCACCAGTTTGAATATCTATGATGCAATTGACCTGACCTGTGAGCATTGTCAAAGCAACTATCACACAAGTGATGAATGCTCCAAGCTGTTTGTGAGTTTCTGATTCTTTTTAATGTAATTTTATGTTGTTTATTTTGATATTTATTCATTTTTTGAACTTATGTTATCAGATAACTGGCTCAGAAGACTTGCCCAAGTTTATATTGAAATACACCTTCAAGGCCATCAATGTCCAGGGTGATGGAAACTGTGGCTACAGAACAGTATCCCACTTCATTTACAAGACTCAAGATCAATGGGCTGATGTCAGAGGTGACTTGGCTGAAGAAATTCACCAAAATCAAGACCTTTATGAAGCCATGAACACCTTAATTCCCTCAGTATCCTCTTATTTGGAAAGAATTGAATGGTATGAAGATGTTGGCCAGGCTCCAAAAAGCAAGTGGATGTCCATGCCTGACATGGGGGATCCAATTGCAAATAAGTATAAAAGACCAGTTTTCTTTTGTTGAGAATTGATGCTCATGCGCGTGCGTCAATCAAATTCATGCGCATGTGCTCTTAGCACCAATCATGTGAATGTGCTCTCAACCGAAGGACGGCAGTCAATTATGACATCATGATCAACTGGCCTTGATGCCCCTGCTGTTAGCTACTTAAGAAAGCTCCTCCTCACCGTTCCTTTTGTTCCCTTTTCCTTGGAGAACTCCTTCGTTAAGCTACTGTAGATAATTTTCTTCATTAAATTACCGTAGCCAATTCTTCTTTTAACTTTCATCTTATTATTCCTGTTCTCCCCGGTACAAGCCACCGTAAAAGTGCTCCATCACTTTTTGAGGAGTAGCCAGGTAATACTACTTCCACTTAAGCACAACAGTATTGACAAACTTATTAAATACTCTTATCATAGATTAGAATTTAGATACTTCTTACTCGACCATTCACTCAGTAAAATTGTAGATTACAGTGCTTTCCACCTTTAGGTAGATCTAATTTTGTCTTTGTTAAAATACAGCGTATGATCATTGAAATAACAAACCCCACCTTTAGTTTGGTTTCTTACAGATTTACAGTCTCGAGGCTTCATCGAACCATCAATACGGTGGACAACACCTCTCAAATACAACAAAATGTCAGACAAAGAACTTAAGGACAATAGCAATATTCCCATACTAAATGGGACAAACTATAGTGAATGGTACAGACGTACTCGAATTTATCTGCGGTCAAAAGACCTTCTGGATGTCTGTTTAAATAGTATCCCACCAGAAGCCACACCTGCCATCGTCAACAAATGGAAGAAAGCAAGCTGTGATGCTGTCAGCTTTATCTCCAGTAAAATAGATCCCTCCGTATTCATAGAGGTCATTGATGATGAGACCATGGAAGACGCTCATCTCCTCTGGGAAAAGATAAATGAGCAGTATGCCTCAAAAACGGCTATAAATTGTGGTCGTGTGGTGATGAATTGGGTGTCAATTGCCTACAAAGGTAATCTGGATGAATTCATTAAAAAATGTCGACAATCACTCGTCAATATTGCCTCAGTAAACATCAAAATTCCTCCTGACGTACTGTCGTACATGATCCTTGGAAAATTATGTGATCATACAAGCATGTATCATCTGGCTGATAGTTTAGCTATGAGTACAGAAGCGACTGAAAATCCCTCAAACACTCTGAATCAGCTGTAAAATTATGCAAGACATCTCGAATCGAAACAAAAAACGCATAAGGATGAACAGCAGAGCACAGCACTAGTTTCTAGCAGCTCAAACCACCCTAGCCGTCTGGTGTACTACTGTGCTAATGGAGTACACAACCCACTTAACACCACTCACAAACCTAATTGATGCTATGTTGAATTTCCACACTTACGACCAAAAAAGAAAAGTGAAAAGGATGAGCGGTCAAATTCCTCTCCGTCAACTCATCTCTCAGCCGCTCACGCGCTTATGACTTGTTCCTCAAAGTCATTGTGCAAAATCATCATAGACAGTGCCGCCACACATCATATGTTCAACAATAAACTTATTTTTGGCAATCTGGAACAGTGCAATCCTTTTGTCATATCAACTGGTGATCCTGCGAGTAACCTGCTTGCTGAAGGGAGAGGATCTATTGATCTTCACGTGAATGGAAAATTGTTACATCTAGAAAAATGTCTTTACGTTCCCCGGATCTCTCACAATCTTGTTAGCATGATACAATTGCTCAAAGATTCAATAACTATTGAGAAGCTGGCAGAAGATAGATTCCAGATGATAATAAACCATGATACGACAATAACTGGTCAAGTCATCAATGGCTTAATGTCAATAGTTCACACTGAACCCAGAGCACTCATTTCCACTGGCGACATCTGGAATTACAGGCTCGGGCATCCATCTAATCAAGCGATAAAAATGCTGGGACTACCACCCTCCTCCAGTACATGCGAAACATGCATGATGGGTAAATCGACCCTTTTACCTTTCTCCAGTAGTTTTGAAAAGGTTTACAAACCTCTTGAATGTGTACATATAGACTTAGTTGGACCAATCACTCCACAATCAAACAGTGGATATCGCTATTTTATGACTATAGTTGATCAATTCACTTTTTTTAAATTCGTAAAATTTTTAAAAACAAAAGAGGAAGCATTCAAAGAATTTTTGGAGTGGAAAATTTATGCAGAAAATTTTCAGTCTCTCAAAATAAAAAAACTTGTTAGCGATAGAGGTGGTGAATTTGAAAATAAAAACTTCTCAGAATTGGCCGCATCTTGTGGCTTTGTTCACCTATTCGCACCAACCTCAACCCCTGAACACAATGGTTTCGCTGAACGTGCAAATCGTACCATACTCGACAAGGCAAGATGTTTGTTACTAACTTCAAAACTGCCCAGATCATACTGGGCTGAAGCAGTGAATACTGCTTCTTTCTTATCAAACTTGATGCCCACACCATCTAGAGACAATCTTTCTCCCTTTTCGGCATGGTCTTCAAAGCCTAGTCGAATCAGAAGATTGAAAACCTTTGGCTGCAAGGCCTTCATTCTGGTACACAAAAACAAAAGAGAATGGAAGTTATCTCCAACAAGTGAAGAAGGAATCTTACTAGGCTTCGTTAATGATAACTCAGCCTACAAAATTCTTCGTATAAGGGACAAGGCAGTGATAATCACAAGGCACGCATTATTCGTCGAAGACAGTTTTCCCTCCCTTGCTTCAAAACCTAACATCCATGATTATTCCAGATGGGTAGATATTGAACAAGAGGACGATGAATCATTCTTCGATTGTGAAGACATCGAATCTGAACACACCAACGATACAAGTGACGCTTGTCAGTTGGATTCCTCACCCTCTGTCAATCAGGCTCTTCAAATTTCTGAAGATCCGAATCCCTGTCATCCCGAGAATCATCGTAGGATAAAAGTTATTGGCCCTCGGCATCTTACATTGATACATGGAGAGATATCTTCAGAGAATATCTTACCTTACTCAAGAAGACCCAAGGCTTTCGTAGCGTCTGGTCCAACTGACCCGATCACCTATTCTAAGGCCATTTCTGGGAGCGAATCCTCTCTTTGGCTAGATGCAATCCATCGTGAGTTGAATTCAATGCAAAAGCTGGAAGTCTGGGATGTAATCCCTCTGGAGAAGGACTTCAAGCTCGTTGGTACCACATGGGTCTTTAGACGAAAACGCAATGAATTGAACGAAGTCATTGAGTACAAAGCGAGATTATGCGCTCAAGGTTTTTCACAAACTTTTGGGAAGGACTACTCAAAGACCTTCGCACCTACTGGCCGTCTCCATTCTTTAAAAACTCTAATTGCATTTTCAGTCGCCCACAAGTTGGATTTCCAACAGTTGGACATTCGAAGTGCCTTCCTGAATGCACCGTTGGATGACAAAGTCTATCTTTCTATTCCTCAAGGACTTCCAATGTGTAGAAAAACCCATTGCCTCAAACTCAAAAAAGCTATATATGGTCTCAAGCAGGCTCCCCTCGCTTGGTACAAAAGGTTGACCTCTTGGCTTGAGGGCTCAGGCTTCAATGCCTCCGCCTCTGATCCGTGTGTATTCTTTTGAAAAACTCATCCTCCGATCTGGCTCTTCTTTCACGTTGATGATATCGCAGTCTTTGGAAGCAATATATTTTCTTTCAAAGAGGACATCAGAAAGGAGTTTGAGGTGAAAGATCTCGGCAAAGCTGACCTGATGCTCGGCATCAAATTATTCCACGCTGACAATGGTATAATCCTATCTCAAGCCCATTATGTGGAATCAGTGCTAGCACTGTACGGAATGGAAGAATGCAGACCGATGATGACACCGATGGTCCCAAACTCCCACCTAGAAGAAAGTACTCTGGAAGAATGCAGTCGATTTGAAGCCCTGGGTACCAATTATAGGAGTGCGATAGGCAGTCTGAACTATCTCAGTGCGGCCACGCGACCAGACATTTCCTTCGCTGTCAGTTCTCTGTCTCAGTTCCTTGAGAAGCCTGGGATTCGTCACTGGAACGCCTTCCTTCACGTCCTACGCTATCTCAGGGGAACTGCTTATTGCAGTCTGCACTATGCAGCTGATGGAGTTGGTGATCTCTGTGCTTACTCAGACGCTGATTGGGGAAACTGCAGGCAGACACGGCGCTCGATCACCGGTTTCGTGATCTCCTTCAAAGACTGTCTGGTTGTCTGGAAGACTCGCAAACAACCTTCAGTCTCTCTGTCTACAGCAGAAGCTGAGTACAAGGCACTGACGGACTTAAGCACTGAGGTGCTGTGGTTGCGACAATTTGTAAAGGAGCTTTCCTTATGTGACCTGGATGGGCCGACTGTCATCTTCGACGACAATCAGGGTTGTATTAGCACGGCAAATAGTGACAGTAACTCCAACACCCGTCGCATGAAGCACGTGGATATCCAACTGCATTTTATTAGAGAGGTAATTTGGAATGGGCTAATAAAAATTACCTACATTCCATCGGACAAAATGCTGGCGGATTTTATGACCAAGTCGGTGTGCAGGCCTGCGCTGGCAAAGTGCCTTAGAGCCCTTAATGTCCTCAGTGTGAGAGCAAGGGGGGATGTTGAGAATTGATGCTCATGCGCGTGCATCAATCAAATTCATGCGCATGTGCTCTTAGCACCAATCATGTGAATGTGCTCTCAACCGAAGGACGGCAGTCAATTATGACATCATGATCAACTGGCCTTGATGCCCCTGCTGTTAGCTACTTAAGAAAGCTCCTCCTCACCGTTCCTTTTGTTCCCTTTTCCTTGGAGAACTCCTTCGTTAAGCTACTGTAGATAATTTTCTTCATTAAATTACCGTAGCCAATTCTTCTTTTAACTTTCATCTTATTATTCCTGTTCTCCCCGGTACAAGCCACCGTAAAAGTGCTCCATCACTTTTTGAGGAGTAGCCAGGTAATACTACTTCCACTTAAGCACAACAGTATTGACAAACTTATTAAATACTCTTATCATAGATTAGAATTTAGATACTTCTTACTCAACCATTCACTCAGTAAAATTGTAGATTACAGTGCTGTCCACCTTTAGGTAGATCTAATTTTGTCTTTGTTAAAATACAGCGTATGATCATTGAAATAACAAACCCCACCTTTAGTTTGGTTTCTTACATCTTTTATTCCACAGCCCAATCTTTTTCCTTTTTCCCTTATTTCTGTCCTCCAAATGATAATCCTCCCATTTTCATCTGCTTCTTGAATAGTTGTGCTCATTTTGTTCCATTGGACATCATCATTTCTAAAGTTTATCCAGTCCCCCCCATTACTGTGAACTGGGAGATTCATGCCCAAAAACAAGCCCTGGGGTGGGCTGATAAATTTAAGAAACACAGCATGTTGTATTTGTCCAATCTTCCTCCCCCCTCTCAGAAAAAACCCACTATTTTGGAGGTTGATTCTGATTGAATGATTTTTGTATATACAATTTATGCCAATTATCCCCCTCCTCGTTTATTTTTATTGCTTAAATCCCACCTCAGTCTCCTTTTTTATCAAACATGTGGAACTTTTGTACTTGAAAATAGTCATATTACACACAAGAAAAAAAACAGTTAAAAAAAACACGCATTGCGCCTTCACTTGTGGTCCCACCCAAAAAATGTTCCCAATTCATATGCTTCTTGTTCTTTATTGTCCAGATTGAACCCTTTAATTTAAAAAAAAAATGAAGGAAATTCATAAGTGGGAAGTTATTAAATTCACTTTTTAAAAATAGGCATATTACAATGACGGGAAAAAACATTTGAAAAAAAAACTCTTTTTGCGCCTTCATTTGTCCCACCCAAAAAAATTCCCAAAATTATGGGATTCTGGTTCTTTATTCTTCACATTGAACCCTTTATTTTTAAAAAAAAATGAAGGAAATTCATAAGTGGGAAGATTTTAAATGAATTTTTGAAAAAAATATGCCATTTTGGCATATTGGCCAAATTTGTGAAATTTGGCAAAAAAATTTTTTTTGAAAAAATTTGTGTTTATTGACATGCCAAGTCAGGAAAAATATGGCAAAAAAAAATTAAAAAAAACCTCAAAACTGAGCCTGAGGAATTTTTTTGAAAATTAAGGTCACTTACGTGTTTTTACCATAAATTGGTAAAAACACTTAAGTTTTTAGTAAAAACACGTAAGGGCTTACGTGTTTTTACTAAAAGATTACGTGTGTTTACCAACACCCTTAAAATATCTTTTAAATCCACAAATTCCACTTAGAAACTCTTTAATCATATTTCTTATTATAAAAAGTTGTTTTATCTTTTGAAATATTGATTTTTGGCGTGTTTTTAACTTATAATAATTATTTAATATAATAACTGCTGTATTTGACTTGTTTTATTAAATATATATTATAAGTAAGTTTTTCTTTGAAATTCTATATTTTTTTATCTATTATTAGTTTTTTCATAAAGAGTTTTCTTATAAGAACTATATCTGCACAGTTTGTGTTATAATTTCTTTTTATAAATAATATTCATATCATTTATAAGTGGTTAAGTATTTATATTTTCCACGTGTAATTGTCTCATTAAGAGCTTTACACTTCTTAATATTATAACTGTCAGTGACTATAAAAATAAAAGAATAATTATAATTTATTATAATTATTACATTTTCTATTATGATATTATATAATAATAATTCAATTTATTTTTTTAATATAATTATTTTAACAATTATATTTAATTTGTTGTTATAATATTTTTTTATATTATATTTTTTTACTGAGGAAAGTCATAGTAGTCTTGATATTGTTACTATTATCAAGAGTTTCATAGACAAACCTTACATTTGGGGGCCTGGCCGTGATTTTAACCAATGTTTGGCACATAAATCCTATTCTAGACCTTATGTTACTCTTTTTTGACGTAAAATTGCCAAATTTATCTTAATATTGGCTTTTTTGGGACTTATCCCTCATAAATAATTTTTATAACATTAATAAAGTTATTTTTTCTTAAGAATATTGTTTGAAACAATATACTATTGAGCTACTTGGAATAAATTTCTTTTGTATAACCAGTGGCTTGTTCACATCACAGACTTGAAATTTATTCTTTGAGTTATTCTAGTATAAAGTGAATAGTAATACAGTTTTGATTAATAACTTATTAATTGCTTAATTATTATTTCTTGAAATAAAATATAAAAGAAAATAAAAAATTTAAAAAATCTTTATTAAAAGCATTTTTTGCTTTTATCTTTAGACATTTTTTCTTAATTTTGATGTAATTTTCCATAAATTACATTAAAAAAACTTTATTCAAGAAGCTAGGTTTATAAGTTATTTTTATTGATGGAGAAAATAACTTATATTTTCAATTTTCTCTAGTGTCATCCATCAGAGAAAGCTCTTCAGATTCTGAGGAATCAGAGTCTAGTATTGAGATTAAAACTAGCCCGGCACCAAGGGGTTTAATTACCAAAGAACCCTTTAAAGGTCCAGGAGGTGAATTCAATTCATTTCTTAGTCCATTTTTTCTCAAAATTGATGTGGAATGGCTTCTACTATAAGTGGAAGCAATTACTCAATTCAATAAAATGGATATGGACCAGGAAATTCAAGTCATAGCTCCAAAAGACAAGGATGTCAGCCCAGAGGAGAGGCACAATTGGAGGATGCCAGAACTTCCACCAGTTCCCAAAGGTTAGCCAGCAACTTTGACACTCTTATTGAGAGTCCAGACGCTGACATAACTGCTATTCCTGTTGTCAGACCTGAATCATTTTCAGCAAGCAGCAATGGAGATATACCAGCTTCAGTAAAATAACTGGTTTATGGAAGCAAAGAAGCAGGAGTGGAACCTCTTCCAAGTCTTTGGATAGGCAAAATGAACTCTTATCTTCAAGTGAAGAAGTTCATGGGCCCAGAAAAGACAGAAGAGCTTCTGAGGAGTTGGACACCCATGTCTTGCAAGGGACAAGCCCAACAGATAGAAGATTGGTTGAAAAAACAAAGCATATTGTCACAGGACCAGAACAAGAAGTTGGCCCAAGGAAAGGACAACAGCCCAGTGGAAGCTCCCCAAGCCTCCACAAGCAAAAATCTTCCTCAACAAGTGCCAAACAGGGAAAAGCAACCCCCAAAGAGAAATCAGAAGGGCAAGAAAAAGGCAAAGGGAAAGGCAAAATCCAAGTGGAACCAGCCTTACCCACAGAATTACAGAATTCCCAAGAAGGAGAAGACAGCCATGGAAAATGTGTTCAATATGGCAAGAACTCTGATGGAATTCAAAAACAAGGAGGAGGGAAGATTGAACCAATCTTTTCTGAAGAAGTAGACCTTGTAAAGCTTGTAACTCATTTTGAAACTTGTCATAAAGAAATTTTAGCAAAGCTTAATAATTTTGAGTATATCCAACAAAAGTTGGGTAGAGAGATGTTGCAAGTAAAAGAGTCACAAAAGACCATAATTGGTCTAGAAATTGTGGGTAGAGACAATATCTTGTCTTTGACACAAATTTGTGCAATAATTGAGTCTAAAGTTTCCTTACTCAATAAACCAGATGACAATTCTATTTCTTTTATAACTAGACAGTTGAAAGAATTAAGAATACAAGTTCAGAACTTGGGAAATTCAACTGGCCACAATGCAGCTCTTTTCCAACAACAATTGGAAAAAAGTGATCAAGAGAGACTTGAATTGAAAGAAGATATTCAATCAAGTATTAATAATATATCACTGAAGAATGTTTTGCCAAGACAGTCCACACAAATTCTTCACAGAAATGTGCTGAACTTGAATAATGACTTACATAATACAGTTTCAAGTAATGCAGAAGTGGAGACTTCTTTTAATTTTAAAGACATTCCAAGATTAGAGGAATGGCCAAACTTCAGTGGTGAAGGAGAATATAATAATATGGAATTTATGAAAACAATTGATATGCTTAAAGAAGACTTTAACATACCAGGTGAACACATAAGTGTCAGATTACACTCCTTGTTTACCAAATCAGCAAAGAAATGGTGTTACAAAATAAGGCAAGACCATGGTAAACATTCTTGGCCTTGGTGGAAAGAACAAATTATTTCCAAATGGGAAAATTATTCCTTGAGATTTAAGATGGAAAATTCTTTTGAAGAAGCCATGTTTAATATTGCAAGGGACAGGCCCATGTCTTGGTTTATTGAACAGAAAGACAGATTAACTGCTCTTCATCCTAATATTTCTGAAACAATGTTTTATAAAAGGATATTAAGAAAATGTGGTGGTGACCTTGAGCATGCTATAAGAAGAAGGTGTATTGAGCCGTGCACTACAGAAGATTATATCAATGCCATGGAAGACATCACAACTAGGAAAAAAATTAGAAGGACTTGGTATAAACTCCCAATGGACAACAAGACCAGTGGGAAACCGATTCCAAAACCCAATAAACCACATGAAAAAGCTCCTTTGAAAGCTCATAAATGTGGAAGTACATCTAATTTGGAAAGCACTTGTCCCAAAAAGACAAGAAATGAGATAGAAGTGGATAAAGTTGAATACACAAAAGAAACAAATAATGTATCTTTACATGACAGTGATTCTGAGCCTTCTGAAGAAGAGGAAGTACCAGATGAACTTAGTATAGAAAGTATTAATGTTTCCTTTGATGTCACAGAAGTACATACTCACTTACCACAGTAAAGTGATGAATGTATGTATCTCATACATGTGCAAGATGCTAAAATGCAGAAAACCAAACCTTCCAGAGGTAAAGGTCATACAGCTGGAGAATATTGTATCACTAATATTGTGATAAACAACAGTGAAGCCAAGTTACATCTTGACTCAGGTGCTTTTTGAACTTGTGTTGGAAAAGACTACCTTGACAGGACCTATACCAATTGGAAAGAAAGCTTAATGCCAATTGTAGGTATAAAATTCAGAAGTTCTGGCCAAGATATGCAACCCTTGGGCATTTTGAAAGCAGAAATGATATTCCCTCATCCTGCAGGAAGTATCAGATCAAAAGTTGAATTTTTTGTTATGAATAATTGTACTTCACAGCACGTTATACTTGGAAATGATTATCTCAATATTTCTGGAATTTATATTAATAACCATAAAGAAAGATATTTCACTATAGGGGAAAATAAAAGGCAAAAATTTTCTTTTCCTCCAGAAAAAAGAAAAATAATTGTCATTAGACAAGTAAAGAATGTTAATAAAGAAAAATTTGTGTCAGATCAGTTAATTGAAGCACAAATGAGTACTGAATTAACATTATAAATGAAGGAAGAACTTATTGAAATTTTATTTCAATACAGAGAGGCCTTTGCTTCTGATAATGAACCACTTGGGGCTATCAAAGGCCATGAAGTGGACATTATTCTTAATTTGGAAAGACCTTACCCTCCACTATTAAGAAGACCAGCTTACCCAGCTAGCCCTAGGGCTAAAGAAGCATTAGAAAGTCATATTAATCAGCTAGTGAAACTGGGAGTTCTTAGAAACGCTGGTCACAATGAAGAAGTAGAAGTCACAATGCCTGTAATAATTACTTGGCATAATGCAAAATCAAGGATCGTTGGTTATTTTAGAGCATTGAATACCTACACTATTCCAGACAGGTTTCCAATTCCTAGAATCCATCAGACTTTGACTCAATTATCAAAAGCAAATTTTATAACTTCTATGGATGCTCTTAAGAGTTTCCATCAGAGTGTTTTAACACCTCATGCTAGGAGATTATTGAGGATTATTGCCCATTGTGGTATTTATGAATACTTGAGGATGCCTTTTGGTATTAAAAATGCACACTATCATTACCAAAGAATGATGAATACCATTTTCCCACATGAATTATCAGAGGAATGGTTAATAATTTATATTGATGACATTATCATTTGTTCAGAAACCTGGAAATTGCATTTAGAGAGACTTTCATTAGTACTTAGAAAAATTCTTCAAGTGAACATGAAAATATCCCTTAAAAAATGTAATTTTGGGTTTCATGAGCTGAAAGCTCTAGGACATGTAGTATAAGGAGTGAGCCTTGGTGTTGATAAAAATAAGGTTGCTGCAGCTTTACTGAAACAAATGCACCAGAACAAAAAAGAAATGATGTCTTTCTTAGGGTTTGCCAGTTATTACAGACAACAACTTAAAGATTTTGCAATACATGTCAAATAATTGTACAGAATTTGTGATAAACAAACTGTCTTTGAGATGACACAGAAAAGAATTCAAGCATATGAAAAAATAAAGTATGCCTTGACTAATGCACCATTATTACTGATGCCAAACTGGAAACTTCCTTTCAAGCTGTATATTGATGCATGTTGGGAAGGCCTAGGTGCAGCTCTTCATCAAGTTCAAATTGTCAATGACAAGTCTTATGAGGGTCCAGCTTGTTTTATCTCAAGACAAAGAAAACCTACTGAGGCCAGATATGGAGCTAGCCAAATGGAGTGACTTTGCCTTGTTTGGGCTCTGGAAAAACTTTATTATTATCTTGATGGTAGTGTGTTTGAAGTAATTACTGATTGTAATGCAGTAAAATCACTTCTTAACATGAATAATCCTAACAGACACATGTTAAAATGGCAGATTGCTATTCAGAAGTACAGAGGCAATATGACAATAGTACACAAAGCTGGGAATATTAACAAGAATGCTTATGGCTTGAGTAGATGGGCATTACCACATACACCTGACAATCCTGCCTATGTTCCTACAAGTGCAGAAACTCAAATTCCAATTGAAGGAATTAGATCACAGATGTGGGAACAGAATTCTTTGAAGAAGTTAGAGAAATCTATAAGCAAGATAAGAATTGTCATATTATTACTGCTATACTTGACAAAGATTGCAAAGATGCATCTCTGCCTAATTCTCTAGATGATATTTGGAAAACATCTTATGAAAATGGAGGATTCCATTTGTTTGATGGTATCTTATATCATAGATCTAAGTACACATGTGTCATGGTCTTATGTAGTAGCATGTTGATCAACACTATATTACTGAAGTGCCATGATAACATTTATTCTGGACATTTGTCTGAAGACAGAACAATGGAAAGAATTAGGACATGTGCCTGGTGACCATATTGGAGAAAAGATGTCATTGAGTAGTGTAATAGTTGTGATATATGCCAGAAAGCCAATAAAGCTACTGGTAAGAGATTTGGATTAATGATTCATATCCAAGAACCAAGTACCCCATGAGAAGTGGTTCATATGGACTGGGTAACTGCCTTGCCACCTATAGGTGATAAAGGTTACAATGCATGTATTGTAATGGTTGACACATATAGCAAAGCCACAATCTTTTTACAATGTCATAAAGATGACACAGCTATGGATACAGCTCTTTTGATTTGGAACAGAGTTATATCACTTACTGGTCTCTTTAAGAATCTCATTAGTGATAGAGACCCAAAATTTAAATCAGCCTTATGGGATAATATAAATAAGCTTTTGGGTACAAAAATATCATTCTCAATAGCATACCACCCACAAGCAGATGGGCTAGCAGAAATAATGATTCAAACCCTTGAGAACATGATCAGAAGATTTTGTGCTTATGGCCTAGAGCTTAAAGATTCTGATGGCTTTACCCCTGATTGGTGTACTCTTATACCAGAATTGGAATTAACCTATAAGACTTTTATCCATGCTTCAACAGGCAAGACTCCTGCAATTTTGGAAAAAGGATGGAACCCTAAGCTTCCAGTTAATACTTTGAAGAAAGACTTAGTTGATATTCATCCAAATGCTTCAAGATTTCAGTTATTTCTTGATAAAGTGAGGCATCATGAAAAAAAGCATGAATGATGCCTTTAACTATGCTAAACAGAAATGGGATAAAATTCATAAAAACCCAGAATTCAAAGTAGGAGACTTGCTACTGGTTTCAACCTTGAACTTTGATAATATTAAAGGTCCAAAGAAATTGAAACATTCCTTTGCAGGATCTTTGATTATTAAAGCCCTTCATGGGACAAATGCAGTACAGGTAGAACTTTCAGGAGAATTGGAAAACAAACATCCAAATTTTCCTGTTAGTTTAGTAAAGCATTATACTTCAAGTGATAAGGAATTATTTCCTTTAAGAAATGGAATACCCTTGGATGTACCTCCACTTGAGCAAAGGGAAGAGAAAAAAGTACTAAAAGTCTTGAAAATAAGAAGACTTAGGGGAAACAATGAAAGAGAATACTCAGTTAGGTACAAAAATCCACAACATGAAGATGAGTGGATTGTAGCAGAAAAAATACCTGATTACCAAAGGTTTCTCAGAAGTTTCACACATGGGAAAAGACCAATTCCTCAATAAAACATCTGAATTGTGTGCTTTACATACTTAAAAGTATAAGTAGAGAGGTTGGAAAGTGGATGATACCCCCCACAATTAACTTGGGGGTATACTACTAAAAGAAAATTGTAGGACAATTATTTTTGGTGGTAGGGAATGTGAGCCTGTGAGGTATATATGACATACCCATAAGGCCACAAATAACTTTATATACAGCTGATTTAGTCTTGAACAGAATTTTCAGTTGAAATAAAAATGAAAAATAACAAAAAATAAGTATAGCTTTTGTTTGGATAAACAAAGTTATAATTATTATGTCATTTTTGGATTCTACACCAAAAATAACCTAGGGTACACCCATAGGGTGTTATACCCAAAAATGCTTATTTCTTAAGTTATTGGAAGATTTAAGAATCTCACAGTACTAATGTAAATTTTTTAACATTTTTTGAAATTGTTAAATTTAAGCTTAAATAATCTTAAACTTAAAGTTGCATAAGGTTTATGCAAACTTACCAAAATTTTAGTTAAAATTGAGGTGTTGTGTATATTTACTTAATTGTGTAAGGATTTGCCATAAAGGATGTAAATCCTGTGTGGGCTCAATTTAAAAGTGTTTAAGGCCATAGTATGGCTTTAAATAAATAAAAGGGCAAAATCCATGCAAAAAGGTGGGACAAAGGAAAAGGACCAAACAGAGATGGGGTGCACAACTTTTTGTATCTGCAAGGATTAAATTAAGGTTGTCTACTTGTATAGGAGGATTTTCAACCTTATTTGAGCTTTAAGATTAGACTTTGATCCAACCTTAAGGTTTGAACTGGTTTTATCCCCATTTGGACAGGAATTTCAAGCTACCAAAGGGTAAATCCCAATATGCAAGCTTTAAATTAAAGTTTTGAGAGCTTTCAAAGCTTAATTAAGCTTAAAGCTTTGAATTTATAAGTATCAAAACCTTATCAAAAGTTAAGTTTTAGTGTGTATTGCTATTTTCCCATGGAGAATAGCAATAACTTCAACAATTCATTAAAAATCCAAATCCTAATGGATTTGCTTGAATCTTTCACACAGCTTACAATTTAATGTTATCTGTGTATACATTGAATTTTAAATATCTTTTATAAGCAGGTTTCATTAGTAATTAGCCTGGAAAATTACTCTCTTAATTATACTCAAGAAAATTAATATTTCCTTAAAGATTCATTAAAAATTGAGTTTAAGAGACTTTTCCTTTAAACTTTATTTTTAAGTTGTTCATTTGATAAACTTTAATATAAGTAAACTTATTTTATATTAAAACGTAAAATAATTAACTCAAATGAGGATTAAAGTTACTTGGAGTTAAGAATAATACCAGTAACTTTAAATTGGCCTTGAAAATAAGTTACCTTAAGCAAAGAACCTTATTTCTAAGCATGTGTTTTGAGTTTTTACCTGAGAACACCCTCTATATCCTTTGTGAATAATGAGGAATGCTCTGAAGACATAAAAAGAGTCTGTTCAACACTGTTTTTGTCAATCAATTCAATCAAATCCAATTATATTAGACATTTAAACAGGTAAAATTTTATTACATATAAAATCTTATTATTAGGGCAATTCTTAATTTATTTTATTCTTTATCAATTTTAAATTAAAGAATTGAAATAATAGAACTCAGATTATGGTTGTAATCACCAATAATATATTTCATTTTACAAAATTATTGTCTTTAAAATATCTTTTAAATCCACAAATTCCTCTTAAAAACTCTTTAATCATATTTTTTATTATAAAAAGTTGCTCTGTCTTTTGAAATATTGCTTCTTTGCCTGTTTTCAGCTTATAATAATCACTTAATATAATAACTGTTGCATTTGACTTGTTGTATTAAATATATATTATAAGTAAGTTTTTCTTTAAAATTCTATATTTCTTTTTCTATCATTAGGTTTTTTATAAATAATTCTTCTATAAGAATTATATCTGCACAGTGTTATAGTCCCTTCTTATAAAGAATATTTATATTATTTATAAGTGGATAAATATTCATATTTTCCATGTGTAATTTTCTCATTAAGAGCTTCACACTTCTTATTGTTATAATTGTCAGTGACTATAGCAATATTAGAATAATTATAATTTCTTATAATTATTAATTGTTCTTTATTATTATATTATATAATAATAATTAAATTTATTTTTCTAATATAATCATTTGAATAATGATATTTAATTTGTGGTTATAATATTTTGTTATTTTATATTTTTCTGCTGAGAACAGTCATATTACTTGTGATATTGTTACTATTATAAAGAGTTTCATAGACAAACCTTACAATCACTATCCTCCAAACTAGATGAAGTATGAAAAAAAGCCTATGATGAAGGAAGATTTCACCTCCTTGATTTATTTCTTTATCATTGAACTAAACACACATGTATTATGACCTTGACAGAGAGTACTCTGATAAAAGCTATTTCACATGAATTCCATGAAAGTGTTTCATCTGGAAATCTTTCAGAATACAGGACAATAGAGAGGGTGAAAACCTGCTCTTGGTGGCCAAATTGGAGAAAGGATGTCTCAGAGTATTGCCAAGCCTGTATCAGATGTCAAAGTGCAAACAGAGGAACAGGAAATTTGGAATTATGATACAAATAAAAGAACCAAAGTACCCATGGGAAATAGCTCACATGGATTAGGTAACAGCCCTACCATCAGGAGGAGACAGGAGTTTTAATTAGTTCCTAGTATAAGTTGACAGGTACAGCAAGACACCAATGCTCTTACCATGTCATAAAGATGACACAGCTATGGATACAGCCATAATAATATGGAATAGAGTCATTAGCCATACAGGCTTATTTAAAAATATCATAAGCTATACAGATCTTAAATTCACTTCAGCATTATGGACAAATCAACATAGCCTGTTTTTTAAAAAATCATCATTATCAACAGCTTACCATGCTCAAATTGATGGTCTAGCAGAAAGAATGATACAAGCTTTAGAAGAAATGAGGAGAAGATTCTGTGCTTATGGCCGAGAAAACAAAGAATCTGATAGTTTTACACATGATTGGTGGACCTTAATACCAGCTCTTGGGCTGGAATATAAAGCATCAATACACTCTTCAGCTGGCAAAACACCAGAAATTTTAGAAAAAGGATGGAATCCAAGAATTCCGTATGATACTCTCAAAAAGGGCTTAGTGGATATACATCAAAAAGCAAGTAGTTTCAAAATTATGCTTGGAAAAGCAAGACATCATGCAAACAGACATATGAAAGATCTTTAAAAATATTCAAAAAGAAATATGGGACAAAGGTCATAATCTACCTGATTTTAAATTAGGAGACTTGGTCTAGTATCAACTCTAAAAATGCAATAAAATCAAAGTCTCAAAGAAATTGAAAGATCACTTTGCAGTAACCTTAAGGGACTTAATTCTGTGCAACTAGAGCTGAAAGGTAAATTAATGAACAAATAAATAACTTTCCCTGTAAGTCTGATAAGAAATTACAGCTAAAGTGATAAAGAGTTATTTCCTCTCAGATATCAACTACCACTTGAAATCCCCCCCTAGAATAAGGAGAAGAAAATCAAATTGTGAAAGTCCATAAATAAAGGAGGACAAGAAAAAAAAGGGAATAAACTGTAAGGTATAGAAAACCAGCTCAAGAAGATGAATGACTACTTGAGAAAGATATGAATAAAGCTGAAAAGCTATTAAGAATTTTTGAGAATGAAAGAAGGCCTAAAGAATAAAAAAAGCTAAGAATTATTGAGCTTCAAGACTAAAAAGGTCTATTGAAGAGTTAGGAAAGTGGATGATACCCTAATTAACTATATCATATTGTAGTACAATTTCTTTTGTTTGTAGGGAATGTGAGCCTTTGAGATACTACTGCATATCCAAAAAAAGTCACAAAATCAATTTTAAAAGACTTATTTTGATAATAATAATAAAAATTAATATTTTAAAAGGAGTAAAAATACTATAAAAAGGAATAAAACCTTGATTATCTCAGAAACCAATGAGCAAGCACGTGAAATAAATTACATCATTGGATTCTCCATGAGAAACTACACATATAAAATTATTTATGTCATATCTGAAAAGTCAATACTTACTTAGACAACCTGAATATATGCAATTTTATGATCAGTGCATATATTCATCAATTTTAGCACATATATCTTAAAATATACATGATAAAAAGTTTGACCAAAAATTAATTTACCACATAGTTACTGTAAAAATACAGATATAGGCTTTATTTGACACACCATAAACAAGGCTATAACTTACAAGGGTTTATTGAAGAAAATAGTTATAGCTGTTGACCACTTTGTTGTAAAGGTGGCCCAAGCTTGAAAAAAAGTAGATATTAAGATTTTACTAATTCATAAATGAAGAATGATGTAATTTTAATCATTATATTCAAGGCAAAGCCCCTTGAAATCATGGTTTGAAGTTGAAAATAGTAAATTTTGACAGAAAAGAGGAGTTACAAAAAAACATCAAAGATAGAGTTTTGATGCTGTGATAAAATTCTCTTGTAAGACTTTCAAGGACATTTTAAGCCATCAGAATTAACTCTCTTAATGCCTTTACCATTTATAACTCAAAATTTACCAATGATCAAACTTTAAGCTTAAATGTGATCCTTTATGATAAATCACTGTAATCTCATTTTAAGTTTGACAGTCATATAAGTGATAAAACTGGTGAATACTAGTATAATATCATTAATAAGAATAAAATACACAAAGATTAGACTTCTTCAAAGCCTATGATCTCAGAAAACCAAGTGTTACAGTGATAACACTAAATAATGGCATAATGATGAGATAAGATGGTTTAATTATGATTTAATCATCACTAAACCTTAAAGTACTGATTGATTCCAGTGAATAACATCAGTAAACGTGTAATGGAAGTCTTATGGACTCTAGGAGGGAGGAAATACTATATATAAAGCTCTTTTTACCTCTATTTCCCCCTCAGATGCTTCAAAAACATTAAATTAATGAATAAAAAGGTGATAAATTTCTTATTTATATATGATTCTATTATATTATCAAATAGTCAAGTTCACTTTTATTGTAATCATCAATATTGACAGGATTAAACCATCATTTGATTGTTTTTGTTAATTTTCTCTCCAAAACGTTTCAATTCTATGTAAAATTAAGAATATTTGTAATATCTTTAATTTTTAATTTGTAAATACAATTTAAATAGGTTGTACTTACATTATTGGGCATAAAGCTATTAAAAATCATTATATTAAGTAATAAAAGTGGGTTATTTTCTCTTTTAATAATAATTTATCTTTATTATCATTTTTAAAAATTCTTTTATTAATATAAATATTCTTTATATTGATATATAATTTTAATATTGGTAATATTATTTTTATGAATTGTTTTTTATCAATAAATAACAATTGTTGACACATTTATTATCTGTCAGTAACAAGAATAAAGTGCCATAAAAATCTTTCATTAAAGAATACATTCAACAAATTACTATTGTGGAGCTTCTTTCAGTGTGGGTGTGAGCCTTGAGGTATATTTTACATACCAAAATAGGCCACAGTTACTTTTAAAGTTAATTCTGAACTATACATAACCCATAAGTAATGCATATATCCAAAATTCATCATTTTTGATTTCAGAAAAGATGAATAATGTCTTTATGAGTAGGTAAATTCATGGATTTGAGGCCAGATTTGGATTCTACACAAAGATTCACCTAGGGTAGCTTAATACAGTAAATAACCTCAAATTAACTCTATGAGATGGTAATATGCAAAATGTTTCAATACCACATAAAGGAATTGCAAAATCTTTTGTTTTTCTCAATTTCACACCAAAATAATGGGAATGTGAGAAATCCCATGATACATATACACTAAGATTGGTGGTATGCATGTTTGTGGAACTTAAAATTAGGGTGTTATTCCATACATTTTGGGTACACCCATAGTGGATATCAGTCTTGAAGCCTTAATTACTATTTTTGATGTGAAAATAGCTAAGGGGGACAAAAGACATCAAAGAGAGTCAGGGTACCCAACTTCTAAGGCCTCTGAAGCATGGATATCTCTAACGCTTGGGTCCATGGCTGATCATGGCTGAATTAGTATACTAAAACCTTTTGGAACTTGTTTACCAAGTTAAAATCCCATTAAATCATAAGAAAATTTCCAATAAGCTTCTATTTTGATGTGAAAACAAGGTAAAGAGAAACTTGGACTCCTGTAACCATGTCAATTATTAATAATTTTCCATTGGTAAACCTTAAAAGGGTAATTAAAGCCCTTTTTGGACTAGTATCCATTGGTTTACCTCATAGTGTAAGATGTGACTATGAAACTGATGATAATATTACTATTAATCAACAGTACTATGTCTGTTCTTATGAAATATAATAATAAAGTATTATTATAACCACAATTAAATAATTAAAAAATTATTTCTTTCACGTGTTAAGCACTACTAGTGATTTTAACAGAGAGCAAGTAATTGTCTACTAGAATCAATTACAAGAAGAATTTAATAATAAAAACTTCTTTATTAAAATAATAAAATTATTTTAATATATAATTATCTTTTGCAAGAATAATTATAAAGATAATTCTTGAAGAAAACTATTGCTAGAGAAAAACTTTAAGAATTAAGAATAAATGACTCACTAATACTCCAAAGAACTTATTGATAGATAAGAGTAGAGAAATTTGACGTAGAATTGTGGATTTAAGGGATCAAAAGGATTTATAACAGTATTACAACAATATATAGTTGGATTCTAGGATTTCACGTCTTTCTGGATGATTTGGAAAGATTTAAAACACTTAAGAATAGCTTTAACTAATACTTACTTGTTGGTAATAATGATTTAATAAATTGATAAGATGATCATACGGAAAAAACAGCAAGAATAGGCTTCTTTTAAGTCAACAACAGCTCACAGAGGCGTGCCATGGAGCAAACTGAAAAACCAGTAAGTGAGAAAACAATAAACCCTTTTGGATTAATGATTGCATCATCTGTTGTCACGTAAGATTCTCATAATTACTTAATTGATGCTTTTACGTGACTACCAACCCCAATATGGTTAAGAATAAAAGGAGTAACATCTGTAAATCTTCTTTTATTCTAAAATAATCATTGATTTCTCAAAGTTATCAATGTTATTGCCAATTTCATCACAGGTTGTAATTACTGTGAATTTTTGAAGATTCAGTGTTTCACGTAGAATGGTCAAAATTGGACTGTAAGTAAAACTTTTAATTTTACTAGTAAAACCATAATTATTTTTGGTTGTACCATAGATAATACAGTTCTTCATTGGTCCTGAAAGTTTCAGGAAGATTCATTAAGAATTGTATTTTTAATGAATTTTTGAAGTTTTTACCTCATTTCTATGTAGAATTGCAAATAGCAGTATTTTGCTGGTTGCTATGAAGTAAATCAATGAATATGGATCCCAAAAGGGTTTAATTACTCTTTTAGGGTCTAGTCATGGAAAGTCATCAAGAATTGACGTGGTTACAGGAGCCTAAGTAGCTTATTACCTCCTTGGCACGTCCAAATAGCAGGTTATTTGCTATTTTTCTTATAATTACAGTAGGTGTAACTTGGTAACCAAGTTCCCAAAGAGTTTTGGTTTACCAATTGGGCCAAGATGAGCCATGGATCCATGCTCTGGAGCTATCCACGCCTCTGAGGCCTCAGAAGTTGGGTACCCTGGCTCTCTTTGATGTCTTTTGTCCCCCTTGCCTAATTTTTACGTCAAAATAGTAATTTAAGCTTAAAGTGAGATATCCACTATGGGTGTACCAAAAGTCCATGTAAGAATACCATGATATTAAGTGCTCAAAACATGCATAACACTATTCTTAGTGTATATGTAACATGGGATTTCTCACTTTCCCATTATTTTGGCTAAAAATCAAGAAAAACAAATATTTTCACGGATCTTTTATGTGGTATTAATGATGTGGTATTGAAGTATTTTCCATTTTACCACCTCAAATACTTAAATTGAGCTTATTCACTCTATGGAGCTACCCTAGGTGAATTTTTGTGTAGAATCCAAATCTGGTCTTAAATCCATGGATTTACTTACTCAATAAAACGTTATTCATCTTTTCTGAAATTGAAAATGATGAATTTTGGGTATATGCATGACTTATGAGTTTTGCATAATTCAAAATTTCTTTTTAAGATAATTGTGGCCTATTTGGGTATGTAAAATATACCTCAAGGCTCACATTCCCTCCCACCAAAAAATAAAATTGTACTACAATTTTATTAGTGATAGAAGAATAAGGCCCCAAAGGGGGGTAATGTCCACTGTCCAACCTCTTCACATTACTCAGATCAAGTAATTTAAAGCACATTTATAGACATATTCAGGCTTGTGGCCTTCTTTCATGTCTAAATCTTCTTAAGAGTTTATCTGAGTCAGGTATTTCTGATTCTGCCATCCATTCACCTTCATGTACTGGATTTCTATATCTGACAAGATATTCTCTTTGATTTTTTACCCCTAAGTCTCCTTTCTTTAATGACTTTCTTTATCTTTCTGTCTTCATTCTGTTCCACAGGTGGTACAGTTAAAGGAGTTGGGTTTCTTAAGGGAAACAATTCTTTGTCAGCTGGTTGATAAGGCTTTATCAAGCTGACTGGAAATGTGGGGTGTTTATTTTCCAATTCACCACTCAATTCCACTTGAAATGCATTGGTTCCATGTAAGGCAACAATAACAAAAGGTCCTACATAAGAATCTTTAAGTTTCTTTGGGCCTTTGATATTATTAAAATTCAAGGTTGAAACTAGAACTAAGTCCCCTACTTTGAAGTCTGGTACTTTATGACTCTTGTCCCACTTCTGTTTTGCATAATCAAAAGCATCATCCATACTCTGTTTTGCATGGTGTTTTACTTTATCTAGCATTAGTTTGAAGCTGGAAGCTGTAGGATGAATGTCAATCAAGTCTTTCCTCAGTGTGTCTGCTGGGAGTCTTGGATTCCATCCTTTTTCTAACATAGCAGGAGTTTGTCCTGTGGAAGAGTGGACTGATGTCTTGTATGCCAATTCTAATGCAGGTATCAGAGTGCACCAGTCATGGGTAAAGCCATCTGAGTCTTTGAATTCTAATCCATAAGCACAAAATCTCCTGATCATGTCTTCTAAAGTTTGAATCCTCCTCTCTGCTAGCCCATCCGTTTGAGGGTGATATGCTGTAGAGAATGATAACTTAGTCCCAAACAATCTATGAAGATTGGTCCAAAGTGCAGATGTGAATTTGGGATCTCTGTCACTTATGATATTCTTAAATAACCCTGTATGAGAAATAACTCTACTCCATAAAAGAAGAGCTGTATCCATAGCAGTGTCATCTTTATGACATGGTAAGAATATGGGAGTTTTGCTATATCTGTCTACAATGACTAAACAGGCATTATAGCTTTTGTCACCACTTGGAGGAAGTGCTGTGACCCAATCCATGTGAACAACTTCCCAAGGGGATTTTGGTTCTTGAATATGGATCATCAATCCAAATTTCTTGCCTGTACTCCTGTTTGCTTTTTGGCATCTATCACAGGTATGGCAATATTCAATGATTTCTTTTCTCCAAGATGGCCACCATGCACAGTTCTTCACCTTTTCAAGTGTTCTGTCTTCTGATAGGTGTCCAGAGTAAATGCTATCATGGCATTCATGAAGAATGGTATTGATAAGCAATCTACTACACAGTGTCATAACACAAGAATGTTTTGTTCTATGGTAAATAATCCCATCAAACAAGTGAAATCTTCCCTCAGAATAGGAATTTTTCCAAACTTCATCTAGTGCATTAACCAAAGATGTATCTTTGCAGTCTTTATCCAATAAAGAAGTCAAGATATGGCAATTCTTATATTGTTTATAAGACTCTCTGACCTCTTCAAAGAATTCAGTCCCAATATCAGTTATGTTAATTCCTTCAATTGGAATCTGTGGTTCAGCTTCCAAAGGTACATAAGCTGGGTTATCAGGAGTGTTGGCTAAAGCCCATCTACTAAGTCCATCAGCATTCTTGTGAATGTTTCCTGCTTTATGAACTATAGTCATGTTTCCTCTATATTCTTGAATGGCTATTTGCCATCTCAACATATGTCTGTTGGGAGTTTTCATGTTAAGAAGTGATTTTACGGCATTACAGTCAGTTATCACTTCAAAAACACTGCCATCAAGATAATAGTGTAGTTTCTCAAGTGCCCATACCAAACATAAGCACTCCATTTGGCTTGCACCATATCTGGCTTCTGTTGGTTTTATTTGTCTTGAGATATAACAAACTGGTCCTTCTGTAGGTTTGTCATCAATAATCTGGACTTGATGTAGGGCTGCCCCTAGTCCATCTCCACATGCATCAATGTACAATTTAAAAGGAATATTCCAGTCAGGCATGAGGAGTAAAGGTGCTTCTGTAAGGGCTTTCTTTATCTTCTCATAAGCTTTAATTCTTTCCTGTGTCATCTCAAATACAGTCTGTTGATCACAGATTCTATAGAGTGACTTGGCTAGAATTGCAAAATCTTTCAAGTGTTGCCTATAGTAACTAGCAAATCCAAGAAAAGACATCATTTCTTTTTTATTCTGGGGTATTGGCTTACGTAACACTGCTGCTACTTTATTCTTGTCAATACCCAAGCTCAAACCAGAAACAACATGTCCTAATGCTTTGAGTTCTTCAAAACCAAAATTGCATTTCTTAAGTGAAATTTTCATAATCACTTCTGAAACTTTATGAAGTACTCTTGCAAGTCTTTCAAGGTGCAAAGACCATGAGTCAGAACATATAATAATATCATCAATATAAATGATAAGCCATCCTTCAGACAATTCTGTGGGGAAGATGGTATTCATCATTCTTTGATAATGAGATGGAGCATTTTCAATGCCAAATGGCAT
The DNA here is from genome assembly GCA_023105745.1 of Austropuccinia psidii. Lineage (NCBI taxonomy): Eukaryota > Fungi > Basidiomycota > Pucciniomycetes > Pucciniales > Sphaerophragmiaceae > Austropuccinia > Austropuccinia psidii. Next base: position 56,843,910 of record JALGQZ010000006.1, read on the forward strand.
TCTAAGATACTCAAAAATGCCACAGTGGGTGATAATTCTAAGTAATTTCTTAGCTTTAGGCGTCAAAACATTTTGATGAAAACCTTTCAATGCATCCATAGATGTTATATACTTGGCTTTAGACAATTGAGTCAAGGTTTCTTGAATTCTAGGGATTGGATACCTATCTGGAACTGTGTAGGTATTCAAAGCTCTAAAATCTCCAACCATTCTTGACTTATCATTATGCCATGCAATAATAACAGGTGTTGTCACTTCAACTTCCTCATTATGGCCTACTTTCCTTAGCACACAAAGTTGGATCAACTCTTGGATATGTTTTTCCAAGGCCTCTTTAGCTGTGGGACTGGCTGGATAAGCTGGTCTTCTAAGTACTGGAGGATATGGTCTGTCAATATTAAGAGTAATATCAACTTCATGTCCTCTTATAGCACCTAATGGTTCATTATCAGAGGCAAATGCATTTGTATATGTGTATAACACATTAATAAGCTCATTCATCATCTTTGGTGACAATGATTGATTAATTTGTGCTTCAACAAGTTGATTAGTCACAAATTCATCTTTGTAAGTATCCTTGACAGAAGATACTACAGATATCTGTTTTGGCATATTGGAGAAAGCAAATTTTTGTCTCTTGTTATCTCCAATCGTGAAATATCTGTCTTTATGGTTATTTATATCAATACCATAAATATTCAAGTAATCATTTCCAAGAATGATGTGCTGAGATGTGCAATTATCCATTACTACAATCTCAGTTTTCATTCTTACACTTCCTGCTGGATGTGGGAATACAATATTAGTGTCCAATATGCCCAAGGGGTACATATTGCTACTAGCACTACTGAATTGTACACCTTCTATTGGTAATCGATGGTTTTTCCATTCAGGAAGTATAATTTGGAGATAATCTTTGCCAACACAAGTGCAAAATGCCCCTGTATCCAAATTTACTTTGGCTTCAATATCACTCATCAGAACTGATGTGATACAGGATGCTCCAGCAGTATAACCCTTTCCTCTAGCAGGTTTTGTTTTACACATTCTGGCATCTTGGATATTGATCAGGTTGCAGCAATCTTCACTGTACTGTGGCAAGTGGGTATGGACTTCTGTGACCTCAAAGAAAGCTGAAATGTTTTCAATGGGATAGTCCTCCACTGGTGTATCTTCAGAGATTGCAGAATCTTGATCAGACTCCTCTTTCTCTTCAGTACACTGAATTTCTTCAATGACTTGAACTTCATTGATTTTTGTCTTCTTAGGACAAGTGTTGGCTAAATGTGAAGTACTTCCACATTTATGACACTTCAAGACAGGTCTTTCTGGTCTTCTTTCCTCTTTCGGAATCTTTGAGACTATTTTGGACTCTATTGGGTTTTTAATCCAAGTCTTACCAATTCTTGTCCTGGTAATGATATCTTCCATAGCATTAATGTAGTCCTCTGTTGAACAAGGTTCCACACATCTGCTTTTGATAGCATGTTCCAATTCTCCTCCACACTTTCTTAATATTTTCATATTAATCATAGTGTCAGACATATCTGGGTGTAAAGCAGATAATCTGTCTTTTTGTTTGAAGAACCAAGTAAGTGGTTTGTCTTTTTCTGAGTTAAAAATGGCACTTTCAAAAGCATTCTCCATTTTAAACCTCCAAGAATTATTGGCCCATTTGGTAATCACTTCAGATTACCACCAAGACCAGTCATGTTTACCATGATCAATCCTCATTTTGTAATACCATTTCTTTGCAGTTCTGGTAAACAAACAGTGTAATTTTCCCACTATGATTTCATCAGGTATATTAAAGTCTTCTTGCAACATATCAATAGTCCTGATGAATTCAATATGGTTGTATTCTCCTTCACCAGAGAATGTTGGCCATTCTTCTATTTTGGGAATATCTCTTTCAGAGTAGGCATTTTCTCCTAAGAATGGAGTCAAACTTTCTTTAACAGAAAGTTTTTCTTCAGTCAAAGGTGTGGAATGTCTTGGCATATGTGGTTCATGATTCTTATGAATTTGCTCCACACTTGCAATTATATCATTCTTCAATTTCTGCCTTTCACTGTCACTTTTTGCTAAATGTATAGCAAATTGATTGGTGTTCTTAACTATTTGTAAGACATGGTGTTCAAGAGTTCTAAGTCTATCATTTACTTTAAAAATAGAAGGATCCTCTGTGTCATTATTTTGACATTGGGTCTCAATTCTTTCACAAGCATTGCTAATTGACTCAAGGGTGACAGTTGTCAATTGATGCCAATCAGAATGTTGCTTGTCATTTTTCTTTAAATCATTGATGTCTAATGTAATTTGCTTTAACTTTGACTCAAGTTTGCCAATTTCTACACTAATACTTCTATGTACATCATTTATTTGCGTGGAAAAGTCCTGTTTATCCTTTCCTGCTCCTTGGCTGTGAATTCCATAAGAGTTCTGGCCATATTGAAGACACTGTCCACGGCTGAAGGCTCCAATTTGGGGATCCTGTACCCTTGTGGGTAAGGTCTGTGCCAATTGGCTTTGCCTTTGCCCTTGCCTTGATGGTTCTTGGGACCTCTCTGTTTCTTTTGAGGTCCTTTGGGCTTGTCCTTGGACGCTTCTGGAGCTGGTTTGGAGCTGGTAGATGCCACTGGTGCCTCTGTCTCCAAAGCTGGAGTCATTTCCAATTCTTTCTTCTGGTCTATGGATAAAAGACTTTGGTTCTTCAACCAATTCTTTATCTTTTTGACCTTGTCTTTGCAAGACAGGGGGCTCCATCCTCCTAAGAGTTCTATGGTCTTCTCCTGACCCAGAAAGCTCTTGATGTGTAAGTAGGAGTTCATGGCCCCCTGCCAAAGGCTTGGGCAGATTTCCCACTCCTCTTCCTTGGCTGCTCTGAACCAGTTTTTGTACTGGCATTGATATATTTCTATTGCTGCCACCTGAAAGTGGTTCAGCCCTGGAAATATTACCATAAATCAGTTCAGGCTCAGAATTTACGTCAAAATCTGTTGGTACAGACCTTGGGGAATGGGGGGCAGCTCTGACATCCTCCAAATGTGTCTTTCTTGTGGAAGACTTGGCACTTCTGGATTTGGTCTTGCCTCTTCCTTGTCCACATCCATCTGGCTGGACTGAATAGTTGCTTCCATTTCTGGTATGCACCATTTTCACGTCAATTTAAAGATAAAAGGTGAAAATATAAGATAAAATACACACCTTTTGGTGGTAATTTAGCTTTTTCTGAGTTGAATAAGGTGCCTCTTTTAGCAATCTGCACTTCAATACTGTCTTCAGATTCTGCTTCTGAAGATTCTGGACTATTGATGTATCTTTTACTGAGTCTGTTACCAGCTGCACAGTATTTGATTAAAGACACTTTAAAGAGAAAAAATATGATAAAAGAAATTATTTTTGTGTTTTAAGATATTTTTAAAAGATTTTTTATGAATTTTATTATTTTTTAATATTAAAAAAATTATTCTTTTTAAAGAAAAAAAATTGAAATTTAAGATTTTGAATGAAAATTAATTCAGAGTAACTCAAAGAATAATTTTATAAGTTTTTGGATGTGAAAAAGCCACGTGTAAAAACAGTATAAAATTAAACCAAATTCCTCAATGAAAAGATTTTCAAAACAATTTCAAAAATAAGAATTATTTTAACTTTTAAAATGAAAGAAAAAATTATTAAATTAATATATTTTAGAGCTTAAAAATATATTAATTAAGGGTACAAGGTTCAAAAAACACGGCCAGGCCCCCAAATGTAAGATGTGACTATGAAACTGATGATAATATTACTATTAATCAACAGTACTATGTCTGTTCTTATGAAATATAATAATAAAGTATTATTATAACCACAATTAAATAATTAAAAAATTATTTCTTTCACATGTTAAGCACTACTAGTGATTTTAACAGAGAGCAAGTAATTGTCTACTAGAATCAATTACAAGAAGAATTTAATAATAAAAACTTCTTTATTAAAATAATAAAATTATTTTAATATATAATTATCTTTTGCAAGAATAATTATAAAGATAATTCTTGAAGAAAACTATTGCTAGAGAAAAACTTTAAGAATTAAGAATAAATGACTCACTAATACTCCAAAGAACTTATTGATAGATAAGAGTAGAGAAATTTGACGTAGAATTGTGGATTTAAGGGATCAAAAGGATTTATAACAGTATTACAACAATATATAGTTGGATTCTAGGATTTCACGCCTTTCTGGATGAGTTGGAAAGATTTAAAACACTTAAGAATAGCTTTAACTAATACTTACTTGTTGGTAATAATGATTTAATAAATTGATAAGATGATCATACGGAAAAAAAAGCAAGAATAGGCTTCTTTTAAGTCAACAACAGCTCACAGAGGCGTGCCATGGAGCAAACTGAAAAACCAGTGAGTGAGAAAACAATAAACCCTTTTGGATTAATGATTGCATCATCTGTTGTCACGTAAGATTCTCATAATTACTTAATTGATGCTTTTACGTGACTACCAACCCCAATATGGTTAAGAATAAAAGGAGTAACATCTGTAAATCTTCTTTTATTCTAAAATAATCATTGATTTCTCAAAGGTATCAATGTTATTGCCAATTTCATCACAGGTTGTAATTACTGTGAATTTTTGAAGATTCAGTGTTTCACGTAGAATGGTCAAAAATGGACTTTAAGTAAAACTTTTAATTTTACTAGTAAAACCATAATTCTTTTTGGTTGTACCATGGATGATACAGGTCTCAATTGGTCCTGAAAGTTTCAGGAAGATTCATTAAGAATTGTATTTTTAATGAATTTTTGAAGTTTTTACCTCATTTCTATGTAGAATTGCAAATAGCAGTATTTTGCTGGTTGCTATGAAGTAAATCAATGAATATGGATCCCAAAAGGGTTTAATTACTCTTTTAGGGTCTAGTCATGGAAAGTCATCAAGAATTGACGTGGTTACAGGAGCCTAAGTAGCTTATTACCTCCTTGGCACGTCAAAATAGCAGGTTATTTGCTATTTTTCTTATAATTACAGTAGGTGTAACTTGGTAACCAAGTTCCCAAAGAGTTTTAGTTTACCAATTGGGCCAAGATGAGCCATGGATCCATGCTCTGGAGCTATCCACGCCTCTGAGGCCTCAGAAGTTGGGTACCCTGGCTCTCTTTGATGTCTTTTGTCCCCCTTGCCTAATTTTTACGTCAAAATAGTAATTTAAGCTTAAAGTGAGATATCCACTATGGGTGTACCAAAGGTCCATGTAAGAATACCATGATATTAAGTGCTCAAAACATGCATAACACTATTCTTAGTGTATATGTAACATGGGATTTCTCACTTTCCCATTATTTTGGCTAAAAATCAAGAAAAACAAAAATTTTCACGGATCTTTTATGTGGTATTAATGATGTGGTATTGAAGTATTTTCCATTTTACCACCTCAAATACTTAAATTGAGCTTATTCACTCTATGAGGCTACCCTAGGTGAATTTTTGTGTAGAATCCAAATCTGGTCTTAAATCCATAGATTTACTTACTCAATAAAAAGTTATTCATCTTTTCTGAAATTGAAAATGATGAATTTTGGGTATATGCATGACTTATGAGTTTTGCATAATTCAAAATTTCTTTTTAAGATAACTGTGGCCTATTTGGGTATGTAAAATATACCTCAAGGCTCACACATAGCAACCTGCTATAATGTGATATTTGTAATTCTACATAGGAATAAGGTGAAAACTTCAAAAACTAATTTGAAATAAAGCTCCTAATCAATATTGCTGAAGCTTTCAGGACAAATAGATAATAGTATTATCTATAAATAAAACAAAAAGTAATTACAGCTTCATAAGTAAAATTCAAAGTTTTACTTAAAGTCCATTTTTGATGATTCCACATGAAACACTGAATCTTCCAAAATTAACAGGAAATACATCTTGTGATGAAATCTACAATTATATTGATAGCTTTGAGAAATTAATGTTCATTTTGAAATGAAAGAAGAATTACAGTTGTTAATACTTTCATTCTTAACCATAAATGGGTTCTTAGTCATGCAAAAGCCTCAATTAAGTAATTATGATAATCTTACATGACAACAGATGATGCAATCAATAATCCAAAATGTTTAATTGCTTTATCACTCAATTGTATTTCAGTTCTCTCCATGGCATGCCTCTGTGAGATGCTTTTGACTTAAAAGACACCTCCTCTTACTGTTTGTTCCAATTTATCTTATTATCCAATTATACCTTTATTACCAACAAGTAAGTATTAGTTAAAAATGTATCTTAAGTGTTTTATTGTTTCAGAATGAATCAGAAAGATTTTAAATCATAAAAATGAACTATAACTTGTTGTAATAATGTTTCAAATCAATTTTTGATCCTTTGAATCCACAAGGTATCTGTAAAATCTCTCTACCAACTCTTTCCAAGGTTCATTGGAGTATGAGTGAGTGATTTTAATTAATTCTTAAGGTTTTTATCTAGCATGAGTTTTCTTCAAGAATTATATTTATAATTATTATTGCAAAAGATATTTATACATTAAAAGAATTTTCTTATTAAATACTTCATGTAATTGATTCTTGTAGACAATTACTCCTTACTGTTATGATCACAAGTAGTGCATAACAAGTAATATAAATAAAGAAATAAAGAAATAATTAATTATTGAATTGTGGCTATAATTATTATTATCATTATTATATTTAATAAGAACAGCCATAGTACCATTGATTAATAGTAATATAAACAATAGTCTCATAGACACATCTTACATTTGGGGCCCTGGACATGATTTTGAACCTTGTACCCTTGCTTAATATACTTTTAAGCCCTAAAATACATTAATTTAATAATTTTTTTCTTTCAGTTTAAAGTTAAAATCCTCTTTATTTGTGAAATAATCTTTAAAATATTTTTCATTGAGCTATTTAGTTTAATTTTATACTGCTTTACACATGGCTTTTTCACATCCAAGAACCTATAAAATTATTCTTTGAGCTACTCTGAATTAATTTTGATTCAAAATCTTCAATTTTAATTTTTCCTCTTCAAAAAGAATAATTTTTTTAAATATATAAAAAATCTTAAAAATTCAAAAAGTATAAAAAATGATTTTTCTTTTATCAATTTTTCTCCAGTGTCTTTAATCAAGTAGACTTCAGATGGTAAAAACCTCAGTAAGAGATATATTACCAGTCGAGAATCTGAAGACATAATTGAAATGCAACTTTATAAAAGAGGAAATCTATTCAAAGAAGAAATATCCAAAAAGCCCCTGAAAGGTGTGTGTTTCCTTTCTTTATTCTTCATTTTCTCTTAAATTGATGTGATCCTTGAGGTATATTTTACATACCCAAATAGGCCACAATTACCTTAAAAATAAATTCTGAACTATTCATAACCCATAAGTCATGCATATATTCAAAATTCATCATTTTTAATTTCAGAAAAGATGAATAACTTTTTATTGAGTAGCTAAGTCCATGGAGTTAAGGCCAGTTTTGGATTCTACACGAAATTTCACCTAGGGTAGCTCCATATAGTGAATAAGCTCAAATTAACTCTTTGAGGTGGTAATATGGAAAATAATTCAATACCACATAAAAGATCCATGAATTTTTTTTTCTCAATTTCATGCCAAAGTAATGGGAATGTGAGAAATACCAGGTTACATATACACTAAGAATAGTCTTATGCATGTTTGTGGCACTTAATATTATCGTATTCTTACATGAACATTTGGTACACCCATAGTGGATATCTCACTTTAAGCTTGAATTTCTATTTTGACGTGGAAAAAGGCAATGGCCACAAAAGACATCAAAGAGAGCCAGGGTACCCAGCTTCTGAGGCCTCTGAGGCGTGGAAAGCTCCAAATTTTGGATCCATGGCTGATATTGGCCCAATTAGTAAACTAAAACCTTTTGTGAAATTTGTTACCATGTCACAAATTCAGTAAATCATAAGAAAATAGCAAATAAGCTGCTATTTTGACGTGCCAATGAGGTAAAGAGAAACTCAGACTCCTTTAACCATGTCAATTCTTAATGACTTTCCATGGATAAACCCCAAAAGAGTAATTAAAACCCTTTTTGAACTAGTATCCATTGATCTACCTCATAGCAACCAGCCATATACTGCTATTTGCAATTCCATGTAGAAATGAGCTAAAAACTTCAAAAATTCATTAAAAATACAATTCTTAATGAATCTTTCTGAAACTTATAGTACCATCTGAGAGCTGTATAATTCAAATAAAAACCAAAATGAATTATAATTTCATATGTAAAACTGAAAGTTTTACTTACAGTCCATTTTTGAAGATTCCACATGAAACATAGAATCTTTAAAAATTTACATAAAATACATTCTGTGATGAAATTTCCAACAACATTGATAAATTTGAGAAATCAATTATTATTATAGATTAAAAGAATATTTACAGTTGTTGCTCCCTTTATTCTCAACCATAAATGGGTTGGTAGTCACATAAAAGCCTCAATTAAGTAATTATGATAATCTTACATGACAACAGATGATGAAATCAATAATCCAAAAAGGTTTATTTTTTTCTCACTCCCCGGTTTTTCAGTTTGCTCCATGGAACGCCTGTGTGAGCTGTCTTAGACTTGAAAGAGGCCTCCTCTTGCTGTTTTTTTCCAAAATAATCACATTATTCAATCATACCTTTAGTCCCAACAAGTAAGTATTGGTTAAATCTTTTCTTATGTATTTCATTCTTTCAGAAATAAATCAGAAAGACATGAAATCATGGAAATAAACTATATATTGTTGTAATATTGATATAAATCAATTTGTATCCATCAAATCCACAACTCTACGTCAAATCTCTCTACTATTATCTTCTAAAACGTTCATTGGATCAATAGTGAGTGGTATATCTTAATTCTTAAAGTTTTACTCTAGTAACAGACTTCTTCAAGAGTTATTTTTATAATTATTCTTGTAAAAGATGATTATATATTCAAAAAAATTTATTATTTTCATGGAAGAAGTTTTTATTCTTAAATTCTTCTTGTAATTGATTCTTGTAGAAAATTACTGCCTACTGTTATTATCACTAGTAGTGTATAACACATATAAGAAATAATTCTTCAATTATTTGATTGTGGTTATAATAAATTTTATTATTATATTTCATAAGAATAGACATAGTAATGTTGATTAATAGTAATATCATTAACAGTTTTGTAGACACATCTTACAATTGACGTGAACGTGGTGCATACCAGAAATGGAAGAAGCTATTAAGTCCAACCAGATAGATCTGGACAGGGAAGAGGAAAGACCAGGGATAGATCAGGAAATTCTTCCTCAAGAAAGACTTGTCTGGAGGATTACAGAGTTGCCACCCATTCTCCAAGGTCTTTACCTACAAACTTTGACATTGACTATGAGCCTAAACTGATCCAAGGTAATGTCTTAAGGGATGAACTAGCTCCAAGTGGAAGCCATATAGATATATCAGTCCCAGTACAAAACCTGGTACAGAGAAGCCAAGGAAGAGGAGTGGGAAATATGATCAAGCCTTAGGCAGGGGGCTATGAAATCCTACTTACACATTAAGAGATTTCTGGATCAGGAGAAGACAATTGAGCTCTTAGGAGGATGGAACCCATTGTCTTGCAAAGACAAGGTCAAAAAGATATGGAATTGGTTGAAGAACCAAAGTTTTTTATCCATAGACCAGAAGAAAGAGTTGGAAATGACCCCAGATTTGAAAAAAGAAGGCCCAGTGGTGTCAACCAACTCCAAACCAGCTTCAGAGGTTTTCAAGGACAAGCCCAAAGTACCTCAGAAGAAGAAGAGAAGTCCTAAGAACAATCAAGGAAAGGCGAAAGGCAAAGCAAATTGGCACAGAGCTTACCCAAAAGGGTACAGGATCCCCAAATTGGAGCCTTCAGCCAGGGAGAGTGTATTCAATATGGCCAGAACTCTTATGGAATTCACAGCCAAGGAGCAGGGAAGCATGAAAATGAACTTCCCACACAAAGAATTGATGAAATAAGCTTTATTAAATATAGTATTGATGTAAAACTTGGTAAATTTGATGCAAAACTTAATAAATTAACATCAGATATTAATGACTTAAGAAAGAATGACAGAAATATTTCTGAATGGCAGAAAGTGACAAATACCAAACTTGAGTCAATTTAAGACACATGAGACAGAATTGCAAGCAGATTTCAAGTAGATGATTGGAAGACCTTTCAATACATAAGATTAATGACCAACTTGCAGTTCTCAAAACTAATGTTGAAGAACTAGTTAATAATACCAATCTTTTTGAAACACATTTGGAAAAGAAGGGACAGTGAAAGGAAGAAGCCAAATAATGAAATCATTGCACATGTAGAACAAATTCATAAGCATTATTAACCAAATTCACATATTCCCAGAAATTCTACACCTTTGACTGAAGAAAAACATTCTGTGAAAAAACTTTTAACCCATTTTCTAGGAGAAAATGCAATCTTTGCAGAAGGTATTTGCAAATTAGAAGAATTGCCAACATTATCTGGTGAGGGTGAATATAGCCATATTGAGTTCCTTAGAACAATTGATATGCTGCAAGAAGATTTTTATATACCTAGTGAAATGATAGTGGGAAAATTACACTCCTTTCTTACCAGAACTGCAAAGAAATGGTATTACAAGATGAGACAAGACTATGGTAAACATGATTGGCTTTGGTGGAAATCTGAAATAATCACCAAATGGCTCAACTATTCCTGGATATTTCAAATTGAATATGCTTTTGAAAGTGCAATTTTTAACTCAGAAAATGTAAGGTGTGGATATGAAACTTTGATTAAAAATGAAGTACTTTTCATGTCCTCAAAATTTGTATGAAGTAAAAATCAATTAAAAGTAGTAAGAAATATTATTCTTAAAAGAAAACACGCCAATTTTATTGTTTATAACTTTATTAGTATAAAAAAATAATATTATCAAGATTTATTGTTTTACCAAAAATAAAAATTTATTGAAAAATACTCTACAAGAGATATTTTAGGCTACAAAAGATATTTCTGCAAGAGAAACTTCAATTGGAATTAATTGAGCAAAGACCTGCAAGCATTTAATTAAAGAAAAAAGTATTTGAAAAGAATATTAAAGAGAAAACACGCCCAAAAGTGACCAGAGTGAATTTGGAAACAAAGTGACAAAGCTAACAGTGATGAAAGATGCTTTAATTCACTTTTGGGGTGGTTCAGGGGTAAAAATGATTATCAGAGTTACAAACAATTATTATAATAATTTTTTCACGTGGCTAAAAGGTTCATAACTTTTTCAAAAGGATGGTTGGAATCTTTCATTGATTGGTTTAACAGTGTTTACACTAATTATAAAAGGAAAAGATTCTAACATGAAGAGAAAAGTGGGGCAAAGAAGACATTCTTTTATAGCCATCCATTTTCTTACTCCAAAAGTAAAATTTACTCTTGTTAGTTGTTAAAAACAGTCTGACAACAGAAAAGCCAATTATGGCATCATTGAACCCTGTTTTAGACCAAAAAAGGGCTGGTTTAAGCCATTTTTTTCCATTTTTATCCATTTTAGACCCTTAAATCAGCCATTACTATAGCAATACCTGGTCTAGAGCCTTCAAAGAACGCCAGAATGTGTGTAAGAGGCGTAGAAATCAGTTAAAACTGTTTTTACTAACATTGTTTTAACTTAAGGGTAGTTTTACCCTCTTGGCAACAGTTAAAACTGCCCTGGTTGGTATCAAAACCTCATCATCAATTGAGTCACAGACCCTGTGACTCAATTCCACGCCAAATGTAAGGTGTGGAGATGAAACTTTGATTAAAAATAAAGTACTTTTCCTGTCCTCAAAATTTGTATAAGGTAAAAATCAATTAAAAATAGTAAGAACTATTATTTTTGAGAGGAAACACGCCCAAAAGTGACCAGAGTGAATTTGGAAACAAAGTGAAAAAGTTTACAGTGATGAAAGATGCTTTAATTCACTTTTGGGGTGGTTGAGGGGTAAAAATGATTATAAGAGTTACAAAAAATGATTATAATGACTTTTTCACATGGTTAAAAGGATTAAAATGATTTAAAAATGGTGGTTGGAATCTTTGATTGATTGGCTTAACAGTGTTTAAACTAATTAATAAAAGGAAAAGATTCTAACATGAAGAGAAAAGTGGGGCAAAGAAGACATTCTTTTATAACGATCAATTCTCTTACTCCAAAAGTAAAATTTACTCTTGTCAGTCGTGAAAAACAGTCTGACAACAGAAAAGCCAATTATGGCATCATTGAACCCTGGTTTGGACCACAAAGGGCTGGTTTAAGCCATTTTTAGCCATTTGAAACCCTTAAATCAGCCATTACTATAGCAATACCAGGCCTAGAGCCTTCAAAACACGTCAGAGTGTGTGTAAGAGGCGTAGAAACCAGTTAAAGCTGTTTTTACTATGGTTGTTTTATCTTAAGGGTAGCTTTACCCTCTTGGCAACAGCTAAAACTACCCCAGTTGGTATCAAAACCTCATCATCAATTGAGTCCACAGACCCTGTAACTCAATTCCAGGCCAAAAGTGATTAAAGTTTGCGTGAATTTTGACATCCCACGCCTGTCAGCAAGGATTTTGGGGGTCTAGCTCCCCCTTAGAGCTGGAGTTCCTTTTTCTACCCAATTTTAATCTTTCCAATTTATTTTTCCTTTAATTCCTCATCATGTATTATACTTATAATTTACATATGTAATTCAATTCACTTTTGCAGTACAATACAGTAATAATTGACACCTCATATGTAAATCAAAGCTCACTTATGTAATACACGCACACATTTTGACATTTCAATTGAATTCAATTGAAAATACTTTAATTCCTCATAACCTCTAAACTAAACACAACACCTCAATTTTAACACAAAAATTGATGGTTAACACCACATGTGGTGTGAATTGAATTAAGGTTTTGAGGATTTTCAACTTTTGTATTGAAAATACTAAAAACTTAATTTAAGCTCATTTAGAGTTGAGTTACAAGAATTTGACTCAGAGGTGACCCCACCTGATTTTTTATGAGGAATCCAATGGTGAAATAATTTTTATGTATTTATTTATGGATAGAAAGTTAAAATAATTTTTATTTAACTTTTTTCCAAATTTATTCATTTTTTCACAATTTGGTTAAAATTTCATTTTTACTTAATTTTTTCAAGTATAAATGTAATTTTATACTTACAAAATTTAATGTATTTTTATTTTTAAATTGTAATTAATTTTTTATTTTTAATATAATTTTATATTTGTATTTTGATTTTTATTTTAATAATATAAATAAATTTATTTTATTTATATTAATATGTTATTTTTTATATTTGTGGTCTTTTGGGTATATGAAATTACCTCTAAGGCTCACATTCCCTCCCCCTAAAAAAAGCATATTACTTTGTAATATTGGTGTTTCTAGTGTGTCTGAATCTCCTGAGGAGTTTGGTAGCTTCTGGTATATATTTTTCTTCTAACCATTCATCTTCACAAGTTGGGTCACTGTACCTAACAAGGTATTCCCTTACTTTCTTGGTTCTTCATTTCCTTTCTTTAAGAACTTTGGTTATTTTCTTAGTACCAGATGTCTCAATAGGAGGTATAACTTGGGGAATCTTATTCCTAAAGGGAAATTTCTCAGCATCACTAGATTTATATGGCTTTATCACGCTTACTGGAAATGTAGGGTGCTTATTGCTAAGTTCTTCAGATAACTCTACTCCAACAGCATTTTCTCCATGGAGGGCCTTAATCACAAAAGGTCCTGCAAAGGAGTCTTTCAACTTTTTACATCCTTTGATGTTATTGAAGTTCGTGGTGGATACAAGAAGTAGGTCCCCCACTTTGAAATCTGGAGTTGCATGTGATTTATCCCATTTGTCTTTAGCATATGCAAAAGAGTCCTCCATGAATCTCAATGCATGCTTTCTAGCTTTGTCTAGCATTTCTTTGAAGCTAGCAGCTGTGGGATGTATTTCAATTAAGTCTTTCCTCAAGGAATCTCGGGGTAACTTGGGGTTCCATCCTTTTTCTAGAATAGCAGGAGTCTGATTGGTACTGGCATTGATTGATGTTTTATATGCTAATTCCAGTGCTGGCAACAGAGTACACCAATCATGGTTAAATCCATCACAATCTTTGAATTCAAGGCCATATGCACAAAATCTTCTCACCATGTCCTCTAAGGTTTGGATCATTCTTTCAGCCAGGCCATCAGTTTGTGGATGGTAGGCTGTAGAGAAAGACAGTTTAGTGCCAAATAATTGGTGAAGATTTGTCCATAGTGCTGAAGTGAATTTGGGATCTCTATCACTGATGATATTTGTAAATATCCCAGTCCATGACACTACTCTATTCCATATCAGAAGAGCTGTATCCATGGCTGTATCATCTTTGTGACATGGTAAAAAGATTGGAGTTTTACAGAATCTGTCCACAATTACTAGGCAAGCATTATAGCTCCTGTCACCTCCTGGTGGTAGGCCAGTTACCCAATCCATATGGACAATTTCCCAAGGTCTGTTTGGTTCTTGGATTTTTATCATATTTCCAAGTCTTTTGCCAGTGGATTTATTTGCCTTTTGGCATCTGTCACAGGTTTTGCAATACTCTGCAACATCTTTCTGCCACATTGGCCACCATATGCAGGTCTTTACTTTCTCTCTTGTTCTGTCTTCAGACAGATGTCCTGAAAAGGGACTATCATGGCATTCTTTCAGTACAAGATTGATTAATGACCTGTCTACAACTGTCATGACACATGTGCTTGGTTCTGTGGTAAATTATACCATCCCGTAGGTGAAATCTTCCTTCATCATAAGAATTTCTCCATACTTCATCCAAGGCATGTATTAGAGAGTTGTCTTTACAGTCTTTGTTAAGTAATTGGCATAAGATGCTACAATTCTTATCTTGAGTGTAGTTACTTCTGACTTCTTCAAAGAAGGTGGTGTTCAAGTCTGAAACACTTATTCCTTCTATTGGAATTTGTTGTGAAGCTTCTTCTGGCACATAAGAAGGATTATCAATATTATTTGGTAATGGCCATCTGCTTAGTCCAGCTGCATTATTATGAATATTCCCATCCTTATGAGAAATAGTCATATTGCCTCTGTATTCTTGTATGGCTATTTGCCATCTGAGCATGTGTCTGTTGGGTGTTTTCATGTTCAAAAGTGATTTGACAGCTGTACAATCTGTTATCACTTCAAAAACACATCCCTCCAAAAAGTAGTTCAATTTTTCCAAGGCCCAGACAAGGCATAGACATTCCATTTGACTTGATCCATATGTGGCTTCAGTTGGTTTGATTTGCCTGGATATGAAACATATGGGTCCTTCTACAGGCTTAGCATTTATGATCTGAACTTGGTGAAGTGCAGCACCCAGTCCATCCCCTGATGCATCAATATACAGTTTGAAAGGCAATTTAAAGTCTGGCATTAGTAAAAGTGCAGCAGTGGTCAATGCTTCTCTTAGAGACTCAAAAGCTTTGACTCTGTCAACAGTCATCTCAAACACTGTGTCTTTGTCACACAACTTATAAAGTGGTCTTGCTATGGATGCAAAATCTTTAATGTGTTGCCTGTAATATCCTGCAAAACCTAAGAATGACTAAAATTCCTTCTTATTCTGAGGCATGGGTTTTAACAATACTGCTGCAACTTTGTTTTTGTTAATTCCAAGGGACCAACCAGATACAACATTTCCTAGTGCTTTGAGTTCTTTAAATCCAAAATGAAATTTCTTCAAGGAGATTTTCATGTTTACTGATTGGATTTTTGTCAAAACTCTTGATAATCTGTACATGTGCCCCTCCCAAGTCTTGGAACAGATAATAATGTCATCAATGTAAATGATTAACCATACCTCTGAGAGTTCTTCAGGGAAGATTTCATTCATCATTCTTTGGAAGTGTGAAGGTGCATTTTTGATACCAAAAGGCATCCTTAAGTATTCATACACTCCACAATGAACAATAATTCTCAAGTACACTGCTTGAGATATTTGAGTAAGGGCAATTTGGATTTTTGGTATTGGGTATCTGTCTGGAACAGTGTAAGTGTTCAGAGCTCTAAAGTCCCCAACCATTCTGGATTTTACATTATGCCACACCACTATGACTGGTGTAGTTATTTCTACTTCCTCATTGTGGCCTACTTTTCTTATTACACCAAGGTCCAGAAGTTCTTTGATATGAATTTCTAGAGCTTCTCTTGATTTTGGACTTGCTGGATAAGCAGGTCTTCTTAAGAGTGGTGGATAAGGTCTCTCAATGTTAAGAATGATGTCAACTTCATGACCAATAATTGCTCCCAGAGGTTCTTTGTCTGTAGCAAATGCTCCTCTGTGGTCATACAAAAGGGAAGAAAGTTCATTTTCTTGTTTATCAGTGAGATGAAGGCTTATCTCAGCCTCATTCAACTGCTCAGACTTGAATTTCTCTAACTCTAAGTTGACTGGTGATACTTTGTTTACTGTAATTTGTCTTTTAAATGTTAAAAGGCAAATTTCTGGCGCTTATTGTCCCCAATTTTAAAGTATCTGTCTTTGTTATTATGTAAATCTATCCCATACATGATTGAATAGTCATTTCCCAATATAAAATGGGTACTAGAGCAATTTTCCATAACACCAAATTCAACTGTGATCCTTAAATTTCCATTTATGTGTGGGAATATGACATTGGTCTCAAAGATTCCTAATGCTTTCATTGGGTTACTTGCAATGTTGAATTTTATACCATCAATTGGTAACAATTGGTCTTCAAAATTTGTTACACAAGTCTTAAGAAAAGATTTTCCAACACAAGAGCAGAAGGCTCCTGGGTCAAGCAAAAGTTTGGTGGGCTTGTTGTCAATCACCACTTCTGTTATACAGGAACTACCAGCTGTATAGCCTTTTCCTCTGTTTGGTTTTGTCTTCATAAGTTGTGCATCTTGAACTTTTGATAAATAAAGTTGACCATTGCTCAATTGTGGTAAGTGGGAATAAGATTACATGATGTCAAAAGTGGCATTGATGTTTTCTATATCTTTTGAAGATTCAGAAAATATGGATGACTTGTCATCTGAATTGTCTTCAGTTATGTCTTCTTGTTCAACATCTGGTTCCTTTTCAATGTCAATTTCATTGATTTTCCCCCTTTTTGGACATGTATTGGCTAAATGGGTGGTGCTTTGGCAAATATGGCACTTTCTGACTGTATCTGCAGATTTATATTTAATATTACTAGAATTTTTTTGGGGGTTTTTGTCCACAGAATCTTTCCAAGGTGTATTAAACCTTGTTTTGAGATTCACCCTACTAGAACCAATTTTGGTTCTGGTGAATACTTCTTCCAGTATATTGATAATATCTTCTGCTGAAGATTGTTCAGTAGTCCTGCTTTTGACAGCATGCTCTAAGTCACCTCCACATTGTCTCAGAATTTTCCTATGGATCATAAATTCTGACATGTCAGGATATAATGCTGTTAGTCTGTCCTTTTGTTGGCAAAACCATGGTAAGGCTTTGTCTTTATCAGCATTAAATTTGGCAGATTCAAAGGCTTTTTCAACTTTAAACCTCCAAGAATCATTTGCCCATTTGTTGATGATTTGGGTTTGCCACCAAGTCCAACTCTGGTGTCCATGTTCTTGTCTTATTTTGATGTACCATCTGTGAGCTGATCTGGTAAACAAGGTGTTGAACCTGGCTGTTACCAATCTGTCTGGTAATTCAAAATACTCTTTGATCATGTCAATACCTCTAATGAATTCCATATGGTCATACTCTCCTTCACCACTGAAGTGAGGCCATTCTTTAAGTTTTGGAACTTCTTTCAAAAGTGCTTGGCCCATTGATGGTTCCAATTTATGAAAAGAAGTGGATAATTCATTTTTTAATTGTGAATTATCAGGATCCAATACTTGTGTATTTGAAATTCTTGTGCCCTAATTTTGATTTAGAGGTGTAGACATTCTTGGTAAGGTGTTCAGTATTTGTTCAATGTCATTCATTTTACTGTTGCTACACCTTTGGGAATTTCTGTATTCATGTTGGAAGCTTTGTATTAAATTTATTACTTCAATTTTATAAATGTCTTCCTTATGTGTCAGTTCTTGCGATAACTCTGTTTGTCTTGTATTATCAGCAGTGACTTGATTCAATTTCATTGATAATTCTGATACTTCTTCTTGTGAAGCATCAAAACACTTTTTCAAGGCAATGGTATATGTCTTTACGTCAGTAAATGAATTTGAAATGTCATCAAGGACTTTCTTGTTATCTGTTTTGATAATATTTATGGCTTGTTTGATTCTTGTTTCAATTATGTAATCAATATTGAATTTAGAATATTTATCTGTTAATTCTTTAATAATGGCAGATTGTTCATTTATTTTATTTTTAGAAGAATTATCATTATTGGAATTTTTAATTGTCCTTAAAACTTTTTCAAAACACATAAGTGTTTCATTAATTTGGCACAGACTCAGGTTGTTTGTTTTAATGTTGTTACAAATGGTTTCATTTTTATCAGAAAGATGTTTTTTCACGTCATTTATAGCATTATACAACTCTGGGATGGAATCAAATATGTCAGAAATCATTTCTGGAATCTTAATCTGGCTTCCTTCTTCTGTAACTCCATCATGGTTCTGGCCATCTGAAATACATTTTCCATGGCATCCTGCTGAATCTTTGGGATTCTGTAGCCCTGGCTGTAAGGGTTTGGGGCTAGTGCCTTCCCTTTGCCCTTGTTTGGAGTTTGTGGCTGTTTTTTCACGTTGGAATTGCTGGTGCTGGCCACTGGGGCTGTCTTTGGCACTGGTTTGGGTGGCGGAGGGTTGTTTTTCCTCCATTCCAGTGTCAAAAGAATCATGTTTTTCTTCTCCATCAATGGATGCCATCCATTGAGCAATTTGCAAGTGTTGGGATGGCCCAGGAGTTTTCTTACTGTCAGATAAGAATTCATGCAATTCTTCCACAGGTCTGCAAGGATCTGGTACTCCTTGAATTGAAGTGCATTGCTGTATGCACTGTGGCTGGCTTTGTATATGTCCACAGAGGCTTGTTGTGGTGGTGTCAGCTCTTTTTGAAGGTAAAATAGTATTATCAGCTTCAGAATGACCTAATTTAGTTGTTTGGAAGTCATCAACTGACCCTTTTCCTTCTGTACCTGATTGGCCTCTGCCATAATCACGTCTATTACCTTTTTGGGAGCTGCTTGAGGGGTTTTAGCTGGCTCCTGACCTGGTTGAAGGCATAATTATGGTTTAAAAAGGCTTAAAATAGTATTTTTACGTCAAAAACTTACTATTGGCCAAATTCTTAGCTTTCTGAAGAGTATTACTTATGTCCAAACTAATTAATTCAGAAGATATTGGTTCAGGTTGATTATTTTGAGTCACAATTACAGTACTATTATGATCTGAATTAATAGTGCTTTCAGCAACAATGCTGGTGACTGTTGAGGCTGTTTCAATGTTTTCTTGTCTTACCACGTTGTCAGACACTAAAATTAATGAAAAAGCCAATTAATTAAGTAAAAAAAGGGTTATTTCAAAAAAGAAATAAAAATATAAGCCTCACTTATAATATGAAAAAAGTTATTTTTTATAGATTTCTTTTGAATTATAAGTATTTTTTATATGTTTTTAAATTTTTCAATATAAGAAAAAAGATTTAAAAAGAGTAAAAAAAATTTTCACAGGTAAAATATCCCGACGGGGCCCCCAAATGTAAGGTGTGGATATGAAACTTTGATTAAAAATCAAGTACTTTTCCTGTCCTCAAAATTTGTATAAGGTAAAAATCAATATAAAATAGTAAGAATTATTATTTTTAAGAGAAAACACGCCAAATTTATTGTTTATAACTTTATTAGTATAAAACAATAATATTATAAAAATTTATTGTTTTACCAACAATGAAAATTTATCCAAAAAATACTCTACAAGAGATATTTTAAGGCTACAAAAGAAATTTCTTCAAGAGCAATTTCAATTGGAATTAATTGAGAAAAGAACTGCAAGCAATTAATTAAAGAAAAAAGTCTTTAAGAAGAATATTCAAGAGAAAACACGCCCAAAAGTGACCACAGTGAATTTGGAAACAAAGTGAAAAAGTTTACAGTGATGAAAGATGCTTTAATTCACTTTTGGGGTGGTTCAGGTGTAAAAATTATTATAAGAGTTACAAACAATGATTATAATGATTTTTTCACGTGGTTAAAAGGATTAAAATGATTTAAAAATGGTGGTTGGAATCTTTGATTGATTGGTTTAACAGTGTTTAAACTAATTAATAAAAGGAAAAGATTCTAACATGAAGAGAAAAGTGGGGCAAAGAAGACATTCTTTTATAACGATCAATTCTCTTACTCCAAAAGTAAAATTTACTCTTGTCAGTCGTGAAAAACAGTCTGACAACAGAAAATCCAATTATGGCATCATTGAACCCTGGTTTGGACCACAAAGGGCTGGTTTAAGCCATTTTTAGCCATTTTAGACCCTTAAACCAGCCATTACTATAGCAATACCAGGCCTAGAGCCTTCAAAACACGTCAGAATGTGTGTAAGAGGCGTAGAAACCAGTTAAAACTGTTTTTATCATGGTTGTTTTATCTTAAGGGTAGTTTTACCCTCTTGGCAACAGGTAAAACTACCCCAGTTGGTATCAAAACCTCATCATCAATTGAGTCCACAGACCCTGTAACTCAATTCCAGGCCAAAAGTGATGAACGTTTGCGTGAATTTTGACATCCCACACCTGTCAGCAAGGATTTTGGGGGTCTAGCTCCCCCTTAGAGCTGGAGTTCCTTTTCCCCCCCAATTTTAATCTTTCCAATTTATTTTTCCATTAATTCCTCATCATGTATTATACTTATAATTTACATATGTAATTCAATTCAATTGTACAGTACAATACAGTAATAATTGACACCTCATATGTAAATCAAAGTTCACTTATGTAATACATGCGCACATTTTGACATTTCAATTGAATTCAATTGAAAATACTTTAATTCCTCATAACTTCTAAACTAAACACAACACCTCAATTTTAACACAAAAATTGATGGTTAACACCACATGTGGTGTGAATTAAATTAAGGTTTTGAGGATTTTCAACTTTTGTATTGAAAATACTAAAAACTTAATTTCAGCTTATTTAGAGTTGAGTTACAAGAATTTCACTCAGAGGTGACCCCACCTGATTTTTTATGAGGAATCCAATGGTGAAATAATTTTTATGTATTTATTTATTGGATAAAAAGTTAAATAATTTTTCTTTAACTTTTTTCCAAATTTATTTATTTTTTCACAATTTGGTTAAAATTTAATTTTTACTTAATTTTTTCAAGTATAAATTTAATTTTATACTTACAAAATTTAATGTATTTTTATTTTTAAATTGTAATTAATTTTTTATTTTTAATATAATTTTATATTTATATTTTGATTTTTATTTTAATAATATAAATAAATTTATTTTATTTATATTAATATTTTATTTTTTATATTTGTGGTCTTTTGGGTATATGAAATTACCTCTAAGGCTCACACCAAAAGTGAGAACCTTTTCATGAATTTTGACATTTCATGCCTGTCAGCAAGGATCTCGGGGGTCTGGCTCCCCCTTAGAGCTAGAGTTCCTTCTCCCCCCAATTTTGATCTTTCCGATTTATTTTTTACTTGAATTCCTCATCATGTATTATACTTGTAATTTACATATGTAATTCAATTGAATTGTACAGTACAATACAGTAAGAATTGATACCTCATATGTAAATGAAAGTTCACTTATGTCATACATGTGCACATTTTGACATTTCAATTGAATTCAATTGAAAATACTTCAATTCCTCATAGCTTCTAAACTAAACACAACACCTCAGTTTTAACACAAAAATTGATGGTCAACACCACATGTGGTGTGAATTAAATTAAGGTTTTGAGGATTTTCAACTTTTGTATTGAAAATACTAAAAACTTAATTCAAGCTCATTTAGAGTTGAGTTACAAGAATTTGACTCAGAGGTGACCCCACCTGATTTTTTATGAGGAATCCAATGGTGAAATAAATTTTATAAGTTTATTTATTGGATAAAAAGTTATAATATATTTTATAAAAAATTTTACCAAAAATATTTTAATTTCAAAATTTTTATTAAAAATTCATTTTTACTTAATTTTTACAAGTAAGAATGAATTGTCGTAATTTTAAATTTTATTGTACTTTTATTTTTAAATTATAATTAAAGCTTTATTTTTAAATATAAATTTGTATTTATATTTTTCTTTTTACAATATAAATAAACTTATTTTATTTATATTTGTATTTTAATTTATCATTTGTGGTCTTTTGGGTAGATAAAAATACCTCTAAGGCTCACATTCCCTCCCCCTAAAAAAGAATATCACTTTGTAATATTGTTATTTCTATTATGTCTGAACCTTCTGAGAATTTTAGTAGCGTCAGGTATGTCCTTTTCTGGCAACCATTAATCTTCACAAGTTGGGTCACTGTACCTAACAAGGTATTCCCTTACTTTGTTGGTTCTCAACTCTCTTTCTTTGAGGACTTTGGTAGTTTTATTACTACCAGATGGCTCAACAGGAGGTATAGCTTGGGGAATTTTATTCCTCAAGGGAAATCTTTCAGAATCACTAGATTTATATGTCTTTATCAAGCTCACTAGAACTGTAGGATTCTTACTGCTAAGTTCTTCAGATAACTCTACTTCAACAGAACTTTCTCCATGGAGGGCTTTAATAACAAAAGGACCTGCAAAGGAGTCTTTCAGCTTTTTACATCCTTTGATGTTATTGAAGTCAGTGGTGGATACAAGAACTAAGTCCCCCACTTTGAAATCTGGAGTTGCATGTGATTTATCCCATTTGTCCTTAGCATATGCAAAAAACTCCTCCATGCACCTTACTGCATGCTTTCTAGCTTTGTATAGCATTCCCTTGAAGATAGAAGCTGTGGGATGTATTTCAATCAAATCTTTCCTCAAGGAATCCTGGGGTAATTTGGGGTTCCATCCTTTTTCTAGGATAGCAGGAGTTTGATTGGTACTTGCATGGATTGATGTTTTATATGCTAGTTCCAGTTCTGGCAACAGAGTACACCAATAAGGGGTAAATCCATCACAATCTTTGAATTCAAGGCCATATGCACAAAATCTTCTTACCATGTCCTCTAAGGTTTGGATCATCCTTTCAGCCAGACCATCAGTTTGTGGGTGGTGGGCTTTAGAGAAAGACAGCTTAGTGCCAAATAATTGGTGAAGATTTGTCCATAGTGCTGAGGTGAATTTGGGATCCCTATCATCAATGATATTTGTAAATATTCCAGTCCATGACCCTACTCTATTCCATATCAGAAGAGCTTTCTGTATCCATGGCTGTATCATCCTTGTGACATGGTAAAAAGATTGGAGTTTTACTTAATCTGTCCACAATTACTAGGCAAGGATTATAACTTCTGTCACTTCCTGGTGGTAGGCCGGTTACCCAATCCATATGGACAATTTTCCAAGGTCTGCTGGTTCTTGAATTTTTATCATATTTCAAAGTCTCTTTCCAGTGGATTTGTTTGCTTCTTGACATCTATCACAGGTTTTGCAATACTCTGCAACATCGTTCTGCCACATTGGCCACCATATACAGGTTTTTACTTTTCCTCTTGTTCTGCCTTCAGACAGATGTCCTGAGAAGGGGCTGTAATGGCATTCTTTTGGTACAAGATTGATTAATGACCTGTCCACAACTGTCATGACACATCTGTTCTTGGTCCTGTGATAAATTATACCATCCAGTAGGTGAAATCTTCCTTCATCATAAGACTTTTTCCATACTTCATCCAAGGCATGTATTAGAGAGTTGTCTTTACAGTCTTTGTTAAGTAATTGGCATAAGAAGCTACAATTCTTATCTTGAGTGTAACTGTGTCTTACTTCTTCAAAGAAGGTGGTTTTCAAGTCTGTAAAACCTATTCCTTCTATTGGGATCTGTGGTGAAGCTTCTTCTGGAACATAAGCAGGATTATCCATATTATTTGGTAATGGCCATCTGCTTAGTCCAGCTGCATTATTATGAATATTCCCATCCTTATGAGAAATAGTCATATTGCCTCTGTATTCTTTTATGGCTACTTGCCATCTGAGCATAAGTCTGTTGGGTGTTTTCATGGTTAAAAGTGATTTGACAGCTGTACAATCCATTATCACCTCAAAAACACATCCCTCTAAGAAGTAGTTTGATTTCTCTAAGGCCCAGACAAGGCATAGACATTCCATCTGACTTGCTCCATATCTGGATTCAGTTGGTTTGATTTGCCTGGATATGAAACATATGGGTCCTTCTACAGGTTTATCATTTATGATCTGACCTTGGTGAAGTGCAGCACCCAGCCCATCCCCTGATGCATCAATATACAATTTAAAAGGCAATTTAAAGTCTGGAATCAGTAAGAGTTGAGCAGTGGTCAAGGCTCCTCTTAGAGACTCAAAAGCTTTGACTCTGTCAACAGTCATTTCAAATACTGTGTCTTTGTCACACAGTTAATAAAGTGGTCTTGCTATGGATGCAAAATCTTTAATGTGTTGCCTGTAATATCCTGCAAAACCTAAGAATGACTAAAATTCCTCCTTATTCTGAGGCATGGGTTTTAACAATACTGCTGCAACTTTGTTTCTGTTAATTCCAAGGGACCAACCAGATACAACATTTCCTAGTGCTTTGAGTTCTTTAAATCCAAAATGACATTTCTTCAAGGAGATTTTCATGTTTACTGATTGGATTTTTGTCAAAACTCTTGATAATCTGTACATGTGCCCCTCCCAAGTCTTGAAACAGACAATAATAAAATCAATGTAAATGATTAACCACCCCTCTGAAAGTTCTTCAGGGAAGATTTCATTCATCATTCTTTGGAAGTGTGAAGGTGCATTTTTAATACCAAAGGGCATTCTTATGTATTCATACATTCCACAATGAACAATGATTCCCAAATATTTTCTTGCTCTTGGTGTCACCACATTTTGATGAAATCCTTTAAGGGCATCCAAAGTGGTTATATATACTGCTTGAAATATTTGAGTAAGGGAAATTTGGATTTTTGGTATTGGGTACCTATCTGGAACAGTGTAAGTGCTCAGAGCTCTAAAGTCTCCAACCACTCTGGATTTTCCATTATACCATGCCACTATGACTGGTGTAGTTATTTCTACCTCTTTATTATGGCCCACTTTTCCTATTAGACCAAAGTCTAGAAGTTCTTTGATATGAGTTTCTAGAGCTTCTCTTGACTTGGGACTTTCTGGGTATGCAGGCCTTCTCAAGGGTGGTGGATATGGTCTTTCAATATTAAGAATGATATCAACTTCATGACCAGTAATTGCTCCTAAAAATTCTTTGTCTGAAGAAAATGCTCCTCTGTGGTCATACAAAAGGGAACAAAGTTCATTTTCTTGTTTATTGGTCAGATGAAGGCTTATTTCAGCCTCCTTCAACTGTTCAGATTTGAATTTTTCCAATTGTAAGTTGACTGGTGATACTTTATTTACTGTAATTTGTCTTTCAAATGGTAAAAAGGCAAATTTCTGACGCTTATTTTCTCCAATAGTAAAGTATCTGTCTTTGTTGTTATGTAAATCTATCCCATACATGATTAAATAGTCATTTTCCAATCTAAAATTGGTACTAGAGCAGTTTTCCATAACAACAAATTCAACTGTGATTCTTAAATTTCCATTTATATGTGGAAGTATGACACTAGTCTCAAATATTCCCAATGCTTTCATTGGGTTACTTGCACTATTGAATTTTATGCCATCAATTGGAAACAACTGATCTTAAAAGTTTGGTACACAAGTTTCATGAAAGGATTTACCAACACAAGAGCAGAAGGCTCCTGGGTGAAGAAAAGGTTTAGTGGGCTTGTTGTCAATCACCACTTCTGTTATACAGGAGTTACCAGCTGTATAACCTTTCCCTCTGTTTGGTTTGGTTTTCAAAGTTGTGCATCTTGAACGTTTGATAAATAAAGTTGACCATTTCTCAATTGTGGCAAGTGGGAATAGGATTCCATGATGTCAACAGTGGCATTGATATTTTCTATATTTTTTGAAGATTCAGAAAATATGGATTACTTATCATCTGAATTGTCTTCAATTATGTCATCTTTTTCAACATCAGGTTCCTTTTCAATATCAATTTCATTGATTTCCCCCCTTTTTGGACATGTATTGGCTAAATGGATGGTGCTTTGCAAATATGGCACTTTCTGACTGTATCTGCAGATTCATACTTAAAATTATTAAAATTTTCTTTGGGGTTTTTGTCCACAGAATCTTTCCAAGGTGTATTAAACCTTGTTTTGAGATTCACCCTACTAGAACCAATTTTGGTTCTGGTGGTTACTTCTTCTAATATATTGAAAAATATCCTCTGCTGCAGATTGCTCAGTAGTCCTGAGTTTGACAGCATGCTCTAAGTCACCTCCACATTGTCTCAGAATTTTTCTATGGATCATAAATTCTGACATGTCAAGATATAATGCTTTTGATATGTCTTTTTGTTGGCAAAACCATGGTAAAGCTTTGTCTCTATCAGCATTAAGTTTGGCCCATTCAAAGGCTGTTTCCACTTTAAGCCTCCAAGCATCATTGGCCCATTTGTTGATAGTTTGGGTTTTCCACCAAGTCCAACTTTGGTGTCCATGTGCTTGTCTCAATTTGATATACCATCTGTGAGCTGATTTGGTAAATAAGGTGTTAAACCTGGCTGTTACCAATCTGTCTGATAATCCAAAATCTTCTTTAATAATGTAAATGCCTCTGATGAATTCCATATGGTCATATTCTGCTTGACCACTGAAGTGAGGCCATTCCTTAAGTTTTGGAGCTTCTTTCAAGAGTGCTTGGCCCATTGATGGTTCCAAGCTATCAAAAGAAGTAAAAAATTCATTTTTTAATTGAGAATTTTCAATATTCAATACTTGTGGATTGGGAATCCCTTTCCCCTCATTTTGATTCATAGGTGTAGACATTCTTGGTAAGGTGTTTAGTAGTTGTTCAATATCATTCATTTTAATGTTGTTACACCTTTGTGAATGTCTTAATTCATGTTTTAAGCTTTGTATGGAGGTCATTACATCCTTTTCATGATAATCCTCTTTATATTTCAGCTCATTCCATAATTCTGTTTGTTTAGTATTATCAGATATAACCTCACTTAAATTTGATGTTAATTTTGATATTTCCTCTTTTGAGGTATCAAAACACTTTTTAAGGCAATTATATGTGTTTTTACTTCAGTAAATGATTGTGAAATATCATCACGAGCTTTCTTATTATCCTCTTTGATAGTATTTATGGCTTGTTTTATGCTTGTTTCAATCATGTCATCAATATTGAATTTAGAATATTTGTCTGTCAATTCTTTAATAATGGCAGATTGCTCATTTATCTTATTGCCAAAAGAATTATCATTATTGGAAGTCTTAATTGTTTTTAAAACTTTTTCAAAACATTCAAGTGTTTCATTGATTTGGCTCAGACTCAAGTTATGTGCTTTAAGATTGTCACAAATTGATGTATTTTCATCAGAAAGATGACTTTTTACGTCAGTTATAGCTTCATACAACACTGTAATAGAATCAAAAATATCAGAAATAATTTCTGATATTTTAATCTGGCCTCCTCTTTCTTTTGTAATTCCATCATTGTTCTGGCCATCTGAAACACATTTTCCATGGCATCCCGTAGCCCTGGCTGTAAGGTTTGGTGGCTGGTGCCTTTCCTTTGCCCTTGTTTGGAGCTTGTGGCTGCTTTTTCACGTTGAGATTTCTGCTGCTGGCTACTGGGGCTGTTTTTGGAACTTGCTTGGGTGGTGGAGGGTTGTTTTTCCTCCATTCTAGTGTCAAGAGAATCATGTTTTTCTTCTCCATCAATGGATGCCATCCATTGAGCAATTTGAAAGTATTGGGATGGCCCAGGAATTTTCTCACAGTCAGGTAAGAATTCATGCATGTTTTCCACAGATCTGCAAGGATCTGGTACTCCTTGTACTGCAGGGCATTGTTTTAAGCTTTGTGGCTGGCTTTATATATGTCCACTGAGGCTTATTGTGGCAGTGTAAGCTCTTTGTGAAGGTAAAATGGTATTATCAGAATCAGAATGACCTATTTTAGTTGTTTGGAAGTCACCAACTGACCCTTTTCCTTCTGTACCTGGTTGGCTTCTGCCATAATCACGTCTATTACCTTTCTGGGAGCTTCTTGAGGGGTTATAGCTGGCTCCTGATTTAGTTGAAGGCATATTTTATGATCAAAAACACTTAAAATAGTATTTTTACGTCAAAAACTTACTATTGGCCAAATTCTTAGCTTTCTGAAGGGTATTACTTATATCCAAGTTAATCAGTTCAGAAGATATTGGTTCAGGTTGGTTATTTTGCGTCACAATAACAGTACTGGCAGGAATAATGCTGGTGACTGTTGAAGATGTTTGAATGTTTTCTTGTCTTACCACGTTGTCAGACACTAGGATTAATGAAAAAGCCAATTAATTAAGTAGAAACACAGGTTATTTCAAAAAAAAGAAATAAAAATATGTGCCTCACTTATAATATGAAAAAATCATTTTTTATGGGTTTTTTAAATTATAAGTATTTTTTATATGTTTTTGAGATTTTTCAACATACCAGAACTGCAAAGAAATGGTATTACAAGATGAGACAAGAACATGGTAAACATGATGGGCTTTGGTGGAAATCTGAAATAATAACCAAATGGGTCAACGATTCCTGGAGATTTCAAATTGAAGATGCTTTTGAAAGTGCAATTTTTAACTCAGAAAATGTAAGGTGTGGATATGAAACTTTGATTAAAAATGAAGTACTTTTCCTGTCCTCAAAATTTGTATAAGGTAAAAATCAATTAGAAATAGTAAGAAATAATATTCTTAAGAGAAACACACCAATTTTATTGTTTATACCTTTATTAGTATAAAACAATAATATTATCAAGATTTATTGTTTATACCTTTATTAGTATAAAACAATAATATTATCAAGATTTATTGTTTTACCAACAATAAAAATTTATCCAAAAATACTATACAAGAGATATTTAAGGCTACAAAAGAAATTTCTTGAAGAGCAATTTCAATTGGAATTAATTGAGAAAGGAACTTCAAGCAATTAATCAAAGAGAAAAGTCTTTAAAAAGAATATTAAAGAGAAAACACGCCCAAAAGTGACCAGAGGGAATTTGGAAACAAAGTGACAAAGTTAACAGTGATGAAAGACACTTTAATTCACTTTTGGGGTGGTTCAGGGGTAAAGATGATCATAAGAGTTAAAAACAATGATTATAATAATCTTTTCACATGTTCAAAAGGTTCAAAATTATTTAAAAAGGGTGGTTGGAATCTTGTATTGATTGGTTTAACAGTGTTTAAACTAATTATAAAAGGAAAAGATTCTAACATGAAGAGAAAAGTGGGGCAAAGAAGACATTCTTTTATGGCCATCCATTTTCTTACTAAAAAAGTAAAAGTTACTCTTGTCAGTCGTGAAAAACAGTCTGACAACAGAAAAGCCAATTATGGCATCATTGAACCCTGGTTTAGACCAAAAAAGGGCTGGTTTAAGCCATTTTTTGCCATTTCTTGCCATTTTAGACTCTTAAATCCGCCATTAATATAGCAATACCTGGTCTAGAGCCTTCAAAACACGTTGGAATGTGCTTAAGAGGCGTAGAAAGAAGTTAAAGCTGTTTTTAATAACATCGTTTTAGCTTAAGGGTAGTTTTACCCTCTTGGCAACAGTTTAAACCTCCCTGGTTGGTATCAAAGCCTCATCATCAATTGAGTCACAGACCCTTTTATTTTATTTATATTTGTATTTTAATTTATCATTTTTGGTCTTTTGGGTATATAAAAATAGCTCTAAGGCTCGCAGAAAAAGATAAACCACTTACTTGATTCCTCAAATAGAAAGACAGATTATCTGCTTTACGCCCAGATATGTCTGTCTAAATAAATAATATGAGAATATTAAGAGAATGTGGAGGAGAACTAGAACATGCTATCAAGTGCAAATGTGTAGAGCCCTGTACAAAAGAGGACTATGTTAATGCAATAGAAGATATCATTACTAGGACAAGAACTGGTAAAACCATGACTAGAAACCTTAGGGAGTCAAAAAGAGTCCTAAAGATTTCCAGAGAGCATCAAAGACCTGAAAGACCTGCCTTAAAGTGTCAAAAATGTGGCAGTACCTAAGATTTAGCCAACACTTGTACCAAAAAGGCTAAAATTGGTGAATTTTAAACCATTGAACAGGTTCAGTATGCTGAAGAGAAAAGAAGAATCTGAAAAAGATACTGAAATTTCTGAATACAAACCACTAGAGGACTATCCCATTGAAAACATTACAGATTTCTTTGGGGTCACTGAAGTCCATACTCACTTGCCACAATATAGTGAGGATTGCTATAACCTGATTGGCATCCAAGATGACAGAATGTGTAAGACTAAACTTGCTAAAGGTAAGGGATACAGTTCTGGAGCATCTGGTATTACCTCAATCCTGATTAATAATGTTGAAGCCAAATTAAATTTGGAAACAGGAGCATTTTGACCTTTTATAGAATAATATTACCTTCAAATCATACTCCCTGAATGGGAAAACCATATATTTCCAATAGAAAGTGTGAAATTTAGTAGTTCCAGTAATAATATGTAACATTTGGGCATATTCAACACTAATCTTGTATTTCCACAACCTGTAGGAAGTGTGAGGATGAAGACAGAGATAGTAGTAATGGAAAATTGTACATCTAAACATATCATTCTTGGAAATGATTATTTGAAGATTTACGGTATTGACATTAATAACCATAAAGACAGATATCTTACAATTGGAGAAAATAAAAGACAAAAATTTGCTTTTTACCATAAGACAAAACAAATATCAGTAGTATCTTCAAATAAGTATATTTATAGAGAGGAATTTGTGACTAACAACTTGTTGAAGCATAGATTAATCCATCATTATCACCAAAGATGATGCATGAGCTTATTGATGTGGTATAAACATATAAACATGAATTTTCTTCAGATAATGAACCATTAGGTTCTATTAGAGGACATGAATCTGATATTACTCCTACTATTGACAGACTATATCAACCAGTATTTAAAACATCAACTTACCCAGCAAGTCCTAGAGATAGAGAAGCCTTGGAAAAACATATCCAAGAGTTGATACAACTTGATGTACTAAGAAAAGTAGGCCATAATGAGGAAGTTGAAGTTATAATCCTGTTATTATTTCTTGGCATAATGATAAATCAAGGATTGTTGGAGATCTTAGAGAATTAAATAACTACAAAGTACCAGATAGGTATCCAATTCCTAGAATCCATGAAACTTTTATCCAATTGTCTAGAGCCAAGTATATAACATCCATGGATACATTGAAAGACTTTCATTATAATGTTTTGACGCCAAAAATCTAAGAAATTACTTAGAATTATCACTCACGGTGGTATGTATGAGTGTAAGGTTTGACTATGAAGCAATAAGAGAATAGTACAGATATCTTGCCTATTTTAATATGAATTTCCTTATAAAGCTTTAAGAATGAGAAAATAATAATTTATAATAATAAGCAGTTATTATAATAGCAGCATGTAATAGTTATATTATTAAATAAATATAATAATATAATTTATATTTTAAAAGAATAATTTAACAAAAATAAATATATTAATATTTGATAATTGATATATTTATAGAAAGTTACCATTGTTACCAACAAATAATAAATGAATAAGAAATTGTTATTTTATAATAAAAAACATTTATAACAATAATATTCCTAAAATTAATCTTATGTATTAATATAAATACTATTTATATTAATAAAGGAATTATTAGGGATAATAATAGAGAGAAAACATTATTATAAGTGAAAATAACCTACTTTTAATGCTTAATATAATAATATTAGATGAACTTACACCAAATAAAGTGAATAAAACTGCTTTACATTGTATTTACAAAAAAACAAAAGAAATTACAAATATTCTTGATTTTATGTATATTTGAAGTTTTAGAGAGAATCTTAAAAAAACAAATCAAGAATTAATTGAATAAAGTCAATATTGGTTATTATAGTGAAGATAATCTTTGTTCTTTAATAATATAATGAATTTATATATAAAAAATAAAGAAATTACCTTTTGATTTAATGTTTTAATGTTTTTGATGCATCTGAGGGGAAAATAGAGTAAAAAGAGCTCTATATAGTAAAATATTCTCTCATAGCATCCAAAAGGATTTTAGGAGAAGTGAACTGAGGGTATCCACTGCAATTGGTAAGTATTTTAAGGTTTAGTGATAATTACATCATAATTAAACCATCTTATTGCATTATTACACCATTATTTTAGAGCTACAATATAGCTCTACGTTTGATGACATCATAGGCTTGGAAGAAGCCTATACTTCATGTATTTTCTTAGTATTAATCATAATTCAATAGTATTCACCAGTTTTATCACTTATGTAACTGTTAAGCTTAAAATAAGATTACAGTGAGTGATCATATGTCAGGGTGAGTCTATGTAGTAGCTTAAAAATAGTAAAGACAAGCTAGCACTATGACTGTGACACACAATAAAATAATTTTTTATAATAGTAAACAGGTTCTACTGTAATATGATAACAGTGGTGATGAATCTATTGAGAACCTGGGCTGCAATGATTTAATATCAATTGACTGTGAAAATCACTACAATAATTAATTATTTTAATTATATCAATATAATCCTAAGAGTACTACTGGTATAAGACAGTTTTACTACGTAAATATGTTAATTCATGATAAGATGAGTCTTTTCCAGTGAGGAAAGACCTGCTTTTATCTCCTCTGAGGACTGTGAAAGACTGGTAAGCTCTTCACACGTCTACAGAGTGAAAACTTTCACTCTGGAGGCTGGGTTGTGGTTCTGTACCATCAATTCTGACGTCAGCATAGTCAGAATTGTGGTTTTTGGACCACAAATGATCATTCTGGATCAATACAGGGTGAAAAAACTCTTCACAGGCCACGTCAGCACCATTGTGACGTGTCCATAGTGTCTGGATGACTAATATTAGTCATTCTGGGCGGGTTTAAGCTTTAAACAACCATTATTTTAAGTATCAAGCCAGTACTGGTTGGTACAGGTTTGGTACAGACCAGTATTGGTCAAAATACTTCCAACCAAGATATCTTAGTCAGTTTTTGAGATATCAAGAATCCAAGAGCACAGAATTGAAGGGCTTAATGAGCTCTTCAATTTGATATTCTTCATGCTTACTCTTCTCTAAGATAGCAAAAGCTATAAGGACTTTAAGCTTTTGGATGTATTTTTGTACATCAGTATGAGGCTTCAAAACCTTCCAAGCCAGATATCTTCTCCAATTTAGAAGATATCTGTATTCCAATGATACAGTATTGTAGGGCTTGATTAGATCTACAGTCTGATATACAACACTTTACAGCTGTATGAATATATTCCAAAGATACATGGGTTTCTTCATATGGTTAGTTTCAGAAATCCTGTATTTTGAGATGTAAACCTTTAAACCAAGATCCCTCTGTCAATTTGTAAGATAAAGGGGTCTACGGTATCTCAAATTAAAGCTCTCACTCAGACCTTCAATTTGGCTGTACGTTTGTACAGTTTTGTACAAGCCCTCCTACACCTTTGAGGGGTTGTTGGTGAAAAAATGTGGTATAATGGTATCTCCTGATTTAGGAGTGCTACGGATGAATAGATAATACCATTGGATAGCTCTATGTTAGAGCTTCAAGAAAAAAACCATTCTTGTTGGGGTTTCATCAAATATGTATAAGTTAGATTAGAGGCTAGAATAAGAGTTTTTGCTTATTTGGTCTTTTCTTTGATAGGGCATATCTTTGTCCTTTCTTATTATATTTGAGGAGGTTTCCTCTTTATAATTTACTTGTATTGGCTATATTTGTCCAATACTCCTCATACCATTACTTATGTTATGTTGGATGTCATGCTGGTGCTCTGTTTTGAGTCACAGGCTGACATCATAAATGATCAGTTTTAAGCTTAAACTTTGATCATTAATCACCTTTATGTTATACTTCCTTCATTCATGATGATAATACAGAATTCATTTGTTCTTCAATCACTTGATCTGTCACAAATGTTTCCTTATTAACCTTTTTTACTTGTCTAATGACAGTTATTTCTCTTTTCTATGGAGGAAAAGAGAATTTTTGTCTTTCCTTTTTCCCTATATTAAAATATCTCTCTTTATGGCTATTCATATCAATAACATAAATATTGAGAGAATTATTCCCAAGTATAAAATTTTGTGAAGTGCAGTTATTCATAACAAAAAATTCAAATTTCAGTGTTATATTTCCTGTAGAATAAGGAAATATCATTTCTTATTCAAGAATTCCCAAAGGGTGCATATCCTGGCTAGCATTGCTGTATTTTATACCTCCAATTGGAATTAATTTCTCTTGAAAATTGGTATATGTTTTGTAAGGATAAGCTTTACCAACACAAGTGCAGAACGCACCTGCATCAAGATTTATATTAGCCTCTCTGTTGTTCATGAAAAGATTAATGATACAAGATTATCCAGATGTATAGAATTTATCTCTAGAAGGCTTGGTTTTCAGCATTTTAGCATCTCTCACATGTATGAGATCCATACATTTATTACTATATTTTGGTAAGTGAGTATGCACTTCTGTGACTTCAAAGGATATGTTAATTTTCTCTATACAAAGTTGATCTAGTAGTTCTTCTTCTTTGGAAGGCTTAGAATCACTTTCATGTACAGATACATCCTTTTTTTCTTTGGTGTATTAAGTTTTCTCAACTGCTATCTCATTGATTCTTGTTTTCTTTGAACAATTTTTAGCCAAATGAGATGTACTTAAAAATTTATGACATTTCAAAAGACATGAAATTGGTTTCCCACTAGTAGTATTCTCTATTGGGGTTTTATACAAATTTCTACCAGTGTTTTTTCTAGTAGTGATGTCTTTCATGGCATTGAGATAATATTCTGTAGATGAAGGCTCAATACATCTTCTTCTTATAGCATTCCAAAGGTCACTGCCACATTTTCTTAAAAGCCCTTTATGCACCGTTTTTGCAGAAATATCAGGATGAAGGGAGCTTAGTCTGTCCTTATGTTTAAGAAACTAGGACATGGGCCTTTCCATATCAATATTAAAAATGGGGTCTTAAAAAGAATTTTTCATGCTAAATCTCTAGGACTCATTTTCCCATTTGGAAATAATTTGTTCTTTCAACTAAGGCCAAGAGGGTTTACCATGGTGTTGTCTCATTTTATAATAGCATTTATTTGATGATTTTGTAAATAATTAGTGTAATCTGGAACTTATGTATTAATCTGGTATGCTAAATTCTTCTTTAAAAATAGAAATTTTTTTAAGAAATTACATATGATTTTATTCTCCTTCACCACTGAAGATAGGGAATTCTTCTAATCTGGGAATTCCTTTGAATATAAATGCAGTTTCCACTTCTGAATTTCTCAAAATTTAATGATGTAAGTCATTATTCATGCTCAACAAATTTCTGTCAAGAATTAGTGTGGATTGTCTTTCCAGCTCATTTTCCAGTGATATATTGTTAATACTTCATTTAATATAATATTTAAATTCAAGTCTTTCTTTGTAACCTTTTTCCAATTGTTCTTGGAAAAGAGCTGCATTGTGACCAATTGAATTTTCCAAGACTTGAATTTGTATTCTTAAGTATTTTAATTGTTTAGTAATAAAATAAATAGAACTATCATCTGGTTGAGTGAGCAAAGTAACTTTCTACTAAATTCTCTCACAAAGATGTGTCAAAGACAAAATATTGTCTTCATTTACATTTTCTAGAACCATAGTTCCTTTTGTGACTCTTTCAATTTTATAATTTCTCTACCAAACTTCTGTTGGATATACTCAGAATTGTTACCCTTTTCTGAAAAAATCTTATTACACGTTTCTACAGGAGATAGAAGGTTAAAAAGGTTACTTTTTTGGAGCTTATTGGTTCATTCTTTCATCTTCCTTGGTTTTGAATTACATCAAATTTCTTTCCATATTGAACACATTCCTCATGGCTGTCTTTTCCGTCTTTGGAATTCTGTAATCCTGAGGTTAAGGCTTGTTCCACTTGGACTTTGCCTTTCCCTTCTGATTTCTCTTTGGGTTTGCTTCCCCTTTTTTGGAGCTTGTTGAGGTGGATTCTTGCTTATGGAGGCTGGAGGATCTTTCAAAAGGGTGTTGTTTTCATTTTGCCTCAACTCTTCCTTCTGGTCCTCTGAAAAAATGCTTTGATTTTTCAGCCAAGATTTAATCTTTTAGACTTTTCCTTTGCAATATATGGGTGTCCAACCCTTCAGAAGGTTGTTTGTCTTTTCTGGGCCCAAGATCTTCTTTAATTGAAGTTAAGAGTTCATTGCCCCTATCCACAAGCTTGAAAGAAGTTCCCACTCCTGCTGCTTTGCCACCATAAGACAGTTCTTGTACTGAGACTGGTATATTTCTACTTCTTCCTGCTGAAATTTTTCAGCTCCAGAAACAGTATTAGCAGTTATGTCAGCTTTGGGACTCTCAATAAGATTGTCAAAGGTGCTGGCTAGCATTTGGGAACTGGTGGAAGTCCTCTGGGCTGAAATTCTTGTATTTTGGATTTATGACTTGAATATGCTGGTCAAGATTCCTTTGATTGGATGGAGTAGTTACTTCCACCTTTAGTGCAAGTCACTTAAAGTCAATTTGGAGCAAATTAGACTAGAAAATG
Organism: Austropuccinia psidii; assembly: GCA_023105745.1. Taxonomy (NCBI): domain Eukaryota; kingdom Fungi; phylum Basidiomycota; class Pucciniomycetes; order Pucciniales; family Sphaerophragmiaceae; genus Austropuccinia; species Austropuccinia psidii. The sequence continues at coordinate 56,880,812 of JALGQZ010000006.1, forward strand.
GATTGAATTCACTTGCTGGACCTTTAAAGGGTCCTTTTGTAAGTAAAACCCTTGGTACTGGACTTGTCTGAATTTCAATGCTTGACTCTGAGATACTAGATTCAGAAAGGATTTCTCTTATGGATGACACTGGAGAAATCAAATAATATACGTTTTTCGATTAATAAGTAATAATGAAAAAAATTATGAACTCAACTGATTGGATAGAGTTTTAATGTAATTTATAACAAATTATGTCAAAAAAAAGAACATTGTCTAAAGAGTGAAGAAAAATATTTTTGAGTAAAGATTTTCAATCTTTTAGTTGATTTTCTATTTCTTCTGGAAAAAGAGTAACTATTCAATTAATAAGCTATCAATCAAAATTGTATTATTATTCACTTTATACTAGAATGACTCAAAGAATACATCTGCAGTCTTTTATGTAAAAAAACCACTAGTTAGACAGTAGAGATGTGATCCAAATCTCTCAATATTATATTGTTTAAAACAACATTCTTAATAAAAATCACTTTATTCATATTATATAGATTATTTATAAGGGATAGGTACCCCCAGAAAGGCAAAATTAAAGTAAATATGGCAATTTTACATCAAAAACCAGTAAAATAAGGTCTAGAAAATTATTAATCTCCCAGAAATCGGTTGAAATAATGGCCAGGCCCCCAAATGTAAGGTTTTTCTATGACAACCTTGATAAATAGTAACAGATATGAAGAGTACTATACCTTTCCTAAGTAGAAAATATAATAGAATTAAGTATTATAGCCACTAATTAATATAATCATTAAAAATAATTATTCAAAAGAAGGATTTTAATTATTATTAAATAATTTAATAATAATAAAAACTTAATAATTATAATGATTATCATTATCCTACTCTTATTATATTCACTGAAAGCTATAATAATCAGGATTATAAAGCTCTTCCTGAGACAATTATATGTGTAAAATATTAATATTCTATCACTTATAAATAATATGAAAAATATTATGGGAAGAGAAATCACACACGCTGTGCAGAGACAGTTCTTATAGAGAAATCCTATATAAAAAACTAATACTAGACAAAAAAGAAATAGAATTTTAGAGAAAAATTTCTTATAATACTTCATACAACAAGTCAAACAACAGTTAAAATATTAAATAATGTGTATAAGCTAAACACATGCCAAAAATAAATATTTTAAAACATAAAACAATTTTTTATGACCAAAAAAATATTTAAGAGTGTTTAAGAGGAATTTGTGTATTTCAATGGTTATTCAAGACAATAGTTTTATAAGATAAAATGTATTATTGGTGACTACAACAATAATATGAATCTTATTATTGCACTTCTTTAATTTAGAATTTAGAAAACATAGAATACTTAAGAGGAACTTTCAACAAAAAAATTTTATCTTCAACAAAACTTTACCTTCTGAAATGTTCAATATTATTGCGTGATGATTGGTTATTGGTAAAAACAGTGATTTAAAGGCTCTTTTTATGCCTGAAAAGTAGCTCTCCTGATCCATAATGGATATAGAGGGTGTTCTAAGGTCAAAAATGAAAACCCATGCTTAAGAATAAGGTTCTTAGCTTGATGCAAATTATTTCTAATTGCAATTGAAAATTAACAGTGCTATTCTTAACTCCAAGTAGCTTTCATCTTATTTTGGAACATGTCAGGTTGAGTCTATGAAAAGGTGGCAACAAATGTAATTATAGCCAAACCTATGACTGTGACACAGTAAAATTTATTATAAAAGATTTAATTGATTATAATAAGGGTTAATAATAGGATATTCAGGTCTTTACTATTGAGATATAGTGGTGGCAAGTGCTGTTAAAAGCCCTGGGTGCAGCTTTACCTGTTGGGTTACAATAATAAAGACTAAAATAATTGGAATTATAGTGGAACCTTATTATTTTCCAGGAGTATAGCTGCTTTTGACAGTCCTACTATGTAGGAATTCAAGAGAAGGATGAGGAAACCTCTTCTGGTGGAGAAAAGGTCCCTTTATATCCTAAAATTGGCTGAAAAAGGCTACTACACCTTTCCATTTAGAGGAAGTGAAGATTTTTCACTTCAAAGGACTGGCTTGTGGTTTTCACAAGTTCTTTATAGCCTGTATTGGGCTCAGATGTGGCTTTTAAACCACATCTGGTCAGTTTCCACCAATACAGGGTGAAGATTTTCATCTGGGGACCACATAGCCCTCTTATGACGTGTATGACACATAGAATGATGTACAGGACCTTTATAGGACCCCAGTATTGACCAAGCTATGAGGTATTGAAGTATAAACAGCCCTCTTTGTCTGTTTGACACCTCATAGTCATAGGTATGGGAGAATATCCCACAGTAAGGCTGTATTCGTCTAACTGTGGGATTTTGACCTGAAGGCTGCCATACCTTTCTCAGTTTTTGGGACATAAAGATCAAAGCTGGCTCATTGTGTAGCCCTGGATGGGCTCTAAACAATGGTACCTCATTAAATATGCCAAAGTTATGCCATGTAAAAGAGTTTTTGTACATATGTATGATTTGCTTAAAATCTGTATGGAACTTGTTTGCCCCATAGCTTTTGTTCTGCATGGGATATAGGAAAATGGATGACACCATCAGACAGCCTTGATTGTGCTCTTTCCAAAAGGACCCCACTTTGGGTATCTCACACAAAAACTGTAGAAGTTAGATGAGAGGTGAATATTTCATTTCCCCTTATTTGACCTTATTCTGGTCATAACTTCAGTAATTCTGATTCTAGCTCAATTTGGTTAGTACCATTGGATAGTCCTTAGTTAGAGATTCTTTTTAAATACCCACTTGATGAGGTTAAGCCTCTTCCTCTGGAGTACACATGAGAGGTGAAAAATAAGGTTTATGCTCAGCAACAATTTTGAGCAGGAATAACTTTGTTATATCTTGTCCTATGGTTTTGGGACTTTTTAATTGGAAAGAGGCAATTTTCCTCTTCCTTTTGATATTTTTTAGTTGGTTTGGCTCAGCTCCATGTTTTAGTGGTATCTTGGCTTCACCATTGGTTTAGGGTATTTGGCTGTCCTGCTTGTGCTCTGGTCTCATGTCACATACTGACATACCCTCCCTCTAAAAAATGCTCATCATTGATGAGACTGTTTAGTCCTGTTGGAGGCCCTGAATCTCCTTAGATCAAGGTTCCCATCTGGTATGGCATCTTCTGCCAACCATCTGTCTGTATCTGCTGTCTGGTTCTTAAATATGACCAAGTACTGTCTCTGGTCTTTACCATTCAGCCTTATCTTCCTGTTCTTGATGATTTTCTTCACATGGAAAGGGGAGTCTTCCACATCCACTACTTCTTGTGGAGTGGGATTCTTCTTCCTGGAGGGGAACTTGTCCTTGTCTGTCTGGAAGTATGGCTTGACCAAGCTCACTGGGAATACTGGGTGTTTCCTAGAAAATTCCTCTGTGAGTTTGACTTCCACTGCATTTTTCCCTATCAGCTTAGTGATAGTGAAATGCCCTAAAAATGTGTCTCTCATCTTATTAGGTCCCTTAACATTGTTGAGGTTGAGTGTGGAAACTAATACCTGGTCCCCTTGTTTGAAGTCAGGTTCCATGTGAGATTTGTCCCACCTCTGTTTATTGTATTCTTTTGCCTCAGCTATGCATCTAGCAGCTGTCTCGAAAGCCCTCTTCCACATGTCATGGAAGTCTTTAGCTGTTGGGTGGATAGTCAGAAAATCTTTCTTCAGGTGATCCACAGGAAATAGGGGTTCCACCCTTTTTATAGCAGTGGGGCCGATTTCCCTGTGGTGGAGTGCTGGCTTGTGTTGTAAGTCCGCTTTAATGATGGTAAAAGAGTAACCCAATCATGGTTGTATCCTTCATGGTCCTTGTATTCCATGCCATATGCATAGAATTTTCAGATGATGTCCTCCATTGTTTGTATAATCCTTTCAGCTAACCCATCTGTCTGTGGGTGGCAAGCTGTGGAGAATTCAAGTTTAGTACCAAGCATGTCATACAAGTTGGTCCAAAGTTCTGATGTGAATTTTGGGTCCCTATCACTAATGATAATTTTAGGGACTCCACAGATTAATATTATGTTATTCCAAAATAATAAGGAAGTATCCATTTCTGTATCCTCCTTGTGACATGGTAGGAACCTCACACTCTTGCTTAACCTATCAACTATGATCAGGCAAGCAATGAAGTTTTCTTTTCCGCCTGGGACAAGTCCTGTAACACAGTCCATGTTGATGGTTTCCCATGGGTTTTTGGGTTCTTCTATGTGTTGAAGTAGCCCATACTTTTGTCCATGTTTTCTGTTTGCCTTCTGGAATCTTTCACAAGTTTTGATATATTCACTCAACTCTTGTTCCCATTTGGGCCACCAAGCTGTTCTTTCTACCCTTTCCTTGGTCCTGTCTTCACTCATGTGTACCATATAGGGGCAGTCATGACATTCTTTCAGAATAAGGGATATATGGTCCCTGTATACTACTGTGAGCTCCCTTTTATGCTTCTCTCTATGATAGAGCAGGCCATTTATAGGAAAAGACTTGTTGTCCTTATAGTCCCTCAACCAGGGTTTCCATAACTGGGATTCCAGTTCTGGGCTCCTATACTTCTGTTGAAGGAGTTGCAACAATATGCCACACTGTTTGTGTTTAGAATATGTCTTCATCATTGCATTGAATAGCTCATTATGAAGCTATGATGAGCTTATTAGATGTATCATATCACTCCCTCTCTTGGTTCACCATGTACTATTTGTCTCTGGTGAAGGGCTGCCCCTAGGCCTTGGCTACTTGCTGCAACTATGTATAGCTTCAATGGTATTTCAAAGTCAGGTAAGATGAGCACGGGTGCATTTGTGATGTCATGTTCGATCCTCTCATATGCATCCCTCCTTTCTTTGGTAATTTTAAAAACTAAATCTTTTGAACATAACTTGTATATACTACTAGTTATTTGAGAAAAACTTCTGATGTGGTTTCTGCAGTAGCTAGCAAACCCAAGGAAATATTGCATCTCTTTTATGCTCTTTGGTACTGGTTTTAGCAGTACTGCTGCTACTTTATTATGGTCTATGGAAAGACTAAGACCTGAGAATTTGTGTCCCAGTGCCAGTAATTCTTTCTGGCCAAAATTGCACTTTTTAAGTGAAATTTTCAGATTGATGGGTGTTCACTTACTTAGTACTCTGTCTCTGTACTTTACATGGTCTTCCCATGTCTCTGAATATCCAATGATGTCACAAAATTATACTACCATCCAGCCCTCTAGTTTTTCTTCTTGAAATATTGTTTCCATCCTGCTTTGGAAGTGGGCTGGTGCGTTTTTGATGCCAAATGGCATCCTGGTGTACTCATATATGCACATATGGAATATGATCCTGAGTAGTTTCATGGAGTTTTATTTTACTCCATTATGGTGGAAGCCTTTCATACAATCCATCTTGGTTATGTATTTGGCTTTTTCAAGTTTTTCTAGGGCATGAGATATCCTTGGTATAGGGTACCTGTCAGCTTTTGTGTAGTTATTCAGAGCTCTGAAACCCCCTCACAACATAGACTTGCCATCATTTCCGGTAATAAGGACAGGAGTGGAAATTTCCACTATTTCATTGTGTCCTATCTTCCTGATGACATCCATTTCTAGGAGTTCATTGATGTGTTTCTCAATTTCCTTCCTAGTTTTGAGACTTTCTGGGTATGGAGGTCTTCTTAGCATGGGTGGATAGGGGTTTTCTACATCCAGATATAATTCTATATCATGGCCTCTGATTTTGCCTAATGGTTCTTCACCAATGGAAAATTCTGGTCTAATTTTTCTCAGCATCTTCAGTAAACGGAGTTTCTGTTTACAGGTGAGGGTAGTGCTGAATTGGCCCTCCCTGAACTCATTCATTAATTCTTCTAGAGGGTAATGGGGAGATATATGGTATATGTCAAGTGAGAAATTCATTTCCTTGTTTGTAACAATAGTAATATGCCTATTCTTACTGTTGTAAATATCAATGACGCAAATCCTCTGGTAGTCTGTTCCCATTAAAAACCTTGGATTTGGGCATCTTCAAGTACAAAAAAATCTAGATTGAGTCTGATATTACCTTTCCTGTGGGGTATAATTATCTCTTTAATAATTTTCCCAATGGATGTAATGTTCCCTGATGCACCTTTGAAGTTCTTTTCCTTGGTTTGCAAGAGTTGTTTTTCCCAATTTGGGAAGTGATGATCCAGATAACTTCTGGCCACTATTGAGCAGTGTTCTCCACTGTCAATGATCAATGGGTGTTGAGCATTATCTATGCAAAAAGTAATCTTTGTAGCTTTCAATGTATTTATGCCATTCCTTTAGCTGGTGTAACTAGGAATGTTTGTGCATCTTGTGTGTGTTTACACAAGTTTTTTTGCCGTGTCTTGTGGCATACCTGCTTGTAGCTGCATGTCCTGAATTTCTAGTGGTGTTTCCTACTGGTAGTCCACTAGAAATTCTTCTCTTGGGTCTTGTTCTTCATCAGATTGTTCTCTGATGGTATCACCCTTAGAGTCTGATTCAGAATACTCTGTGGGGGTTTCTCCTCTGGGACTTTCTCATTGGAATAGACTTTCTTCTTTGCCTTTGGACAGTTATTTGCATAATGGTCTGTTGAACCACAATTGTGACAAGAATTCTTCTTCTTAGTAGCTTCTGCCACTTGTTCTCTGGGTTTTTCTTTGAACTTCACCCTGAAAGGTTGTTTCTCTCTGAAAACACTGCTTTTATATGAGGAACATTTCCTTATATTTGTTCTTTTACTTATATCTTGTAAGGTATTTGCAATGTCATCTAGAGTTCAATTGTGGTTGCATCTGCATTTCACTGCATGCTCTAGTTCTCCTGGCAGTTGTTTCAGGATTTTGTGATTCCTAATCATAATTTCCATTTGAGGATCAATGACTTTAAGTCTTTTAGACTGTCTAAGACACCACTCATATAGATCTTTGTCCACAGAGTACTTGCAATTTTCAAATGACATGGTCTTCTGCCATATCCAAATACAATTGCTGTACTTATGGATGATTTGACTCCCCCACCATGGCCAGTTTCTTCTGCTATGGATTTCTTTCAATCTGTGTACCAAATACTAGCATGTCCTTTGAATTCTGTATTGAGTCTAGCAGTAATTCAGTGGTCTGTAATTCTTGATACATCAATGAAGATCCCACAAATATAATCAATGAGCTCCATATGATCATATTCTCCTGTTCCACAGAATTTGGGCCAGCGTGAGGCCTCTAGAAGCTGTTTTAAGGCTTCCTTCTCAGAATAAGACATATTGTATCCATCCTGGTATTGAGATGGAGATCTTTCCTTATTCACCCATATGGAATCTGGTTTGATGTCCCCTTGGTAATATGGATTATCCATTACATGGCCTTGTGGTTGGGGCTTCATGTTAAGGTAGACATTAAACAGTTTTTTTATGTCTTGATCAAGACAATCCCTTTCCCTTTTGCTGTGGTGTTGTTCTTCAAAGACTTGATTCAGTCTTTTATTGGTCTCTTCAGAGGCTTTGCTCAATTGAGAATGTCCCTCTTGAAGAGTTTTGACAGCTTTGTCCATGGAGTCTGTTAATTTTTACATCCTCTCAAGGCTTTCTTGGATTTCTGAAAACTGCTTTTGAGTTTGCTCAGCAAATTGGGAAAATTGTAACCACAGTGCATCACTGTTTAAGTTACTCTCAGGTGTAACAACATTATGTTCAATCTGAGTGGGGGTAATATTTCTATTAATGGGGCTACTTATTCTAGAAGTATGTACAACTATTTCTGATTCTTGTGCACTTCTATCACCAAATAAAACAGCTTCTGGATCATTGGGTCTGATTCTCTCTGCCTTTGGTTGAAAGAGGTCTTGTTTTTTCCCTTGTATACTTGTCTTCTCCTGGAAACAACCTGGGAATGTGAAGAATGGTGACTCTTGGACACTTATCTTCTGTTTCCTGAATGGTGTGAAGCCACTGGAGAGCTGGTTTGGCATACTCCTTTTGAGCCTGAAGGAATCTGAGTATTCCCTGTCTTAGTCAGCTGTTCTTCTATAGCTTGGATAGTGGCTTGCTTCTCCCTTATCCTGTTTGCCCTCACCTCCAGGAGTCTGCACTTCCTGGTGGGATTCCAACCTTTGGTGATTACCATAAGGTCTTCAAAGTCTATTTCCTTGAGACATATCTTCTGGCGACTTGCTCCAAGTTCTGTCCAGTGGGATGCTAGGTTGAATCTCTTGTTGTCCATTCTCCATTGAAAAAGGTCTTTGAGGAGTTGGTGGTGCTGAAGAACTTGTTTCATATCCTTCCAGTCCTCTGGTCTGAGGTTTCTGTTGAATTGGAATAAGAATGGCAGAGTGGGTATGATTTCCCTCAATTTCTTGCCATTCACCACTGTGTCCAAAGTGTCATCCTCCAGGTCTTCTGGTTCTGGACAAGCCCTCTCTGTCCTCTGGCTGGTTCCTTTGGAAGCCAAGGTTTCTGAGGTGTACAGGTGACATATCAGTGTTTGCAAGCAGTCAACAACTCAATGTTCTTAGGGTGATTACCTTTGACTGTTCCTTGTACAAATTTTCTGTCTACTTCTTTTGGAAATTTGCATTTAGAGGTTAAAACTGGGTTAATGGTTGTAATATTCCCTTTACAAGTGGTTAAGGTTAGTTTACCTTGTATTAATTCAGAGTTTTGTGGTTTCATATTCCTCAGAGTGGCAATTGTTGTCCACCTTTTAGCTGTGATAAGGCCTTCACTGTGCCTCTTTCCTTTGCCATTGCTGCCCTCTGGTTCTGAGGGTGTCACCGGTGTGTTGGCCTGTGACTGGGTCTCAAGTGGGATAAAAATTTCTCTTACTGAATCGAACAGGAGAAAGAGGGCTTAATTTCAGTTAAGACTTCCCAAAACGCTGTTTGCATGTCTAAGAATGGCCTCTGGGCAATATATTTCTATATTATGCCCTTGTATTGTGACAGTGTGTTTGAAATTACTCATTACATGTCAGAAATACAGCTTATAGATATCTGGTGCACTGTTTGTATACCAGTATCTCACAGATCAACTTGTAGTTAGAAAGTATAATCCAAAAAGTGGTTCTGAAAAGGGCAATTGAAATTATCAATATACCCAACCACGCCTCTAATACTGTTGGTTTTACAGTAAGAGGTGTCCTTTTTAATCAAAAAATGGACAGTATTGATGGCTTAAAGTGTTTCAATATGTAAAACATGCCAAAAAGAATGGTTGTTGTCGTGATTAAACCACGCAACAAGGAAATTAAAAACAAAAAAATACAGTGGTATATAACACATACCACTCAAAAAATAAATATAAGATATATGTTATAGTTTATTTTTGAATGAAATTATGCCTACAAAAAGAAACCAATTTTCAGAAACAAAAAAATAGTAAGAAAAAACTCACTATTATGTGTAAAAAGGTCCAAAGAAAATCCAAAAAACACAACCAGGACCCCAAAATGTCAGGTTGAGTCTATGAAAAGGTGATAATAAATGTAATAACAACATAAAATGTGACTGTGACACAGTAAAATTTATTATAAAACATTTAATTGATGATAATAAGGGTTAATTATAAGATATTCAGGGCTTTACTATTGAGAAATAGTGGTGGTGAGCACTGTTGCAAGCCCTGGGTGCAGCCTTACCTGTTGTGTTACAATAATAAAGACTACAATAATTAAAATTATGATTATGCATGATTATTTTCCAACGGTAAAACTGTTTTTGACAGCTGTACTACATAGGAACTCAATAGCAGGATGAAGAAACCTCTTCTGGTGGAGAAAAGGTCCCTTTTTATCTTAAAATTAGGTTAAAAAGGCTACTAGACCTTTCCACATAGAGGAAGTGAATATTTTTTACTTCCAAAGACTGGCTTGTGGTTTTCAAAAGGCCTGTATAGCCTTTATTGGGCTCAGATGTGGTTTTAAAACCACATCTGGACAGTTTTCACCAATAAAGGGTGAAAAATTTCATATGGGGACCACATAGCCCTCTTCTGATGTGTATGACACATAGAATGCTGTACAGAACCTTTATAGGACCCCAGTATTGACCAAGCTATGAGGTATTGAAGTATAAACAGCCTTCTTTGTCTGTTTGACACCTCATATTCATAGTTATGGGAGAATATCCCACAGTAAGGCTGTATTGGTCTGACTGTGGGATTTTGACCCGAAAGCTGCCATACCTTTGTCAGTTTTTGAGACATCAAGATCAAAGTTTGCTCATTGTTTAGCCCTGGATGGGTTCTACACAATGTTACCTCATTTGATATGGCTATCATTAAATATGGCAAAGTTATGCCTTGTAGAAAATTCTTTGAGCATATGTATGATTTGCTTAAAATCTGCATGGAACTTGTTTCCCCATAACATTTGTTCTGGATGAGATATGGGAAAATAAATGACACCATTGGATGGCCTTGATTAGTCCATTTTTAAAAAGACCCCACTTTAGGTATCTCACACTAAAACTGTAGAGGTTAGATGAGAGGTGAATATTTTGTTTCCCTTTATTTGACCTTAGTTTGGTCATATCTTTAGTAATTCTGATGCTAGCTCAATTTGGTTAGTACCATTGGATATGCCTTACTTGGAGATTAATTTTAAGTACCCACTTGATGGAGTTAAGCCTCTTCCTCTGGATTTCAGATGATTGGTAAAAAATAATGTTTATGCCCAGAAACATCTTTGAGCAGGAATAACTTTGTTATTCCTTGTCATATGATAATGGGACTTGTATATTTGGAAAGCGGTTACTTTCACCTTTCTTTTTATACTTTGCTTTAGCTGGTTTGGCTCAGATCCATCTTTTGGTGGTATCTTGGCTCTACCATTGGCTTATGGTATTTGGCTGTCGTCCTTGTGCTCTACCTTTGAGTCACAGGCTGACAGAACAATTATTTTAAGTGTAATTATAAAGTAATTTTATTTAGATTAAACTTAATCACATGAGAAAATCAAAAATAAATTTTGAAGCAGAAAACTCTTAGACTGAATTTTTAATTGATGTTTAAAGAAATCTCAATTTTCTTTAAGAAAAATTAGAAAGGTTAACTTAAGGGCTAATTAACAATTAAACCTGTTCAGAAAAAGATACTTAAAACTGTATGTATACACAGATATCATGAAGTGTAAGCTGTGTGAAATGTTCAAGAAAATCCATTGAGAATTAAATTTTTAATGAATTTTTGAATTTATTTCTATTTTCCATGTAAAATAGCAATACATACCAAAAATTGACTGCTGATAAGGTTTTAACACTTATAAATTTGAATTTTAAGCTTAATTAAGCTTTTAAAGTTCTTAGAATGCTGATTACAAGCTTGAAAATTGGGATTTATCCTTTGGAAGCTTGAAATTACTGTCCAAATCAGGATAAAACCAGATTAAACTTTAATCTTTGATCAAAGTCTAACCGTAAAGCTTAAATAAGGTTTCACATCCTCCAATACAGGTGGACAACCTGTAAGGTGTGGATATGAAACTTTGATTAAAAATCAAGTACTTTTCCTGTCCTCAAAATTTGTATAAGGTAAAAATCAATTAAAAATAGTATCAAATATTATTTTTTAAGAGAAAACACGCCAATTTTATTGTTTATAACTTTATTAGTATAAAACAATAATATTATAAAAATTTGTTGTTTTACCAACAATAAAGATTTATCCAAAAAATACTCTACAAGAGATATTTTAAGGCTACAAAAGAAATTTCTTCAAGAGCAATTTCAATTGGAATTAATTGAGCAAAGAGCTGCAAGCAATTAGCTAAAGAACAAAGTCTTTAAAAAGAATATTAAAGAGAAAACACGCCCAAAAGTGATCAGAGTGAATTTGGAAACAAAGTGACAAAGTTTACAGTGATGAAAGATGCTTTAATTCACTTTTGGGGTCGTTCAGGGGTAAAAATGATTATAAGAGTTAAAAACAATGATTATAATGATTTTTTCACGTGGCTAAAAGGTTTAAAATGATATAAGAAAGGCTGTTGGAATGTTTTATTGATTGGTTTAACAATGTTTAAACTAATTATAAAAGGAAAAGATTCTAACATGAAGAGAAAAGCTGGGCAAAGAAGATATTCTTTTATAGCCATCAATCCTCTTACTCCAAAAGTTGAATTTACTCTTTTCAGTCGTGAAAAACACTCTGACAACAGAAAAGCCAATTATGGCATCATTGAACCCTGGTTTAGACCAAAAAGGGCTGGTTTAAGCCATTTTTAGCCATTGTTAGCCATTTTAGACCCTTAAATCAGCCATTACTATAGCAATACCAGGCCTAGAGCCTTAAAAACACGTCATAATGTGTGTCAGAGGCGTAGAAACCAGTTAAAACTGTTTTTTTATGATTGTTTTATCTTAAGGTTAGTTTTACCCTCTTGGTAACAGCTAAAACTACTTCAGTTGGTATCAAAACCTCATCATCAATTGAGTCCACAGACCCTGTAACTCAATTCCAGGCCAAAAGTGATGAAATTTTGCGTGAATTTTGATATCCCACGCCTGTCAGCAAGGATTTTGGGGGTCTAGCTCCCCCTTAGAGCTGGAGTTCCTTTTCCCCCCCAATTTATTTTTCCTTTAATTCCTTATCACGTATTATACTTATAATTTACATATGTAATTCAATTCAATTTTACAGTAAAATACAGTAATAATTGACAACTCATATGTAAATCAAAGTTCACTTATGTAATACACGCACACATTTTGACATTTCAATTGAATTCAATTGAAAATACTTCAATTCCTCATAACTTCTAAGCTAAACACAACACCTCAATTTTAACACAAAAATTGATGGTTAACACCACATGTGGTGTTAATTAAATTAAAGTACTGAGGATTTTCAACTTTTGTATTAAAAATACTAAAAACTTCATTTAAGCTTATTTAGAGTTGAGTTACAAGAATTTCACTCAGAGGTGACCCCACCTGACTTTTTACGAGGAATCTAATGGTGAAATAATTTTTATATTTTTATTTATTGGATAAAAAGTTATAATAATTTTTATTTAACTTTTTTCCAAATTTATTTATTTTTTCACAATTTTGTTAAAATTTCATTTTTACTTAATTTTTTCAAGTATAAAAGTAATTTTACACTTACAAAATTTAATGTATTTTTATTTTTATATTGTAATCAATTTTTTTATTTTTAATGTAATTTTATATTTATATTTTGATTTTCATTTTAATAATATGAATAAATTTATTTTATTTATATTAATATGTTATTTTTGTATTTGTGGTCTTTTGGGTATATGAAATTACCTCTAAGGCTCACATTCCCTCCCCCTAAAAAGGATTATTACTTTGCAATATTTGTATTTCTAGTGTGTCTGAATCTCCTGAGGAGTTTGGTAGCTTCTGGTATATCTTTTTCTTCTAACCATTCATCTTCACAAGTTGGGTCACTGTACCTAACAAGGTATTCCCTTACTTTCTTGGTTCTTAATTTCCTTTCTTTAAGAACTTTGGTAATTTTCTTAGTACCAGATGTCTCAATAGGAGGTATAGCTTGGGGAATATTATTCCTCAAGGGAAATTTCTCAGCATCACTAGATTTATATGGCTTTATCAAGCTCACTGGAAATGTAGGATGCTTATTGCTAAGTTCTTCAGATAACTCTACTTCAACAGCATTTACTCCATGGAGGGCCTTAATCAAAAAAGGTCCTTGAAAGAAGTCTTTCAATTTTTTACATCCTTTGATGTTATTGAAGTTAGTGGTGGATAAAAGAACTAGGTCCCCCACTTTGAAATCTGGAGTTGCATGTGATTGATCCCATTTGTCTTTAGCATATGCAAAAGAGTCCTCCATGCACCTTACTGCATGCTTTCTAGCTTTTTCTAGCATTCCTTTGAAGCTAGAAGCTGTGGGATGTATTTCAATTAAGTCTTTCCTCAAGGAATCTTGGGGTAACTTGGGGTTCCATCCTTTTTCTAGAATAGCAGGAGTCTGATTGGTACTGGCATTGATTGATGTTTTATATGCTAATTCCAGTGCTGGCAAAAGAGTACACCAATCATGGGTAAATCCATCACAATCTTTGAATTCAAGGCCATATGCACAAAATCTTCTCACCATGTCCTCTAAGGTTTGGATCATCCTTTCAGCTAGGCCATCAGTTTGTGGGTGGTAGGCTTTAGAGAAAGACAGTTTAGTGCCAAATGATTGGTGAAGATTTGTCCATAGTGCTGAAGTGAATTTGGGATCCCTATCACTAATGATATTTGTAAATATCCCAGTCCATGACACTACTCTATTCCATATCAGAAGAGCTGTATCCATGCCTGTATCATCTTTGTGACATGGTAAAAATATTGGAGTTTTACTGAATCTGTCCACAACTACTAGGCAAGCATTATAGCTTCTGTCACCTCCTGGTGGTAGGCCAGTTACTCAATCCATATGGACAATTTCCCAAGGTCTGCTTGGTTCTTGGAGTTTTATCATATTTCCAAGTCTCTTGCCAGTGGAGTTATTTGCTTTTTGGCATCTGTCACAGGTTTTGCAATACTCTGAAACATCTTTCTGCCACATTGGCCACCATATGTAGGCCTTTAATTTCTCTCTTGTTCTGTCTTCAGACAGATGTCCTGAAAAGGGACTATCATGGCATTCTTTCAGTATGAGATTGATTAATGACCTGTCTACAACTGTCATGACACATGTGTGCTTGGTTCTGTGGTAAATTATACCATCCAGTAGGTGAAATCTTTCTTCATCATAAGATTTTCTCCATACTTCATCCAAGGCATGTATTATAGGGTTGTCTTTACAGTCTTTGTTAAGTAATTGGCATAAGATGCTACAACTCTTATCTTGAGTGTAACTACTTCTGACTTCTTCAAAGAAGGTGGTGTCCAAGTCTGTAACACTTATTCCTTCTATTGGAATTTGTGGTGAAGCTTCTTCTGGCACATAAGCAGGATTTTAAAGTCTTTGTTAGGTAATTGGCATAAGATGCTACAGCTCTTATCTTGAGTGTAACTACTTCTGACTTCTTCAAAGAAGGTGGTGTCCAAGTCTGTAACACTTATTCCTTCTATTGGAATTTGTGGTGAAGCTTCTTCTGGCACATAAGCAGGATTATCAATATTATTTGGTAATGGCCATCTGCTTAGTCCATCCGCATTCTTACAAATATTCCCATCTACATGAACAATAGTCATGTTTCCTCTGTATTCTTGTATGGCCATTTGCCATCTGAGCATATGTCTGTTGGGTGTTTTCATGTTCAAAAGTGATTTGACAGCTGTACAATCTGTTATCACCTCAAAAACACATCCCTCTAAGAAGTAGTTTGATTTCTCTAAGGCCCAGACAAGGCATAGACATTCCATCTGACTTGCTCCATATCTGGATTCAGTTGGTTTGATTTGCCTGGATATGAAACATATGGGTCCTTCTACAGGTTTATCATTTATGATCTGAACTTGGTGAAGTGCAGCACCTAGCCCATCCCCTGATGCATCAATATACAGTTTGAAAGGTAATTTAAAGTCTGGAATCAGTAAGAGTGGAACAGTGGTCAATGCTTCTCCTAGAGGCTCAAAAGCTTTGACTCTGTCAACAGTCATTTCAAAAACTATGTCTTTGTCACACAATCTATAAAGTGGTCTTGCTATGGATGCAAAATCTTTAATGCGTTGCCTGTAATATCCTGCAAAACCTAAGAATGACTGAATTTCCTTCTTTTTCTGAGGCATGGGCTTTAGCAATACTGCTCCAACTTTGTTTTTGTCAATTCCAAGGGATAAACCAGATACAAAATGTCCTAGTGCCTTAAGTTCTTTAAATCCAAAATGGCATTTCTTCAAGGAGATTTTCATGTTGACTGATTGAATTTTTGTCAAAACTCTGGACAATCTGTACATGTGCTCCTCCCAAGTCTTGGAACAGACAATAATGTCATCAATGTAAATGATTAACCATCCCTCTGAGAGTTCTTCAGGGAAGATTTCATTCATCATTCTTTGGAAGTGTGAAGGTGCATTTTTGATACCAAAGGGCATCCTCAAGTATTCATACACTCCACAATGAACAATAATTCTCAAGTATTTTCTTGCTCTTGGTGTCACCACATTTTGATGGAATCCTTTAAGGGCATCCATAGTGGTTATATACACTGCTTGAGATATTTGAGTAAGGGCAATTTGGATTTTTGGTATTGGGTATCTGTCTGGAACAGTGTAAGTGTTCAGAGCTCTGAAGTCCCCAACCATTCTGGATTTTCCATTATGCCATGCCACTATGACTGGTGTAGTTATTTCTACTTCTTAATTGTGGCCTACTTTTCTTATTACACCAAGGTCCAGAAGTTCTTTGATATGAATTTCTAGAGCTTCTCTTGATTTTGGACTTGCTGGATATGCAGGTCTTCTTAAGAGTGGTGGATAAGGTCTCTCAATGTTAAGAATGATGTCAAATTCATGACCAATAATTGCTCCTAGAGGTTCTTTGCCTGAAGCAAATGCTCCTCTGTGGTCATACAAAAGGGAAGAACGTTCACTTTCTTGTTTATCAGTCAGATGAAGGCTTATTTCAGCCTCATTTAACTGTTCAGACTTTAATTTCTCTAACTCTAAGTTGACTGGTGATACTTTGTTTACTCTAATTCTTCTTTTAAATGGTTAAAAGTCAAATTTTTGGTGCTTATTGTCTCCAATTGTAAAGTATCTGTCTTTGTTATTATGTAAATCTATCCCATACATGATTAAATAGTCATTTCCCAATGTAAAATGGGTACTAGAGCAATTTTCCATAACAACAAATTCAACTGTGACTCTTAAATTCCCTTTATGTGTGGGAATATGACATTGGTCTCAAAGATTCCTAATGCTTTCATTGGGTTACTTGCACTGTTGAATTTTATACCATCAATTGGTAACAATTGGTCTTCAAAATTTGGTACACAACTCTTAAGAAAAGATTTTCCAACACAAGAGCAGAAGGCTCCTGGGTCAAGTAAAAGTTTGGTGGGCTTGTTTTCAATCACCACTTCTGTTATACAGGAGTTACCAGCTGTATAACCTTTTCCTCTGTTTGGTTTTGTTTTCATAAGTTGTGCATCTTGAACCTTTGATAAATCAAGTTGACCATTGCTCAATTGTGGTAAGTGGGAATAAGATTCCATGATGTTAAAAGTGGCATTGATATTTTCTATATCTTTTGAAGATTCAGAGAATATGGATGACTTATCATCTGAATTGTCTTCAATTATGTCTTCTTTTTCAACATCTGGTTCCTTTTCAATTTCAATTTCATTGATTTTCCCCCTTTTTGGACATGTATTGGCTAAATGGGTGGTGCTTTGGCAAATATGGCATTTTCTGACTGTATCTGCAGATTTATACTTACTATTACTAGAATTTTCTTTGGGGATTTTCTCCACAGGATCTTTCCAAGGTGTATTAAACCTTGTTTTGAGATTCACCCTACTAGAACCAATTTTGGTTCTGGTGGTTACTTTTTCTAGTATATTGATAATATCCTCTGTTGAAGATTGTTCAGTAGTCCTGCTTTTGACAGCATTCTCTAAGTCACCTCCACATTGTCTCAGAATTTTCCTATGGATCATAAATTCTGACATGTCAGGATATAATGCTGTTAATCTGTCCTTTTGTTGGCAAAACCATGGTAGGACTTTGTCTTTATCAGCATTAAATCTGGCAGATTCAAAGGCTGTTTCAGATTTAAACCTCCAAGCATCATTTGCCCATTTGTGGATGATTTGGGTTTTCCACCAAGTCCAACTCTGGTGTCCATGTGCTTGTCTTATTTTGATGTACCATCTGTGAGCTGATCTGGTAAACAAGGTGTTAAACCTGGCTGTTACCAATCTGTCTGGTAATTCAAAATCCTCTTTGATCATGTCAATACCTCTAATGAATTCCATATGGTCATACTCTCCTTCACCACTGAAGTGAGGCCATTCTTTAAGTTTTGGAACTTTTTTTCAAGAGTGCTTGGCCCATTCATGGTTCCAAGTTATGAAAAGAAGTGGATAATTCATCTTTTAATTGTGAATTATCAGGATCCAATACTTGTGGATTTGGAATTCTTGTGCCCTCATTTTGATTTAGAGGTGTAGACATTCTTGGTAAGGTGTTCAGTATTTGTTCAATTTCATTCATTTTACTGTTGCTAAATCTTTGGGAATTTCTGTATTCATGTTGGAAGCTTTGTATTCAATTTATTACTTCAATTTTATACATGTCTTCTTTATGTGTCAGTTCTTGCCATAACTCTGTCTGTCTTGTATTATCAGCACTGACTTGATTCAATTTCATTGATAATTTTGATACTTCTTCTTGTGAAGCATCAAAACACTTTTTCAAGGCAATGGTATATGTCTTTACGTCAGTAAATGAATTTGAAATGTCATCAAGGACTTTCTTGTTATCTTTTTTGATAATATTTATGGCTTGTTTAATTCTTGTTTCAATTATGTCATCAATATTGAATTTAGAATATTTATCTGGTAATTCTTTAATAATGGCAGATTGCTCATTTATTTTATTGTCAAAAGAATTATCATTATTGGAAATTTTAATTGTTCTTAAACCTTTTTCAAAACACATAAGTGTTTCATTAATTTGGCAAAGACTCAGGTTGTTTGTTTTAATTTTGTTACAAATGGTTTCATTTTTATCAGAAAGATGTTTTTTCACATCATTTATAGCATCATACAACTCTGGGATGGAATCAAATATATCAGAAATCATTTCTGGAATCTTAATCTGACTTCCTCATATTTCTGTAATTCCCTCATGGTTCTGGCCATCTGAAATACATTTTCCATGGCATCCTGCTGAATCTTTGTAATTCTGTATCTTTGGCTGTAAGGCTTTGGGGCTGGTGCCTTCCCTTTGCCCTTTTTTGAAACTTGTGGCTGTTTTTTCACATTGGAATTGCTGGTGCTGGCCACTGGGGTTGTTTTTGGCACTGGTTTGGGTGGTGGAGGGTTGTTTTTCCTCCATTCTAGTGTCAACAGCATCATGTTTTTCTTCTCCATCAATGGATGCTATCCATTGAGCAATTTGCAAGTGTTGGGATGGCGCAGGAATTTTCTCACAGTTAGGTAAGAATTCATGCAATTCTTCCACAGGTCTGCAAGGATCTGGTACTCCTTGAATTGAAGTTCATTGTTGTATGCACTGTGGCAGGCTTTGTATATGTCCACAGAGGCTTGTTGTGGCGGTGTCAGCTCTTTTTGAAGGTAAAATGGTATTATCAGCTTCAGAATGACCCATTTTAGTTGTTTGGAAGTCATCAACTGACCTTTTTCCTTCTGTACCTGATTGGCTTCTGCCATAATCACGTCTATTACCTTTCTGGGAGCTGCTTGAGGGGTTATAGCTGGCTCCTGACCTGGTTGAAGGCATAATTATGGTTAAAAAGGCTTAAAATAGTAATTTTACGTCAAAAAACTTACTATTGGCCAAATCTTTGGCTTTCTGAGGAGTATTACTTATGTTCAAGTTAATCAATTCAGAAGATATTGGTTCAGGTTGGTTATTATGAGTCACAATAACAATACTATTATGGTCTGAATTAATAGTACTGGAAGGAATAATGCTGGTGACTGTTGAGGCTGTTTCAATGTTTTTTTGTCTTACCATGTTTTCAGACACTAAAATTAATGAAAAAACCAATGAATTTAAGTAAAAAAAGGATATTTCAAAAAAGAAATAAAAATATAAGCCTCACTTATAATATGAAAAAAATTATTTTTTATGTATTTTTTGAATTATAAGTATTTTTTATATGTTTTTTAAATTTTTCAATATAAGAAAAAATATTTCAAAAGAGTAAAAAAATATGTCACAGGTAAAATATCATGGCTGGGCCCCCAAATGTAAGGTGTGGATATGAAACTTTGATCAAAAATCAAGTACTTTTCCTGTCCTGAAAATTTTTATAAGGTAAAAATCAATTAAAAATAGTATCAAATATTATTGTGTAAGAGAAAACTTGCCAATTTTATTGTTTATAACTTTATTAGTATAAAACAATAATATTATAAAAATTTATTGTTTTACCAACAATAAAAATTTATCCAAAAAATACTCTACAAGAGATATTTTAAGGCTACAAAAGAAATTTCTACAAGAGCAATTTCAATTGGAATTAATTGAGCAAAGAACAGCAAGAAATGAATTAAAGAAAAAAGTCTTTAAAAAGAATATTAAAGAGAAAACATGCCCAAAAGTGACCAGAGTGAATTTGGAAACAAAGTGACAAAGTTTACAGTTATGAAAGATGCTTTAATTCACTTTTTGGTGGTTCAGGGGTAAAAATGATTATAAGAGTTACAAACAATGATTATAATGATTTTTTCACGTGGTTGAAAGGCTTAAAATGATATAAGAGAGGTGGTTGGAATCTTTTATTGATTTGTTTAACAAAGTTTAAACTAATTATACAAGGAAAAGATTCAAACATGGAGAGAAAAGTGGGGTAAAGAAGACATTCTTTGATAGCCATCAATCCTCTTACTCCAAAAGTAAAATTTACTCTTGTCAGTCGTGAAAAACAGTCTGACAACAGAAAAGCCAATTATGGCATCATTGAACCCTGGTTTAGACCAAAAAGGGCTGGTTTAAGCCATTTTTGGCCATTTTAGACGCTGAAATCAGCCATTACTATAGCTCTTGGCAACAGCTAAAACTACCCCAGTTGGTATCAAAACCTCATCATCAATTGAGTCCACAGACCCTGTAACTCAATTCCAGGCCAAAAGTGATGAACTTTTGTGTGAATTTTGACATCCCATGCCTGTCAGCAAGGATTTTGGGGGTCTAGCTACCCCTTAGAGCTGGAGTTCCTTTTCCCCCCAATTTATTTTTCCTTTAATTCCTCATCACGTATTATACTTATAATTTACATATGTAATTCCATTCAATTGTACAGTACAATACAGTAATAATTGACACCTTGTATGTAAATCAAAGTTCACTTATGTAATACACGCGCACATTTTGACTTTTCAATTGAATTCGATTGAAAATACTTCAATTCCTCATAACTTCTAAACTGAACACAACACCTCAATTTTAACACAGAAATTGATGGTTAACACCACATGTGGTTTGAATTATATTAAAGTTTTGAGGATTTTCAACTTTTGTATTGAAAATACTAAAAACTTAATTTAAGCTTATTTAGAGTTGAGTTACAAGAATTTCACTCAGAGGTGACCCCACCTGATTTTTTATGAGGAATCCAATGGTGAAATAATTTTTATATGTTTATTTATTGGATAAAAAGTTATAATAATTTTTATTCAACTTTTTTCCAAATTTATTTATTTTTTCACAATTTTGTTAAAATTTCATTTTTACTTAATTTTTTCAAGTATAAAAGTAATTTTACACTTACAAAATTTAATGTATTTTTATTTTTATATTGTAATTAATTTTTTTATTTTTAATATAATTTTATATTTATATTTTGATTTTTATTTTAATAATATAAATAAATTTATTTTATTTATATTAATATGTTATTTTTGTATTTGTGGTCTTTTCGGTATATGAAATTACCTCTAAGGCTCACACAACCTTTATAGAGTCCTTGCCAATCCCAAAAGTTGGATATGCTGGCTCTATTTGGTCTTTTTCCTTTGTCCCACCTTTCTGCATGGGTTTGCCCTTTAATTTATTTAAAGCCATAATATGGCCTTAAACCACTTTAAAATGAGATCACACAGGATTTACATTTGGTATGGCAAATCCTTAGCTAATTCAGTAAATATACACAACACCTCAATTTCAACTAAATTTTTGGTAAGCTTGCATAAGCCTTATGAAACTTCAAAGTTAAGCTTAAATTCAACAGTTTCAAAAACATTTATGAAATTTTAAATTGTACTGTGGGATTCTTAAGTCTTCTAAAAGCATAAGAAATAGCCATTTCTGGGTATAACACCCTATGGGTCTACCCTAGATTATTTTTGGTGTATAATCCAAAGATGACATATTAATTATAGCTTTGTTCATCCAGAATAAAGTTATGCTTATTTTTGCTTATTTTTTATTTTTAATTAAATTGATAAGTTTTTTTTAGACTAAATTAACTGTAAAAAGGTTTTTTGTGACCTTATGGGTATGTCATACATATCCCACAGGTGCACAGGTACTGTCAATTCTGACCATCATAGTAGAGCTATTATTCCTCTGAATAATCAAACAAAGCCAATTTCTTCTGAGCTAATAAGCTTGGATATCAGTAATCACCATGAGAAAAATAGCTACACCTGACAGCAGGTTTTGCATCTGAGAATTAGTTTGGACCTTTCCAGTTAATCAGGTTAGACCCAGGATTCCAATGTCGGTTAGTATTCCAAGTTATTGTATGCCACTGGAATATCAAATAATTTCCAAGATTTTATTTACTTTTTTGAATTGGATACAGTAAAACTATAGTATATTTTATGAAAATACATTCCCTTTATATTTTTATCTTCAAAAGAATTTTATTTATGATAGAAGATTGAATTCACAAATCAATCTTTCATTCAAAAAATTTATTTATTTTGATGGCCACAAGAAGTCAAATACAGCTTTCTAAATAAAGTAAGTTTTTATCTTACTTAATTTTGGACTTATGATTGCTCTATAAAAAACTATTTGTTATTGATTCTTCAAAAATGGCTTAGAAATATCAAAATTAGCTGCTTTCCACTGAACCCTCCTTTTAACTAACTGGATTGTAGGATATTTTTTCATATTACATGGCTAGACTCCTATAGCCTCAGAAGGAATATATAAGGGCTTTAAAATTCCTTTCAATAAAATTATTTTCAAAAATACAGTTCCTTTTTTTCTTTATTGTATCGAATTGATGGAATTTGAGTATTATTTTTATTCTTTCAATTTTTTGATCACTTTGTATCATCAATGGATTTTATAAATTTTCATTCTTAAGGCTATATTATCTATTTTTTTCAAGAGAAAATTCCTTACTCATTCTTATTTTGAAGTACTATTCCTCAATTCAAAAGAAGGGTACTGGGCTGCATACAATACAGCCCTTGCTCCTGGAAGAAATCAAAAATTTACAAAGAAAATTACAGTACAGGCCTTGTAATAGCTGCTACCGTATAATTGTCAATTATTGTTTAAATATTTACAGTAATAGCCAATAAAGGCTGTTTACTGTAACGCAGTTAACAATTTTAAATATATCTACAGTAGCAGGCCTAAAAAGTCCTCTTACTGTAATTAAAATTGAAAAACAAAACATAAAGTTAAGTTAATACTATTAATGGCATGAAAAAGTAACTCAGGAGATCTTAAAAATAAAACGTAAAAATGAAAAAAATAATAGAATATTTAAAAGACAATTTAACCATGCAGAATGGAAAATAAAACTAAAAGAAATGAGATCAAAACAATAATGAAAGGTATTTGTGAGTAGAATAAAGAAAGTTTTTTCTACTTATTGTATTTAAAAAATTAAAAAAATCTTGATTGCAATAATAAAAGGAAGTGCACCACACATTTCATGAGTTATTTCAGTTCTGATCTTTCTCCAGTAGCTTAATCATCTTATTTGAATTATTTCTTGAAAAAAATATCTTCACATAATTTTGGAGCTTTTGTGTTTGTGTATGCACATCCAATATTAAAATTAAGGGATATCTCTGTTACAAAAAATTTGGGAAAGAAAAATAGGAGTATATGAACTCAATATTACTCTAAAAAAAATACTAAAATATTGAAATACCTTTTTATTTCAGGAAAGAAGGACCAGTTAGCTTAAGCTTTGAGATCTTTATTTCCATATAGCATATAATACTTTCAGAAACATCTCATAAAGCTTCATTTGCCTGTGATATTGCTAAAATATTGTAAATATCAATAGTAATCCTATTTCTTTACTTTTGAAATATTCCAAGGAATTTCCTTTGACTTTAAACCTATCCTTTTGCAAATTCGTATCATATTTAAATGGATAGAAGCACATGATTAATTATTAACTTTAATAATAAAGACATTTTTTGAAACAAAGCTCTTCATGGACTTGAAGATTTATGAGAAGACTCTGTTAACAAAATCCCATCAAAAATATGAAAAAACTGTCAAACTACTTGGGAAACCTTTGATAATGAAAACTCAATACTTGTAATGTGATTCAGTCCATGTTTTATTTAAATTGGACATGGCTCTGAAGTGATGTTCGTGAAACTTGAATCTTAGTTTCAAAGATGAGCTTATTTCTGCAGCTTCTCTCCTTAAAATATGACTTTATTCCATAATCTAACCCTTTCATTACGAATAAATACCAAATAAAAAGAAGAAATATTCTCATAGCAGTTTTTAAAAACACTTGAAAGAACCGGATATATAAAGTTTTCAGCTAGAATCTGTAAACAGATGAGTATTATGAAGGGATTGTTCTTTTAGGATGTATAGGTTTATCAAACTACTTTTCAAATTCTCAAAGCTTTAAATAGCTTTATAAATAGGTTCTTCAAAAGAAAAGTTTCAAAACAACCTATTCATACCAGTAATTTTGCCTTGATATTATCTAGGGTTCCCATTAACTCAAAAAAAACTCAATAAATTTTTTTATCTACTCATATATTTAAAGTTTCTAATTATTCTCAATGAATATTGAGATTCTTATTGAGCTAAATTCAAAGTATTAATAAGAGTCTATAAAGGTCTCCCCTATATCTTTGAGGAGATTTAATGTAAAAAAATTGGAAAATTATATTCTGCATAGTTTTGATAATTAATTTCTTATTGTTTAGTAATAATAAATTAAGAAAGATATTTCACAATAGTCAAGGCTTTCAACTCATCAAGCTTAGATACAATTATAAATTTTTCAGTGAATTGAGAGCTCTACATACAGCTTAATAATTAAAAACTACATTAAGTAAATTAACATCAAAATGCAAAACTCCTATAGAATACAGAAAAAATAATTCAAAAAAATGAATTAAATAACAACCTATTTTAATACATAATTTCAAGAATAATGAAATAATTTTTGAAATAATTGCTAGCCATATAAATAGATGAATATTCCCGTTCCATAAGTTTTACAAAAATATTTTCTTTATTTCAGATTCATTTTGTATATTGATACAGCTTCTACCCTAATGTACTTGAGATAATAACTTGAGTTTTCTTGGTTGTTCAAATTTTTAAGAAATCTACTAGATAAAGATGGTAAAATAAGAATTAATAATTTCTCCACAATAATATACACAGTGAAGCTAGATTGATATAGAAAAAGGGAAATTTAGAATATTCAAATAAATCAAAAAATATGAGGTTCTAATGGTTATTTATATTGAAAACTGCATTATTTATGCATGGTTTTATATTAAGTGAAGAATAATTTTGGAATTAAGTAATAGAATTTTACAATAAAAAAGTCCCCCATTATAAGACTAAAGCCCAAGATTTCAGTTTCGATATTTATATTATCTAGCTATAAATTTAGAAACCTCCTCCAAAGAATCTCAGATGCTGAAATACAGGTTAAATCTTTTCAATATAGACTAAACTTGTGTGGGAATATCCTGAAGATTAATTTATCACCTAAATCTTGAACGATTATCCCAATTTTGATCAGAACCTCAATTTTAAAATAGAGGAAAAACAAGGTATATAATTGTTCACAAAGTACAGCTTTTGTAAGAAAAAGCATTTCAATGGTAGGTTGTATCCATTTATATTTTCAGAAAGTGAAAAATCCATTTTATAATTGATTGGAAATTCCATCCAAAATAAAAGGGTTCCAATGTAACTATTATTTATATATGGATTCCCATAAGGGACCTGAGAGAGACTTCATATTGAAGTTGTAATATATATGTAAAGCTACATCATAAAGACCCCAAAGGTTGAAATATTTTCAAATTAGACTGTAAAAATTAAAAGACGAGATTAAAAAATAAGAAAATACAAATAATTATGTTCATTACGTATTGTTCGATTATTGAGATTTGACAAGCCTGACCAAACACTGATATTGATCAATCTGAATTGAGACTTTTTTGCTTGCATATGTGGCTTGAGTTTCTTCCAAAACTTCTATTTATAAATTGAAATTTCATTCTATGTCCAATTTTAGATTCCAAACGCAACACCCATTGTCAGATGTAGCCAATGTGCTCATGGTGAATACTCTCCAAAAAGGAAACCATTTGGCGGATAGTAATATTTTGACATAAAACTACTATTGTTGAGCTTTTTGAATTATAATTATGCCTTAAACCAGATCACAATCCAGCTAGAACCCCTCAAGAAGCTCCCAAAGGGGTTAAAGACATTATTACTGTAAAACCCAATCAATTACAGAAGGAAAGGGGTCAGTAAATGAAGCCCAAACTGACCAATTATACCATTCTGGAGCTGATAAAACTGTTTTTCCTTCTAAAAGAGCTGAAACTCTCACAAGAAGCCTTATTGGACATTTAAAAAGCAATCCAGAAGGAATAAAACAATCAACTCACGCGCAAGAAGTATTAGATACTATCAGACCTTGGTAAAAACTGCATGAACTCTTACCTCACCATGAGAAATCTTCTGAGCCATCCCCATACCTGCAAGTTACTTAAGGGATGGCATCAATTGATAGAAAATAAGAAAATTATACTTTTAACAGAAGAATGTAGGAAAAAAACCTTCTATCACCTAAACAAGTGCCAAAACAAACCCCAGTGGCCAGAATCAAAGATTACCAAGCTAAAAATCAGCCAAATGTTTAGAACAAGGGAAAGGCAAAGCACCAGCCACAAATCCATACAGACAGGGCTACAGAATTCCAAATACTTGATAAAATGCCATGGAAAATGTGTTTCAGAGGGCCAGAACTGAGATGGGAATAAAGAATAGAGAAGAAGACAGATTAAAATATAACAAACAGCTTATGAATTTGTGGATGGTATTTCATCTTTGTATATAGCCATAAATGTTTTGAAAAAATACAATTCTGATATGAATTACACTATTTGTAACACTCTTAAGACCAATAATCTGACTTTTAGTCAAAGAGATGACAAACTGATGTGTTTTGAAAAGAAATTAAAGAACAATTAAAACATCAAACAGTGACACTTAATTTTCAAATAAAAAAAGTGAGCAATCTGCCATTATGAAAGAATTAAAAAATAAATATTATAAATTGAATATTGGTGAAATTATTTAAACAAGAACAAACACAGCCATGAATATTATTCAAGCAGATAATAAATAAGTCCTTGATTATATTGAAAACCAATTCACTGAAGTAAAGTCAAATACAATTAACTTGAAAAAGTGTTTTGATACCTCACTTGAAGAGGTATCAAAATTAATCATGATATTGGATAAAATTATTTGTGATGATTAGAGAGAAAATAATTATGGCAATAAATGACAATTAAAGAAGAAAGTTAAAAAATTGATTTGATTAACTTAATACAAGGTGTCCAAAATGAAGTCAGAAATTCCACAAGGTGCACTACTACTAGGATGAATGAAATTGAACAATTACTCAACACCTTTCCAATAATGTCTACACCTCTAAATTGAAGTTAGGGGATAGGAAATTACAACCCACAAGTATTGTATGTAGAAAACTCACAAATAAAAAATGAATTTTCCACTTCTTTCCATAAGCTGGAGCCATCAATGGGCCAGGAACATTTGAAAGAAGTACCAAGACTTAAATAATGGCCTCACTTCAGTGGTCAAGGAGAATATTACCATATGAAATTCATTAGAGGTATTGACATGATCAAAGAGGATTTTGAGTTACCAGACAGATTGGTAACAGCCAGGTTTAACACCTTGTTTACCAGATCACCTCACAGATGGTACATCAAAATAAGACAAGCACATGGACACCAGAGTTGGACTTGGTGGAAAACCCAAATCATCAACAAATGGGCAAATGATGCTTGGAGGTTTAAAGTTGAAACAGACTTTGAATCTTCCAGATTTAATGCTGATAAAGACAAAGCTTTACCATGGTTTTGCCAACAAAAGGACAGATTAACAGCATTATATCCTGACATGTCAGAATTTATGATCCATAGGAAATTTCTGAGACAATGTGGAGGTGACTTAGAGCATGCTGTCAAAAGCAGGACTACTGAACAATCTTCAGCAGAGGATATTATCAATATACTAGAAGAAGTAATCACCAGAACCAAAATTGGTTCTAGTAGGGTGAATCTCAAAACAAGGTTTAATACACTTTGGAAAGATTCTGTGGACAAAAACCCCAAAGAAAATTCTAGTAATATTAAGTATAAATCTGCAGATACAGTCAGAAAATGCCATATTTGCCAAAGTACCACCCATTTAGCCAATACATTTCCAAAAAAGGGGAAAATCAATGAAATTGACATTGAAAAGGAACCAGATGTTGAAAAAGAAGAAATAATTGAAGAAAATTCAGATGATAAGTCATCCATATTTTCTGAATCTTCAAAAGATATAGAAAATATCAATGCCAATTTTGACATCATGGAATCTTATTCCCACTTACCACAATTGAGCAATGGTCAACTTGATTTATCAAAGGTTCAAGATGCACAACTTATGAAAACAAAACAAAACAGAGGGAAAGGTTATACAGCTGGTAACTCCTGTATAACAGAAGTGGTGATTGACAACAAGCCCACCAAACTTTTACTTGACCCAGGAGCCTTCTGCTCTTGTGTTGGAAAATCTTTTCTTAAGACTTGTGTACCAAATTTTGAAGACCAATTTTTACCAATTGATGGGATAAAATTCAACAGTGCAAGTAACCCAATGAAAGCATTAGGAATCTTTGAGACCAATGTCATATTCCCACACATAAATGGGAATTTAAGAATCACAGTTGAATTTGTTGTTATGGAAAATTGCTCTAGTACCCATTTTATATTGGGAAATGACTATTTAATCATGTATGGGATAGATTTACATAATAACAAAGACAGATACTTTACAATTGGAGACAATAAGCGCCAAGAATTTGCCTTTTTACCATTTAAAAGACAAATTATAGTAAACAAAGTATCACCAGTAAACCTAGAGTTAGAGAAATTCAAGTCTGAACAGTTAAATGAGGCTGAAATAAGCCTTCATCTGACTGATAAACAAGAAAATGAACTTTCTTCCCTTTTGTATGACCACAGAGGAGTATTTGCTTCAGACAAAGAACCTCTAGGGGCAATTATTGGTCATGAAGTTGACATCATTCTTAACATTGAGAGAACTTATCCACCACCAACTTCAATAACATCAAAGGATGTAAAAAGTTGAAAGACTCCTTTGCAGGACCTTTTGTGATTAAGGCCTTCCATAGAGAAAATGCTGTTGAAGTAGAGTTATCTGAAGAACTTAGCAATAAGCATCCTACATTTCCAGTGAGCTTGATAAAGCCATATAAATCTAGTGATCATGAGAAATTTCCCTTGAGGAATAAAATTCCCCAAGTTATACCTCCTATTGAGACAACTGGTACTAAGAAAATTACCAAAGTTCATAAAGAAAGGAAATTAAGAACCAAGAAAGTGAGGGAATACCTTGTTAGGTACAGTGACCCAACTTGTGAAGATGGATGGTTAGAAGAAAAAAATATACCAGAAGCTACCAAACTCCTCAGGAGATTCAGACACACTAAGAGTGGAGAAGTACTTCAATGTCATAATTATTCAGGTAAATATGTTTTTGATGTGTTTAGTATTTTTAAAGCATTTCCCCTGACCTTCATATATATCTTCAATTATAATTCTTCAATTCCTGGAAAAATTGAATAATAACACTATTTTGAACAAAATCTGTTTAACAATAAAATTTTGGCTCATCACAAAAGGTATCATGTAAGATATATACCCTGGTTAATTAATTTTACATATAGAAATATAATCTTGAATTTATTATTTAATATTAGAAACTTACCAAAATATTTAAACTTTCACTGATAAAAAATAAGCTATATTTTTCTTGATACCATATTACTTCAAACTTCAAAAAATTAATATATCCTAGAGATCCGTGAGTGAGTTATCCAAAATTGATATCTTTGTCATATTTAAGAAAAACTTCTGCATAAGGGAGAGACACTATTGCTAAAAAAGAATTTATGATGCTCAACAATTGACAGCACCTCAATTTAACTATTTAATGGACTCCAGAATATCATTTTCCTTACTTTTGGATTGAAGATCTGTGAAAATTGAGGAAGCCTCAAATAATTATACAAAATTCTGGTTGAAGAATGAGCCATATTGGTGATTTGAAACAATTATCCAAGATTTCAGAGTTGTGGAGATGAGCTTCCATAAGAATTTAACTTTTTGTTGATGAAAGATGATAGTCAAATGCCTATAGGTTTAGTTTCAACTGAAAATATGATGTTAATTTCAAAAAAACATCTATAGAGACAAAATATCTTACAAATAAATATAGAATGCAGATATTTTTTACTTCATTTTTTAATTTTATTTTTAAAACTCCAACCAGCTAGGTGTTTTTCTACTTTCATCTCAAAGAACTCACAAAAAATAAAATTAAGCTGAAGGGGTTGATACTTTTGTTATTTAGAAGATCAAGGTTTGTTCTTTTTGAGGCTACATACACTTAAGTGATATTTTGAATTAGATTTATTATTTAAAAATCTGAAAGGGTCTCACTATAGTCCTTTCAATTCAATTCAATCTGAAAAATACATAATTATAAATTTTCTAATATTTTCATGTACTTGTTTTTATGTGAGTAAAATATGAAGTTAAATCTGAAAAACAATGAAAATTATACAAGAAATCTAAATCAAATGGATAATTGAAGGTCAATATACAGGAAGTTGAGGTTTCCAGAGGGATAACATACAGGGTGAAATTTAGATGAAGGTAAGAGAAATTAAGTATTAGGCTCTAAGGTGATATTTTTATATTAAAATAATGAGAGGACCATAGATTAATATTTATTGTATTTTATTTTGATTAAATTTCACCAAAAAGTCATTTTTCTGAACGCATACTCTATATGGATTGTTATATCCTGTATAAGTGGATTTTCAAAAGGTATAATGAATCATCTAAAAAAATACGATTCTATTATATGAATCTTTTTATTTGAAGTGTTTCTGTAGTATATCTGTATTTATTTGCTAACTGAGCTTTATCCAAACAAAGAGATAAAAATATTTCATTGATATTCATATTAGCTCCAAAAATATTTAATTGTTGCTGAGAATACAGCCAAATAAGGTAAAGGCTTTCCTCATGTTGGAGCCAAGTTTGATTCAGAATGATCTTTATGTTTATACTTGTGTCAAACCTGCAGCACCTTGTCTCAGTGTCCACTTTGTTTTTCATTTTGATTGCTAAACAAATAATAAAGAATTCCAAAACACCATTTTTTAAATCATTTGAAGCCTTTTGTGAGCCTTTAGGTATGTTTTAATCCCCAAATAGGCCATAAAAACTCCAAAATAACTTTTGGAATATACAAAACTCATAAGGCATGTATATATCCAAGATTCCTATTTTCTTGTAATGAAAGGCATTCATTAACATTTTTTGAGTAAGTAAATTCATTTATTCTACACCAACACTCACTTCAGGTAGCTCCATAGGATTAATAAGCTTAAGTTGACTATATGAGGTGGTAATATGGAAAACAATCCAGCACCTCATCATCAATCACCATCAAAAAAAGCTATCCCCTCCAGCAGGGGTAGCAGATCCAACCTGGCTTCCAACCTTCTATTATTATTTTGTTCTCTGGAAAGATTTATTTTCAAGTTTGGAAAATACTTAACATGAAATAAGTTTAACTATGTAGCTCCTGGAGATCCTGGAGATTCTTTGATTCCCACTCTAGAAGCTTTCAAATAAAGATCATTAGAATAATCTTGAAGCATCTCATTATATATTTATCAAAATTTGAGTATGATATTTTTCCATTTCCTATCCCATCTTCCCTGTGATGGAGTTCTTTTCTTGAACTTATCATATAAGATTTCAAGTTTTCCTATCTCAAAAATATCAAGACAAAAGCTTTTCTCCAAGGAATTCCAGAACACCAGGCTTTCTCACTCACAAAAAAAAGTATATGTTTCATTATTACTTTTTATTGAAGGATTTGCGAGCCTTGAGGTATATTTCAAATACCCCAATAGGCCACAATTCATGTTAAAAAATTCTGAACTATTTGTAACCCATAAGTCATGTATGTATTAAATATTCTTCATTTTTTATTCTACAAAAAGATAAATAACATTTTTGTGAGTACATAAATCTATGTATTTAATGCAGACTTGTGATTCTACACAAAAATTCACCTAGGGTAGCTCCATAGATTGAATGATCTTAAATTAACTCTATCAGGTGGTAATATGTAAAATACTTCAACACTGGAATATAAATAGCACATAAAATCATTGTGAAAAATTTTGTTTTTCTCAATTTCAGGCCAAAATAATGGCAATGTGAGAAATTTCATATTACATATACACTAGGAATAGTGGTATACATTTTTGTGACACTTGATATTACTGTATTTCTACATACATTTTTTGATAAACCCATAGTTAATATCAGTCTTGAAGCCTGAATCACTATTTTTAACATAAAAATAGCTAAGGGGGGAAAGACATCAAAGAGAGTCAGGGTATCCAACTCCTGAGGCCTCTGAGGTGTGGATATCTCTAAATCTTGGATCGATGGATGATAATGGCCCAATTAGTATACCCAAACCTTTATGAGAACTTGGTTACCAAGTTAAGGTCCTATTAAATCATGAGAAAATAGCAAATAAGCTTCTATTTTGACATGACAAGGAGGTAATGAGCAACTATTACTCTTGTAAACATGTAAATTATTAATTATTTTACATGGATAAACCATAAAATAGTAATAAAAGAACTTTTGGTACTACTATCCATTCATTCACCTCATGGCAACCAGCTCTTACTGTGCTATTCTCTTTTCTACATAGAAATAAGGTAAAAAATTCAAAAATTCATTAAAAATACAATTAATAATTAATCTTTCTGAATATTTCAGGACCATTGTGGAAAGAGGTAATAAATATAAAAATTAAAAACAGATATGAATTCATAATCCAAATTAAAAGGTTTACTAACAGTTCATTTTTGATGATTCCATGTGAAACACTGAATTTTAAAAAACTTCACATAAAATACAATCTGTGATCAAATTTACAATAAAGTTGATAAGCTTGAGAAATTAATGTTCATTATTGAATAAAAGAAGATTTAAATTTTGACTTCTTTATTTCTTAACCATAAATGGGTTGGCAGTTATGTAATATGACTTAATTAAGTAATTATGATGATCAGATGTGACAACAAGTGATTCAATTAATAATCCAAAGGGGATAAATGGTTTCTCACTTAATATTTTGAGTTTCCTTCATGGAATGCCTCTGTGAGCCAGTTTTGACTTCAAAGAGGCCTCCTCTTCCTTTCTTTCCAAATCATCTCATTACTCAGTCATATCATTAGTAAAAACAAGTAATTATGAGTTAAATCTTTTATTAAATGTTTTGATTCTTTCAGAATAAATTAGAAAGAAATTAACTAAAAGAAATATACTATTTAAAATAGCTTTTAACTGTTATAAATGTTTTTTGATCCTTTAAATTCACAAATAGTCTGTCAAAACAATCTACCAACTCTTTTCAAGGTATTATTGGAGTATTAGTAAGTGTTCTATCTTAATTGTTGAAGTTTTTCTATACTGTGTATTTTTATTCAAGAATTAACATTATAATTATTCTTGAAAAAGATAATTCCATATTACTTTAATAGAGAAGTCTTATAATTCATACTTCTTGTAATTGATTCTAGTAGACAGTAACTGCTGAGTGTTATAGTCACTAGTAGTGTATAAAAAGTAGAAGAGACAATTAAGTAATAAACTTTTCATTTTTAATTATAAAGTTTTATTTTTTATAATTGATACAAACAGTCATAGTAATCTTTATTAATGGTAATATGATCAATATTTTAATAGACACAGCTTACAGGATTAATTTATCTACATAAACATAGATTGCATGAAATCTGAAATACATCACTTCTTCTTTCAGAAATTGGAAAGCTTCATTTGAAATTATTTTTGAGTATAAAATTGCAAAGAAATTTTTCCTGAACAGATGCTAATGGGTTATAAATTCACATTCCCTATCTTCAAAGTTTATCATTTTTCTTTGAGAACTGAGATAAAATACTGATTCAGTTTTTTTTGATTTTTATATTTACTCATTTTAACACCTTTTTACCATTATGGAAATACCCTGGGATCTCCTATGATTTAAAAATAATATCTTACCATATCATATAGCGTGTAGCATACCCACCAGTCCCAAGATAAATTACTTGATAAGAGTATATTCTGGAGTCTTATTTACTTCATCATACAATTGTCAATTAAAACCACCACTCATGAAATCCTAATTTTGTTTAAAAAAAATCAGCTCATTTTCTCACATTTTATGCTATTCTTCAGGGATAAATAAGAAATATTATGATACTTTTTCCCAGTAAAGACAGGTGAATAGATTACTGTTCCTTTAAAAAAGTAAGAACTCTCAGATAAATTGAAGATTTATTTGTATCAGTTACCTATATACATAATCATTTCATTGAGCAGAAAATGGCTGTAAAAAACTGCACATAATATATTAAATATGGAATCAATTTTTTGGCATTTAAAATATTCTTCTATCACAATTGGGAGAATTTATTATTCAAATTAAAATTAACTTCAATTATACAGCTTTTAAATTATCTTATAGTTTTTTTTTTCTAATTGAATTCTTCTTTCCAAACAAATATCCAAGTTTATTTCACAACTTACTTTTATAATTCCCATGGCTTTACTATTTGAAGTTCTATTATCACTGTGATATTTTACAATTAATAATTATAATTTATTTATCATTATAAATATTCAATCCTCTGAGATATTTCTGGTCCACTTAGATGTAATTGTATATGGGTATTGCTATCTGATATCAAACAAAAAGAATTTATGCTCAATAAATTCAATTCACAATTATATAAATTTATTTAATTCTAAAAATATTTAGCACTCTTTCATGAAATTCTCCCAATAATACTTAGAAAAAATGATCTTATTTTAGTGCACAAAAAATGAACTTAGCTTGAAGCCTTTCAATATAATAAATCTATATTTGATTGAAATGTTATTTAGTATTTTCATTTTGAAATAATTTCTTCAATGTGCTTCATATCATTAGATTGAACTAAAGCTGTAAGGTTTGTCTATGAATCTCTTTATAATAGTGACAAATATCAAGAGTACTATGACTGGCCTCAGTATAAAATATAATATAATTAAATATTATAACCACAAATTTATATATATATAATTTAATGATAATTTTTTTTAATAATTATAATTTATAATAAATTATAATTATTGTATTTTTGCTATAGTCACTGAAAGTTATAATAAGAAGACGTGCAAAGCTCTTAATGAGACAATTACACATGGAAAATATTAATATTTATCCACTTTTAAATAATACAAGAATATCATTTATAAAGGAAATTATCTCACACACTGTGTAGAGATGATTCTTATAGAAAAGTTCTATTAAATAAACTAATACTAGATAAAAAAATATAGAGCTTTGAAGAAAACTTACTTATAATATTTATTGAATACAAAAAGTTAAACAACAACAGCTATTATATGTAAGGTTTGACTATGAAAAAATAAGTAAAAATGACTGATATTTTACTTATTGTACTATGAATGTCTTTATAAATGAAATAAATAAGATAAAAATAATTATAATAATAAAGAATTATTATAATCATGGCATAAAATAATTATATTATTGAATAAATATAATAATATAATTTATATTATAAAAATATATATATATGAAATAAATATATTAATATAAGATAACTGATATATTTAAAAGCACTTTATTATTGTTACTAACAAATAATGAAGGCGTAAAAAATTTTTTTTTATAAAAACAATTAATAACAATAATATTACCAATATCAAAGTTATGAATTAATATAAATACTATTTATATTAATTATAGAATTATTAAAAGTAATAATAGAGAAAAATTATTATAATAAGAGAAATAAGCTACTTCTAATGCTTAATATGATAGTTTTGAATACCTTTACGCTTAGAAATGTAAATACAACTTATTTAAATTGTACTTACAATAAACTTTAAGAGAAATTACAACTTTTCTTGGTTTTACGTGCAATTGAGGTTTTTAAGAGAAATTTAAACAAAACAATTAAACAATTGCAAGAATCATGTCAAAGATGAAGATTATTATAAGATTATCTTTGGTCTTTAATAATATAAAAGCTTTATATATAAAGAATAAAGAAATTACCTTTTTATTTGATGATTTAATGATTTGTAAGCGTCCGAGGGGGAAATAGAGTAAAAAGAGCTCTATTTATATTAAATTCCTTCCTCCTAGATTCCAACAGGATTCTTGTAGACGTGCACTGATCATATCCACTGGAATTGATCAATATTTTAAGGTTTGGTGATGATTACATCATGATCAAACCATCTTATCTCATTATTACGCCATTATTTAGAGTTATCACTATAACTCTAAGTTTTATGACGTCAAGGCTTGGGAGAACCCCAACATTTGTGGATTTTATTAGTTTTAATCATCAACTAACAGTATTCACCAATTGTATCACTCATATGACTGTTGAACTTAATTTAAAGTTACAGTGAGTGATCATAAATGATCAAATTAAGCTCAAACTTTGATCCTTAATACCTTTTAAGTTTTACACGCTACAGCAATTCAGAGAGTGAATTCTGATAGCTTGGCATAACTGTATTATGCTGCCAAGAGAACTTTATGAAATCATCAAAACTCTATTTTTGATGATTTTTCTTGTAACTCATCTTTTCTGTTGAAATTTAATATTTTAAACTTCAAACCATGATTTCAAGGGGTTATACCTTGAATATTATAATACAAAATACATCACTCTTCACGAATGAACTAGTAGAATCCAACTGTCTTCCCTTTTTTAAGTTTGGACCACTTTCACAGCAAAGTGGTCAACAGCTCTATTGATTTTAATCAATAATCTCTTACAGGTTTTAACATTGTTTATAGCTTGTGAAATAAAGTTCACTTCTGTATTCCTACAGTGATTATTTGATGACTTTATTTTTTGTTAATCACTCTATCATGCATATTTCAAAAGATATTAGCTAAAATCCTTGAATATATGCGTTGACCAAAAAAGTGCATATATTCAGCTTAACTCCTTAAGTATTGACTTTGGAGATTAGCTTCTTCATTGTTTTATGTGTGGGGTTTTATGGAGAATGCAATGGTACCATTTATTTTACATGTTGCTTCATTGTTATCTGAAATAATTAAGGATTTATGTTTTTTATAAGGTATTATTACTTATAACTCATTAAACATTGACTTTACAGGTATGCCATAAAAGTGGTGTATGTGTATTTTACCATGGGGAATCCAATTGTATAATTTATTTCAAATTTTCATTCATTGGTTTTTAAGTTAAACCAAGTTTTATACCTATTTATGGCAATTTTGTAGTTTTAAGATAATTATTTTTAATTTATAATTACTTTAAATATTTCTTGTGACCTTTTTGGGTATGTGGTCATATTTCAAAGGTTCACATTCCCTACCACCAAAAAAGATTGTACCACCATCTGATATTTGTAATTAGGGTATCATCCACTGTCCTACCTCTTCAATAGACTTTGTTAGTCTTGAAGCTCAATAATTCTTAGCTTTTCTATTTTTCAGGTTTTCTTTCATGTCTGAACCTTCTTAGTAGTTTAATAGCATTCTTTATATCCTTTACAAGTGACCATTCATCTTGTTGAGTTCTATTTCTATACCTTACAAGGTATTCCCTTTCTTTTTTGTTTCTTGTCCTTCTTTCTTTAAGGACTTTCACAATTTTCTTTTCTTCTCCTTCTTCTAAAGGGGGTATTTCAAGTGGGGGCTTATTTCTTAATGGAAATAATTCCTTGTCACTTGAGCTGTAAGTTTCTATCAGACTCACAGGGAACATTGGGTGTTTGTTCATTAGTTCACCTGTGAGCTCTAATTGCACAGCATTAGGTCCATGTATTTCTTTTATTATAAATAGTCCTGCAAAGGAATATTTAAATTTCTTTGGGCCTTTTATATTATTGAAATTTAGATTTGACACGAGGACCAAGTCTCCTATTTTGAAGTCAGGTGGTTTATGACTTTTATCCCATCTTTCTTTTGCATACTTAAAAGAATCTTGCATACATCTGTTTTCGTGGTACCTTGCTTTGTCAAGCACTATCTTGAATCTACTTGCTGTTGGGTGTATATCCACTAAGTCCTTCTTGAGGGTATCATAAGGAAGTCTTGTATTCCAGCCTTTTTCTAGCATTGCTTGTGTTTTGCCAGTTGAAGAATGAATTGATGTTTTATATTCCAGTTCAAGACCTGGTATTAGTGTACACCAATCATGGTTAAACCATCATAATCTTTGAATTCTAGTCCATAAGCACAGAATCTTCTGATCATGTCCTCCAAGGTTTGTATCATTCTTTCTGCTAAGCCATCAGTTTGAGGATGGTAAGCTGTTTAGAATGATAATTTTGTCCCAAACAACTTATGGAGATTTGTGCATAATGCTGAAGTGAATTGTGGGTCTCTGTCACTTATAATATTCTGGAATAAGCCTGTATGGCTAATGACTTTATTCCATATCATTATGGCTGTGTCCATAGCTGTTTCATCTTTGTGACATGGTAGGAACATGGGATTTTTGCTATACCTGTCAACTAATACTAGGCATGCATTATAGCTTCTGTCTCCTCCTAGAGGTAATGCTGTTACCCAATCCATATGAACTATTTCCCAAGGGTATTTTGGTTCTTGGATTTGGATCATCATTCCAAATTTCTTTCCTGTGGCTCTGTTGGCTTTTTGACATCTGTCACAGGTTTGGCAGTATTCTGAAACATATTTCTTCCAATTTGGCCACCAAGAGCAGGTTTTCACCGTCTCTAGTGTTCTGTCTTCTGAAAGGTGTCCAGCTGCAACACTATCATGACACTCATGTAAAATAGTGTTTATCAGGGCTCTATCTGTTAAGGCCATAACACATGTTTGTTTTTTTCTATGGTAAACAATTCCATCAAGGAGGTGGAATCTTCCTTCATCATATGCCTTTTTCCATGTTTCATCTAATTTTGATGAAAGTGATGGATCTTTGCAGTCTTTCATTAGAAGTTGGCTTAAGATATGGCAATTCTTGTCTACCTTATAGCTTTCTTTAACTTGGTTAAAGAACTCTGTGCCAATGTCTGTAACACATATTCCTTCTATATGGTGCTCTTCCTGTGGTACCCATGCTGGATTGTCAGGGGTATTTGCTAGAGCCCATCTGCTAAGACCATCTGCATTTTTATGAATATTGCCAGATTTATGAGCAATATTCATATTTCCTCTGTATTCTGGATAGCAATTTTACATCTCAGAATATGTCAATTTGAAGTTTTCATATTTAAAAGAGATTTTACAGCATTACAGTCTGTAATCACATCAAATACTGTTCCATCCGAGTAATAATGTAATTCTTCTAAAGCCCACACTAAGAAGAGGCATTCCATTTGGCTTGCTCAATATCTTGCTTCTGTTGGCTTTATTTGTCTTGAAATAAAATAAATTGGTCCTTCCACTTGTTTATCATTGATAATTTGTGTCTGGTGTAGTGCCGCACCTAGTCCTTCTCCACAAGCATCAATGTAAAGTTTGAAGGGTAGTTTCCAATCTGGCATTAGAAGAAATGGGGCATTTGTTAAGGAATTTTTCAATTCTTCATATGTCTTGACTCTTTCTTCTGTCATTTCATAGACTGTTTGTTGGTCACATAGCTTATACAAGGATTTAGCAATTTTTGCAAAGTCCTTCATATGCTGTCTATAGTAACCAGCAAATCCTAGAAATTATTGCATTTATTTTTTGGTTTGAGGCATTGACTTAAGTATTACTGCTGCTACTTTATTCTTGTCTATGCCTAGACTAAGTCCAGATACAACATGTCCTATTGCCTTTAGTTCACTGTATGCAAAATGACACTTTTTCAAGGAAATTTTCATATTCACTTGCACTATTTTTTGTAGTACCCTTTCTAGTCTTGTAAGGTGATTTTCCCAAGTTTCTGAGCAAACTATGATATCAATATAGATAATTAACCATCCTTCTGATAATTCTTCAGGAAATATGGTGTTCATCATCCTTTGATAATGAGAAGGTGCATTTTTTATGCCAAATGGCATTCTTAAGTATTCAAAAATCCCACAGTGGACTATTATCCTCAGTAGTTTCTTAGCATTGTCTGTTAAGAATTTTTGATGAAAACCCTTTAAAGCATCCATTGCTGTAATTAACTTAGCTTGTGACAATTGTGTCAATGTCTCATGGATTCTGGGTATTGGATATCTGTCTGTAATGGTATAGGTGTTCAGGGCTCTGAAGTCTCTTACCATTCTTGATTTTCCATTATGCCAAGCTATAATGACAGGTGTAGTGACTTCTACCTGTTCATTATGTCCTACTTTTCTTAATACTCCAAGGTCCATTAATTCGTTAATGTGTACCTCCAAGGCTTCTCTAGCCCTTGGAGTAGCTGGGTAAGCAGGTCTCCTTAGTAAAGGTGGGTAGAGCTTTTCTACATTAAGAATTATATCCACTTCATGCCCAATTATGGCACCTAGTGGTTCTTTGTCATTTGCAAAGGCATTTTTGTACTTAAATAAGAGGTGAATCAATTTTTCTTTCATTTTTTCTGTTAATTCTTGATTGAATTCTGCCTCTTTCAGTTGTTCAGATATAAAAAGGTCCTTTTCTGGACTTTTCTCCTGATTTTTAATAAATGTGATTTGTTTTTTGTTATTTGAGAAGCCAAACTTTTGTCTTTTGTTATCTCCTATGGTAAAATATCTGTCTTTTTGGTTAGAGATATCTATACCATAAATTGATAAGTAGTCATTTCCAAGTATGAAGTGATTACTAGTACAGTTGTCCATTACTACAAACTCTATTTTAATTCTGACACATTGTGAGGGGTGAGGAAAAATTAGTGTTAAATCAATTATTCCAAGGGGCTTCATGCTCTCACTTGCACTACTAAATTTCACACCTTGTATTGGCATAAGTTCTTCTTGCCATTCTGGGACAATGGCTTTTAAATAACTTTTACCAACACAGGTGCAATATGCTCCTGTATCCAAGCTCACTTTTCCTTCTTGGTTATCAACCATAACAATACTTATACTTGATTTTCCAGCTTTATATCTCATTGCTCTTGCAGGTTGGCTTCTATACATTTTGGCATCTTGTATATCTGTCAGGTTTGTGTCAGATGTTCCAGCTTGCGGTGAGTTTGAGTTAACATCTAGTACTTCATAAATTATATCAATATTATTAATTTGTGCATTAATTATATTAATTCCATCACTTTCAGAGCTTTCTGACTCTTCTGTTTCTTTTTCAGAGTCATATTCCTCCTCTTTGTCATTGTGGTTTTCTGTTTCCACAATTTCATTAATTTTTGCCTTTTTGAGGCAATTATTGGCTAAGTGTCCAATACCTCCACATTTATGGCATTTTCTTTGCTCATCATTTTTAGATGTATTGGGCTTGAAAGATTCTTTTGATTTATCTTTATTGATAAATGGTTTATTTGGGTTTTTAATGTCCAATTTCTTCCAAGTTCTGCCAATTTTTGTTCTTGTCAGTATTTCTTCTAGTGCATTAATATACTCTTCTGTGAAGCATGGTCCTATACACCTGCTTCTTAAGGCATGTTCTAGCTCTCCTCCACATTTCTTAAGTATTTTCATGTGCACCATTTTTTGTGACATTTCTGGCTACAATGCATTGAGTCTTTTGACTTGTTTTAAGAACCAAGTTAAAGGTTTGTCTTTGTCTGGGTCAAAGAAAGAATTTTCAAATGAATTTTCTATCTTCTACCTCCAGGCATCATTAGCCCACT
Organism: Austropuccinia psidii; assembly: GCA_023105745.1. Classification (NCBI taxonomy): domain Eukaryota; kingdom Fungi; phylum Basidiomycota; class Pucciniomycetes; order Pucciniales; family Sphaerophragmiaceae; genus Austropuccinia; species Austropuccinia psidii. Next base: position 56,922,879 of record JALGQZ010000006.1, read on the forward strand.
TGGTGATTATTTCTTGTTTCCACCAATACCAGGTATTTTTGCCATTTGTTTGCCTTATGCCATAATACCATATTTTTGTAGATTTTTCAAACAATTAATGTAATCTTGCAGTGATTAATTCATCTGGTATGACATGATCTTCTTGTAGCATGTCAATTCTTTTTATAAATGACATGTGGTCATATTCACCTTCTCCTGTGAATGTTGGCCATTCTTTTAATTGAGGTGCTTCCTTCATTAAGATTTGGTTATTGTCTTGGTGACTTAAGTCTGTTATGAATGGATTTGTTAATTCCTATTTTGGTTTAACAGGACTTCTTATGTGAGAAAATGGTGTTGATAACTTTGGAATATTTGAGTTAGCCTCATTGATTTTATCCATTTCATCAGTGATAAGCCTTATTTCACTTTGAATATCATGTTTCAGATGCATTCTTGCTTCATCACTCTTTTCCACATCATCCAAAAGTAATTTTTGGTGTGATGAAGTCTTTTCTTCAAATTTTTCTACAGAAATGCTTAATTTGTTTACTTTTTCTGTAAGATTATCAATACTCACGTCATAGTTGATTGTCAAAGTTTTTTCTTTGATATCACTTATTTATTTGTACAACTCTGTTTGTCCTTGTATTAATTTCTGAGTATTATCAATTAATACTTTTGGTTTATTATTTTCAATCATAAACTTTATGTTATCAATTTCTTTTTTATTTTGTACAACAAGTTTTGTTAAAGATGATAAGCTATTATTTATTTCTTGGAAAGATAATAAACTATTTTTAATGTCTTTAACAGGTAAAATACTATTTTTAAGCTCTGTTAAAGTATTTACAACATCAGGAGACAAGGTTATTTCTCTGGGAAATGAGGTTGTCTCATTCTTTGCTCCTCTTTGTCTTTGAATTCCATCAAGGTTCTGGCCATGTTGAAGACATTGTCCATGGCATCTTTTTGGATTTTTGGGATCCTGTAGCTTGGGTAATATGGCTTCCTCCAATTCTTTTTCTTGTTCTTGCTGCCTTCTTGGTGAGGTTGGTTGACTTGAGGCTTGCTGATAGAACCTACTGGGGCTTCTTCCTTGTTTGCCTCTTTCTTTTTGGCATGGTACTCCTTGATCTTCTTTATTTGAGGCTTGGATGATAGTGGATTCCATCCATTGGAGTATTTCACTATTTCCTCCTGCTTCACAAACCTTTTGAGGATGTGTCAGGAGTTCATCACTCCTTGGTGTATTTGGGGAAACATTTCCCAATCTTTGTCCTTGTACACCATGTAGTACTGTTTGTACTGGCTCATGTAGATGTCTATCTGAGCCCTCTGAATGTGGTTTGTGCCTGTTTGAGTTACTCATACCTAGTTCTAACTCTGGCTCAGATATCATGGGCATTTCTGGGACTTGCGTTTGGGATAAGGCACTTCCTTGTGTGGGTTCTGTTCCACTGGGGATATTGCCCTTCCTTTTCCCTTTTGAGGAATCCATTCTACCTCTGAGTCCAGCTCCATCTGATTGGATGGAGTATTGGGAGCCTCTTCTGGTAGACATATTTTAAGAAAAATAAGAAATAAGAGGATTTCAGAACAGAAATTTTCTTATGGCAATTTACAAATGAGGTACTCACCTTCAGAGTCCTGAGTTTAGGTCCTGGAAAGTCCAATTTCTTGGCTTTATTTTTCTTATTGATTATTGGTGTTGGAGAACTTTGACAAGTTTCTTCCACCAATCTTTCAACAGTAGTTTGGTTGTCCTCTGTTGGATTGTCTTCAAACACTTAAAAAGACAAATAAATATAAGTCTTTTATATAAAAAGTGTTATTTTTGGTAAGATATGGCAATTTTCCATGTAAAAATTGCTTTTATATTTTGAAAAATGAAAATAAATAAAGAAATGAAATTAAAATGAATAAAAAATATAACTTTTTTTTATTGGTTTTTATTTACAATTTTTTTTTTGTTTTTTATATTTTTATTTTTAAAGAATAAAATAAAGAAATGAATATTATTCTTTTATAAAATTAATTTATAATATAAAATTTTTTTTATTTTCTAAAATATCTTTTATAATAACTAGAGTCACTCAAAGAAAGTTCTTGCAAGTCTAAGGATGTGAAAAACCACGTGTAAGACAGTACAATTGCTTTCCAAATGCCTCAATAGTATTTAAAATCAATAAATATAAAATTATTATATAATTTTATGATTATAATTATAGTTTAATATTGGATAAACCCAATTAGAATCTTTTTAAAGGTCTTTTAGAGTAAATATCACGGCCAGGCCCCCAAATGTAAGGTTTGACTATGAAACAATAAGTAAAAATTACTAACATTTTACTTATTGTACTATGAATGTCCTTATAAATCAAATAAATAAGATAAAAATAATTATAATAATAAAGAATTATTATAATTATATTATTAAATAAATATAATAATATAATTTATATTATAAAAAATAATATATATAAAGTAAATATATTAATATAAGATAGTTAATATATTTGAAAGCACTTTATTATTGTTACCAAAAAATAATAAAGGCGTAAAAAATTGTTTTTTATAAAAACAATTAATAACAATAAGATTACCAATATTAAATTTATAAATTAATATAAATACTGTTTATATTAATTATAGAATTATTAAAAGTAATAATAGAGAAAAATTATTATAATAAGAGAAATTACCTACTTTTAATGCTTAATATGATAATTTTGAATACTTTTATGCCTAGAAATGTAAATACAACTTATTTAAATTGTAGTTACAATAGAATTTAAGAGAAATTACAAATTTTCTTGGTTTTACGTGCAATTGAGGTTTTTAAGAGAAATTTAAACAAAACAATTAAAAAATTGCAATAATCATGTCAAAGATGCAGATTATTATAAGATTATCTTTGGTCTTTAATAATATAAAATTTTTATATATAAAGAATAAAGAAATTACCTTTTTATTTAATGATTTAATGTTTTGTAAGCGTCTGAGGGGGAAATAGAGTAAAAAGAGCTCTATTTATATGAAATTCCTTCCTCCTAGATTCCAACAGGATTCTAGGAGACGTGCACTGATCATATCCACTGGAATTGATCAATATTTTAACATTTGGTGATGATTACATCATGATCAAACCATCTTATCTCATTATTACACCATTATTTAGAGTTATCACTATAACTCTAAGTTTGATGACGTCAAGGCTTGGCAGAACCCCAACATTTGTGGATTTTATTAGTTTTAATCATAAAATAACATTATTCACCAATTTTATCACTCATATGACTGTTAAACTTAATTTAAAGTTACAGTGAGTGATCATAAATGATCAAATTAAGCTCAGACTTTGATCCTTAATAATGTTTAAGTTTTACACGCTACAGAAATTCAGAGAGTGAATTTTAATAGCTTGGCATAACCTTATTCTTCTTCCAAGAGCATTTCATTACATCATCAAAACTCTATTTTTGATGATTTTTCTTGTAACTCATCTTTTCTGTCGAAATTTAATATTTTAAACTTCAAACCATGATTTCAAGGGGTTATACCTTGAATATTATAATACAAAATAAATCATTCTTCACTAATGAACTAGTAGAATCAAACTTTCTACTTATTTTTAAGTTTGGACCACTTTCACAACAAAGTGGTCAACAGCTCTATTGATTTTAATCAATAATCTCTTACAGGTTTTAACATTGTTTATAGCTTGTGAAATAAAGTTCACTTCTGTATTCCTACAGTAATTATGTGATGACTTTATTTTTTGTTAATCACTCTATCATGCATATTTCAAAAGATATGAGCTAAAATCCTTGAATATATGCGTTGACCAAAAAAGTGCATATATTCAGCTTAACTCCTTAAGTATTGACTTTGGAGATTAGCTTCTTAATTATTTTATGTGTGTACTTTTATGGATAATCCAATGGTACCATATATTCCACATGTTGTTTCATTTTTATCTGAAATAATTAAGGATTTATGTTTTTTATAAGGTATTATTACTTATAACTCATTAAATATTGACTTTACAGATATGCCACAAAAGTGGTATATGTGTATTTTACCATGGGGAATCCAATGGTATAATTTATTTCACATTTTTATTCATTGGCTTTTCAGTTAAACCAAGTTTCATACCTATTTATGGCAATTTTGTAGCTTTAAGATAATTATTTTTAATGTATAATTATTTTAAATATTTATTGTGACCTTTTTGGGTATGTGGTCATATCTTAAAGGTTCAAATTATATTAAATAAGATTATGAGTTTAAAAACCACCAACAATCAATATTTAAAAAGATAAAACAAGTTATTATGTTAAAAATATGATTAAAGTGTTTTTAAGAGGAATTTGTGGATTTTAAAAGATATTTGAGAGAATAATTCTATATAATAAGATATATTATTGGTTATTACAGAAATAATCTTAATTCTATGATTTCAATTCTTCAATTTTAAAATTAATGAAGAGTAAAATAACTTAAGAATTATTTTAATAATAAGATTTCATATTTAATCAAACTTTACCTGTTTAAATGTCTAATATAATTGGAATGATGATGGGTGATGGACAAAAAGAGTTATGAATAGACTCTTTTTATTTCTACAGAGCAGCTTTCATAATTAATAATGGATAAAGAGGGTGTTCACAGGTCAAAAATGCAAAAACATACTTAAAAATAATGTTCTTAACTTAAGGTAACTTATTTTGAATTCCAATTTAAAGTTACCAGTGTTATTCTTAACTCCAAGTAGCTTTCATCCTCTTTTGGATTAATTAATTTATTTTTGATATAAATTAAGCTTATTTAAATTACAGTTCATCACATGGAAAGCTTAAAAATAGAGTTTCAAGAAAATATCTCCTAGGCTCAATTTTTAATTAATTGTTAAAGAAATATTGATTTTCTTTAAGTATAATTAAAAGAGTAAATCAACAGGCTAATTAACAATAAAGCCTGTTTATAGAAGATAATTAAGATTTAATTTATACACAGATAAAATTAATCTGTAAGCTGTGTAAAATTTTCAAGCAAATCCATTAAGAATTGGATTTTTAATGAATCTATGAAGTTATTGCTTTTTTTCCAGGTAAAATGGCAATGCACACCAAAACTTAACTTTTGATAAGGCTTGAAGGCTTTCAACTTTAAGATTTTAAGCTTATTATAGCTTTGAAAGTTTTTAACACCTTAATTTCAATCTTTTGTATTGGTCTTTACCCTTTGGCAGCTTGAAACTTTTGTCCAAATTGGGATAAAACCAGTTTAAACTTCAATGTTGGATCAAAGTCTAATATTAAAGTTTAAATAAGGTTGAAAATCCTCCAATACAGGTGGAAAACCTTAATTGAGTCCTTGCAGATCCAAAAAGTTGGGTACCCCAGCGCTGTTTGGTCTTTTTCCTTTGTCCCACCTTTTTGCATGCATTTTGCTCTGTTATTTATTAAAAGTCATACTATGGCCTTAAACCCCTTTAAAGTAAGCTCACACAGTATTCAAACTCTGCATGGAATTCCTTAGCCAATTCAGCAAATATACACAACACCTTAGTTTTAATTAAAATTTTGGCATTGTTCCATAAACCTTATGCAACTTTAAATTGAAGGTTATCTAAGCTTGAATTTAACAATTTAAAAAAAATGTTAAAAAAATTGCAATTATACTGTGAGATTCTTAAATCTTCTAAAAACTTAAGAAATATATATTTTTGGGTATAACACCCTATGGGTTCACCCTAGGTTATTTTTTGGAGTAGAATCCAAAAATGACATAATAACTATTACTTAGTTTATCCAAAAAACAATTCTACTTATTTTTTGTTATTCTTTATTTCAAATTCAGTTGATAAGTCTGCTTGAGACTAAATCAACTGTGTATAATGTTATTTGTGGCCTTATGGGTATGTCACACATACCTCACAGGCTCACAAAAGCACATGGTAAAACTCATTCATTTCAAAAAAGCTCATCCAACTCATAGTTTTTGAAAATTTGTGGTATAATATGTCTTTAATAAGCTTGACATATCTAAATTATTAAAATTCCAAAAATTCATTTTACAAATTTTTTGAAAGCAGTGATACCTTTCATATGTGTTTTGGAAATGGAAAACTTACAATAGTTTTCTGTTGGCCTTTGCAAAATAGAGACTTTGCTCAAAAAGGCTTTGTTTACTGATTTATAGAGTTAAGAAGAATAATCAAGCCCTGGGGAAGATTCTATGCAAATTTCTCATAGCGCCCTGAGATGGGACTTTTAAGAGAAATTTTGAGCTAAGAATTTCTTATAAGTTTTTTCAAGAATTAATACAGGATACAAATTTTCTTCAAAATTTATAAGCTGAATTTATTCATATATTTACAGCCATAGCTGTACCATTGAAGTTGGTACCAAATTTTGGTTAAATGCCTTTCCATAAGCCATGAGCTCATCTATTATCCATAAAATACAGAAAATTATCAAAAAATGAATACAATCCTCTTCATTGATTCCAAAAAAATAAGCTCTTGATTTTTTCAAGATGGAACAGTTGAAGCTCAAAAGGTATATTTTTTTCCTTTCTGAGATTCTTTCATACCAAATTATGCTTCAATAAGCTCAAAAGGCTGATTTCCTTTAGAAAGAAATTTTCATTGCAGGAATTTTGGTTTCAAGGAGCCCAAAAAACAAAAAAACATCTTATGGTAATAATCTATGGACATTTCTAATGCTTTTTGATTAAGATAAAAAACTACAAAATTAATGTATTTCAATTTTCAAACTCATTTCCTTTTAATAGTTCAAGAAAATCATCATAAAATTATCAATCTTATATTCTTTAATTGTAAAATATTTGGGTAACATTTATAGAGCTCATTTTGAAGGATGCTGATTTGTTGAATTTGGGGAAAGGAATATAGGCATCATTGTCTCTATGTAAGAATAAAAATCAAAGAAAATCTCTTTATATTAATAAATACACTTAGTATATATTATTCAGCTTTCTAATTAAATGTGCATCAAATTTTCCTTTTTTACCTCATTGGAAAATGTTCAACAAAGCTCTAAGTTGTCTGAAATCTTCTCTCTTTCAATAAAAATGAGCTATTCAGAAGTGAAAATTTTCAAAAGGAGCCTTTATGGACCCTCTTTGGGGGGTGTGGGGCTTTCCTTGGTAGCTGGATGAAAGTTAGGCTCAACTAATTTCAAATTATTCTAAAACCTTTGTCCAACCCATGTCAACTTGCTATGTTGGGCCCTTGTTAGAGTTGAGTCAGAAACCAATTGCATATGTGAAGATTTAATAATTAAATATTTCTATTTTTTTCTTCATTATGAAATAACTTGGAGTATTTTGGTAGACATTAATTTGAACTACTTACATATGACAGGTGTTAAATTAAGTTTTAGCAATATTCTCTATCAGATGACCAATAATTGTGAAAATGAGAATTCCTTTTTCCATAAATGTTTTTTCAAGGTGTTTAAATTAAGTTTCAAAATTCCCATAAAAGGTTTAATTAATATTGACTTCACCATTCTTTGATTCAAATGGAATTTTTACTCTGTAATGTATTATTTTGTGCATATGTACTAAATACTGAATCAAACTTTTTGCTAAAATTTCTATGTCATTGCTATGCAATATTATCTTTATTTCATGTAAGCTATAACAGTCTCAATGTATTCATTCTTATTTCACTTATACTTTTATATCCTATCAATATCTTTTTCAATAATATTGTTTGTTTTTAACTTCTCAAATTTCCAATTCTAGCAATGTTTGGGTTTTTGTTGTAATTTTTTTTTTTGCTTTTGTTTGTTATTATTTTTCAATTTTTTCTTCCTTTTTTACTTAATGTGGATTTTTTTGAATATTTTGAGTTTGTTTTTTAATTTTGAGAAAAAAGATATTTCTGTTGAGCTCAAATTCAACTTTTTATGAATTTCATTCCATTTTAATACTCTTTTATTTTATTTCAGCTTTAGTTCAATTTAGCATAAATTTTGTTTTAATTATTCCAAAGATCTTTCATTTTAAATATTTGAATTTTTCTTGTTTTTTTTTTTGGTTTTTTTCATTTTTTTTCAACTTTGTTTTTTTCCTTTTTTTTCTTAAGATGATTTGAATTTAATTTTTTCATTTTTTTTATTAGAATTTTAATTTTTGTTACTTTTATTTTTTTAATTTTTACTTTATGTTGTATTTTTTAGTTTTTCTTTCTTAGGTTATTTTTTCAATTTTTTTCTTTTCACATTTCTGGGGTGGGGATACACTGGAATGAGTGTAATTACACTTATTTCAGTGTATCTTCACCTCAACCACTTCAAAAAAAATCAAAAAATTAAGAAAAATTGAAAAAAACAAACAAACAAAGAAGCCAAATAATAAAAAATAGAAATAAGAATAAAAAAACAAAATCAATGGAAACATAAATAAACAAAAAAATGAAAAAATCAATAATAAAAATAATTAAAAATTATTAAAAAAAGATATAAGTATGAAAAAAGTTGAATAACAAAATAAAAAAATCAATAAATAAAAATATTGATGAAAAAGGAAGAAAAAAATTAAAAACAAACTCAAATGAAGAGGAAAAAATTGAAAAATTTCAAAGAAAAAACAGGTTTTTTCTGCTTCAATTGAAAATTACATTTTATGATTGTTTGTTTTCTTTAATTTTTACTTATACAATATTGACAAAAAAAATTAAAAAAAAGATATTGAAAATTTGAAATTAAAATCAAAGGAGGTATGACAATGTTCCCAAATATAACTGAGGTAAAACAAAGATATGCTAATTGTAAAAATTGAATGCTGAAATTCTTTGGAGCTTCAATTTAGATTATTTTTGAAAAAAATTAATGTGAACAATAATGAGCTATCCTTAAAACATCTGAGCCATCAAAAAGAAATTTGTTAGTAAACTCTCATGGGGAACACATTACAATATTGCAAGAGTTACACAGCTCTATATGCAAGGAAGTTTCAATTGAGAAATAACTTCAATCATGAAACATCTTCATAATATGAAAGGGATCTCAGAAGCATGTAATAAGCTCATTGAGCTATAGAAAAATATGCCTCCGTAACATATATCCTGAATAGTAAAGGGAATGGTAAAAATATTTAAAAATAAATTCTTTCTGATTTATGCAAATTAATAGATGAAATCTAAATTTTAGCTCAAAGAGCTTGTGTAAATAAAACATTCCAAATAGATATGAGGTATAAGTAATCAGAAGCAAGAATATCTTTTATCTACAATCAAATAATATAAATATGTGGAAATCCCTCCCAAAGGTTATCAAAACTATTTTAGAAATCAGAAGCACCAACTTTGTGGTAGATAATTTGAATTCAAGATATATTGCTTCTGTAAAAATAAATTTTTATGTATTTAAGGTTTGATTTTGAGAAAACGTATGTATAAAAATTTTTGAATTGTGGGAACATTAAAAATGAGTAAATCATCTCAAATAGCAAAGACAATGAAATAAAAGTAAAATTAATCAACAGCTTTGTTAAAAATGGGTGTCTTTCCTAGTTGGGAATAAAATTTACTTAAGAATCTTTATATCAGTGAGAATTGTATTTGTAGTTCACAAGAAAAAAAATAAATATTATGAAAAATTCATAATTTTTTATTTCAATTGAGTAAAATTTTAAATAAGCAAACCTGTGGCTAAAAGTATCTACTTGAATATTTCAAGGTCAGGACCAAGTTTAAGACCCAGGTTGAAATCAGGTTGAACTTTCTACCCCCACTGACAGGGATAGATCTTTTTTCTGGGTAAATACTACATAGAAGAATTTAAGGTTTCTTTTTTTTCCTTTTTATGCCAAAATAGTGGGATTCTGAAGATCCCATATAGCATATACACTAAATATAGTTTAAGAATTTTTTTAGCACTTAAAGATACTGTATCTATGAATCAATAGTGGGTATCAGTCTTAAAGGACAAACTACTGTTTTAATGTTAAGAATGGTCAGAGGGGAAAAAATAAATCAAATAGAGCCATGGTAACCAGCTTGTTAGGCCTTTGGGGAATAGCAAGCTCCAAAACCTGTACCCATGTTTGTTCCTTTCCCAACTATTCTATAAAAATCTTTTGCAAATTAATGATCACCTTTGACTCTTGTAGCAAAATCAATTGTTCATTATTTACCCTCACTGTACCCAAAAGGATTAACCAAAACACTTTTGATCTAGTATTCATAGAATCAATTTACAGTAAAAGAAATTCTATGATATTTTACTGTACCACATAGAAACTTAGTAAACATTCAAAAATTCCTTAAAATTACTATTCTCAATAGATTACATTGAAGTTTTTAGGACTAATTGAGAAGTAAAAAATACAGAATAAAGCAAAAAAATAATTTTGGCTTCATACTATCAATTGAAAGTTTTACTTAAAGTCTAATTTTGATGATTCTATGTGAAACATTAAATCTTCAAAATTTCACATAAGCTAAATATTGTGATGGGATTTCCAATAAAATTAATAAATTTGAGAAAAAAAATTATTTTAGAATAAATGAAGTTTTATGATGGTAAATTCATTTTTCATAACCATAAATGGGTTGGTCTCCACATAAAACTCCTTAATTAAGTAATTATGACACTTTTACATGACAATAAGGGATTTAATCATGAATCCAAATACATTAAATGGTTGTCATCTATTGTCTTTTCAGTTGAATCCTTTTCAAACCTCTGTGAGCTGTTTGAGACTTAAAATAGGCATACTATTTCTTTTTCTTACCATTAGTCATCTGATCATCACTTTAAGCTCTTAAGTTCACACCAATATATCATTAAAAAGGTATTCAAAAAGTATTCTTGATATTTTGAATATTTTTTTAAATTAATTGAAATACTTTATATGAAGAATATTAATTTCAAAGCAAACTCAATAGTAGCTTAATACTTCAAGCTTATAATTTTCAATTTAGAATTGAATTGTTGTAAATACACAAATATATTTTAAGCCAACTCAATGAACTTCAACCCTTTAAATTCTCTGTGGCTTTAAGTTTTTGACCTTTTATTTTATTGTTTTATTTCTGTTTAGTATTTTCTTAAATATTAATTTGGACTTATAAATAGGGATTTGGTAAAAACACATAAGATATTACATGTTTTTACCATTTTTGGCCAAAAGAACATAATTTTATGGTAAAACATCAAAAAAATTCTTATAAATCCTTCAACTAATATTGTGAATCCTTTGGGTATTTATTTATTGTTTTTTGTGTTCTGTGGTGGCTTCTCAAGCACAAAGAGGTATGCCATATTTTTCAGAGTTATCATTTTTCTTCTAAATAATCTTCTGAATAATGAATTTGAGAAATATAGTATAACTCTCTGTGCTTGAGAAGCCAAAAAAAACACAAAAAAACAGAAATAAATACCAAAGCTTTTCCCAAATTTAGCTGGAGGATTTTGTTAAAAAAACGTTTTTTGATTGACCATAAAATTAGGTGCTTTTGGCAAAAACTGGTAAAGCCACATAAGAGCTTATGTGTTTTTACCAAAGCCTTATAAATATTGGTCTTAATGAATTTTATAAACTATTTTATATTTAATTATCCCTCAAAATTCCTCTGAAAGAGTTATTTTTTATGATATTATTCCTATAGAATAATATCATTCAGTATGGTTTAGTCCATCAAGCTTTGTTTTGAAGTAAAAGCCTTTATTCAGTATTATTGACTCTGGTAGAGAAATATTTCTCTTATCTTAATTTTTTGGTAGGATATTTTTGATAATAGAATAATTGACTTACAAACTGTTTTTATACTTCTCTACTTCTCTGTAAAAATATTATCAAACAAACTCTTTGATTAAAACCTAACCTTAAGAGTAAACTCCATGCAAAAATGTCCTCAACACACATTCCTCAGTTTCTCATTCTCTGAGTTCTATTCTTATTTTATTTGTTTTTTTTTATCTAAAGACTCATCCTTTGTTCTCTAAAGAATTTTATTTTTCTTTCCCTTCACTTATCAAAAAAATAAAAAATCCAGATAAAACAAATATTCATGTGCATTTTCTAATTAACTTTCTAAAATATACTTCTGTTTGATTGCAACTCATCTTTATCCTGAATAAAGAGTACTGTCATTGTCATGTGATTCATATTATAGGCTTGTTTTCTAGGTACAATCCACATCCCCTTTTATTCATCATTATATAAATACAATCAAAATATTGAAATGAAATTCTAGTTTATTTTTGTCTGAAAAATTAACATATTTACAGTCTCAATAGACTCAAGAGTCCATAAACTAGAAAACCTGACTACAAGATGAGCACCAATGACCAAACTCAAGACTCACAAAAAATAATTCCTATCCCAACCAACAAAAACTATTTGGAATGGAAGTTACAAATGATTATTTTTCTAAAGAAAAGAAGACTCTACCAATACTGCATTGAACAATGCATTCCAGATGATGGTGTAACATGAACACCAACAGTGGAAGCAAAAATTATAGATGCTAATGCTGAAGCTTGTGGACTAATCACCAATTTCCTAGATTCAAGAACGTTTGCAGCTCTAGTCATGTTGGAAGAAATCACACAGAACAATTACTTACTTTGGAGCAAGGTCAATGAAATATTTGAATTTTCGACATTCAACAGCAAGGAAAGAATTTGGAGCAAATTTCAAAAACTAACATACGACGATAGTCTCAAGGACTTCATTGCAAACACTCAAAAGTTCCTTAATGATATAGCAGCAGTCGGCATAGCAGTGGAAGAAGAAATAATAGCATTCTGAATTCTCACTAAACTTCCTGAAGAATTCCATTTGCTAATAGAAAAAGATACACTGAATACTGAAACTCAAAGAAATCCCAACACTATCCTCAATGTGCTACATGAAGGAGCTCTCAAAGAAGAAGCACTATCAATAGACATCACTAGAGCTCTGGTCTATAAAAATGATAATTTCCCATCAAAAATTGTCCATTACTGCAACAATGGAAAACATAATCCTCTTGTCACCACACATGGACCAGAAAAATGCTGGCAATTACATCCCCAATTGAAACCTGAAAAAATACAAAAATAAAAATAACAAAAAGCAAACTTCACTATGGCTTGAGCATTGTTTACACATGAATCAAAAGAAACAAATAAATTTACAACAATTGTGCTCGATACAGGAGCATCTAACCATATGTTCAATGACAAATCTTTCTTCGAAAAATTACACCCCAATCACCAAAGTAAAGTAGCCACTGGATGTGGCAAATCCATTCTAATATCACACGGAAGAGGACTAGCAAAAATAATAGATCGCCTTGGTAATCTATGGCTATTACCAAACAGCCTCTACATGCCTGATATAACTAATCTACTAGCTCTTTCTAGTATAGCCAAAAGCAAAACGCTAATTAAAAAAACTACATCCCATTTCGAAGTTTATCTTGACAACAATAAACCTTCATTTGTCTTCCCTATCACAAGTAACGTCTTAGAAACTCACGTTAGACTCTCTAACCTTTTATGCCTAAACACTCAAGTGAAAGAAGAGGGTGATTTGTGGCATAAGCAATTAGGACACATGAATAAAAACAATATGATGAAGTTAGAAGTGTCTGTGATGAGTCTATAAAATATAATATAGCTCAACTACCTTTTAAACAGTCATTTAAAGCTGCTAATCACTTATTGGAAAACATACATCTCAATCTATGTGGTCCTTTCCAAACTCCTTTCATAGCAAGTGCTAAATACTTCCTCATTATTATAGACCAGATGAGTGAATTTATAGCCACTAGGTTTCTTAAAAATAAAAGCAACTGCTTCAATCATTTTTGTAATTTCAAAATCTCAGCCAAGAATACCCTAGCAACAAAAATTAAAAATATCTTAATGGTTGGAGGAGGGTAATTTATAAATAAATCATTCAAAAATTACTGTGCTGAACCGGGTATCAATCATATGATAAGTCCACCATATACTCCTCAGCATAATATATTCTCCAAAAGACGCAATTGATCAATACTAGAAAAAGCAATATGCATCCTACTTCAATCCAAACTGCCAATAAAAGTTTGGGCAGAAGCAGTATTAACAGAAACTTTCCTCTGCAATCTAGTTCCTAAGCATGAAGATTGAAAAACACCATACAAAATCTGGCACAATATAAAACCACCAATACACAGACTGAAACCATTTGGTTTTAGAGCCTGGTTGAGCATCACAACAAACTACATTAAAAACAAGTTCGATCCAAAGGCTTGGGATGGCATATTTCTAGGGTATGAGAAAGAAGCCTCCAGTTTTTGCATACTAAGACTAATAGATCAAAAAATCATTTTTAGTAGACATGTAGTGTTTGATGAAGAAAAATTCCCTTTGCTACCTTCCCAGAAACAACTCACTGAAGACGTTATCAAACTTTTCCCAATTCAACTCAAGCAATAGAAGAAGTGTAATTCAATCCCAATACTGAAGAAGGTTCTTCAATTACCAATTCAAGCTCTATAAACAATGAAAATGAAGACATAGATGTTGATGAATTAGAACATAAACCCAAAAGAGTTTAGGTAATTGGTCCTAGACACCCCACTCTAATATCAAGCAAAATAGATAGCAACAATATCCTTCCATTTCATCAAAGACAAACCAGAGAAAACTTAGAAAACCCAAATAAGAATCAAAAAAAATTTAGTGAAGCAATGGCAAGTCCAAATAAAAAAGAATGGAATCTTGCAATTAAAAAAGAACTTCAAAACATAGAAAATTTGAAATTATGGACTCTCAGAGAAAGCAAAGATGATGATCACCCAATCACAAGCGCATGAATTTTCAAAGAAAAAACTGACTATTCTGAAAAAAAACAAATATAAAGCTTGTTTATGTGCTCATAGTTTTCACCAAATTGCAGGGTTGGACTATCAAAGTACCTTTTCACCAACTGGAAGATTATCCTCTCTGTGCGCTCTTATCTCTTTTGCAGCAATTTATAAATATGGATTTCATAAAATGGATGTTTGAAGTGCTTTTCTAAATGCACCGTTACAGGAAGAAATCTGCTTAGAAATTCCTCAAGGAGTCCCAGCTAACAAATAAACTCAAGTATTGCAGCTCAATCAAGCGTTATATGCACTTTGAAAGGAATCTCTAGCTTGGTAAAAGCATCTTTCAAATTGGTTTCTCACATCAGGTTTCCAATTCCACTCACTGATCCTTGTGTTTATTGGAGAAAAGGTAAAAAACCTATTGGGATTTATATACATGCTGCTGACCTAGCTATTTTTGGTCCTTACCTGAATGAATTCAAGAAAGAAATTAAAAGTGAGTTTGACATGAAGGATCTTGGTAAGGCTAACTTACTTTTAGGAATAAAAATCAATCATTTCAATGATGGATTTGGCCTTGATCAAGAACACTACATCAAAGAACTAGCCAATAAATATAAACTCAAAGATCTTGTTCCATCAAACACTCCCCTCAAACCACACTTGCAACTCTCAAGCTCATCTGATAAAGAACACAAAGACTTCAACAATCTGAATATCAATTACAGAAGCCCAGTTGGGTCACTAAATTACATTAGCTCCAACACTTTTCCTGACATTACCTTTGAAGTCAGTCATTTATCTCGATTCCCAGAAAACCAGGGCTACAGCACTGGAATGCATGTCTTCAAGTTTTTCCCTACCTATATCACTCAAAAAACTTGTGTCTCACATTCAAAAACCATGGATTTCATCACATCAAGACATATGCAGATGCAGACTGGGGAAATTGCCCTATTGATCAAAAATCAATTTCAGGGTTAACCATCAGTATAAATCTGCACCTAATATCTTGGCCTTCAAAAAAAACAACAGAAATTTTCTCATTCAACAACAGAAGCCAAATATAAGTCTCTGAGTGATGCCACCAAAGAAACCACTTGGCTAATAAGTCTCCTTAATGAAATTCAACTCACAATATCTCCACTTGATCCTCTTCTACTTAATGACAATAAAGGAGAAATTTACTTAGCATTGAATGATGCCAATCATACTGGATTTAAAACTAAACACATGGACATCAAGTTTCATTTTATACAAGAACTGCTTAAAAAGGGTATTATGTTACTAAAACATGCTCCCACCACATCAATGAATGCTGATTTCTTAACCAAATCTGTAGGTAAAACAATTTTCCATAAATCTCTCTCTTCTCATAATCTCTTAAAAAAACTTGTGCTCTCTCTCCCTGTTCATTGCAAGGGGGGATGTAAAAATATCATTGACCAAACTCTTTGATTAAAACCTAACCTCAAGAGTAAACTCCACACAAAAATGTCCTCCACACACATTCCTCAGTTTCTCATTCTCTGAGTTCTATTCTTTTTTTTCTTTTTATTTTTTTTATCTAAAGACTCATCCTTTGTTCTCTATAAAATGTTATGTTTCTTTTATTTCACTTATCAAAGAAAATACAAAATCCAGATAAATAAAATATTTGCATACATTCTCTATTTAAATTTTCAATATATACTTCTGTGTGATTGCAACTGATCTTTATTCTGAATAAATAGTACTTTTGTTGTCATTTGATTCATATTATAGGCTTGTTTTCTAGGTACAATACACATTCCCTTTTATTGATCATTCTATAAATACAATCAAAATATTGAAATGAAATTCTAGTTTATTTTGGTCTGTAAAACTAACACTCTAAACCACTTGAAAAATCATTCGAATTGGTGTTTATAACTCTTTATGATTGTTTTACCCTTGAATCACCCCAAAAGTGAATGAAAGAATCTTTCATCACTGTAAACCCTGTCAGTTTGTTTCCAAAACAGCTCTGGTTTCTTTTGTTCATATTTTCTTTTTAATATTATTTTTAGAGACTCTGTTCTCATATTGATTTCTTGAAGTTCTTTGCTCAATTAATTCCAATTGAAATGGCTCTTGAAGAAATTTCTTTTGTAGCCATAAATATCTCTTGTAGAGTATTTTTGGATAAATTTTTATTGTTCTTAAAACAATAAATATTTAAAATATTATTGCTTTGTAGTCATAAAGTTAAAAACAATAATTTTGGAACATTTTTAATTTGAAAATCTTCCAATTACTCTTTTTATATAGTTTTACCTTAAAAACCTTTTGAGGATAGGAAAAGCACTTGATTTTTTTATCAAAGTTTTGTATTGACACCTTACATAAATATTCTCCATAGAATCAAAACCATAGTAATTGTGTACTCTTTCTTGTATAGTCTATATACTGTTGTCCAAGAGTTGAAATGCATAGGTCAATCTGCTAGATAAGCTTCAAATTCTAAAAGAAGCTATGCCTTTTGCCTTGAATAATAAAAAAACACTCCAAATATAGAACCTTTTTTGAATTATTTTAGTACAATAGAAAATACTTTGAGGTTAAATATTTTGAAAAAAAACACCTTTTAAATTAGATTTTAAACTAAAAATCAAAAATTTTGAGTTTTTTTGAGCAAGTAGCTATTACATGCTAAATTCAAATCCTGATTTGTTTGAGCAGTTTCATACAGGGTGTTTCCCAATATGAATTTTACAGCTTTCCAAATACCATTTCCATGACTTTGAGTAAAGCACCCCATCTGTGGAATTCTACTTGAATGAACTTCAAACTCTGCCTAATTAAGAAGCCTGGTTGCTGAATTGTTGAAAGGAATTTTCAAGTACCATTTTTCTAATTTCAAATGAAACTGGATTATAATACCACTCATGAAATAAACTGTAATATGAAGATTTGGAATATTCTGGCTCTTTGCTATTTCTACTTTTCAGCTCATGTGGCCTCAAGGGATTGAACCTCCTACACACTTGATTTTGAGTCAAAGACCTTGTGAGCTAGTTGCTCTCAGCTTATTTGGTGTAATCTGCCATAAAATTCATTGGTAAACTCCAAAGAAAATTTATGAGAAGCCTATTTGGGAGATTTTAGGATATTTTAAGTGAAAATTTCATCAAAATTTTAAATTCTTACGAGTGAATTTAGTCCTAACTCAGCTTTATTGATCAATTTATCCTGTTTGTCCAGATGGTTGATGATTTCTTGAATGAAGCCATTCAAAATTTAAGCGCAAGCGCAAGTCCAAGAAAATCAAATCATTTGAAGGATGTCTTGCTCAAAAAGTTTTCAACCTGCTTCTCCTCATCGCTCTTTCTGTCATCCTCCTCCTCCTCATCATCATCATCATTGTCATCAATATCGGCTTCATGATGGCAAGATTCAGTCGTTATAATCCAGAAGATGATAGTCATGAACTGAATCCAACCAGCTTTCACCAGAATCGTCATTCAACTTTCAGCTCAAATCGACCTTCACTCCCAGCTAATCAAAACGCCTTTGGTGATGACAGCGATAGTGATGATGATCAACGTCGTAATAATGAGGAGAGTTCTTCAGAGAAGGATTTTGACGTTTATAAGGGTTGGTCATCTTTGCAAATCAAACAAAAGTTTCTCGAGCTAATCAAAAAATAAATTATTCTCATTTATTTCTTAAAAAACTAACCAGATTTCAATAATCAAGGCGTACGATATCAATCACTTTTAAATGATAAAAATGATGATGAATCGAATGATAATCTTAGAGAAAATAGCTCCCCAGATATAAATCAGTCTTACTTACCTGTCGACAAATCAACATCATCTGCTTTGAATCCTTATTTTTCAGAACCTCAATCTAAATCTAACTCTAAACTTAAGGCCCAAAATCTTAATAAATCAAACGACAGAGAATCCAAACCACAGACTTGGAAAAAGCGTTGGAGGTTTGGCGTCGTAGTCGCATTTATCACTTTGGTCATGTCAGTCCAATGCACTCTCTTGGCCTGTCATATTCAAATTCAGGATATCCTGATAAATTGGTTAAAGAAGATGATCACCTGCAATCTTTTGCTTTGTTATTAATCACAATTTCTTACTGGCTACTCAATCGTGAATTAGGCTAGGTGTGGCCATTTACTTCCTCTACCCACGTCAACCATTCATTTCCTATGAGGTCCCAATCAGCTTAAGCAAAAGCAACAATACCAACTTAGTATTTAGTGCCCGAAACCCAACCAACTTTTCTTTTAATGCCCAACTTGACATCGCATTGGATGGTCGCTCATCTTATTTACCGCTTCATCTTAGTAGCTTGGTTGTCGTCATTAATGATATTGGCTCCACAACTAACTCTGTTGTGATTGGAAAAGGAAATTTGGGTCATAGCATCACTCTAAAACCGAGCGGCTTGACTCGTCTCAATTTTGATATTCATTTTCAATATATGTTGGTCTTGCATCATTGCTCGCAAAAATCATTATTAAATATTAACAATTTTTTGAACTTGACAATTCAACAGAACTCCAACTTTCTCAGACGCATTGTGGCAAAATTGGCGCAAAGCTTGTGGTAATATTGCCGAATCCACTGCTAATGGTACAATCACCCGGCCAGCTTTGCAGCTTCAGGTCACTATAGCTTTTGATGTTTTAGGAATGATTGGTAACAAGTCGGATAGTGCTCCACTTAATGGAGTCTCTTGTCCTGTTGAACTACCAGCTGGAGCACCTTCATTCTAAAATCAATCATCATTTTCCCATCTTGATTCACTGATCAAGCTATTTCCTCAACAACTGCATGGACTTATCCTCAATTGAACATTAGCAAATCCCTTATTAGTATCCAGCCAAATGTTTGTTTTGTTTGATTTTTATTCAGAGAGCATTTGATTACCTGTATCTTCATAATGTTTATCGTAAACATCCTTTTTAGTAGTTTTAGTTTCTAATTTCTGAAGTGTAGCCTTGATTCATTTTTATCGTTATTTGTTTAGTGTGATAATTCTTCAATTGCAAGTTTTGTGATAAAATTTGTATTATACATTAGGATGTTTGCATTAGCAAATTCAAATTTATTTTATTTATCAAGAACACTTTGCTATTGAAACTTTTGAAGTGGAAAAGATATAATAAAAAAAAGCTTTTTTTGCACCTAAGGTTGTCAGAATTGGGTTCCAAGGTAGAACTCAACCTGATGGTGGTAATAAGATGATAGCTGTACAAATGACAACTCAAATCTACTGTTGAAAATTTTCTATCGTTTTCTGCAAAAACGCGAGACCCCTAAGGTAGTTTTGATTTAAGTCTTTGTTAGAAAGATTTCCTTTTTTTCATTGATTCAAACAAATAATAGAATAATAAAAAACTTATTCAATTTTTTTTAAAGTCAATAACATGTTTTTTTTCATGTTGATTTTCTTTAAAGAGAAAGACATTAATTTTTTTTAATTTTGAAAATAACAAATAATTTTCCAAAGCTATTATTAAGCCTACTCAGACTCAACAGAAAGCACCAAAATTTATTTGGGTATTTTGGCCCAAATGTCATATCAAAAAATCCACATCTTTTGCATAAGAATCCCAAACATGATAAAACTTTGAATGCTATTTTTTTAACAAAAAAAAAGGTCTAAACTTTGTAAAATTAATAAATTAGGTTTAGAATCAAAATGAATTCTGCTCCTGTAATTTAAAAGCTTGATTAGATCAAACACTTTCTTACCACACATCTTCAGCTGATCATCATCTTATTGTAATTTTATAATAAAAGAATAACACCCAAATAATTATCAGCTACATCAAGTAAAGACTCTGATCCTAATGTTAAAAATTCAGAACATCTTACAACATCTGACTATCTTGCGATAATAAAGAAGCTGAAATGAAAAAATAATTCCAAAATAAGTTTTGGCTCTTTTGACAATAATTCTCTGGAATGGGCCCATCATAAAAACAAGTGGGATTTAAGTTCATGGTAAATGTGGTTGAAAAATAATAATCAAATAATAGATTTGAGCTTATATAGAACAATATTAAATACAAATGAGATAATTATGCATATATATATATGGATTTTAAGAACTATTAATAACTCAACTGAAGCTAGAATTACCAATGAAGATTCTGTGAGGCTGTGTCTCAAAACCAGGGAACAAGCATAACATCAAAATACCATAAACAAATAGTAGAGGGAAATTCCCACAGAAAGTGACCTGAGCCAAGATAGCTCATGAATGCATTCAAAAGAAAGAGAAAAGTCACCTCTTTTCAAATATAAAACTCCCATAACCACAGGCCAAGGAATGACAAAGTTATTGTGAGTCTTTGCAATATCACCATATATTCAAAAAGGTCACAAATAAATTATAAGCCTTATTTCAATAGTATTAACTAAAACTAAATGACTAAAATTCAATAAAAAGGAATAAACTCTTTATTATATCAGAAAAAAATAAATAAACATGTGAAATAATTTACACCAATGAATTTCCCATCCAAAAAGACATATACAAGCCTTTGCTGCCATATCTGTAAACCTAATATCCACTGAAAGACCTGGAACTATGCACACTTATGATCAGTGCATATATTGATGTTTTTTAGCTCATATTGTTTGAAATACTAATGATAAATATATGAGACAAAATTAAAGGAACCACAAAATAACCATAAAAATACAGATATAAGATTTATTTAAAAAGCTATAAATAAAGCTATTACTAATGAAGAAAAACTGACCAAAAATAGAAATATGAATTGACCACTTAAAACAAAGTAAATATTCAGATGTTACTGGTTCATAAATTAAGAATTATGTAATTTGTATCATGATATTGAAGGTTTAACTGTATGAAATCATGTCTCAAAGTTTAAAATAGCAAATCTTGACAGAAAAGATGACTTAGAAGAAAAAGAATCATAAATAGAGTTTTGATGATGTAATAAAATCCTCTTGGGACCTTAGTAAGGGAGTATGAAGCTATTAGAATTTAATCTCCCAATTGTAATTTTGTGAACAACTTCAGAATTATTAATTACTCAAGTTAAATCATCAAAACAATCATTTTTGATCTTTAACTGTAATCTTAATTTAAGTTTAACAGTTTAATAAGATATAAAACTGGTTTATCTTGGTAATTTATGATTAAAGATAATTTAATTCATAAAAATAAATAATTTTTCAAGCTTATTATTTCAAAAAATTATACCTATAGTGATGATTTCAAAATATGACATAATAATGAGATAAAAAGGTTTAATAATGATTTAATCATCACTAAGCCTCAAAATAATGATCAGTTCCAGTGGCTAGCATTAGTAAACCTCTTCTATGAGGTATATGGCCCTTAGAAGGAAGGATCTTTACTATTAAAACACTTCTTCTTCCTCTCTTCCTCCCTCAGAAGCATCAAATCCAATAAAATATTAAATATAAAGGTATGTAATTCACTTTGTTTTTTCAGATAAAAATTCTATATTGTTAAAGACAGAATTTATAGCTTATCATAATAGCTTGAGCCTTTGCAATTATATTAATATTTTATTAAAATTAGTTCAATTTTCTTAAATTCTCTAATTCCATGTAAAAATAGTGAAAATTGTATTTCTCTCTATTTGTTTTGCTTTAACTAAGTTCTAAATAGGTTATAATTGATTCTTTAGGAGTAAGAAGTTTTAAAATTATTATATTAAGCTTTAAGAATAGGTTCTTTTCCTTTTAATATAATATTTCTCTCTCAATTTCTCTTTAAAATCATCTTTTATTAATCTAAATAGTATTTATATCAAATTATAACTTTAATATAAGTCATATTTTAGCTCTAAATTGTTATTTATTATTAAATAATTTTTTCAACCAATTATTATTTTTCTTGTAAAAATAATGATTTTCCATAAAATATTAATTTTATTTTATTATTTATTCTTTATGAATAATATCATATATTTTATACCATAATTACAATAATATTTTAGTTATTTTAGTTATTTTAAATCTTATTATTCAATATTTTTAGGAAATTAAGATTAAAATAAGTAAAATATTAGTACTTTTTACTTATTTTTTCATATTCAAACCTTACATTTTGGGGACTGGTCGTGTTTTTCCTTTAAAGCCCTTTTATAAAACATTAAAATTGGGTTTATAAAATAAAAAATTATATTCATAATCATGATTTGTATAATAACTCTATATTTATTGAGTTTAATAACTATGTAGGTGTTTGAAAAGTAATTTCATTGTTTTACACATGCTGTTTTATGTCCTTAAAATTGCACAACCTTGATTTGAGTGAATCTAAAAATTAAGTAAGATTTTTACTAAATTAAAAATATAAATTTATATTATTATTTAATTAAGAGAATATTATTATTCATTTATTTTTTTAAAAGATAAAAAATGAAAAAATTATTTTATTTCTTTTTTCTCATTTATTTTATCTTATAAAAAGATAAAAAAAACTTTTTACATGGAAATTTTCATATATTTTCCAAAATACACTTAAATTTATTTTTCTATTTTAATTTTTTTAAGAAATAAAACAGAGGAAAATCAATCCACTGTTGAAAGATTGGTTAAAGAAAATTGTGAAAGTGCTCCAACACTAATCCAAATTAGGAAAAGAGAACCCAAAAAATTGATTTTTCCAGGAACCACCATTCAGGACTTTAAAAAGGAGCACCTTCCTTAAGCTATAAAAAGGAATTTTTGAATACTTTTTGATATTTTTTCTTGCTATTTCTTACTATGACCACAAGGGGAGGTTCCCAATACTCCATCCAATAAGATGGAGGAAGACTCAGAAGTGAAAATAATTCCAAAAAAGGGCAAAGAAAGGGAAAAATCCCCAGTGGAACAGGATCCAAACAAGGAAGTTCCCTATCCCAAAGGCAAGTCATTGAGATGGCTATTATTTATGAACCAGAATTAAAACTAAGTATGAATACTTCAATTATAAATGAATCAAATTCAGAAGGCTCAGATTTGATTTATACTTGAGCCAATAAAAACAGTATTACACAGTGGAAAAAAACAAGGATTGGGAAAGGTTCCCCAAAATTTACAAATGAGTGATGAACTCCTGGCAAATTATCAAGAAATCCCTTAAAGAGGAGGAAATAGTGAGATTATCCAATAGATGGAATTCACTATAATAAAAACCTCAAATTAGAAATATCAAGTAAAATCACAAAATAAAGTGGGAGGCAAGAAAGGTAGAAGCCCCAGTAGCTTCTACCATAAAGTCTTAAGTCAACCAAGCTCCTCAAGAAGGGAAGAAGAAAGAGAAAAGTAGTTGCAAGAAACCATACTCACCCAACAACATGATGCCCATAATCCAAAAAGATTCCATAGAAAATGTTTTGAAAATTGCCAGATGGAGTTCAAGGACAAAGAGGAACAAAAAAAATGAGAAAACTATCTTTCCCAAAGAAATGATTTTATGTCCTGATGTTGTAAGTGCTGTAACAGAAATTAAAAAAATTCTCTCACATCTTAACAAAATCAAAATTATATTTCTATAATTGAATGAATAAATAAAAGTCTATTATCATTATTACAAATTGTTGTACAAAATAAGAAAGAAATAGAAAATATCAAATTTATGGTTGAAAATAATAAACAAAAGACTTTAATTGATAATGATCAAAAATTGATACAAGGAAAATAAAGAGTTGTATAAAACTATCACAGAAATTATAATCAAAGATTTTACAATCAATTATGACCATATTATTGATAATTTAATAAAAAAAATTAAATGAATTATCAATATCTGTTGAGAAATTTGAAGAAAATACTTCCTCACATCAAAAAATAATTTTGGAAAATGTAAAAAAAGTGATGTAGCAAGAATGAATCATAAAGATTAAATTAAAAATTGAATCAGACTAATTAATGATAAAATAGATTAGATAAATGAGGATAACTTAAATATTCCATAGTTATCAACTCCATTTTCACATATAAGAAGTCCTGCTAAGCCAAAATTAAAAACAACAAATAATTTTATGGAAGAATTAAGCAAAAATGACAATAATAAACTAATAATTAAAGAAGCGACTCAACTCAAAGAATGGCCAATATTTTTAGGAGAAGGTAAATATGATCATACTTCATTTACAAAACAATTGATATGCTACAGGAAGATGATTCCATACAAGATGAATTAATAACTTCAAAATTACACTCATTCTTTGGGAAGTCTAAAAAGGAATCATACTATGGCACCAGAAGTGCAAATGGCAAGAACACCTGGCCTTGATGGAGAAAAGAATGTCTCACCAAGTGGGGAGATAATTCCTGCAAGTATAAAATTGAGAATGCATTTTAGAATTCATTCTTTGACTAAGACAAGGAGAAACGTTTGACTTGGTTCCTAAAACAAGTTTAAAGATTGAATGCCCTATATCCATAAGTTTCACAAAGAATGATACATATGAAAACACTGTAGAAAGGTGGAGGAGAACTGGAAAATTCCCTAAGAGGTAGGTTCATAGAGAGATTTTTCACAGAAGAGTAAATTAATGCACTAGAAGATATTTTAAAAAGAGAAAATATTGGAAGGAAATTGAAGAAATTCAAAATGAAGAGTCCAAATAAACCAGTTATCAAAAAAAAGATAAGCAAAAAGAACCTTCCAAACCCAATAATAGCAATGAGAAAAGAAAATGACATAAATGTGGTGGTATTGGGAACTTAGCCAATAATTTCCTCAAAAAGTAAGAACCAACAAAATTGTGGAAACCTGTCACAGGGTATTTGGGGATAAAAAGAGTGGCCCGGAAATCAGTAATCAGGGAGCAAATTTAGAAGAATCCAAATAATTAAAGAAATAAGATTAAGATTAAATTTATTTAATGAGGGAAATGAATCTATAAAGATATGAAAATAAGAAACAAAGTAAATTTTCCAAAGAGAAAAACTAAGTCCTTTATCACTGTTTCAACCTTTCAGAAAGAGAAATGGAATTAGTAAAGGATATGACCAAAAAATATCTACTGAAAGGTGAGAAAAGAGGTGAAAATGACTGAATTGATAATATAAGTCTTAACTATCAATATGAAAGAAGATAAAACATAAAAATAAATCCTAGTAGATTAATTAATTTGTGGAAACCCCACCAAATATGAAAGAGAGGCGGGTATATATGACAAGTTGAGAGCTTGACTCCTTCAAAATGACAAATTCTCTGTATTTAATCCTTTAAGAAATGTAAACCTGGCCCAATGGGAAATGAACTGGGTTGAATGATCTCCCCAGGGTGTATGGTTGGAATACAGGCCTCTATGGAAAGAGGATTTACTTAATTGGTGTGGTTTCCAGGGTGGATTGATTTAGAATTGAAACTTGACAACTGATTTGGAAGTTCCTCTTTCATACTCCTTGAAATTACAACTAAAAGTATTCACTTGGAGGAATACTGCATACGTGAAATAAGAAAATGCTTTGATCAACAAGGTGATTGCTATTGATGAAACACTCTGAGCTTGCACTTTGATTAATCCTCCCCAAAATATTATGCCATGACAACTGCAAATTATTTTAGAATTTGAAACATGGTGCCTTTATTTGGGAACCATTTCCAGTAAAATAAATCTGAATAATGGTGTATAATACCATTTATGGCACTTTTGGTTATTGAAAGTAAAATTGACCCAAAAGGTTTCTGGAAGATGGCCTTAAAAAATATTGAATAATTATGGGTTTGATGGCTTCAGAGGCTGGATGGGTGTGTTGTAAAGGTTTGGATTCTTTGGCCAAAACTAGCCTGTACAGGATTAAAAGTTGATTTGTGAAAAAATGTGCAAATACAGTAACGAATCCCCAAATGGCCATTTGGCAATATTTTCCATATCTAATGGGAAAATGCAAAAAGCTTTATTTGAAGAACAGATAAATAAGGACAGCCTTTTGGGCTATATTTTACCTGTTGAATGGGAAATTCCCCATGGAAGAAAGTTTTCAAGAATGTCCTGATGACCATAGAATGCCAAAAAATTGAATTTGGACAATTTGGCCAAACTTCCATACATTACATATGACAGAAATATACCATAGATTTATCCAAGAGGGTGATTGTACATAGTTGGGACAATATCCCCCACCTTTAATAGTGAGCTTGTCAGCCTGTGACTCAAAACCAGAGCAGAAGCATGACAGCCAAATACCATACACCAATGGTAAAGCCAAGATACCACCAAAACATGGAGCTGAGCCAAATCAACTCAAAAGGTATCAAAAGAAAGAGGAAACCCACAAATTTCCAAATACACAAGTCCCATCATCATAGGACAAGGAAAACAAAGTTATTCCTGCTCAAAGTCGTTGCTGAGCATAAACCTTAGTTTTTTACCTCTCATCTGAAATCCAGAGGAAGAGGCTTAACCCCATCAAATGGGTATTAATATTTAATCTCTAAGCTAGGGCTATCCAGTGGTACTAGACAAATTGACCTAGCAACAGACCTACAGGAGTTATGGCCAAAATAAGGTCAAATAAGGGTGAATAAAATATTCATCTCTCATCTAACTTCTACAGTTTTAGTGTGAGATACCTAAAGTGGGGCCTTTTTGGAAATAGAACAATCAGGGCTATCTGATGGTGCCACTAATTTCCCCATATATCATCTTGAACAAACGTTATGGGCAAAATAAGCTCCATAAAGCTTATAAACAACTCATACATATGTACAAAAAACTTGTACATGGAATAACTTTGCCATATCGAATGAGGTACCATTGTGTAGAACACATCCAGGGGAACACAATGAACCAGCTTTGAGCTTGAGGTCTCAAAAACTGACAAAGGTATGGAAATTTTAAGGTCACACTCCCACAAATAGACCAATACAGCCTTACTATGGGATAATATCCCATAAGTATGATTATGAGGTGTTTAACAGATGAAAGAGCTTGTTTATGTTTCAATACCTCATAGTTTGGCCAATACTAGGGTCCTGTACAGCATTCTATGCGTAGTACTGTGGAACTCCTTTTGGTGTGGGATTGGATAAGGCAGTCCTTGAGGGGTAAATCACAGGTAAACAGTTTTGAATTGCTGAAATAATCCTGTAACCAAGGGTGCTAATGGTGTTTTAGCTGCCCCTCTGAATATACTAAACAATCTCCCTACAGAGCTCACAAATCAATATTTAAGATTGTGGCTTTACAACTAGAGAAGACTTCTCAGCAGTCTCTATCAGACCTATTCAATAATCAGACTAATGATAAAATAATAATAATTTTAAATAAATAAATTTGTGGGTGATTTCAAGATGATAAGATAATAATTGAGTAGATAAATAATAGATATAATAGTACTGAGTGGTGATTTTAAGTTGTTTTCTTTGTTGAAGGTATTTTTTTTAATGGATAATAGCTCAATATGAGAAAATTTAGTAATAGTGATAGGATAATAATATTGTTTGATATTTTAAATAAGTGTAATTGGTAAATAATTTTGATAATATGTTAAATATATATTTTGTGATAATAATAATAGTGATATGGATTTTCTTCTAGTGAGAAGAGTATAATATAAATATTTTGTTGAGTATGAGTATTTCACTAATAGATGAATTTATAATATAGGCAGACCTACTGTTAACTACAGCTATATATAAATCACTTTTAATGTAATGTAATAATAATAATAATAATTTCTAGATCAACCTACTAGTAAGGGATGAATAGTTATTCTCCTTCTTGGTATATAAATAATTGGATTCATTAATGGGGAGAAGAGGAGAAAATGAGAGAGAGAGGCCTCCTTTTATGTTGTGAGAAGTACCCATGGGCTCTCCATGTAAAGTTTTATTCTTGCCCTTGAGATAATCTTGCTGGTGTAGATTTATGAAACAAAAGTCAGATGACCTGTCTGTTATACTGCATTAGTAATCTTGCACAGCCTTGAGAAATTATTGCTAGTGTGTAAAATTGGGAATGGTATCATATGACTGAGATATTTTCACCATTTGTTTGGTCAAAATGAAGGTTGAGATGTTTTTCTTGGTGGGGATTTTGATAAGAATATCAGGTGACTTCTCTTTTGCACTGCTTTAGTCAGCTTGCACAGCCTTGAGGAATTAATGCTGGTGAGTAAGGATGAAGATGGTGTCATGTGAATAAGCCAATGTATAAATTGTTTGTAAGATTTATTTAGTTCCAGGTGATTATGCTGTGTAATGTGGGGATATCCTCTTGAGTTTTAATTCTTGATTACTGTAATTGCTGTGTACTTTACAGTTTAGTGTATTTTCCTTGCATGCAGCTAGTTGAATTTCAATTAAGTTGAATTTTAATAATACTGTGGCTGTGTAATGTCTAGATCTTATGCATGTGGACTGCATAAGTCTTATTTGGGTTCCTGTATTGTTGTGTAATTTTTAAGTTTTTAGTGGATTTTCATGTATTGAATTGGATTTGATACTGTCAGATGATCCTTGTGTCACATGACCTGTATTTTATTTTGATGTATTGGATTCTCAGTAATATAATCTTTCTGATGGATTTAGAGTGGATATGATGTTACAATGTTACTTTTCCCATGTAATGTTGAGTTTTCTGTATGTATTAAGCCTATTAGTGATCATGTAAGCCTTATATGTAAGTTTTATTGTGTAACTCCATAAGATTGGACTCCTCTATTGTTCATTTAATTATAGAAGTATATTGAATATTCCAATTGTGAATGCTAAAATCTTCCATTCCTCCCTACTGTTGATGTTATTCCTGGGTTTTTTGTGATTTTAAGCATGTCCTTTGAGGGGTGATTTCCTGAATTAGTCATTGGGATCTTGATTTTCCAGCTTTTAATTTCCAAAAAATTTCTTGAAACTGGTAAAAAGGTATGGAATACCACAGTACATGTCAGAAGAGGGCTATGTGGTCCCCAGATGAAAATTTTCACCCTGTATTGGTGAAAACTGCCCAGATGTGGTTTCAAAAGCACATCTGAGCCCAATACGGGCTATAAAGGCCTTTTGAAAACCAGAAGCTAGTCTTTGGAAGTGAAAAATCTTCACTTCCTCCACTTCCTCCACGTGGAAAGGTGTAGAAGACTTTTTAACCCAAGTTTAGGATAAAAGGGGGCCTTTTCTCCACCCAAAAAGGTTTCCTAATCCTGCTCTTGAATTACTATGTAGTACAATTGTCAAAAACAGATATACTCTTGGAAAATAATCAGGTCATACTTTAAACTTTAGTATTTTAGCTCTTATTATAGTAACCCAACTGGTAAGACTGCACCCAGGGCTTTCAACAGCACTCACCACTGCTATTTTATAATAGTAAAGCCCTATAAATTTTATTTTAAACCTCTATTATCTTTAACTCAACCTTTCTTTAATTGATTTTACCATGTCACAGTCATAGTTAAGGTTGTAAATAGCCCTATTACACCCTCATCATAGACTCAGCCTGACAGAGCTCCTGAGCACTAATACAAGGTAGAGCCTGTTGGGGCTAATTGGAAAGGGTTTGAGAAAGGGATTCAAAGAGAAGTGATTTAAAGAGATAAGAATTGAAAACTAATATCAAGATTGATTTAGGATGTGGAGATTTCTTTATCTTCTTTTATAATTGGCTTTTGTACTTGATGAAAAAACCTTTTTAGTGACTTATGATAATTTAATGAATTGAAATTGTGAAATGACAAAAAGACAGTTTAAAATAAAGGGTGAAACAGAAATAAAATAGAAGAAACACATAAAGCCAAAAGAAGCTTGAGGAGGCTCCAATATTTGTTACAGATTTGAATTGGCTGAGGAACTGGAAAAGGAGATTTATTCCAGGTCCTCACAGATTGACCGAGGTGATGTTTTTACAGATTTTAGACCCCTCAGGGAAGTGAACACCAAGAGGGGAGCTTACATTTGGTAATTACCACTCTTTCCAATCCCCAAAACATCTTTCAATGAAGGATTGACTTGCAAAGCCATAGAAGAAAATTCATTTGAAACTGCCTGCATTAATGAATAAACATGACCTATGTGATAACAAGTAATACTACTTTAGTTGATTATAAATAAAGAATGTTTTAATAATTTAATGATTTATTAAATATAAACAAGTCACACTTCCTCATGATGAAGAATTGATTACCCATGAAGAGGAATTTATTTTCCATGATGAGTATTTGATTAAGAATGATGCATAATTGATTAAATACAATGGGGAATTTACAAAAAATGATGAGTAATTTATTATGAAAGATTAATACTTCATTTTTATTATCCCTTATTGGGAATTTACCACCCACACTGAGGAATTAATTACCAATAATAACGTATTGATTGAATAGTTTAAATTGAATAAAGAATTCATGGCTTATATTAAATAAGCCATGAATGGTTTAAATTACTTAAACCATGAAATGATTTAAATTAATCATACCATGAATGATTTCCATTAAACAAACCATAAATTATGTATAGTAAATACAAAATCAATTATTTCTACTAAATACACCATGACTGGTTTATCTTACATAAACCATGACTGGTTTATATTAAATAAACCATGACTGGTTTATATTACATAAAACATGACTGTTTTATATTACATAAACCAGGACTGGTTTATATTCCATAAACCAGGACTGGTTTATATTCCATAAACCATGACTTATTTAGATTGCATGAACCATGACTGGTTTATATTACATGAACCATGACTAGTTTGTATTGCATAAATTGTGAGCCTTTGAGATATGAACACATATCCAAAAAGGTCACAAGAAAAATTCTATAATAATTATACTTATAATGATCTTAAAGCTAGTGAAAATACCATAAATAGGTAAAAAATCTGAATTAACTCAGAATCTGATGAGTAAATATTGGAAAAAAATAACACCATTAGATTCCTCATGGTAACATACACATATGTCATTTTTTTGGCATAACTGAAAAGTTAATAATTGCTGAAGAATAAGTAATAATACCCTAAAACAGACAGAAAATCTTATTTATCCCAGAAACCAATGAAGAAACATGTAAAATAAATTGTACTATTGGATTCCCCAGAAAATAATACACATAAAAAAGCTATATGAAAATTCTCTAAAGACAATACTTAAGGAATTAAGCTGAATATATGCACTTTTTTGGTCAATGCATATATTCATGGTTTTTAGCTAATATCATTTGAAATACACATGATAGAGAGTTTAAAAAAAATAAAGTCACCAATTAATTACTGCAGGAACATAGAAATTAACCTTATTTCACAAGTTATGAACAAGGTTATAACTTGTAAGGGTTTATTGAACAAAATCACTGGAGCTGTTGACCAATTTGTTGTGAAAGTGGATATTCAGATTCTACTAGCTCATAAGTGAGGAATGATGTTGTGAGCCTTTGAGATATGACCACATACCCAATAAGGTCACAAAAAATACTCAGAATAATTATACCTTTAATATAATTATATTAAAAGTACTTAGAATAATTATACATTAAAAATAATTACTTAAATATACAAAAAATACCATAAATTGGTACAAAAATTGGTTTAACTTAAAACCAATGAATCAACATGTAAAATAAATTATACCATTAGATTCCCCATGGTAAAATACACATATACCATTTTTATGGCATATCTGTAAAGTCAATACTTAATGAATTATAAGGTATAATACCTTATAAAAACCATAAAACCTTATTTATCTCAGAAACTAATGAAACAACATGTGAAATAAATTGTACCAGTGGATTCCCCACAAACATCCACACATAAAACAGTTAATAAGTTAATTTCCAAAGTTAATACTTAAGGAATTAACCTGAATATATGCACTTTTTTGGTCAACGCATATATTCAAGGATCATAGCTAATATCTCTTAAACTATACATGATAGAATAATGAACCAAAAAAAAAGTTACCACGTAATTACTGTAAGAACACAGATATGAACTTTATTTTACAAATTATAAACAAGGTTAAAACTTATAATGAAATATTGATAAAAATCAACAGAGCTGTTGACCACTTTGTTGTGAAAGTGTTCCAAACTTAAAAAAAAGTATACAGTTGGATTCTACTAGTTCATTCGTGAAGAATGATGTAATTTTCATTATTAAATTCAGGGTATAACCCCCTGAAATCAAGGTTTGAAGTTTAAAATATTGAATTTCGACAGAAAAGATGAGTTACAAGAAAAATCATCAAAATTAGAGTTTTGATGATGTAATGAAAAGCTCTTGGAAGCATAATAAGGTTATGCCAGGCTATCAGAATTCACTATCTGAATTGCTGTAGCGTGTAAATCCTAAACGTTATTGAGGATCGAAGTTTGAGCTTAATTTGAGCAGTTATGATCACTCACAGTAACCTTAATTTAGGTTTAACAGTCTTAAGAGTAATAGAATTGGTGAATACTATTAGTTTATGATTGAAACTAATAAGATCCACGAAATTTGGGGTTCTGCCAAGCCTCTGATGTCATCAACTTTAGAGTTATAGTGATAACTCTAAATAATGGTGTAATAATGATGTAATCATCTCCAAACCTTAAAATATTGATCAATTCCAGTGGATATGATCAGTAAACGTCTACTAGAAGCCTGTTGGACTCTAGGAGGGAGGTATTTACTATAAATAGAGCTCTTTTTACTCTATTTTCCCCTCAGACGCATCAAAAACATTAAATCAATTAAATCAAAGGTAATTTCTTTTTTCTTTATATATAAAACTATTATATTATTAAAGACCAAAGTCCACCTTGTTATAATAATCCATTTTGACGTGATTAAATCATTTATTTAATTGTTTTTGTTAAAAATCTCTCTAAAAACTCATTTCCACGTAAAAATCCAGAATAATTTGTAATTTTCTTTATTTTTATTGTAAATACAATTTAAAAAGGTTGTATTTATATTTTTTGGCGTAAAATATTTCAAAATTATTATATTAAGTGTTAAAAGTAGGTTATTTTTTCTTATTATAATAATTTCTCTATTATTACTCTCTTAATAATTCTTTAATTAATATAAATAGTATTTATATTAATTCATAACTTTAATATTTGTAATATTATTGTTATTAATTGTTTTTTATTGATAAAAAGCAATTTTTTACGCCTTTATTATTTGTTGGTAACAATGATAAAGAGCTTTTTAAATATATTAATATATTTATTTATTATATTATATCTTCACAATATAAGTTATATTATTATATTTATTTAATAATATAATTATTTTACGCCATAATAATAATAATTATTTATTATTATTATATTTTTAATCTTATTTATTCAATTCATAAGGACATTCAGAGTACAATAAGTAATAAATTAGTAATTTTTACTTATTGTTTCATAGTCAAACCTTACATTTGGGGGCCTGGCCGTGATATTTACTTAAAAGACCTTTAAAAAGATTCTAATTGGGTTTATCCGATAACAAATTATATTTATAATCATAAAATTATATAATAATTTTATATTTTATTGATTTTAAAAGCTATTGAGGCATTTGGAAAGCAATTGTACTGTCTTACACGTGGTTTTTCACATCCTTAGACTTGCAAGAACTTTCTTTGAGTGACTCTAGTGATTAAAACAGATAATTTAAAAATTAAAAATAATTTTTTTTATAATTTAATTTTGTAAAAGAATCATATTCATTTTTTATTTTATTCTTTAAAAATAAAAATATAAAAAACATTAAAAAATATTAAAAAAAATTTAAAAACCAATAAAAAAGTTATTTTTATTCATTTTTATTTATTTCTTTATTCATTTCAATTATTTAAAGATATATAAGCAATTTCTACGTGGAAAATTGCCATATCTTTCCAAAACATAACACTTCTTATAAAAAGACTTATATTTATTTGACTTTTTTAGTGTTTGAAGATAACCCAACAGAAGACAACCAAACTACTGTTGAGAGATTGGTGGAAGAAACTTGTCAAAGTTCTCCAACACCAGTTATCACCAAAAGAAAGAAAGCTAAGAAATTAGACTTTCCAGGACCCACCATTCAAGACTCTGAAGGTGAGCACCTCTTTTATAATTGCCATAAAAAGAACTTTTATTCTAAAATACTTTTATTTTTTGAATTATGACTACCAGAAGAGGTTCCCAATACTCCATCCAATCAGATGGAGCTGGACTCAGAGGTAGAACTGATCCCTCAAAAGGGAAAAGAAAGGGAAATATCCCCAGTGGAACAGAATCCACACAAGGAAGTGCTTTATCCCAAAGGCAAGTCCCAGAAATGCCCATGATATCTGAGCCTGAATTGGAACTAAGTATGAATAACTCAAATAGGTACAAATCACATTCAGAGGGCTCAAATAGACATCTACATGAGCCAGTACAAGCAGTATTACACAGTGTACAAGGACAAAGATTGGGAAATGCTGCCTCAAATACACCAAGGAGTGATGAACTCCTGGAACATCCTGAAAAAGTTCCTCAAAGAGGAGGAGATAGTGAAATACTCCAATGGATGGAATCCACTGTCATCCACACCTCAAATCAAAAAAATCAAGGATTACCACGCCAAAAAGAGGGAGGCAACCAAGGAAGAAGCCCCAGTAGCTTCTACCAGCAAGCCCCAAGCCAGCCCACTTCCCCAAGAAGGGAAGAAGAACAAGAAAAAGCATTGGAGGAAACCATATTCCCCAAGCTACAGGATCCCAAGAATTCAAAAGGATGCCATGGACAATGTTTTCAACATGGCCAGAACCTTGATGGAATTCAAGGACAAGGAAGAGCAAAGAATGAGACAACCTCATTTCCCAAAGAAATAACCTTGTCCAAAGATGTTGTAAATACTTCAACAGAAATTAAAAATAGTATATTACCTCTAAAAGAAATTAAAGATAGTTTATTATCACTACAAGAAATAAATAACAATTTATCTTCTTTAACAAAAATTGTTGTGCAAAACAAGAAAGAAATTGACAACATGAAGTTTATTGTTGAAAATAATAAACCAAAGAATTTAATTGACAATACTCAAAAATTAATACAAGGACAACATGAATTGTATAAATACATAAAAGACATCAAAGACAAAACTTTGACAATCAATTATGATGTGAGTATTGACAATCTTACAGAAAGATTAAATAAATTAAGTATTTCTGTAGAAAAATTTGAAGAAAAGACTTCATAACACCAAAAATTACTTTTGGACCATGTGGAACAAAGTGATTAAGCAAGAATGCATCTGAAAGATGATATTCAGAGTGAAATAAGGCTTATTACTGAAAAAATGGACAAAATTAATGAGGCTAATTTAAATATGCCAAAGTTATCAACACCATTTTCTCATATAAGAAGCCCTGTTAAAACAAAAGAGGAATTATCAAATACTTTCATAACAGACTTGAGTTACCAAGATAATAACCAAGTCTTAATGAAGGAAGCACCTCAATTGAAGTTTTGGCCAACATTCACAGGAGAAGGTGAATATGACCACATGTCATTTATTAAAACAATTGACATGTTACAAGAAGACTATGCCATACCAGATGAATTAATCACTCCAAGATTACATTCACTGTTTGAGAAATCTGCAAAAAGATGGTATTATGGCATAAGACAAACAAATGGTAAAAATACCTGGTCTTGGTGGAAACAAGAAATAATCACCAAGTGGGCAAATGATGCCTGGAGGTATAAGATAGAAAATGCATTTGAAAACTCTTTCTTTGACCCAGAGAAAGACAAACCTTTAACTTGGTTCTTGAAACAAGTTGAAAGGCTTAATGCACTGTACCCAGAAATGTCACAAAAGATGGTGCACATGAAAATACTTAAAAAATGTGGAGGGGAACTAGAACATGCCCTAAGAAGCAGGTGTATAGAACCATGCTCCACAGAGGAGTATATAAATGCACTAGAAGATATAGTGACAAGAACAAAAATTGGCAGGACTTGGAAAAAATTGGACATTAAAAGCCCAAATAAACCATTTATCAAAAAAGATAAACCAAAAGAATCCTTTAAGCCCAATACATCCAACAATAATGAGCGAATAAAATGCCATAAATGTGGAGGTATTGGACACTTAGCCAATAATTGCCTCAAAAAAGCAAAAATTAATGAAATTGTGGAAACAGAAAACCACAATGACAAAGAAGAGGAATCAGACTCTGAAAAAGAGACAGAAGAGTCAGAAAGCTCTGAAAGTGATGAAATCAATATAATTAATGCACAAATTAATAATATTGATATAATTTATGAAGTACTGGATGTTAATTCAAACTTACCACAAGTTGGAACATCTGACACAAACCTGACAAACATACAAGATGCCAAAATGTATAGAACCAAACCTGCAAGAGGAATGGGATATACAGCTGGAAAATCAAGTATTAGCATTGTTATGGTTGATCACCAAGAAGGAAAAGTTAACTTGAATACAGGAGCATATTGCACTTGTGTTGGCAAAAGTTATTTAAAAACCATTGTCCCAAACTGGCAAGAAAAACGTATGCCAATACAAGGTGTCAAATTTAGTAGTGCAAGTGAGAGCATGAAGCCCCTTGGAATAATTGATTTAACACTAATTTTTCCTCATCCCTCACAATGTGTCAGAATTAAAGTAGAGTTTGTAGTAATGGACAACTGTACTAGTAATCATTTCATACTTGGGAATGACTACTTATCAATCTATGGTATAGATATCTCCAACCAACAAGATAGATATTTTACCATACGAGATAACAAAAGACAAAAGTTTGGCTTCTTAAACAACAAAAAACAAATCACAGTTATTAAGAAGGAAGAAAAAATTCCAGAAAAGGAACTTTTTATATCTGAACAACTTAAAGAAGCAGAATTCAATCAAGAATTAACAGAAAAAATGAAAGAAAAATTGATTGACCTCTTATTTAAGTATAAAAATGCCTTTGCAACTGACAAGGAGCCACTAGGTGCCATAATTGGACATGAAGTGGATATAATTCTTAATGTAGAAAAGCCTTACCCACCTTTATTAAGAAGATCTGCTTATCCAGCCAGCCCAAGAGCTAGAGAAGCCTTAGAAGTGCACATTAAAGAATTAATGGACCTTGGAGTACTAAGAAAGGTTGGACATAATGAACAAAAAGAGGTTACTACACCTGTCATTATAACTTGGCATAATGGAAAATCAAGGATGGTAGGAGACTTCAGAGCCCTGAACACCTATACCATTCCAGACAGATATCCAATACCTAGAATCCATGAGACATTGACCCAATTGTCACAAGCTAAGTTCATCACAGCTATGGATGCTCTTAAGGGTTTTCATCAAAATGTCTTAACAGACAATGCCAAGAAACTACTAAGAATAATAGTCCATTGTGGAATTTTTGAATACTTAAGAATGCCATTTGGGATAAAAAATGCACCTTCCCATTATCAAAGAATGATGAATACCATATTCCCTGAAGAATTATCAGAAGGATGGTTAATTATCTATATTGATGATATAATAATTTGCTCAGAAACTTGGGAAAATCACCTTACAAGACTAGAAAGGGTACTACAAAAAATAGTCCAAGTGAATATGAAAATTTCCTTGAAAAAGTTTCATTTTGCATATAGTGAATTAAAAGCACTAGGACATGTTGTATCTGGACTTAGTCTAGGCATAGACAAAAATAAAGTAGCAGCAGTACTACTCAAACCAATGCCTCAAACCAAAAAAGAAATGCAATAATTTTTAGGATTTGCTGGTTACTATAGACAGCATATAAAGGACTTTGCAAAAATTGCCAAATCCTTATATAAATTATGTGACCAACAAACAGCTTATGAAATGACTGAAGAAATGGTCAAGGCATATGAAGAATTGAAAAATTCACTAACAAATGCCCCATTTCTTCTAATGCCAGATTGGAAACTACCTTTCAAACTATACATTGATGCTTGTGGAGAAGGATTAGGTGCTGCACTTCACCAAACACAAATTATCAATGATAAACCAGTGGAAGGACCAATTTGTTTCATTTCAAGGCAAATAAAGCC
This sequence comes from Austropuccinia psidii, assembly GCA_023105745.1. Lineage (NCBI taxonomy): Eukaryota > Fungi > Basidiomycota > Pucciniomycetes > Pucciniales > Sphaerophragmiaceae > Austropuccinia > Austropuccinia psidii. Next base: position 56,961,673 of record JALGQZ010000006.1, read on the forward strand.
AACAGAAGCAAGGTATGGAGCAAGCCAAATGGAATGCTTATGCCTAGTGTGGGCTTTAGAAAAACTGCATTATTATTTGGATGGCACAGTATTTGATGTAATCACAGACTGTAATGCTGTGAAATCACTATTAAATATGAAGACTCCAAATAGACATATGCTGAGATGGCAAATTGCTATCCAAGAATATAGAGGAAATATGACTATTGTACATAAATCTGGAAATATTCATAAAAATGCAGATGGTCTTAGCAGATGGGCTTTAGCAAATACCCCTGACAATCCAGCATGGGTACCACAAGAAGAGCACCATATAGAAGGAATATGTGTCACAGACATAGGCACAGAAGTCTTTAACTAAGTTAAAGAAAGCTATAAGACAGACAAAAATTGCCATATCTTAAGCCAACTTCTAATGAAAGACTGCAAAGATCCATCACTTTCATCAAAACTAGATGAAATATGGAAAAAGGCATATGATGAAGGAAGATTCCACCTCCTTGATGGAATCCTTTACCATAGAACAAAACACACATGTGTTATGGCCTTAACAGATAGAACACTAATAAACACTATTTTACATGAGTGTCATGATAGTGTTGCATCTGGACATCTCTCAGAAGATAGGACACTAGAGAGGGTGAAAACCTGCTCTTGGTGGCCAAATTGGAAGAAAGATGTTGCAGAGTACTGCCAAACCTGTGACAGATGTCAAAAAGCCAACAAAGCCACAGGAAAGAGATTTGGAATGATGATCCAAATCCAAGAACCAAAATCCCCATGGGAAATAGTTCATATGGATTGGGTAACAGCACTACCTCCAGGAGGAGACAGGAGCTATAATGCATGTCTAGTATTAGTTGACAGGTACAGTAAAACTCCCATGTTCTTACCATGTCATAAAGATGACACAGCTATGGATACAGCCATAATGATATGGAATAAAGTCATTAGCCACACAGGCTTATTCCAAGATATTATAAGTGACAGAGACCCAAAGTTCACTTCAGCATTATGGACAAATCTCCATAACTTATTTGGGACAAAGCTATCATTCTCAACAGCTTACCATCCCCAAACTGATGGTTTAGCAGAAAGAATGATACAGACCTTAGAGGACATGATCAGAAGATTCTGTGCTTATGGGCTAGAATTCAAAGATTCTGATGGTTTTACCCATGATTGGTGTACACTAATACCAGCACTTGAACTGGCATATAAGACATCAATCCATTCTTCTACTGGCAAAACACCAGCATAGCTAGAGAAAGGTTGGAATCCAAGACTTCCTTATGATACCCTCAAAAAGGACTTAGTGGACATACATCCAACAGCAAGCAGCTTTAAGATAATGCTTGACAAAGCAAGACACCATGCAAACAGATGCCTGCAAGATTCTTTCAAATATGCAAAAGAAAGATGGGACAAAAGTCATAAACCACCTGACTTCAAAATAGGAGATTTGGTATTAGTATCAACTCTTAACTTTAATAACATAAAAGGACCAAAGAAATTGAAAGATTCCTTTGCAGGACTATTTATGGTAAAAGCACTTCATGGACCCAATGCTGTACAATTGGAACTCACAGGTGATTTAATGAATAAACACCCAACTTTCCCTGTAAGTCTTATAAAACCTTACAGCTCAAGTGACAAAGAATTATTTCCACTAAGAAATAAACCCCCACTTGAAATTCCCCCTTTGGAAGAAGGAGAAGAAAAATGAATTGTAAAAGTCCTTAAAGAAAGAAGGACAAGAAACAAAAAAGAAAGAGAATACCTTGTAAGGTATAGAAATCCAACTCAAGAAGATGAATGGCTACTTGAGAAGGATATAACAAATGCAGATAAACTACTAAGGAGGTTTAGACATGAAAGAAAACCTAAAGAATAATAAAATCAAGCATTATTGAGCTTCAAGACTGATAAAGTCTAATGAAGAGGTAGGACAGTGGATGATACCCTAATCACACATATCAGATTGTGGTACAATCTTTTTTGGTGGTAGGGAATGTGAGCCTTTGAGATATGACCACATACCCAATAAGGTCACAAGAGAGACTCAGAATAATTATACCTTTAATATAATTATATTAAAAGTACTTAGAATAATTATACATTAAAAATAATTACTTAAATATACAAAAAATACCATAAATTGGTACAAAAATTGGTTTAACTTAAAAACCAATGAATCAACATGTAAAATAAATTATACCATTGGATTCCCCATGGTAAAATACACATATACCATTTTTATGGCATATCTGTAAAGTCAATACTTAATGAATTATAAGGTATAATACCTTATAAAAACCATAAAACCTTATTTATCTCAGAAACTAATGAAACAACATGTGAAATAAATTGTACCAGTGGATTCCCCACAAAGGTCCACACATAAAACAATTAATAATCTAATTTCCAAAGTTAATACTTAAGGAATTAACCTGAATATATGCACTTTTTTGGTCAACGCATATATTCAAGGATCATAGCTAATATCTCTTAAACTATACATGATAGAATGATGAACCAAAAACAAAGTTACCACGTAATTACTGTAGGAACACAGATATGAACTTTATTTTAAAAATTATAAACAAGGTTAAAACTTATAATGAAATATTGATAAAAATCAACAGAGCTGTTGACCACTTTGTTGTGAAAGTGTTCCAAACTTAGAAAAACGTATACAGTTGGATTCTACTAGTTCATTCGTGAATAATGATGTAATGTTTATTATTAAATTCAGGGTATAACCCCCTGAAATCAAGGTTTGAAGTTTAAAATATTGAATTTTGACAGAAGAGATGAGTTACAAGAAAAATTATCAAAATTAGAGTTTTGATGATGTAATGAAAAGCTCTTGGAAGCATAATAAGGTTATGCCAGGCTATCAGAATTCACTCTCTGAATTTCTGTAGCGTGTAAATCCTAAAAGTTATTGAGGATCGAAGTTTGAGCTTAATTTGAGCAGTTATGATCACTCACAGTAACCTTAATTTAAGTTTAACAGTCTTAAGAGTGATAAAATTGGTGAATACTATTAGTTTATGATCAAAACTAATAAAATCCACGAAATTTGGGGTTCTTCCAAGCCTCTGATGTCATCAACTTTAGAGTTATAGTGATAACTCTAAATAATGGTGTAATAATGATGTAATATGGTTTGATAATGATGTAATCATCTCCAAACCTTAAAATATTGATCAATTACAGTGGATATGATCAGTACACGTCTACTAGAAGCCTGTTGGACTCTAGGAGGGAGGTATTTACTATAAATAGAGCTCTTTTTACTCTATTTTCCCCTCAGATGCATCAAAAACATTAAATCAATTAAATCAAAGGTAATTTCTTTATTCTTTATATATAAAACTATTATATTATTAAAGACAAAAGTCCACCTTGTTATAATAATCCATTTTGATGTGATTAAATCATTTATTTAATTGTTTTTGTTAAAAATCTCTCTAAAAACTCATTTCCACGTAAAAATCCAGAATAATTTGTAATTTTCTTTATTTTTATTGTAAATACAATTTAAAAAGGTTGTATTTATATTCTTTGGCGTAAAATATTTCAAAATTATTATATTAAGTGTTAAAAGTAGGTTATTTTCTCTTATTATAATAATTTCTCTATTATTACTCTCTTAATAATTCTTTAATTAATATAAATAGTATTTATATTAATTCATAACTTTAATATTAGTAATATTATTGTTATCAATCGTTTTTTATTAATAAAAAGCAATTTTTTACGCCTTTATTATTTGTTGGTAACAATAATAAAGAGCTTTTTAAATATATTAATTATTTTATATTAATATATTTATTTATTATATTATATTTATTTAATAATATAATTATTTTACGCCATAATAATAATAATTATTTATTATTATTATATTTTTAATCTTATTTATTCAATTCATAAGGACATTCAGAGTACAATAAGTAATAAATTAGTAATTTTTACTTATTGTTTCATAGTCAAACCTTACAGATGTAATTTTTACTATAGTATTCAAGGTATAACCCCTTGAAATAAAGGTTTGAAGTTTAAAATATTGAATTTTGGCAGAAAAGATCAGTTACAACAAAAATCATCAAAAAGAGAGTTTTGATGATGTAATTAAATGCTCTTGGAATGTTAATGAGAACATTCCAAGCTATCAGAATAGCTTTAGCATGTCTAACGTAAAAGGTATTAATGATCAAGATCTAAGCTTAAAATTGATCATCTATGATCACTCACTGTAATCTTATTTTAAGTTTAACAGTCATATTAGTGATAAAACTGGTGAATACTATTAGAATATGATTAATACTAATAAAATCCACGAAGTTTAGGCTTCTTCCAAGCCTATGATGTCATTAAACCTAGAGTTATAGTGATAACTCTAAATAATGGCGTAATTATGAGATAAGATGGTTTGATCATGACGTAATCATCACTAAACCTTAAAAGAACTGAGAATTTGCAGTGGATACTATCAGTACCCATTTAAAAGAAGCCTACTGGACTCTAGAAGGGAGTTATTTACCATAAATAGGCCTCTTTTTACTCTATTTTCCCCTCAGACACATACAAACAATTAAACAATTAAATCAAAAAGGTAAAATATTTCTTTCTTCATATCTTGATGTCTTATATTATCAAAGACAAAAAGCTATCTTTATTATAATCATCATTTTTGATTTTATTACCTCAATTGTACTCCTGTTTTGTTATAAATCTCTTAAAAATCTTATTTCCACGTAAAATCAAAAAAATTTGGAATTTCTTTTATTTTTATTTTTAAATACAATTAAAATAAGTTTTATTTACATTATTTGGTGTAAATCCTTCCAAAATTATTATATTAAGAATTAAAAGTAGGTTATTTTCCCTTATTATAATAATTTATCTCTATTATTACTATTAATAATTCTTCCATTAATATAAATAGTATTTATATCAATATATAGCCTTAATATAAGTAATATTGTAGTTATTAATTGTTTTTTATTAATAAAGAACAGTTTTTTATGCCTTCATTATTTGTTTGTAACAATAATAAAGAGCTTTTAAATATATTAACTATCAAGTATTAATATATTTATTTATTATATTATTTTTATGCCATAATTATAATAATTCTTTCTTATTATAATTATTTTTATTATATCTATTCTATTTAAAGGAAATTCAGAGTACGATAAGTAAAATATTAGTAATTTTGACTTATGGTTTCATAGTCAAAACTTACATTTGGGGGCCTGGCCATGATCTTTAATTAAAAGACCTTTAAAAAGATTGTAATTGGGTTTATCCAACAATAAAGTCTATTTATGGCCATAAGATTATATAATAAATTTAAATTTATTGATTTTAAAAGTTATTGAGGCATTTGGAAAGAAATTGTACTGTCTTACACATAGTTTTTGTCACAGCCATGGAGGCAGGGGCATTTCCAATCATCATCAGCAAATCATTATATCATGGATACCCTTCAAAACCCAATCAGCAAGGGGGTTTCATTCAACAATTCACCCAATACGGTTTTCATACCTCAATACAGTTCCATACAGGCAAGACTCAAATACAGGATTCACCAAATACAGGCCTGTCATCAATACAGGCACAAATACCTGTATTGACTGTATCACCTGTAGTGGATTCACCAATACAGGATTCAATCTCACATCCAACTTCTTCTAGCATACAGGCCAGTATCTCAACACTCAAACTCCAAGGCTGGTATTTCTCACATATACCAGCCCCTCTTCACCCACCTGGGGGTTTTTCCCCCAGTTAATTAAAATAGTTTATTTATTATTTAATATTATTTTATTCTCACTTTTGGAATATTATTTTATTACTTATCAAGTTCGTCTTAGCCTTCCCTCACCTGTTCAGTAGAGTCCTGGTGGCCATATCCTTATTAATTCCTTTTCTCTTTTCTGAACAGGTTGAAACAGTGACTCAGGATTACTTAGTGGTTGGCTCTCTATTTATTACTTATTGTCAGCCTGTGACTCAAAACCAGAGCACAAGCATGACAGCCAAAATACCATAAACCAATGGTATAGCCAAAATACCACCAAAACATGGAGCTGAGCCAAATAAGCTCAAAAGGTATCAGAAGAAAGAGGAAACTCACCTTTTTCTGAAAATATAAGTCCCATCACCATAGGACAAGAAATAACAAAGTTATTCCTGCTCAAAGTTATTGCTGAGCATAAACCTTAATTTTCACCTCTCATCTAAAATCTAGAAGGAGAGGCTTAACCCCATCAAATGGGTACTCAAAATGAAGCTCTAAGCCAGGGCTATTCAATGGTACCAGCTAAACTGAGCTAGCACCAGTATTACTTGAGTTATGGTCAAATTCAGACCAAATAAGGGTGAACAAAACATTCACCTCTCATCTACCTTTTACAGTTTTAGTGTGAGATACCTGAAGTGGGGTATTTTTGGAAAGAGCACAATCAGGGCTATCTGATGGTGCCATCCTTTTCCTCATAACTCAACTACAACAGAAGTTATTGGCTAAACAAGCTTAATACAGCTTTTGACCAGACCACGCCAATGTACAAAAATACTTGTACATGGGATAACTTTGTCATATTTAATGATAACCATGTCAAGTTGGGCACCATTGTGTAGCGCTCATACAGAGCTATTCAATGAACCAACTTTGAGCTTGATATCTCAAAACCTGACAGAGTTATGACCATTTTAAGGTCAAAATCCCACCTGCTGTCAGATACAGCCTTACCATGGGATAATATCCCATAACCATGAATATGAGGTGTCAAATAGACGAAGAAGCATGTTTTTACTTCAATACCTCATATGTCAGTCAATACTGGGGTCCCATACAGTTTCTGTACAGCATTCTACGCGTCATACACGTCAGAATCAGGCTGTGAGGTCCCCAGATGAACGTTTTCACCCTGTATTGGTGAAAACTTCCCAGATGTGGTTTCAAAACCACATCTGAGCCCAATACAGGGTATACAGGCTGTTTGCAAACCACAAGCCTGTCATAGAGAGTGAAAAATCTTCACTTCCTCTACGTGGAAAGGTCTAGCAGCCTTTCCACCTCAATTTTAGGATAAAAGGAGGGCTTTTCACAGCCAAAAGCCTTTCCTCATCCTGCTCTTGAATAACCTACGTAGTAAACTGTCAAAAACAGTTTTACTCTTGGTTAAATAATCAGGTATAATTATAATCTTTAATTATTGTAGACTTTATTATTGTAATCCAACAGATAAAGCCTGCACCCAGGGTTCTCAATAGCGCTCACCACCACTATTTCTCAATAGTAGAACCCTTTTATCTCATTATAAACCTTTATAAACCTTTTTTAAATCATTTTCTGTCGTGTGACATACACAGTTAAAGTTGTAATTAGCCTAGTTATACCTTTATCATAGTATCATCCTGAGATTTTGGGGGCCTGGCCGTGTTTTTGACTTTTTTTGGACCTTACAAGTAAGTCTTTTCTCTTTTTTATGACTTATTAACACATTGTTTTATCCTTTTTAGGCGTAATTTCTATTTAAATATATATATTTTATATATTTTTACCTTTTTTTTATATACTCATATCATAAGAGTATTTTTTACGTGGTTAACACCCACAGTAATTTATTATTTTTGGCGTGTTTTGCATATAAAAACACATAAGCCACTAATAAAGTCCTGTATTCTTGACTGAATAAGGACACCTCTGACTGAAAAACCATCAGTTTAGGCGTGGTCAAGTGTATTGTTAATTCAATAACACTTGTATACAAACCACTTTTACAGAATACACTTGCAAACCACAAGTGTATCTGAGGGATACTGACACACCAACAGTGTGACAGGACACCATAAGCTGTATTTTTGACGTGAAATTGTTAATTCAATTACACTGTCATTATACAAGGGCATACTGTAATAATATACAAGCCCAGAGGCCATTCTTAGACGTGCAAAACCAGCCTTTTAAGAAGTCTTAACTGACATAAGCCCTCTTTTTCCTGTTTTGATTCAGTGGAAGAAAACTACATCCCACTTGAAGCCCAGTCACAGGCCAACACACCAGTGACACCCTCAGAACCAGAGGGCAGCAAGGGTAAAGGAAAAAGGCTTAGTGAAGGCCTCATTGAAGCCAAGAAGTGGACACCAATAGCCACTCAGAGGAGTAGAAAACCACAAAACTCTGCTTCAATACAAGGTAAACCAAGAGCAGGAATGTGTCACAGGGGCTCTTTGAAGTGAAGAGGGCCTGGCACTCAGTAAACTGGGACTCACTTATGGAGGGCTCAAAGATAAGATAAGAAGAGATACACTTAAGAGTGTTAAAGATGAATTGCTAAAGAATAAATATAAGAAAAAGCAGCAACAAAAGATAAGAGTAAAAGAATAGAAGAGCCAACCACAAACAAGTCCAAGTCCACTGTTTCAACCTGTCAGAATGGAAAGAGAAGGGTTAATAAGGATATGGCCACCCAACTCATACTGTACAGGCAAAGAGAGAAATGCAAAGACTAACTTAAGATTAAATAATTATAATACCCAAAATAAGGATAAGAATAATTATAAAATAATAAGTAAACTAAATTAATTAACTGGGGAAAAGTCCCCAGGGGGAAGAAAGAGGGGCTGGTATATGTGAGAATCACCAGCCCTGATCCACAGGAAGAGTTTTCATGAGAATCTTTGATGATTGAATTGAGTCTGGCCAATACAGGTCCTGTACAGCTGTACAGAACCTGTACAAGAGGTGTGGTGTATTTGAGTGATCATAGAGTTTCATACTGGTGTATTGAAACTGTATTGGGTGAATCCAACCTGTACAGGTATTGACAGGCTGTATTGATGTATCAAGCTGTATGCATGTTTCAGAATGAAGATTGCTGAAACTGAATGCTGATACAAATGCTGGATGTGCTGATTTGAGGTGTCTGAGTGGGTGTGTGAATGAATACCCTTACCTCTGATGAGTGGTTGTTACAGTATCCCCCTCTTGAAACTGGTGGGCTCCTGAACACCATAATACCCTGCCATTGCTGAGTGGCATCTCACTACCCCACACAATGCTATGAAAAGTTTTCTTTGACCATTATCTCGAAATCCTTCTCCATCTCTTCTCTGTCAAATAAATTTATTTCCCCCTTATTTAACTTTGAGTAAATACCCCACTTCGAACTGATCTGTCTTCTGATTTCAACAACTGACGTCCTTGGGGCGTGGCCTTGGGTTGTATCCCAAAATGATGGCCACTGAGCTCTTGTGCTCAAAAAATGGTGCCAGATGAGTATATGAAGTGTACTCATCTGGCCAGCCCAATCAGAGAAAGTGATGGTGACAAGAATTCAGGGGTCTTGTCCCCAATGGCCTTCAAAATACCTCAACCAGCCCTTTATGGTGATTTTGGGCTGGTGCCTTCTCTATGGGGGATCTTGAGGATCCTTGACTTTATGGCCATTTTGGCCTTTTGTTTGGGTCCTTAGTGCCTTTGGGTGAAATGTGATTCATGGCCAATTCTGGCCTTTTCTTGGGTCCTTGGTGTTTTGGGGTGATTTTGGGTTCATGGCCATTTTTGGCCTTTTCTTGAAATCTGGGCTTTTTTGGCCCCTATGGGCCTTTTGGGTAAATTGGGGTCTTGTGGTCCGCGGGCCGTGGGGGCTACAGGAGGCCCCCAGGGCCAAAATGAGCCCCTGGGCCCAAATTTGCTGGGGACCCAGGGGTACCATGGGACCTTGATTGGCCCAAAAAAGAATTTTCACCTTATATGGCCTGGACCCATTGGTGGGGTCCAGGACCACCAAGAACTTGGCCTCCCCCAAACTTGCAGGGGAGGCCCCCCATGCTGATTGCAGCCCCTAAAGGGGCCTTGGACCTTGACATTGAGAGGTTTTGAGGGGGGCCATGATTGACTTGTGGCCCAATTCCCTTGAGGTCAAACTTTTGATTTGACGTGGACTTGACGATTTGGGTGGAGTGAAATCCAGTGTCTTGTTCCTGTTTATGGTTTGTTTGACTCCTATTCATGCTCTTATAACAACTAATAAATGAGATAACATAATAAGGGACCCTCCCAATACGTGATTTGGAAGGGGATGCTGCTTTAAAGAAATGAAAGAAAGAAATTATATGAGTAAAGAAAGAAAAGAAAAGAAAATAAATAAGAGAAAATGAGAGTAAAGAAAGAACTAAAGAAAAACTCCTGATGGTTGGTCCTTCTTGTGGTGAGTTGCTTGATTCTGGCCAAAAAAGTGTCTGAAAAGTGAAAACCAAGCATTTTGATGCTCACAGAGTGGCCAAGGTGATGTTTTACAAGAAGTAGAACCCTCAGGGATGCATACCAGGAGATGGAACTTACTTTCATAACTTCCACTCCCCAGCAAGCACCATAAGACTGAAATAAATTGCCATAAATGCCTTCTGAAATGAATTGCCATAAATGACTACTGAAATGAATTGCCGTAAATGACTTGAAGTAATGAATGTCTTGAATTATGATGATTGGCATAAAATGAAATGATAATAAAGAAAGAAATCAAAACATAAAGAAAGAAAGAAAACATTTGGCCATATCTTGATAAGGTCCAAATGGAGGGTATTGATGTTGTATGTTTCCTGAACCTGTCCAAAGAATTGACAAGTGCTCACAAAGTGGCCAAGGTGATGCTTACAACAACATATGGGTAGAATACCCCCTTAAAGGTGCATGCCAGGAGAGGAACATACTTTCATAACTTCTTCCCCCCACCAAGCACCACAAAATCAAACTCTTGTGGTATTTGGACCAGGCTTGTCTGGATACAATGAGTGGAAATCCTTGACAAGGTCTGGTGAGTTGGTAAGGTTGGAAGCTGGTTCCCAAGTGGTTCTTTCTGGGTCTTCACTGAATCCTTTCCACTCTACAAGATACCATAATTTACCTCTTTTGAGTTTTGAGTCCAGAATCTGAGCCACTTCCCATTCTTCTTGCTCTTCCACTAAAACTGGTGGTGGCGGCAATTGATGACGATTTGGGATAGTTGAATGCTTGACTGGTTCTAATAAGGACACATGGAGTACAGGGTGAACTGTCTTCCATTGCTGAGGCAACTTGAGGTGATATGCATGGCTGCCAATCTTCTTGAGAACTTCAAAGGGTCCCAACCATCTTTCTGATAATTTCTTGGTGGGTCTTGTTGTCTTGATGTTCTTGGAAGCTAGCCATACTTTGTCCCCAGGTTGGAAATCAGGTGGAATTGCCCTATTTCTATCTGCATACTTCTTGAATCTCCTTATTGCTGACTCTAATTCTTCTTTGACAACTTGCTGTACTGATTGGAGTTTTGTTGATAACTTTCCAGCAGGTGAGTCTTGAGAAATATGGATTGAGTCAAAGCTGGGATTTCTTCCATAAATGGTGAAAAAAGGTGATTGCTTTGTTGATGAATGTTCTGCATTATTATAGGCAAATTCAGCCAGAGGGAGCCAGGTGTACCAGTCATCTTGATGATAGCTGACATACATCTGAAGATACTGTTATAGAATCTGATTTACCCTCTCTGTCTGTCCATCTGTTTCAGGATGAAAAGAAGTTGAAAGATCTCTTGATATCTTGAGCTGCTGAAACAATTGAGTCCAAAATGATGAAACAAATAAAGATCCTCTATCACTGACAATACTGACTGGAAGGCCATGCTTGGAAAATACATGACTAATGAGGATTTGAGCTAAATCCAGAGCAGTGATTGTGCCATAAGTTGGAATGAAGATTGCCATTTTTGAGAATCTGTCCACAACTACTAAAATTGAATCAAAGTTGTTGGACAGTGGCAATTGAGTGATAAAGTCCATTGATAATGAATTCCAAGGACCAGACGGAATTGAAAGAGGCTTGAGTAATCCAAACTTCTTGTGATGAATGTTCTTGTTTCTTGAACATTGCTGACATGAGGACACATAGTCCTTGATGAATTGATTCATGCCAGCCCAATAAAAATCCCTCTTGATGAGCTTGAGGGTCTTCTCCTGGCCAGGATGGCCAGCCAATGGTGAGTCATGACGCTTTTGAAGAATATTGAGTTGAAGTTCTTCATTGCTTGGGATTACCACTCTATCTTTGAATAATAATAACTTGGCTTGAGGTTCAAGAGAATAATCTGGAACTGATTCACCTCTTGCTAGTTGCTTGAGTATTTCTTTGTAGTCCTTGTCTTGCCATACTTCTTTTTGAATCTTGTCAACTAAATCTGAGAAAGTTTCCACGTTGATTGAGAAGAATCTTGACTCTTGAATTCCATCTTGCTTAAGTACTTGATGAAAATTCTGAGGATTCTTGCTGATGAAGTCCACCCCCCTCTCTGGGTACACGTCGTCCCGACGTGACAAGGCATCTGGTAAAGTGGCCAGCCTGCCTGGGCGGTAAGTAATAGTGAAATGAAATTCTGAGAGAAATTCAGCCCAACGGGCCTGACGACGAGTAAGAACTTTGGAAGACATGAAATATTGCAAGGAAGAGTGGTCTGTCAAGACCTCAAAAGGATTGGAAAGAGAAAGAAGAAATGCTCTCCAGCGCTTGAGAGCCCAAACTATGCCAAGGAGTTCCTTGTCATGAATTTCATAGTTGAGTTCAGCTGGTAAGAGCTTGCGACTATTAAATGCAATGGGATGCTTTCCAGAGTCATTCACCTGACTCAGTACGGCACCCAACGCATAATCAGAAGCATCAGTCTCTACTATAGTAGGTAGAGAAGGATTAAAGTGGGATAAGATAGGAGCAGAGGTGAAAGCTTCTTTGAGTGCTTGAAACTGACTAAGAGCTTCCTCATTGAAGATGAAAGGAGAATCTTTTTTAAGGAGGGAAGTGAGAGAAGTGATTTTTTTAGAATAATTTTTAATGAAACGTCGATAAAAATTGGCAAAGCCAAGGAAAGATTGAAGGGCCTTGATGTTTTTGGGCTGAGGCCAATTGAGGATTTGCTGAACTTTTGAAGAATCCATCTTGAGGCCATCACTTGAAACAACATAGCCCAAGTATTCCACACTTGAGGCATGGAATACACACTTGGAGGCTTTGGCAAACAGATTATTGTCCCTCAGTCTTTGGAGGACAGAGGCCACATGTTTGACATGTTCCTCCTCAGAACTGGAAAAGACCATAATATCATCTAGATAAACCACAACAAACACATCCAGAAAATCTGCAAAAATATCATTTACTAGATTTTGGAAAGAAGCAGGAGCATTGGTCAACCCAGATGGCATGACCAAATACTCATAACTGCCATATTTGGTTCTAAAGGCAGTTAAGTGCTCATCCCCCTCTTTGATTCTCAGAAGGTTATATGCACCACGCAAATCTATCTTGGAGAAGATAGTGGAACCGTTGAATACGGTAAGGAGCTGGTTCATAGGAGGAACAGGGTATCTGTTCTTCCTAGTGACAGCATTGAGTTTGCGGTAGTCAACACACAAACGAAGACCTCCATCCTTTTTCTTGACAAAAAGGACAGGTGCTCCTGTTAAAGAGGAGCTTGGTCTAATGAGACCTTTCTCTACATTCTCTGAAATGTAGGCCCGCAGTGTTTCTGACTCTTGATTTGATAATGAGTAGATAACACCAATTGGAGGTAGAAGACCCTCCAATTCGATATGGTGATCACAGGCACGGTGTGGAGGAAGTTTCTCTGCTTTCACCTTGGAGAATACATGCAAATATTGGTGATAAGCAGGAGGAACAACCTTCAGCACAGTTTCAATTTCTTCTGGCTCTTCCTCCTCATCCCACTGCTCCTCCAGGGATGCATGAAAAGATAAGGGAGGAAGGTCCATATCCCCTTGGAAGAGATGAAGTGAAGATATGGCAACATCTTCTCCAACATCCTTTATCTCTTTGAAGACTTCATCTCTTGATGGAAGTAATGACTGAGAGGGAATTATGGAAGGGATATGGACAGAAGAAGGGATGGAAGGTGTCTTAAGTTCACCAGCCAGAGCAACACTGTTGACAGCAGTGGCTAAGTCATTACTAGTAGAAGGAATAATACCACTAGAATCCTTATGATTAGAATCATAGGTGATCAATCCATTTTTCCAATCAATAATGGGATTGAAATGGTAAAGGAAATCATAGCCCAATATCAGGTCTTCTCCTTTGGGTGAATCTATGATAAAGAAATCCCATTCAAAGCTTGGGAAGGAAGGCAAGTCAACTACCCACTTGGTATAATGGGTGATGAACAAGGCAGGGGATTCATTAGAATCCAAAATGAAAAGAGGAATCTTTTCAGGGAGCTCTGACAAAGTCAATGAGTACTTGAGAACAAAATTCTTTGCAATAAAAGAGTTTGTAGCACCAGAATCAATGAGAATACTATAAAAAATATCAGAGACAGAAGAGAAAATAAGAAACCTCAAAGATTTCTTGACACTAGTATTCAGAGTGCACAATTGTGCTCTTGAAGGAAATAAGTGAGAACCATTGAACACATCATGATCCCCACTCAGGCTTTTCCCTGCTTGCTAGGGAAGCCTCCTGATGATGACCCAGGCTTGTTCTGAGGTCTCTTGAAGCATTTTTCAATTGGGTGCTTGCCACCACAATAAGTACACAACCCTGCTTGAATCCTCCTCTCCTTTTCAGAACCGATTAATTTATTGTCCTTATTGAGGAGAGCAGCATGGGGTTTCTCCTTTGAAGATTGAAATTGCTTGCCCTTCTTATTCTTCTTCTGATGAGGCCTCTTTTGAAATGAGTTTCGAGGAGGCCTAGACTGATTGGATCCACTGACTGGAGGCTTCTTTTCTTGATTGCCACCCTTTTCCTTTTGCCTCTCATGATATATTGTGTCTAATTCTAAAGTGACATCCATAAGTTCTTGAAGAGTATCAAAAGTTCCAGGGTGAGAAGCCAACTGATCCAATAATCTTGATGCCAATCCTCTTCTGTAAACATGGAATCTTGATGCCAATCCTCTTTTGTAAACATGGATATAAGCTCTTTCCCCCCAATCTCCAATTCTTGACATTAAGCTTCTGAAATATGCTATTTACAAGGAAACATGACCACTTTCCTTCATCCTCAAATTGTCCAACTCTTGTTCAGCTTTCCTGACTTCATTGGGGTCACCAAACAGAGTGAATAATTGAGATTCAAACAATGGCCAATTATTGAGGAGGTAGGAAGGGTCTTCATTGGAAATATTTGAGAGGTAAGGCTCAATCCATTTGCCAGCTCTACCAGTAAGAAAAGAAGTTGAGTACAAAACCTTCTTCCTGTCAGAGAAGAAGTTTGCTGGATCATTATGGAAAATTAATTGCCAGGATTGGATAAATCCTCTCAACTTATGAGCTTGAGTACCATCAAAAGAATCAGGTGCCTTCATGGATGGAGTCTTGAAAGCAGGGGCTTTGGAATTGTCCCTGGGGGCAACTGCTTGAGTGAGTTGTCCCATGAATTGAGTCATCTGCTCCATCATCTTGAGGAGACTTGGATCAGTTTGAGAGACAAGAGGTTGACTAGAAAGGGCTAGATTAGAACCCTGAGGCACCTCTGGAGCATTTGCCAAGGCATCTGCCACTTCAGTTTCCCCAGAATCTTCCTCTTCCACAGACTCTTCCCCCTCTTCATCTTCAACTTCCCCTAATTTTGCTCTTGCACCTTCAGACATGCCAGGGTAGCCACCCAAAAGTCCAGAAAAGGATCTTGAGCTTCTAGATTTCATTCCACCTCTTCTTGAGGGTGCTGCTCGTTCCATTGGTGGTCCTCTGTCCAAATTTGCACTCAGTTGATGAACTGATGGTGTGCGGTCAAGAGGAGCCCTTGCTGTAGGAGTGAGAACAGCTGGAATTTTCTGGGATCTAGTATTCTTTGCTGGGGGGCTATGCTGAACTGGCATTATGAAAAGATTTAAAATAACTTGATGGTATTAATAAGAATAATCAGGCTTGGCCAAATCAATCACAATAAAATCTTGATGAATCTTGAGGAATCAAATTCAATCAACAGTCAAATAAATTCAATCAATCAACAATCAATTCAATCAAATATCAATAATCTTGAGGAAATCAATAATCAATCAATAAGTGTCTTCAATATGAAATCGGGTCTTGAGGAATCAATCAATCAGTTCAAAATCTTCAGAAATCAATTCAATATCTTGATGAGTCAAATCAAATCAATAATCAAAATCAATTCTTGAGGATCAATCAATATCTTGAGAGTTCAAAGTGAATAAATCCAATAAATCCTGAATCAATAACCCAAATGAATCCCAATGAATAATCCAATCAAATAACCAATCAATTACTCCTGAATAAGACCTGAATAAAAACACAGAAAAAATTGATTGATAAAAATAAAATGAAGTGATGAAATGGTCAGCAATGATTAAGAAAGGAAAAAGAATCAATTTTCATAAGAATGAAATGAATGAGATGAAAATTGATGAGAGAGAAAATTTCATAGAAAATCATAAAATCATGAAAAGGTCATAATTGATGAATGAGAGGAAATGAATATAAATGAATGAAAAGAAAGAATCAAATATGAGTTAATTAATTTAATGTCACAGGGGCTCTTTGAAGTGAAGAGGGCCTGGCACTCAGTAAACTGGGACTCACTTATGGAGGGCTCAAAGATAAGATAAGAAGAGATACACTTACGAGTGTTAAAGATGAATTGCTAAAGAATAAATATAAGAAAAAGCAGCAACAAAAGATAAGAGTAAAAGAATAGAAGAGCCAACCACAAACAAGTCCAAGTCCACTGTTTCAACCTGTCAGAATGGAAAGAGAAGGGTTAATAAGGATATGGCCACCCAACTCATACTGTACAGGCAAAGAGAGAAATGCAAAGACTAACTTAAGATTAGATAATTATAATACCCAAAATAAGGATAAGAATAATTATAAAATAATAAATAAACTAAATTAATTAACTGGGGAAAAGTCCCCAGGGGGAAGAAAGAGGGGCTGGTATATGTGAGAATCACCAGCCCTGATCCAGAGGAAGAGTTTTCATGAGAATCTTTGATGATTGAATTGAGTCTGGCCAATACAGGTCCTGTACAGCTGTACAGAACCTGTACAAGAGGTGTGGTGTATTTGAGTGATCATACAGTTTCATACTGGTGTATTGAAACTGTATTGGGTGAATCCAACCTGTACAGGTATTGACAGGCTGTATTGATGTATCAAGCTGTATGCATGTTTCAGAATGAAGATTGCTGAAACTGAATGCTGATACAAATGCTGGATGTGCTGATTTGAGGTGTCTGAGTGGGTGTGTGAATGAATACCCTTACCTCTGATGAGTGGTTGTTACAGAATGTCTAGAACCAGAAGACCTGAAAGAAGACACATTGGACACAGTGGTGGATGGCAAAACAATGAGGGAGATAATATCAACCTTGCCATTCACATTCCAATTCAACAGAAACCTCAAACCAGAGGACTGGAAGGATATGGATCAAGTTCTTCAAATCCACCAGCTCCTCAAAGATTTGTTTCAATGGAGCATGGACAACAAGAGGTTCAACCTAGCAACTCACTGGGCAGAACTGGGATCAAGTTGCCAGAAGATCTGTCTCAAAGAGATATACTTCAAGGACCTTATGGTAATCACCAAGGGTTGGAACCCTACCAGGCAGCACAGACTCCTGGAGGCAAGGGCACAGAGGATAAGGGAGAACCAAGCCACTATCCAAGCTATAGAAGAACAGTTAACCCAGACAGGGCCTACTCAGATTCCTTCAGGTTCACAAGGAGCAAGCCAAATCAGCTCTCCAGTGGCTTCAAACCATTCAGAAACCATCAGATCAGTGGCCAAGAGTCACCATTCTTCACAATTCCAGGAAGTTTCCAGGAGAAGACAAGGCAACAAGGGCAAGAACAAAGCCTCCTTCAACCAGAGGAGGAAAGAGTCAGACCCCATGATCCAGAAGCTGTTAGATTTGGTAAAAGAAGTACACAAGAACCAGAAGTAGTTGTAAACCACTCTAGAATCAGTAGTCCCAGTAATAGAAACATTACCCCCACTCAGACTGAAAATAACATTATCACATCTGAGAGCAACATCAACAGTGACACACTGTGGTTGCAAATGTCCCAATATGCTGAGCAATCTGCAAAGCAGGCTGCAGAATTTGCAGCTGCCCAAGAGAGGATGAGAAAAACTCAAGCCTCATTGGAGCAGATAGTTAAAAACCTTCAGGAAGGATATGCTCAACTGAGCAAAGCCTCTGAAGAAACCAACAAGAGACTGAATCAAGTCTCTGACGAACAACACCATAGCAGCAGGGACAGGGAGTGTCTGAACCAAGACATCAACAAATTGTTTGATGCCTACCATAGCTTAAAGCCCCAACCACAAGGCCAAGCTATGGAGAACCCATATCAACCAGAGGACATCAAACCAGATGCCATGATGTTGAATAAGGCAAGATCTCCATCACAATACCAGGATGGAGATGGCATGTCTTATTCAGAGAAGGAAGCCTTGAAACAGCTTCCTGAGGCCTCAAACTGGCCCAAATTCTCTGGATCAGGAGAATATGATCATATGGAACTCATAGATTATATTGATGGACTCTTCATTGATGTACCCAGCATACCAGATTACTGGATTACTGCTAGACTGAATACTGCATTTAAAGGTCATGCAAGTATATGGTACACAGAAATGAAAGAAATCCATGGCAGAAGAAATTGGCCATGGTGGAAGAGTCAAATAATCCAAAAGTACAGTAATGGAACTTGGATATGGCAAAAGACCATGTCATTTGAAAATGACAAATACTCTGTGGACAAAGATCCATATGAGTGGTGTCTCAGACAGTCTAAAAGACTTAAAGCCATTGATCCTCAGATGAACATCCAGATGAGGAATCACAAACTTCTGACACAACTGCCAGGAGAACTAGAGCATGCAGTGAAATGCAGATGCAACCAAAATTGCACTCTAGATGACATAGCCAATACCTTACAAGACATAAGGAAAAGGACTAATATAGGGAAATTCACCCCATATAGAAGCAATAGTTTCAAAGAGAAACAACCTTTCAGGGTAGAGTTTAAAGACAAACCCAGAGAAAGAGTGGCAGAAGTGGCAAAGAAGAAGAATTCTTGTCACAATTGTGGTTCAACAGACCACTATGCCAACAACTGTCCAAAAGCAAAGAAGAAAGTCTATGCTATAGAAAAAGTCCCTGAAGAAGCACCTCCAACAGAGGATTCTGAATCAGACTCTATGGGAGATGCCATCAGAGAACTATCTGATGATGATCAAGACCCAAGAAAGGAACTTCTAGTGGAATACCAAGAGGAAACCCCATTGGAAATCCAGGATATACAGTTGGAAGCAGGCATGCCACAGGATACTGCCAACAAGAACTTGTGCAAACACACACAAGATGCACAAAAAGTCCTGGTTACACCAACCAAAGGAATGGCATATATACATGGAACAGCCACAAAAATGACTGTATGTATTGACAATGCTCAGCACCCACTGATCATTGACAGTGGAGCACATTGCTCCATAGTGGCCAGAAATTATCTGGATAGCCACTTCCCAAACTGGGAAAAACAGCTCTTGCCCACTAAGGCAAAGAACTTTAAGAGTGCATCTGGAAAGATGACCTCTATTGGGACAATTATCCAAGAGATAATTATACCCCACAGAAAAGGTAATATCAGACTCAACCCAGAGTTTGTAGTGCTTGAAGATGCCCACATCCAAGGGTTTTTACTGGGAACAGATTACCAGAGGATGTATGGCATAGATATTTACAATAGTAAAAATAGGCATATTACCATTGGTACTAACAAGGAAAAGAAATTTTCTCTTGATATATACCAGATATCTTCTCAGGACCCACTTGAAGAACTTCTGAAAGAATTCAGAGAGGGACAGTTTAGCACTACCCTCACCAGTAAACAAAAGCTAAGTTTACTGAAGATGCTGAGGAAGAATAGACCAGCATTTGCTATTGGTGAAGAACCATTAGGCAAGATCAAAGGCCATTATATAGAACTATATCTGGATGTAGAAAGGCCTTATCCACCCATGTTAAGGAGACCTCCTTACCCAGAAAGTCTGGAGACCAGGAAAGAGATTGAGAAACATATCAATGAACTCCTGGACATGGATGTCATTAGGAAGATTGGACATAATGAAACAGTGGAAATCACCACTCCTGTCTTAATCACCTGGAATGATGGCAAGTCTAGATTGTGTGGAGATTTCAGAGCCCTGAATAACTACACAAAAGCAGACAGGTACCCTATACCAAGGATACCTCATGCCTTGGATAAGCTAGCCAAAGCCAAATACATAACCAAGATGGATTGTATGAAAGGTTTCCACCAAAATAGAGTTAAACCAAACTCCATGAAGTTGCTCAGAATAATATGCCATATGGGCATATATGAGTACACCAGGATGCCATTTGGCATCAAGAATGCACCAGCCCACTTCCAAAGGATGATGGACACCATATTTCAAGAAGAAATAATGGAAGGCTGGATGGTAGTGTATATTGATGATATCATTATATACTCAGAGACATGGGAAGACCATGTACAATACATAGACAGAGTGCTAAGTAAATGTACACCCATCAATCTGAAAATTTCACTTAAAAAGTGTAATTTTGGCCAACAAGAGCTACTAGCTCTAGGACACAAAGTCTCAGGCCTTAGTCTGGCAATTGACCAGAACAAAGTAGCAGCAGTACTGCAAAAGCCAGTACCAAAGAACATCAAAGAGATGCAATCTTTCCTTGGATTTGCTAGCTACTATAGAAACCACATCAAAAACTTTGCCCACATAACTAGTAGTTTATATAAGTTATGCTCAAAGGATGTAGTTTTTGAAATAACCAAGGAAAGGAGGGATGCATATGAGAGGATCAAATATGAACTCACAAATGCACCTGTGCTCATCTTGCCTGACTTTGAACTACCATTCAAGTTATATATAGATGCAGCATGCAGCCAAGGCTTGGGAGCAGCCCTTCACCAAAGACAAATTGTGGATGGTGAACCAAGAGAAGGTGTAATATGTTACATCTCCAGGCAGCTGAAAGATTCAGAAGCCAGGTATGGGGCCACCCAGACAGAATGTCTATGTCTAGTCTGGGCACTAGAAAAACTCCATTATTATTTGGAGGGTGCAGTCTTTGAAGTCTACACAGACTGCACAGCCTTGAAGTCTTTACTAAACATGAAGACTACTAATAGACACATGCTGAGATGGCAAATAGCCATCCAGGAGTATAGAGGGAACATGACCATCATATACAAGGAAGGTAAAAGCCATACCAATGCAGATGGCCTTAGCAGATGGCCACTGGACAATGTCAAAAGCAATCCAGCTTATGACCCTGAAGTTGCTGCAAAAATTCCTATCCATTTTATGGAAATAAATAGGAAGAAAAACTTCAGATTCTCTGAATGGGCACCAGGTAGTGGCACCCTTGACAGTGGAAACACTGATTCAGAAGGGACAGAAACCCCCATACTGGGAATAAGTTCCTCAGAATTGCACAATGAATTTTTCAATGCAGTACTGAAATCTTATGCTAAACACAAACAGTGTAGCATACTACTCCAACTCCTTCAACAAAAATACAGGAGCCCAGAGCTGGAAACCCAGCTGGAGGAACCCTGGTTGAGGGCCTATAGGGACAATAAATTCTTCCTTATAGATGGCCTGATTTATCACAGAGAAAAGCACACCAGTGCACTCACAGTGATAGACAGAGACCACATCTCTTTAATCCTGCAGGAATGCCATGACTGCCCCTACATGGGACACATGAGTGAGGACAGGACTAAAGAAAGGGTAGCAAGCACAGCTTGGTGGCCCAAGTGGGAACAAGAGTTGAGTGAATACATCAACACTTGTGAAAGATGCCAAAAGGAAAATAGAAAACATGGGAAAAAATATGGGTTGCTTCAACACATAGAAGAACCCAAACACCCATGGGAAACCATCAACATGGACTGGGTCACAGGACTTGTCCCAGGAGGCAAAGAAAACTACAATGCCTGCCTAATCATAGTTGATAGGTTCAGCAAGAGCATGAGATGTCTACCATGCCATAAAGAGGACACAGCCATGGAAACTGCTCTGTTATTTTGGAATAACATCATATCCACCTGTGGAGTCCCTAAGATCATAATTAGTGACAGGGACCCAAAATTCACATCTAAATTTTGGACCAATTTATATGACATGCTTGGCACCAAGCTTGCTTTTTCCACAGCTTACCATCCACAAACAGATGGCCTAGCTGAGAGGATGATCCAAACAATGGAGGACATCCTCAGGAGGTTCTGTGCCTATGGCATGGAATACAAGGACCATGAGGGATACACCCATGATTGGGTCACCCTCTTACCAGCAGTCCAACTGGCTTATAATACAAGCCAGCACTCTACCACAGGGAAAATACCTGCACTGGAAGAGAAAGGGTGGAATCCCCTGTTACCTGTGGATCACTTGAAGAAAAATCTTCTGACCATCCACCCCACAGCCAAAGACTTCCATGATATGTGGAAGAAAGCCTGTGATACTGCTGCCAAATGCATAGCTGAGGCAAAAGAGTATAATAAGCAAAGGTGGGACAAATCACATATGGAACCTGACTTCAAGGAAGGGGACCAGGTGTTAGTGTCTACACTGAACTTTACCAATCTCAAAGGACCCAAGAAAATGAGAGACTCATTTGTAGGGCCCTTCACTATCATTAAGTTGATAGGGAAGAATGCAGTAGAGGTCAAGCTCACTGAGGAGTTTTCTAGGAAACACCCAGTCTTTCCAGTAAGCCTGGTCAAACCATACTTCCAAACAGAGGAGGATAAATTCCCCTCCAGGAAGACAAACATCACTCCACCAGAAATAGTGGAAGTAGAAGACTCTCCTGGACCTGTGAGTAAAATCATCAGGGCCAGAAAAATCAGACTCAATGGGAAGGATCAGAGACAATATCTAGTCAGATTCAAGAACCAGACAGCTGACAAAGACAAATGGTTGGCAGAAGATGCCATACCAGATGGGAACCTTCATCTAAGGAGATTCAGAGCCTCTAGGAGGACTGAACAGTCTCATCAATGATGAGCCTTTTTTAGAGGGAGGGTATGTCAGCCTGTGACTCAAAACCAGAGCACAAGCATGACAGCCAAAATACCATAAACCAATGGTATAGCCAAAATACCACCAAAACATGGAACTGAGGCAAATTAGCTCAAAAGGTATCAGAAGAAAGAGGAAACTCACCTCTTTCTGAAAATATAAGTCCCATCACCATAGGAAAAGAAATAACAAAGTTATTCCTGCTCAAAGTTATTGCTGAGCATAAACCTTAATTTTCACCTCTCATCTAAAATCTAGAAGGAGAGGCTTAACCCCATCAAATGGGTACTCAAAATAAAGCTCTAAGCCAGGGCTATCCAATGGTACCAGCCAAACTGAGCTAGCACCAGTATTACTTGAGTTATGGTCAAATTCAGACCCAATTAGGGTGAACAAAACATTCACCTCTCATCTACCTTTTACAGTTTTAGTGTGAGATACCGGAAGTGGGGTCTTTTTGGAAAGAGCACAATCAGGGCTATCTGATGGTGCCATCCATTTCCTCATAACTCAACTACAACAGAAGTTATTGGCCAAACAAGCTTAATACAGCTTTTGACCAGACTGTCACAGGGGCTCTTGGAAGAAGAGGGCCTGGCACTCAGGAATCAAGAACTCACTTGGAGGGCTCCAGAGATAAAAGAATAATAAGACTGAATTTCTTTAAGAAAGAATAAAGGGGAAAACAAGTATGCCAAAAGATGAGATAAGAAAAGATGAAGCCAATGGCCAAAGATAATAAAGAAGCCAAAAGCCAAGAAGCCAACCAAGTGAATCCTCAATTCACTGTTTCAACCTGCCAGAAAAGGAAATGGAATTAGTATAAGGATATGACCACCAATATCCACTGGACAGGCGAGGAAATAAAAGAAAAGGGTGCTGAATGACTGACTTAAGATTATCAGTATTAACTTTAATAAGGTAAAAGAAAATAAGGATAAAAATAAATCCACTATATTAATTAACTGGGGAAAAAAGTCCCCAGGTGCTGAAAAGGTGGCCAGTATATGTGAAAAGCTGAAAAGTTGATCCTGGAAGGTGGATCAATGACTGTATTGTCCGAATCGGGAAATACAGTTCTGGCCATCTTGAAATTTGAACTGTGTGATGGAATTCCCACAGTGGAATAAGAAGTGGCCCAATTGGGCCAAGGCCATACAGGTTGATTGAATAAGGCCTGTACGGATGAATTGGGTTGTCCAAGGAGTATTGAATACTTGATGTCTTGACAACTGATTGAATTTTGTAATACCTCTTGAGAATTGACCTTAGAATAATCCTGAATGAATTGTACCAACCCACCTCCTGCAGATACAGGTGGTTGGGATCCTTGAATGATCTTCTGAATTGCCGCCATGGATTGCCAGACTGATAAGCTGAAAAGTCCTCCTTTGAAATGGGCGTTGGAATTATGGACCTTGAAATGGAAAGGTGGAATTGGGTCCTGAAAACGTCACCATTGGATTGCTGAGTAAAAATGGTGCATAATGGTATATAATACCATATATGCACCACACCTGCAATCTTGAGTACGGAGTGCATGAAGGAAAGGAAAGAATTCCCCTTAAGTTGAGGGAAATGCTTGTTGAGATGATTTGGTGGCCTCTGGTGGTTGCCAGAGGCCATGACGGTGAATTTGGTCCATGGTGGTCCAGGGCCAAAAGTGGGTCCTACGGGATTTATGGCCAAAATGGGTCCAAGGTGTTTTTGGTCCAATTTGGGTCCAAGGGATTGGTGGCCAAAAATGGCTCAGGTGGGCCCAATTGTGGTTTGGGACCCACCTGGCCTTGGGGGCTAGGTGGCTGCCCCCTTTGGCCCCTTTTGGCCTCATTGGATTAGGCCAAAAGGGGCCTAATCCGCCTACGGACCGCGGACCGTAGAAGCCGTGGGGGGCCTAAATGGCCCAAAAAAGGCCATTTAGGCCAAAACCCCCATAATGAAAGGGGTGGCCAGGAAACCAATGAAGGTGGCCATGGGGCCTGGAAGCCCCTGGAAGACAAAGGGACCCCCCAGGCCCAAAAACAGTGATGGAGGCCTGGGGGTTGGTGAGGTGGAAATTGGCCAAGAGGGCCAATGACGCAGGATATGGCCTGAGGCCATAAAGGATGATGGGGGCCATAAGTGGCCAATGGAATGGGTTATGGCATAAGAGCCATGGAGCACCCAAAAGGGGTCAATTGGCCATAAATGATATGACATGGCCAATTGGCCCCAACTTGGCTCCAGGTTGGGTTGCCCCCGCCATCAAGGAGGAGGGTCAAAATACGTGGTTGTGACAGTACCCCCCTACCTTGAATGGTGAGCTCCTGAGCACCAAGATAAGGTAGAGGCCTGTTGAGGCTAATGAGACGGGTTTGACGTAAGGATTCCAGAGGTATTGAATCTTGAAAAGAAGAATTGGACTGATAAGCTTGTTGGCATATGAATTGAGGTTGACTTGATCTTCTCTTGACATTTGGCTTTGACAAAGTTGAAGACATGATTTGATGTAAAGATTTTGGCGTTAAAGAGTTATAAGAAAAGAAATTTTGAAAGAATATAAAGAGTAAAAGAGAAAAGGAAACAGATATAAAGAGAGGAACAGAAAAATAAAGAAAATGAAATTTGAGGAGGAATCCAATCTTCATCACGGATTACGACAATTGATTTTGAAAGTGACCAAGGACCTGAATAAAAGAATTTGATGTCAGGTGCTCACAGAGTGGCCAAGGTGATGTTTTGACAGATTGTAGACCCCTCAGGGAAGTGCACACCAGGAGAGGAACTTACTTTTAGTAGTTGCCCCTCCCGCCAGTGCCATAAATAAGAAAACTCTTGATAAATGAATGTGTTGAAAGAATAAAGTCTTGGGAAGGAGAGTAAAAAAGGAATGGTCCATTTGCCCAAGTGTGAATGGCCATAAATTTGGAATTCGGATGTTGAAAGCCGGGCCAAAAGGTCTGTGTCGAAATTGAAAAGTGCTCACAGAGTGGCCAAGGTGATGCTTACAACAAAGAAGAGTAGAATACCCCTAAAGGTGCATACCAGGAGTGGGACTTACTTTTGGTAATTCCTCTCCCCACCAAGCACCATAAAAATTCAAGCCATTGAAGAATTGGGTCCTGGCTTGTCAGGATATAACGAATGAAAATCCTTGACAAGTTCAGGACAATTCTTGAGGTTTTCAGCTGGTTCCCATGTGGATCTTTCTGAATCTTGACTGAAACCTTTCCATTCCACCAGATACCATAATTTTCTTCTCTTGAGCTTTGAATCCAGTACTTGAGAGACTTCCCATTCCTCTTCTTCTTCAATAATGATTGGAGGAGGAGGCTCTTGATGCCGATTTGGGATTGTTGATGTCTTGACTGGTTCCAAGAGTGAGATATGGAAGACTGGGTGGATGGATTTCCATTGAGATGGAAGCTTGAGGTGGTAAGCATGAGTACTGACTTTCTTCAAGATTGGAAAGGGACCCAACCATCTTTCAGACAGTTTCTTGGTGGGTCTAGTTGATTTGATATTCTTGGAAGAAAGCCATACCATGTCACCAGGATTGAAAACGGGTGGACTTGCTCTACTTTTATCTGCATACCTCTTAAACCAGTTTATGGCGATTTCAAGTTCTCTCTTGACATCTTGCTGTACTGATTGGATTTTTGTTGATAACTTTCCAGCAGGAGTATCTTGAGTGATGTGAACTGAATCAAATTGTGGATCTCTTCCATAAACAGTAAAAAACGGTGATTGCTTGGTTGAAGAGTGGTCAGAATTATTGTAGGCAAATTCAGCCAGAGGGAGCCAGGTGTTCCAATCATCTTGATGATAACTGACATACATCCGAAGATACTGTTCTAGTATCTGATTTACCCTCTCTGTCTGTCCATCAGTTTCTGGGTGATAAGCAGTTGACAAGTCTCTTGAAATCTTGAGCTGCTGGCAAAGATTGGTCCAGAAGGAAGAAACAAAGAGTGAACCTCTATCACTGACAATGCTTGATGGAAGGCCATGCTTTGAGAAGATATTCTTGATGAATAAATGGGCCAAATCCAAAGAAGTTATTGAAGACATTGTTGGAATAAAAACCGCCATTTTTGAGAATCTGTCCACTATGACAAGAATTGAGTCAAAAGAATTGGACAGGGGCAGTTGAGTGATGAAATCCATTGAAAGACAAATCCAAGGACCATTTGGAATTGGAAGAGGTTTGAGGAGTCCAAACTTCTTATGGTGGATATTCTTGTTTCTTGAGCACTGTTGACAGGATGATACATAATCCTTAATGAATTGAGTCATGCCGGACCAGTGGAAATCCCTCTTGACAAGTTTGAGAGTCTTCTCTTGGCCAGGGTGTCCAGCTAGAGGAGAATCGTGACGCTTTTGAAGAATGCTGAGTTGAATTGTGGAGTCACTTGGGACTACCACCCAATCTTTGAAGAGAAGGAGTTGGGAGGAGGAATCAAGAGAATAATCTTGGACAGATTTACCTTTACCCAAATCTTGAAGGATACTTCTGTACTGAGGATCTTGCCATAATTTCTTCTGAATTGAATCAATCAAATTTGAAAAAGAATCCACCTTGACTGCAAAAAACTTTGAGGGTTGAACTTCATCTTGCTTAATGAGTTGTTGAAAATTCATTGGATTCTTGCTGATGAAATCCTCCCCCCTCTCCGGATAGACGTCGTCCCGACGTGATAAGGCATCTGGAAGAGTTGCTAGGCGGCCAGGGCGGTAAGTGATTGAAAAATGAAATTCAGATAAGAATTCGGCCCAACGGGCTTGACGGCGAGTAAGGATCTTTGATGACATAAAGTACTGAAGAGAAGAATGATCGGTGAGAACTTCAAAAGGAGAGGACAGAGAAAGAAGAAAAGCCCTCCAGCGCTTGAGAGCCCAGACTATACCAAGGAGTTCCTTGTCATGAATTTCATAGTTGAGTTCTGCTGGAATAAGCTTGCGGCTGTCAAAGGCAATGGGATGTTTTCCTGAGTCAGAGACCTGACTCAGTACAGCACCCAAAGCATAATCGGATGCATCGGTCTCTACAATGGTCGGTAGAGAAGGATTGAAGTGGGAAAGGATTGGAGCGGTAGTGAAGGCCTCTTTGAGTTGATGAAACTGGCTAAGAGCTTCCTCATTGAGGGGGAAACAGGAATCTTTCTTGAGGAAACTGGTGAGTGAACTGATTTTCTTTGAATAATTCTTGATGAAACGGCGGTAGAAGTTGGCAAAGCCAAGGAAGGATTGAAGAGCCTTGAGGTTTCTTGGAGGAGGCCAATTAAGGATCTGCTGGACTTTTGCTTGGTCCATCTTGAGGCCTTCAGAAGAAACAACATAACCAAGATATTCTACACTAGAAATATGAAAAAGGCATTTAGAAGCCTTGGCAAAAAGGTTATTGGCTCTGAGTCTGGAAAGAACAGTGGACACATGGGTGACATGTTCTTCCTCAGATTTGGAAAAGACCATAATGTCATCCAAATAAACCACAACAAAAACATCAAGAAGATCTTGGAATATATCATTGACAAGATTCTGAAAAGAGGCAGGAGCATTGGTGAGCCCAAATGGCATAACCAAGTACTCAAAACTGCCATATTTAGTTCTGAAGCATGTCAAATGTTCATCACCCTCCTTGATTCTGAGCAGGTTATATGCACCACGCAAATCAATCTTGGAGAAGATAGAAGAACCATTAAAGACATTAAGAAGCTGGTTCATAGGAGGAACAGGATATTTTTTCTTCCTAGTGACAGCATTGAGTTTGCGGTAATCAACACACAAACGGAGGCCACCATCTTTCTTTTTAACAAAGAGGACAGGTGCTCCT
Organism: Austropuccinia psidii; assembly: GCA_023105745.1. Taxonomy (NCBI): domain Eukaryota; kingdom Fungi; phylum Basidiomycota; class Pucciniomycetes; order Pucciniales; family Sphaerophragmiaceae; genus Austropuccinia; species Austropuccinia psidii. Next base: position 56,990,610 of record JALGQZ010000006.1, read on the forward strand.
GTTGAGGAGGAGCTTGGCCGGATGAAACCTTTCTCTACATTCTCTGAAATGTAGGCCCTGAGTGTATCTGACTCTTGTTTGGATAAAGAGTAGATCACCCCAACTGGAGGTAGAGACCCCTCCAGTTCGATATGATGATCACAGGCACGGTGAGGAGGAAGTTTCTCTGCTTTCACCTTGGAGAATACATCCAAGTATTGGTGATAAACAGAGGGAACAACCTTCATCACGGTTTCTACTTCTTCTGGCTCTTCCTCTTCATCCCACAGCTCCTCCAGGGAGTCATGATAAGATGAAGGAGGAAGGTCCATATTCCCAAAGAAGAGATGAAGTGAAGATACAGAATTATCTTCCCCAACATCTTGAATCTCTTTGAAGACTTCATCTCCAGATGATGGTAATGACAGATGGGAATTAAGGGAAGGAATATGGACAGAAGATGGAACTGATGGTGTTCTAGAATCACCAACCAGAGCTGCACATGATTTGGCAGAGGAAGAGTCATTACGGAAGGAATTGGAAGGATCAGAATAGTCCTTTTGATCAGTATTAAAGGTGATCAGCCCTTGCCTCCAATCAATAGAAGGATTAAAATGATTGAGAAAGTCAAAGCCCAATATGAGGTCTTCTCCCTTGGGAGTATCAATGACTAAAAAATCCCATTCAAAGCTTGGGAAGGAAGGGAGCTCAACCATATATTTAGTATGGTGAGTCACAAATAAGGAAGGGGACTCAGAGGAGTCCAAAATGATAAGAGGAATCTTCTCTGGAAGTTCTGACGTAGTCAATGAGTACTTGTGAACAAACCTCTTTGCAATGAATGAGTGTGTAGCACCAGAATCAATGAGAATACTGTAAAAAACATCAGAAAGAGAAGAGAAAACAAAAAATTTAAGAGAATTCTTGACACCAGTATTCAGAATGCACAATTGTGCTCTGGAAGGAAAACTGTGAAGACCATTGAACACAACATGGTCTTCACTCAGGCTTTTCCCTGGCTGGGAAAACTCCCTGACGGTTGGGTAAGCTTGTTTTGAGGCCTTTTGACACAGGACTCAAGACTATGCTTCCCGCCACAATAGGTACACAACCCCTCCTTGATTCTTCTTTCCTTTTCAGAACCTTTCAACTTGAAGTCCTTATTCAACAATGAAGAATGGGGCTTGTCCCGCTTTTGAGAATGAAATTTCTTCTTTGGTCTTGAACTTGAAGAAACTTGATGATGAGAAGAGTGAGACTTTGAGGCTTCAGGCTTCTTCTCTTGATGATGATTCTTTTCCTTCTGCCTCTCATGGTACCTGGTATCAAGTTCCAGGCTGACGTCCATTAAGTCTTGAAGAGAATCAATGTTTGAAGGATGGGAGGCCAATTGATCCAGAATCCTGGAGGCCAAACCCTTCCTGAAATGATGAACAAGAGCCCTTTCACCCCAATCCCCAATTCTTGAAACCAAACTCCTGAAATCAGCAATATACAAAGCAACATGCCCACCTTCTTTCATCCTAAGGCCATCCAATTCAGCTTCTGCTTTTCTAACTTCATTTGGGTCTCCAAATAAAGTGAACAATTGGGATTCGAATAATGGCCAGGAATTGAGGAGATAACTTGAATCTTGATTATTGAGGTTGGAAAGATAAGGCTCAATCCATTTTGCAGCCCTGCCAACTAAGAATGAAGTGGCATAAAGAACCTTCTTTCTGTCTTGAGAGAAGTTTGCCGGGTCATTATGAAAGATGAGTTGGCAAGACTGAATAAAGCTTCTGACTCTGAAGGGCTGAGTCCCATCAAAGCATTCTGGAGCCTTCATAGAGGGAGTCTTGAAGGCTGGTGGTCTTGATAATTCAGAAGAAGAAGCTGCTTGCAGATTGGCCATAATCTGAGTCATTTGTTGCATAATGGCCAATAAAGACGGTTCAGGCTGATGAGAGGCAGGCTGATCAGACTGGGCTAGAGTTGGTCCTCTGGTGCCCTCAGATGCTCCCACAGGAGCAGGAGCAGCCTCAGTGCCATTAGACTCTTCCCCTTCCACAGAATTCTCCTCCTCCTCTTCACCATCTTCACCTTGAACCTTGGGACTGGTTCTTGAAAATCCTGGGAATCCGCCAACCACTCCTGATAAAGACATTGACCTTCTTGGCCCTATTCCTTCCTTCCTGGATGGTGCTGCTCCTTCCATAATGGGTCCTCTGTCCAATCTGGCCCTCAGTTGAGAAACTGCTGGGGTACCATCAAGAGGAGCCCTTGGAGTTGGAGTCAGAACAGCTTGAGCTCTGGCCTGAGATCTAGTCTGTCTTGCTGGAGGTGAATGTTGAACTGGCATGATTTCAGGAATAATCAACCAAATAAATGAAAAAAAATCAAAATTTTCTTGAAGTACAAAATCAACAATCAAATCTTGAGGAAATTGGATAATCAATGAATCAAAATTCTCCAAATACGTCAATCAATCAAATCAAATGAGTCTTGAAGTAAAAATCAATATCAATGAGAATCTTGAAGTCAATAAAAACAATCAATCAAACAATCAAAATCAAATCAAATCAAAATCTTGCAGAAAAAATCAATCAATCAAAATGAATTCTCGAGTCAAAATCAATTTATGTCAATAATCTTGATGTGAATAATCAGCAAAATCAATAAAGTCTTCAGGTCAATCAATTATCTTGAGGTCAATTTCAATTATGTCAAATTAGTCAATCAAATCAATTTTCAAGTGAATTCTTCCAAAAAATCAAAAATTCTTGAGGAATAAATCAAAGTGAATCCTGATATGAAGAACGTGTCTGAATAACCTGATGAATAACTTGAGAACCAAAGATAAAAATGCCTGAATTATGGATAAAAATAGATTGATTAAGATTGAGAATGAGATTGAAAAGATAACAGAAATTAAAAAATGGGTCAGCTTTCAATTTTCAGAATGAAGAATGAATGAGGGAAAATTGAGAGGTGACGAAGAATCATAAGATCATAAAACGTCAAAGGATCATAATTTTGATGAAATGAATGAATGAATTTAAAATATAAGAATAAAAGAATGAATGAATGAAGAAGAATTATGAGTTAATTAATATAATGTCACAGGGGCTCTTGGAAGAAGAGGGCCTGGCACTCAGGAATCAAGAACTCACTTGGAGGGCTCCAGAGATAAAAGAATAATAAGACTGAATTTCTTTAAGAAAGAATAAAGGGGAAAACAAGTATGCCAAAAGATGAGATAAGAAAAGATGAAGCCAATGGCCAAAGATAATAAAGAAGCCAAAAGCCAAGAAGCCAACCAAGTGAATCCTCAATTCACTGTTTCAACCTGCCAGAAAAGGAAATGGAATTAGTATAAGGATATGACCACCAATATCCACTGGACAGGCGAGGAAATAAAAGAAAAGGGTGCTGAATGACTGACTTAAGATTATCAGTATTAACTTTAATAAGGTAAAAGAAAATAAGGATAAAAATAAATCTACTATATTAATTAACTGGGGAAAAAAGTCCCCAGGTGCTGAAAAGGTGGCCAGTATATGTGAAAAGCTGAAAAGTTGATCCTGGAAGGTGGATCAATGACTGTATTGTCCGAATTGGGAAATACAGTTCTGGCCATCTTGAAATTTGAACTGTGTGATGGAATTCCCACAGTGGAATAAGAAGTGGCCCAATTGGGCCAAGGCCATACAGGTTGATTGAATAAGGCCTGTACGGATGAATTGGGTTGTCCAAGGAGTATTGAATACTTGATGTCTTGACAACTGATTGAATTTTGTAATACCTCTTGAGAATTGACCTTAGAATAATCCTGAATGAATTGTACCAACCCACCTCCTGCAGATACAGGTGGTTGGGATCCTTGAATGATCTTCTGAATTGCCGCCATGGATTGCCAGACTGATAAGCTGAAAAGTCCTCCTTTGAAATGGGCGTTGGAATTATGGACCTTGAAATGGAAAGGTGGAATTGGGTCCTGAAAACGTCACCATTGGATTGCTGAGTAAAAATGGTGCATAATGGTATATAATACCATATATGCACCACACCTGCAATCTTGAGTACGGAGTGCATGAAGGAAAGGAAAGAATTCCCCTTAAGTTGAGGGAAATGCTTGTTGAGATGATTTGGTGGCCTCTGGTGGTTGCCAGAGGCCATGACGGTGAAGTTGGTCCATGGTGGTCCAGGGCCAAAAGTGGGTCCTACGGGATTTATGGCCAAAATGGGTCCAAGGTGTTTTTGGTCCAATTTGGGTCCAAGGGATTGGTGGCCAAAAATGGCTCAGGTGGGCCCAATTGTGGTTTGGGACCCACCTGGCCTTGGGGGCTAGGTGGCTGCCCCCTTTGGCCTCATTGGATTAGGCCAAAAGGGGCCTAATCCGCCTACGGACCGCGTATTACGGCCCGCGGACCGTAGAAGCCGTGGGGGGCCTAAATGGCCCAAAAAAGGCCATTTAGGCCAAAACCCCCATAATGAAAGGGGTGGCCAGGAAACCAATGAAGGTGGCCATGGGGCCTGGAAGCCCCTGGAAGAGAAAGGGACCCCCCAGGCCCAAAAACAGTGATGGAGGCCTGGGGGTTGGTGAGGTGGAAATTGGCCAAGAGGGCCAATGACGCAGGATATGGCCTGAGGCCATAAAGGATGATGGGGGCCATAAGTGGCCAATGGAATGGGTTATGGCATAAGAGCCATGGAACACCCAAAAGGGGTCAATTGGCCATAAATGATATGACATGGCCAATTGGCCCCAACTTGGCTCCAGGTTGGGTTGCCCCCGCCATCAAGGAGGAGGGTCAAAATACGTGGTTGTGACACAGACCACGCCAATGTACAAAAATACTTGTACATGGGATAACTTTGTCATATTTAATGATAACCATGTCAAGTTGGGTACCATTGTGTAGAGCTCATACAGAGCTATTCAATGAACCAACTTTGAGCTTGATATCTCAAAACCTGACAGAGTTATGACCATTTTAAGGTCAACATCCCACCTGCTGTCAGATACAGCCTTACCATGGGATAATATCCCATAACCATGAATATGAGGTGTCAAATAGACAAAGAAGCATGTTTTTACTTCAATACCTCATATGTCAGTCAATACTGGGGTCCCATACAGTTTCTGTACAGCATTCTACGCGTCATACACGTCAGAATCAGGCTGTGAGGTCCCCAGATGAAAATTTTCACCCTGTATTGGTGAAAACTGCCCAGATGTGGTTTCAAAACCACATCTGAGCCCAATACAGGGTATACAGGCTGTTTGCAAACCACAAGCCTGTCATAGAGAGTGAAAAATCTTCACTTCCTCTACGTGGAAAGGTCTAGCAGCCTTTCCACCTCAATTTTAGGATAAAAGGAGGGCTTTTCACAGCCAAAAGCCTTTTCTCATCCTGCTCTTGAATAACCTACCTATTAAACTGTCAAAAACAGTTTTACTCTTGGTTAAATAATCAGGTATAATTATAATCTTTAATTATTGTAGACTTTATTATTGTAATCCAACAGATAAAGCCTGCACCCAGGGTTCTCAATAGCGCTCACCACCACTATTTCTCAATAGTAGAACCTTTTTATCTCATTATAAACATTTATAAACCTTTTTTAAATCATTTTCTGTCGTGTCACATACACAGTTAAAGTTGTAATTAGCCTAGTTATACCTTTATCATAGTATCATCCTGACACTTATTGTTATTTCTTTTTCTTAGTACTCTTATTCTTTTATCAGGAATTTATCCTTGCATTTTGTCTATCCTGTTCTTGAGTATTTCGAGCCCTCCTTAAGTAAGTCTGTTCACTGAGTGCCAGGCCCTCTTCATTTTAGAAGAGCCCCTGTGACATTATTTCAATCAACTCATAATTGCTTCTTTCTTTTCATTCATTTTATTCATTTCTCTCATTCTTTTATTATGATCTTTTAATGATTATGAACCTTAATGATTTTATGATTTTCATCAATTTTCATCTCTCTCATTTCATTCTCATGAAAATTTATTCTTTCTAATTGCTCTATTCTGCTGACCAATTCACTTTATTCTCTATCATCTTCATTTCTCTTTTGTTTGAATTCAGGTTTATTCAGGGTTTATTGCTTGGAATTAGTTGGGTTATTTGATTCATCATTCAGGGTTATTTGATTTGGGGTATTCAGTGATTTTGGTTTTGAAATTTCCCAAGATTATTGATTGATTGATTGATTCCTCAAGACATTGATTTCACCTCAAGATTTTGAATTGACTTTGATTGATTTGATTTGATTTGATTGACTTTATTTGATTCTTCAAGATACCTGATTTATCCTCAAGATTTGATTTAATTAATTGATTTGAATTTGATTCCTCAAGAAAATTGAATTGATTTTTGAAGATATTGAATGAATTCCTCAAGACTTAATTGATTTGATTTTGATTGACTTGATTTGACTTATTGATTGAAATTGATTATTCATAAGAATTTGACTTTGTCATCTTCACTCTTCAAGATTTATTCATATTGATTCACTTCAAGACTATTGATTAATTTCTCAAGTTTATCAAGACTCTCATTTCATTGTTTTGGTCAAGCCTTAATTTATTCAAAGTATCATCAAGTTTTTAATCATTCTTCTTTCATAATGCCAGTTCAGCATAGCCCACCAGCCAAGAATACAAGATCCCAGAGACATCAAGCTGTTCTCACTCCTACACCAAGGGCTCCTCTTGACCGCACACCATCAGTTCATCAACTGAGTGCAAATTTGGACAGAGGACCACCAATGGAAGGAGCAGCACCCTCCAGAAGAGGAGGTGTGAAGTCTAGAAGATCAAGATCATTCTCTGGACTATTGGGTGGTTATCCTGGTGTTTCTCAAGGGCCTAGAAGTAGATTGGGGGAAGCTGAAGATGAGGAGGGGGAGGAGTCTGTGGAAGAGGAAGAATCTGAGGAGACTGAAGTGGCAGCTGCCTTGGCAGGTGCTACTGAAGCTCCTGAGGCTCCAAATCTAGCCCTTTCTAATCAACCTTCTGTCTCAAGCTGAACCAAATTTCCTGAAGATGATGGAGCAAATGACCCAGTTTATGGGACAACTAACTCAAGCAGTTGCCCCAAGGGACACTTCAAAAGTCCCTGCATTCAAGACTCCATCAATGAAGGCACCTGATTCTTTTGATGGTACTAAAGCTCATAAATTGAGAGGACTCATTCAATCCTGTCAATTAATCTTTCATAATGACCCAGCAAACTTCTTCTCTGACAGGAAGAAGGTGCTTTATTCAACTTCTTTTCTTACTGGTAGAGCTGGCAAATGGATTGAACCTTACCTCTCAAATATCTCCAATGAAGACCCATCTTATCTTCTCAATAACTGGCAGTTATTTGAAACCCAGTTATTCACTCTGTTTGGTGATCCCAATGAAGTCAGAAAAGCTGAACAAGAGTTGGACAATTTGAGGATGAAGGAAAGTGGTCAAGTTTCCTTGTACATAGCTGATTTCAGAAGTTTAATGTCAAGAATTGGAGACTGGGGGGGAAGGGCCTATATTCATGTGTATAGGAGAGGTTTGGCATCACGATTGTTGGACCAATTCGCTTCTCACCCTGGAACCTTTGATAGTCTTCAAGAACTCATGGACATCACCTTGGAATTAGATACCAGGTACCATGAGAGGCAGAAGGAAAAGGGCAGTCATCAAGAGAAGAAGCCTCCAATCAGTGGATCCAACTCCTCCAAGCCCCCTCAAAGTTCATCATCAAGAATGCCTTATCACAAGAAGAATAAGAAGGGGAAGAATTTTCAAGTGTCTAAAGACAAGCCTCATGCTGCTCTCCTCAATAAGGACAACAAATTAATTGGTTCTGAAAAGGAGAGGAGGATTAAAGAAGGCTTGTGCAATTATTGTGGTGGTAAACACCCATTTGAAAAATGTTTCAAGAGGCCTGAAAATAGGCAAGGGTCATCAGAAGGATTCCCCAGCAAGCAGGGAAAAGCCTGAGTGGGAGTCATGATGTGTTCAATGGTTCTCACTTATTTCCTTCAAGAGCACAATGGTGCACTCTGAATACTAGTGTCAAGAAATCTTTAAAATTTCTTATTTTTTCTTCAATCTCTGATATTTTTTATAGTATTCTCATTGATTCTGGTGCTACAAACTCCTTTATTGCAAAGAATTTTGTTCTCAAGTACTCATTGACCATGTCAGAGCTCCCTGAAAAGATTCCTCTTTTCATTCTGGATTCTAATGAATCCACTTCCCTGTTCATCACCCATTATACCAAGTGGGTTGTGACTTACCTTCCTTCCCAAGCTTTGAATGGGACTTCTTTATCATAGATTCACCCAAGGGAGAAGACCTAATATTGGGCTATGATTTTCTTTACCATTTTAATCCCATTATTGATTGGAAAAATGGATTGATCACCTATGATTCTAGTCATAAGGATTCTAGTGGTATTATTTCTTCTACTAGTAATGACTTTTCCACTGCTGTCAACAGTGTTGCTCTGGTTGGTGAACTTAAGACACCTTCCCTTCCTCCTTCTGTCCATAAACCCTCCATTTTTCCCTCTCAGTCATTACTTCCATTAAGAGATGAAGTCTTCAAAGAGATAAAAGATGTTGGAGAAGATGTTGCTATATCTTCACTTCATCTCTTTCAAGGGGATATGGACCTTCCTCCTTTATCTTTTCATGCCTCCCTGGAGGAGCAGTGGGATGAGGAGGAAGAGCCAGAAGAGATTGAAACTGTGCTGAAGGTAGTCCCTCCTGTTTATCACAAATATTTGGATGTATTCTCCAAAGTGAAAGCAGAGAAACTTCCTCCACACCGTGCCTGTGATCATCATATCGAACTGGAGGGTCTTCTACCTCCAGTTGGTGTTATCTACTCTTTATCAAAGAATGAGTCAGAAACACTGCGGGCCTACATTTCAGAGAATGTAGAGAAAGGTTTCATCAGACTAAGCTCCTCCTCAACAGGGGCACCTGTCCTTTTTGTTAAGAAAAAGGATGGTGGTCTTTGTTTGTGTGTTGACTACCGCAAACTTAATGCTGTCACTAGGAAGAACAGGTATCCTGTTCCTCCAATGAATCAGCTTCTTACCGTCTTTAACGGTGCTACTATATTCTCCAAGATAGATCTGCGTGGTGCTTATAATCTCCTGAGAATTAAAGAGGGGGATGAGCACTTAACTGCTTTTAGAACCAAATATGGCAGTTATGAGTATTTGGTTATGCATTTTGGCTTGACCAATGCTCCAGCTTCATTCCAAAATCTTGTGAATGATATCTTTGCAGATTTTTTGGATATTTTTGTTGTAGTCTATTTAGATGATATTATGGTCTTCTCTAGCTCTTTGGATGAACATGTTAAACATGTGGCCTCTGTTCTCCAAAGACTGAGAGACCATAATTTGTTTGCTAAAGCCTCCAAGTGTGTATTCCATGCCTCAAGTGTGGAATACTTGGGCTATGTTGTTTCAAGTGATGGCCTCAAGATGGATTCTTCAAAAGTTCAACAAATACTCAATTGGCCTCAGCCCAAGAACATCAAGGCCCTCCAATCTTTTCTTGGCTTTGCCAACTTTTATCGTCGTTTCATTAAAAATTATTCCAAAAAAATCTCTGCTCTCACTTCCCTTCTCAAAAAAGATTCTCCCTTCATCTTCAATGAGGAAGCTCTTAGCCAGTTTCAGATACTCAAAGAAGCTTTCACCACTGCTCCTATCCTCTCTCACTTTAATCCTTCTCTCCCAACTATTGTAGAGACTGATGCCTCTGATTATGCCTTGGGTGCTGTACTGAGTCAGGTGAATGACTCAGGAAAGCATCCCATTGCATTTGATAGTCGCAAGCTCTTACCAGCTGAACTCAACTATGAAATTCATGACAAGGAACTCCTTGGCATAGTTTGGGCTCTCAAGCGCTGGATAGCCTTTCTACTTTCTCTTTCTGATTCCTTTGAGGTCTTGACAGACCATTGTTCTCTCCAATATTTTATGTCCTCTAAAGTCCTTACTCGTCGTCAAGCCCGTTGGGCGGAATTTTTGTCTGAATTTCACTTTGTTATCACTTACCGCCCAGGCAGGCTGGCCACTTTACCAGATGCCTTGTCACGTCGGGACGAAGTTTACCCAGAGAGGGGGGTGGATTTCATCAGCAAGAATCCTCAAAACTTTCATCAAGTTCTCAAGCAAAATGCAATTCAAGAGTCAAGATTCTTTTCCATAAAAGTTGAAATGTTTTCAGATTTAGTTGATCAGATCCAAAGACAAGTATGCCAAGAAAAAGACTATAAGGAGATCCTCAAGAAATTAGCAAGAGGAGAATCAGTCCCAGAATATTCTCTTGAACCTCAAGCAAAATTATTATTGTTCAAAGATAGAGTAGTTATTCCAAGCAATCACGAAGTTCAATTGGACATTCTTCAAAGGCGTCATGACTCACCGTTGGCTGGCCATCCTGGCCAGGAGAAGAACCTCAAGCTCATCAAGAGGGATTTTTATTGGGCTGACATGAATCAAATCATCAAGGACTATGTTTCCTCATGTCAGCAATTTTCAAGAAACAAGAACATCCACCATAAGAAGTTTGGATTACTCAAGCCTCTTCAAATTCCATCTGGTCCTTGGAATTCTTTATCAATGAACTTTATCACTCAATTGCCCTTGTCAAGCAACTTTGATTCAATTTTAGTAGTTGTAGACAGATTTTCAAAAATGGCAATATTTATTCCAACTTATTCAACAATCACTGCTTTGGACTTAGCTCAAATATTCATTAATCATGTCTTTTCCAAACATGGTCTTCCAATCAGTATTGTTAGTGATAGAGGTTCATTATTTGTTTCATCATTTTGGACTCAATTGTGTCAGCAGCTCAAGATATCAAGAGATCTTTCAACTGCCTTTCACCCTGAAACAGATGGACAGACAGAGAGGGTAAATCAGATTCTAGAACAGTATCTTCGGACTTATGTCAGTTACCATCAAGATTACTGGCACACCTGGCTCCCTCTGGCTGAATTTGCCTATAATAATGCAGAACATTCATCCACAAAGCAATCACCTTTTTTCACCATTTATGGAAGAAATCCCAGCTTTGACTCAATCCATGTTTCTCAAGATTCACCTGCTGGAAAGTTATCAACAAAACTCCAATCAGTACAGCAAGTTGTCAAAGAAGAATTAGAGTCAGCAATAAGAAGATTCAAGAAGTATGCAGATAAAAATAGAGCAATTACACCTGATTTCCAACCTGGGGACAAAGTATGGCTAGCCTCAAAGAACATCAAGACAACAAGACCCACCAAGAAGCTCTCAGAAAGATGGTTGGGACCTTTTGAAGTTCTGAAGAAGATTGGCAGCCATGCATATCACCTCAAGTTGCCTCAACAATGGAAGTCAGTTCACCCTGTTTTTCATATTTCTTTGTTAGAACCAGTGAAGCAATCAACTATCCCAAATCGACATCAATTGCCACCGCCACCAGTAATAGTGGAAGAGCAAGAAGAATGGGAAGTGGCTCAGGTTCTGGACTCAAAACTCAGGAGAGGCTCATTATGGTATTTAGTTGAGTGGAAAGGATTCAGTGAAGACCCAGAAAGAACAACTTGGGAACCAGCTTCCAACCTTACCAACTCTCCAGACCTTGTCAAGGACTTTCACACTTTGTATCCTGACAAGCCTGGCCCAAATGCCTCAAGAGTTTGATTTTATGGTGCTTGGTGGGGATTGGAGGTTATGAAAGTAAGTTCCTCTCCTGGCATGCACCTTTAAGGGGGTATTCTACCAAATTTGTTGTAAGCATCACCTTGGCCACTTTGTGAGCACTTGTCAATTTTTTGGACAGGTTCAGAAGGCCTTGCAACATAATACCCTCAAGATTTGGACCTTTCATCAAGATTTGGCCCAATCTTTTCTTTTATTTTCTCTTCTTTCTTTAATCATGCCATAAATTATCTTTCAAGACATTCATTATCAAATTCATCTTATGGCATATTTCAATTCTCATTTATGGTGCTTGGTGGGGAGTGGAAGTTATGAAAGTAAGTTCCATCTCCTGGTATGCATCCCTGAGGGGTCTAATTCTTGTAAAAACATTACCTTGGCCACGCTGTGAGCATCAAATGCTTGATTTCATCTTTCAGAATCTTTTGGCCAAAATCAAACAACTCACCACAAGAAAGACAACCCCCAGGCATTTCATATTTCTTTCTTTACTCTCTTTTTTTTCTCTCATTCTTTACTTTTTGATTTCTTTTATTTTCTTTACTTGTATAATTCTTGTTTTTTTAATTTCCTTCTTTTAAGCAGCAGTCAATCGTCCCATATTTTGTATTGGGAGGCTAATTCATTTATTTTCATGTAAAAAGGGAAATAACAATAGTAATAATGGAGACCAACTACCAGTAATACACATCAAAATTTCTTCAAGGTTTCTTTAAACTTTATAACCAAGGCATCTCCAAATCACAAAAGGCGGGGAACCAGAGGCAGTGGAGTCAAATATGAATGTAAGCCTTGAACTCATTCCTTAAGATCAAAATTGAAAGCCAAAACCCAATCAGCAAGGTGTTTATGGCAATTGACCAATCAAGGAGGGGATAAGGAGAAGATATTCAAGAAAAAAATCAAGTTCATAGAAGAAATTGTTTCAAATGGCCCAATTGGCCAATTTCATCAAGATATGCACTTTGGAACAATTGGCCATATCAGACCTCAAAACAGCAAAACAGCCATTTTTCATCAATTCTTATCATAATATGCTTAATTGTGCATATTGGGTGATTTGCGCATTTGCGCACTTTTGCGCATTTTTTGCGCAAAAGAGCCTTTTTCTTGTCAAAAGCCTTCAAAAGGCCTTTTTTTAGGCCATTTTTTCACAATAATTCAGTTTTTTCATTATTTTCACCAATTTATGCCACATATTGCATATTTGCGCATTTTTGCGCATTTTGCGCAAAAATGCGCAAAATGGCCAAAACCCACCTTTAGGCCATTTTTTCACAAGAATTCAGTTTTTTCATTATTTTCACCAATTTATGCCACATATGGCATATTTGCGCATTTGCGCATTTTGGGCATTTTTGTGCAAATTGGCCAAAAAACCCATTTATTCACACTTTCAGGGATTTTGGCCAGGACTACTCATTTGGTCCAAAATTTCAAATGTTGGCCACCTTATGCCAACACTCTAAAATTCAAAATTATGATGATTTCAAGTGGTCTTGGGACAAAAACCCAAATCAACCACCTTTGAAAAGCCATGAGGACTCAAGAAAAATTGATGAAGACACTCAAGACAATATTAAAGAAATTTTTATGAAGATTGAAGGCAGTTTGAATGAAACAGAGGAAATTCAGAATCAAAATCAAGGAGAAAATACCTACAAATAGTCAAATAAAGATTGGTTTGAGTATTGATTGAAGAAGAAGTTTTAAGGGGAAAATCTTAAGGAATTGGGGGAAAGAACTGTTTGAATTGATTGCAAGCTCATCAAGACTCACTATACTTATGGTGCTCAGAGCTCACCACTTTCAAGAGGGGGATAATGTCACAGCCAAGGAGGCAGGGGCATTTCCAATCATCATCAGCAAATCATTATATCATGGATACCCTTCAAAACCCAATCAGCAAGGGGGTTTCATTCAACAATTCACCCAATACAGTTTTCATACCTCAATACAGTTCCATACAGGCAAGACTCAAATACAGGATTCACCAAATACAGGCCTGTCATCAATACAGGCACAAATACCTGTATTGACTGTATCACCTGTATTGGATTCACCAATACAGGATTCAATCTCACATCCCACTTCTTCCAGCATACAGGCCAGTATCTCAACACTCAAACTCCAAGGCTGGTATTTCTCACATATACCAGCCCCTCTTCACCCACCTGGGGGTTTTTCCCCCAGTTAATTAAAATAGTTGATTTATTATTTAATATTATTTTATTCTCACTTTTGGAATATTACTTTATTACTTATTAAGTTAGTCTTAGCCTTCCCTCACCTGTTCAGTAGAGTCCTGGTGGCCATATCCTTATTAATTCCTTTTCTCTTTTCTGAACAGGTTGAAACAGTGACTCAGGATTACTTAGTGGTTGGCTCTCTATTTATTACTTATTGTTATTTCTTTTTCTTAGTACTCTTATTCTTTTATCAGGAATTTATCCTTGCATTCTGTCTATCCTGTTCTTGAGTATTTTGAGCCCTCCTTAAGTAAGTCTGTTCACTGAGTGCCAGGCCCTCTTCATTTTAGAAGAGCCCCTGTGACAGTTTTTCACATCCTTAGACTTGAAAGAACTTTCTTTGAGTGACTCTAGTAATTAAAAAAGAGATTTTATAAATGAAAAATAATTTTATATTATGAATTGATTTCATAAAAAGAATCATCTTAATTTTTTTATTTTATTCTTTCAAAATAAAAATATAAACACATTAAAAAATATAAAATCCAAATAAAAAAGTTATTTTTATTCAATTTCATTCATTTCTTTATTAATTTCACTTATTCTGAGATATAAAAGCAATTTTGATTTGGAAAATTGCCATATCTCACCAAAAATAACACTTTTCATATAAAGCACTTATTTTTATTTGTCTTTTTCAGTGTTTGAAGACAATCCAACCGAGGACAATCAGACCAATGTTGAAAGCTTGGTGGAAGAAACTTGCCCAAGTTCTCCAACAAAAATTGTCATTAAGAAAAAGAAAGCTAAGAAATGAGACTTTCCAGGACCCACTATTCACAACTCTGAAGGTGAGTACCTCCTTTATAAATTATCATAAAAGAAATTCTTGTCCTGAAATTTTTTTATTTTTTATTTTCTTAAATTATGACTACCAGAAGAGGTTCCCAATACTCCATCCAATAAGATGGAGCTGGACTCAGAGGTAGAATTGATCCCTCAAAAGGGAAAAAAAGGGCAAAATCCCCAGTGGAACAGAATCCACACAAGGAAGTGCCTTATCCTAAAGGAAAGTCCCAGAAATGCCCATGATATCTGAACCAGAGTTAGAACTAAGTATTAGTGGCTCAAATAGGTACAAACCACATTCAGAGGGATCTGTCAGGATGAAACTATGATGAAGGTGTAAACAGGCTAAATACAACTTTATCTATGTTTGTGACATGGTAAAATATTTTAAAAAAGAGTTATAAGGTTTAAAAGATATTTTAATTTAAGATAAAAAGGGCTTTCCTATATTTGATATAGTGGTGGTGAGCGCTGTTGAAAGCCCTGGGTGCAGCTTTATCTGTTGGGTTACAATAATAAAAGACTACAATAATTAAATCTATAATTATACCTGATTATTAACCAAGAGTAAAACTGTTTTTGACAGTTTACTACGTAGGTTATTCAAGAGCAGGATGAGGAGATGATTTTGGCTGTGAAAAGCCCTCCTTTTATCCTGAAATTGGGGCGGAAAGGCTGCTAGACCTTTCCACGTAGAGGAAGTGAAGATTTTTCACTCTACAGGACAGGCCTGTGGTTTGCAAACAGCCTGTATACCCTGTATTGGGCTCAGATGTGGTTTTGAAACCACATCTGGGCGGTTTTCACCAATACAGGGTGAAAATTTTCATCTGGGGAACTCACAGTCTGATTCTGACATGTATGACGCGTAGAATGCTGTACAGAAGCTGTATGGGACCCCAGTATTGGCTGACATATGAGGTATTGAAGTAAAAACATGCTTCTTTGTCTCTTTGACACCTCATATTCATGATTATGGGATATTATCCCATGGTAAGGCTGTATATGACAGCAGGTGGGATTTTGGCCTTAAACCAGCCATAACTCTGTCAGTTTTTGAGATATAATGCTCAAAGCTGGTTCATTGGATAGCCCTGTATGAGCTCTACACAATGGTATCCAATTTGGTATGGTTATCATTGAATATGGCAAAGTTATCCCTTGTACAAGGTTCTTTGTTTATAGGCGTGGTTTGGGCAAAAAGCTGTATTGAGCTTGTTTGCCTCATAACTTCTGTTATAGTTGAGATATGAAGAAGTGGATGGCAACATCAGATAGCCCTGATTGTGCTCTTTCCAAAGATACCCCACTGCAGTTATCCCACACTAAAACTGTAGAAGTTAGATGAGAGGTGAATGTTTTGTTCACCCTTATTTGGCCTGAACTTGACCATACCTCCTGTGATATTGGTTCTGGCTCAGTTTGGCTGGTACCATTGGATAGCCCTGGCTTAGAGCTTCATTTTGAATACCCATTTGATGGGGTTAAGCCTCTACTTCTAGATTTTAGATGAGAGGTGAAAATTAAGGTTTATGCTCAGCAATAACTTTGAGCAGGAATAACTTTGTTATTTCTTGTCCTATGGTGATGGGACTTATATTTTCAGAAAGAGGTGAGTTTCCTCTATCTTTTGATACCTTTTGAGATAATTTTGCTCAGCTCCATGTTTTGGTGGTATCTTGGCTATACCATTGGTTTATGGTATTTTGGCCGTCATGCTTGTGCTCTGGTTTTGAGTCACAGGCTGACATACCCTCCCCCTAAAAAAGGCTCATCATTGATGAGACTGTTCAGTCCTCCTAGAGGCTCTGAATCTCCTTAAATGAAGGTTCCCATCTGGTATGCATCTTCTGCCAACCATTTGTCTTTATCTGCTGTCTGGTTCTTGAATCTGACTAGTTATTGTCTTTGATCCTTCCCATTGAGTCTGATCTTCCTGGCCCTGATGATCTTACTCACAGGTCCAGGGGAGTCTTCCACTTCCACTATCTCTTGTAGTGTGGGATTCTTTTTCCTGGAGGGGAATTTATCCTCCTCTGTCTGGAAGTATGGTTTGACCAAACTCACTGGAAAGACTGGGTGTTTCCTGGAAAACTCCTCAGTGAGCTTGACCTCTACTGCATTCTTCGCTATCAACCTAATGATAGTAAAGGGCCCTACAAATGAGTCTCTCATTTTCTTGGGTCCCTTGAGATTGTTAAAGTTCGGTGTAGACACTAACACCTGGTGCCCTTCCTTAAAGTCAGGTTCCACATGTGATTTGTCCCACCTCTGCTTGTAATACTCTTTGGCCTCAGCTATGCATTTGGCAGCAGTGTCAGAGGCCCTCTTCCACATATCCTGGAAGTCTTTGGATGTGGGATGGATGGTCAGAAGGTTTTTCTTCAAGTGATCCACAGGCAATAGGGGATTCCACCCTTTCTCTACCAAGGCAGGTGTTTTTCCTGTGGTGGAGTGCTGACTTGTGTTATAGGCCAGTTGGACAGCTGGTAAGAGGGTAACCCAATCATGGGTGTATCCCTCATGGTCCTTGTATTCCATGCCATAGGCACAGAATCTTCTGAGGATGTCCTCCATTGTTTGGATCATCCTTTCAGCTAGGCCATCTGTTTGTGGATGGTAAGCTGTGGAAAAAGCAAGTTTGGTACCAAGCAAGTCATATAAGTTGGTCCAAAATTCAGATGTGAATTTTAGGTCCCTATCACTAATGATGATCTTAGGGACTCCACAGGTAGATATGATGTTATTCCAAAACAACAGAGCAGTATCCATGGCTGTGTCTTCTTTATGGCATGGTAGACACCTCATGCTCTTGCTGAACCTATCAACTATGATCAAACAGGCATTGTAGTTTTCTTTGCCTCCTGGGACAAGTCCTGTAACCCAGTCCATGTTGATGGTTTCCCATGGGTGCTTGGGTTCTTCTATGTGTTGAAGTAACCCATACTTCTTCCCATGTTTCCTATTTGCCTTTTGGCATCTTTCACAAGTGTTGATGTATTCACTCAACTCTTGTTCCCACTTGGGCCACCAAGCTGTGCTTGCTACCCTCTCTCTGGTCCTGTCTTCACTCATGTGTCCCATATAGGGGCAGTCATGGCATTCTTGTAGGATCAATGAGATTTTGTCTCTGTCTACCACTGTGAGTGCACTTGTGTGCTTTTCTCTGTGGTAGAGCAGGCCATCTATAAGGAAAAACTTATTGTCCTTATAGGCCCTCAACCAGGGTTCTTCCAGCTGGGTTTCCAGTTCTGGGCTCCTGTACTTTTGTTGAAGGAGTTGGAGTAGTATGCTACACTGTTTGTGTTTGGCATAAGACTTCTGTACTGCACTGAAGAATTCATTGTGCAGTTCTGAGGAGCTTATTCCCAGTATGGGAGTTTCTGTTCCTTCTGAATCAGTGTTTCCACTGTCAAGGGTACCATTTCCTGGCGCCCATTCAGAAGCTTGTGACATTGTTCAGTGGCCATCTGCTGAGGCCATCTGCATTGGTATGGCTTTTACCTTCTTTTTATATGAGGGTCATGTTCCCTCTATACTCCTGGATGGCTATTTGCCATCTCAGCATATTTCTGTTAGTAGTCTTCATGTTTAGTAAAGACTTCAAGGCTGTGCAGTCTGTGTAGACTTCAAAGACTGCACCCTCCAAATAATAATGGAGTTTTTCTAGAGCCCAGACTAGACATAGACATTCTGTCTGGGTGGCCCCATACCTGGCTTCTGAATCTTTCAGCTGCCTTGAGATGTAGCAAATTACTCCTTCTCTTGGTTCACCACCCACAATTTGTCTTTGGTGAAGGGCTGCTCCTAGGCCTTGACTGCATGCTGCATCTATATATAACTTGAATGGTTATTCAAAGTCAGGTAAGATGAGCACAGGTGCATTAGTGAGTTCATATTTGATCCTCTGATATGCATCCCTCCTTTCCTTGGTTATTTCAAAAACTACATCTTTTGAACATAACTTGTATAAAATACTAGTTATGTGTGCAAAATATTTGATATGGTTTCTGTAGTAGCTAGCAAACCCAGGGAAAGATTGCATCTCTTTGATGCTCTTTGATACTGGTTTTTGCAGTACTGCTACTACTTTATTCTGGTCAATTGCCAGACTAAGACCTGAGACTTTATTTCCTAGAGCCAGTAACTCTTGTTGGCCAAAATTGCACTTTTTAAGTGAAATTGTCAGATTTATGGGTGTGCATTTACTTAGCACTCTGTCTATGTATTGCACATGGTCTTCCCATGTCTCTGAGTATATAATGATATCATCAATATATACTACCATCCAGCCTTCCAATATTTCATCTTGAAATATTGTGTCCATCATCCTTTGGAAGTGGGCTGGTGCATTTTTAATTCCAAATGGCATCCTGGTATACTCATATATGCCCATATGGAATATTATTCTGAGTGATTTCATGGAGTTTGGTTTAACCCCATTTTGGTGGAAGCCTTTCATACAATCCATCTTGGTTATGTATTTGGCTTTGGCCAGCTTATCCAAGGCATGAGGTATCCTTGGTATAGGGTACCTATCTGCTTTTGTGTAGTTATTCAGGGCTCTGAAGTCCCCACACAATCTAGACTTGCCATCATGCCAGGTGATTAGGACAGGAGTGGTGATTTCCACTATTTCATTATGTCCAATCTTTCTGATAACATCCATGTCCAGGAGTTCATTGATATGTTTCTCAATTTCCTTCCTGGTTTCCAGGCTTGCTTTATAAGGAGGTCTCCTCAGCATAGGTGGATGAGGCCTTTCCACATCCAGATATAGTTCTATATCATGGCCTTTGATCTTGCCTAATGGTTCTTCACCAATGGCTAATCCTGGTCTGTTCTTACTCAGCATCTTCGGTAAACTTAGTTTTTGTTTACTGGTGAGGGTAGTGCTAAACTGTCCCTCTCTGAATTCCTTCAGGAGTTCTTCTAATGGATCTTGAGAAGATATCTGGTATATTTCAAGTGAAAATTTCTTTTCCTTCTTAGTACCAATGGTGATGTGCCTATTTGTACTGTTGTAAATGTCTATGCCATACATCCTCTGGTAATCTGTTCCCAGTAAAAATCCTTGGATGTGGGCATCATTAAGCACTACAAACTCTGGGTTGAGTCTGATATTACCCTTCCTGTGGGGTATAATTATCTCTTTGATAATTGTCCCCATGGAAGTCATCTTCCCTGATGCACTTTTAAAGCTCTTTGCCTTAGTGGGCAAGAGCTGTTTTTCCCAGTTTGGGAAGTGGGTATCCAGATAGTTTCTGGCCACTATGGAGCAGTGTGCACCACTATCAATGATCAGTGGATGCTGAGCATTGTCAATGCAAACAGTCATTTTGGTGGCTGTTCCATGTATATATGCCATTCCTTTGGTTGGTGTAACCAGGAATGTTTGTGCATCTTGTGTGTGTTTGCACAAGTTTTTATTAGCAGTGTCCTGTGGCATTCCTGCTTCCAACTGTATGTCCTGGATTTCTAGTGGGGCTTCCTCTTGGTATTCCACTAAAAATTCCTCTCTTGGGTCTTGGTCATCATCAGATGGCTCTCTGATGGCATCACCCATGGAGTCTGAATCAGAATCCTCTTTTGGAGGTTCTTCCTCAGGGACTTTCTCTATGGCATAGACTTTTTTCTTTGCCGTTAGAAAGTTGTTGGCATAGTGGTCTGTTGAACCACAATTGTGGCAATAATTCTTCTTCTTAGCAACTTCTGCCACTCTTTCTCTGGGTTTGTCTTTAGACTCTACCCTGAAAGGTTGTTTCTCTTTGAAACTACTGCTCTTATATGGGGTGAATTTCCCTATATTTGTCCTTTTCCTTATGTCTTGTAAGGTGTTGGCAATGTCATCTAGAGTGAAATTTTGGTTGCATATGCATTTTACTGCATGCTCTAGTTCTCCTGGCAGTTGTGTCAGAAGTTTGTGATTCCTCATTTGGATGTTCATCTGAGGATCAGTGGCTTTAAGTCTTTTAGACTGTCTAAGACACCACTCATATGGATCTTTGTCCACTGAGTATTTGTCATTCTCAAATGACATGGTCTTTTGCCATATCCAAGCTCCATTACTGTACTTTTGGATGATTTTACTCTTCCACCATGGCCAGTTTCTTCTGCCATGGATTTCTTTCATTTCTGTGTACCATATACTTGCATGACCTTTAAATGCAGTATTCAATCTAGCAGTAATCCAGTAGTCTGGTATGCTTGGTTCATCAATGAAGAGTCCATCAATATAATCTATGAGTTCCATATGATCATATTCTCCTGATCCAGAGAATTTGGGCCAGTTTGAGGCCTCAGGAAGCTGTTTCAAGGATTCCTTCTCTGAATAAGACATGCCATCTCCATCCTGGTATTGTGATGGAGATCTTTCCTTATTCAACAACATGGCATCTGGTTTGATGTCATCTGGTTGATATGGATTCTCCATAGCTTGGCCTTGTGGTTGGGGCTTCAAGCTATGATAGGAATTAAGCAATCTGTTAATGTCTTGATCCAGACACTCCCTGTCCCTTGTGCTGTGGTGTTGTTCTTCAAAGACTATATTCAGTCTTTTGTTGGTTTCTTCAGAGGCTTTGTTCAGTTGAGCATATCCTTCCTGAAGATTCTTAGCTATTTGTTCCAAGGAGGCTTGAGTTTGTCTCATCCTCTCTTGGCTAGCTTTAATTTCTGCAAACTTCTTTTCAGATTATTCAGCATATTGGGACATTTGTAACCACAGTGTATCACTGTTGATGTTACTCTCAGATGTGACAATGTTATTTTCAGTCTGAGTGGGGGTAATGTTTCTATAACTAGGACTACTTATTCTAGAGTGTTTTACAACTACTTCTGGTTCTTGTGTACTTCTTTTACCAAATCTAACAGCTTCTGGATCATGGGGTCTGACTCTTTCCTCCTCTGGTTGAAGGAGGGTTTGTTCTTGCCCTTGTTTCCTTGTCTTCTCCTGGAAACTTCCTGGTATTGTGAAGAATGGTGACTCTTGGCCACTGATATGCTGGTTTCTGAATGGTGTGAAGCCACTGGAGAGCTGATTTGGCCTGCTCCTTGTGAACCTGAAGGAATCTGAGTAGGCCCTGTCTGGGTCAACTGTTCTTCTATAGCTAGGATAGTGGCTTGATTTTCCCTTATCCTCTGTGCCCTTGCCTCCAGGAGTCTGTGCTGCCTGGTAGGATTCCAACCCTTGGTGATTTCCATAAGGTCTTTGAAGTCTATCTCTTTGAGACAGATCTTCTGGCAACTTGATCCCACCTCTGCCCAGTGAGCCGCTAGGTTGAACCTCTTGTTGTCCATGCTCCATTGAAATAAATCTATGAGTAGTTGGTGGATCTGAAGAACTTGATCTATATCCTTCCAGTCCTCTGGTTTGAGGTTTCTGTTGAATTGGAGTTTGAATGGCAAGGTTGATATTATCTCCCTCATTGTTTTGCCATCCACCACTGTGTCCAAGGTGTCCTCTTTCAGGTCTTCTGGTTCTGGACAATCCTTCTCTGTCCTCTGGCTGGTTCCTTTGGAAACCAAGATCTCTGAGGTATACAGGGGACATATCAGTGTTTGCAAGCAGTCAAAAACTTTATGTTATTAGGGTATTTACCTTTGACTGTGCCTTATACAAATTTGCTGTCTGCTGATTTGGGCAGTTTGCCTTTGGAAGTTACAACTGGGTTAATAATTGTAATCTTCCCTGTACAAGTGGTTAAGGTTGGTTTACCTTGTATTGAAGCAGAGTTTCGTGGTTTTCTACTCCTCTGAGTGGCTATTGGAGTCCACTTCTTGGCTGTGATGAGACCTTCACTGTGCCTCTTTCCTTTGCCCTTGCTTCCCTCTGGTTCTGAGGGTGTCACTGGTGTGTTGGCCTGTGACTGGGTCTCAAGTGGGATGTAATTTTCTTCCACTGAAATCAAGGCAGGAAAAAGCGGGCTTATGTCAGCTAAGACTTCTCAAAAATGCTGGTTTTGCACGTCTAAGATTGGCCTCTGGGCTTGTATGTTACTACAATGTGCCCTGTATAATGACAATGTAATTGAATCAACAATTCCACGCCAGAATTACAGCTTTTGGTACCCTGTCACACTGTTTGTGTGCCAGTATCCCACAGATACACTTGTGGTTTCAAGTGTATTCTGAACAAGTGGCTTTGTATAAGTGTTATTGAGCTAACAATACACTTAACCACGCCTCAACCGATGGTTTTTCAGTCAGAGGTGTCCTTATTCAGTCAAGAATACAGGACTTATTGATGGCTTATGTGTTTTTATATACAAAACACGCCAAAAATAGTTATTTTCAGTGGGTATTAACCACGTGAATAATACCCTTATAATATGAGTATATATAAAGAAAAGGATAAAAATATATAAAAAATATATTTTAATATAGAAATTACGCCTAAAAAAGGGTAAAACACTTGTTAATAAGTCATAAAAAGAGAAAAGACTTACTTATAAGGTCCAAAAAAAGAGATTTAAAACACGGCCAGGCCCCCAAAATGTCAGGATGAAACTATGATGAAGGTGTAAATAGGCTACATACAACTTTATCTATGTTTGTGACATGGTAAAATATTTTAAAAAAGAGTTATAAGGTTTAAAAGATATTTTAATTTAAGATAAAAAGGGCTTTACTATATTTGATATAGTGGTGGTGAGCGCTGTTGAAAGCCCTGGGTGCAGCTTTATCTGTTGGGTTACAATAATAAAAGACTACAATAGTTAAATCTATAATTATACCTGATTATCAACCAAGAGTAAAACTGTTTTTGATAGTTTACTACGTAGGTTATTCAAGAGCAGGATGAGGAGATGATTTTGGCTGTGAAAAGCCCTCCTTTTATCCTGAAATTGAGGTGGAAAGGCTGCTAGACCTTTCCACGTAGAGGAAGTGAAGATTTTTCACTCTCCAGGACAGGCCTGTGGTTTTCAAACAGCCTATATACACTGTATTGGGCTCAGATGTGGTTTTGAAACCACATCTGGGCGGTTTTCACCAATACAGGGTGAAAATTTTCATCTGGGGACCTCACAGCCTGATTCTGACGTGTATGACGCGTAGAATGCTGTACAGAAACTGTATGGGACCCCAGTATTGGCTGACATATGATGTATTGAAGTAAAAACATGCTTCTTTGTCTATTTGACACCTCATATTCATGATTATGGGATATTATCCCATGGTAAGGCTGTATATGACAGCAGGTGGGATTTTGACCTTAAACCAGCCATAACTCTGTCAGTTTTTGAGATATCATTCTCAAAGCTGGTTCATTGGATAGCCCTGTATGGGCTCCACAAAATGGTACCCAATTTGGTATGGTTATCACTGAATATGGCAAAGTTATCCCATGTACAAGGCTTTTTGTACATAGGTGTGGTTTGGGCAGAAAGCTGTATTGAGCTTGTTTGCCTCATAACTTCTGTTATAGTTGAGATATGAAGAAGTGGATGGCACCATCAGATAGCCCTGATTGTGCTCTTTCCAAAGATACCCCACTTCAGGTATCCCACACTAAAACTGTAGAAGTTAGATGAGAGGTGAATGTTTTGTTCACCCTTATTTGGCCTGAACTTGACCATAACTCCAGTAATATTGGTTCTGGCTCAGTTTGGCTGGTACCATTGGATAGCCCTGGCTTAGAGATTCATTTTGAATACCCATTTGATGGGGTCAAGCCTCTCCTTCTAGATTTTAGATGAGAGGTGAAAATTAAGGTTTATGCTCAGCAATAACTTTGAGCAGGAATAACTTTGTTATTTCTTGTCCTATGGTGATGGGACTTATATTTTCAGAAAGAGGTGAGTTTCCTCTATCTTTTGATACCTTTTGAGATAATTTGGCTCAGCTCCATGTTTTGGTGGTATCTTGGCTATACCATTGGTTTATGGTATTTTGGCTGTCATGCTTGTGCTCTGGTTTTGAGTCACAGGCTGACAGGATCAGATAGTGTCACAGGGGCTCTTTGAAGTGAAGGGGGCCTGGCACTCAGTAAACTGGGACTCACTTATGGAGGGCTCAAAGATATGGTAAGAAGGGATACACTTAAGAGTGTTAAAGATGAATTACTAAAAGAATAAATATAAGAAAGCAGCAACAAAGAATAAGAACAAAGAAATAGAAGAGCCAAACACAAAAAATTCCAAGTCCACTGTTTCAACCTGTCAGAATGGAAAGAGAAGGGTTAATAAGGATATGGCCACCCAACTCATACTGTACAGGCAAAGAGAGAAATGCAAAGACTAACTCAAAATTAAATAAATATAATACCCAAAATGAGGATAAGAATATTCATAAAATAATAAATAAACTAAATTAATTAACTTGGGAAAAGTCCCCTCTGGCCAATACAGGTCCTGTACAGCTGTACAGAACCTGTACAAGAGGTGTGGTGTATTTGAGTGATCATACAGTTTCATGCTGGTGTATTGAAACTGTACTGGGTGAATCCAACCTGTACAGGTATTGACAGGCTGTATTGATGTACCAAACTGTATGCATGTTTCAGAATGAAGATTGCTGAAACTGAATATTGATGCAACAGTTGATCTTCTGATTTTGAGGTGTTTGAGTGGATATATGAATGAATACCCTTACCCCTGATGGATGGTTGTTACAGTATCCCCCTCTTGAAACTGGTGGGCTCCTGAACACCATAATACCCTGCCACTGTGGAGTGGCATCTCAATATCCCCACATTTTTTTTCAAAAAATTTCTTTTTAATTTTCTTTTCCTCTTGACCATTATCCTGAAAATCCTTCTTCAATTCTTCTCTGTCAAATTAAATTGATTCCCCCCTTCTTTCAAGTTCTGAGTAAGTATTTCACTTCGAAATATGCTTTTCTTTTCTTCTGATTCAATCAACCTTGCCCTTGGGGTATGGCCTTGGGATATATCCCAAATTAATGGCCACTGAGCTCTTGTGCTCAAAAAATGATGCCCAATGAGTATATGAAGTGTACTCATCGGGCAAGGCTTGATCCAATGAAATCTTGAAAAAATTTCCTCCAAGGGGTCTTGTCCCCATTGTCCATGGAAATGGCCTCAAACAGCCCTCAAAAGTGTTTTTGGGCTGTGGCCTCTTCCCTGATGAATCTTGATATTTTTGATTTTTATGGGCTTTTGGGCATTTTTGGGTGCTTTGGTGATTTTTGGTCATTATCGGCCATTTTGGGTCTTTGGGGTCCTATGGTCTGCAGTCCATGGTCCGTGGACCATACGCCGCGGTCCGTAAGGGCTATTGGAGGCCCCCAAGACCAAAATGGAGCCCCTGGGCCCAAATTTGCTGGGGACCCAGGGTGACCAAGGGGCCCAGAATTGGCCCAAATCCAGTTTTCACCATACATGGCCTGGACCCATTGATGGGGTCCAGGACCATCAAGATCCTGGCCTCCCCAAAGCTGCAGGGGAGGCCCTGGGTGATGAGTTCAGCGCCAAAGGGGTATGAACCTTCACCTTAGAGGCTTTGAGGGGGGGCATAATTGAGTTATGGCCCCATTTCCTTGAGGTCAAATTCTTTTTCTTGATATGGAGTGGATTGTTTTTGACATCTTGAATCTTCTGCTTTTGATCCCTCCCAAACCTATGATGGGTTCAGAGCAGTTGAAGTTCTTGATCCTGCCTGTACTGAATGTTTGGCCAAGGGTAAGGATTGCTTTCAACATTACAATCCTCAATTGTCAAAATGCCACTTTTGCTTCATTGGGAAGAAGCCATGTTGTCATACCGGGTCAACTTTGTCCCAGGTCAGGAGGCACTTATGGAGCAGGAAAGATGAGCCTTACGGGCAGGAATTCCCCATTCTTGAGGAACCTACTCCTGATGCAACCTCAGGATTTTCTCAATGTGAGTGATTTGCATATCTTGATTGAATTGGTACTGATATTTTGATGTAGTGACTGGTTCCAGGCGGAGGGATGTGGCCAGGTGGACTAATGTTGGAGGGTCCATTCCAATCGGTTGTAGGCCCATACACTACATCTCAGAAATCCCAATCTCAAGGACCAATACTGATGGAGTAGTGAAGGTAGTGAAAAAACTAAGAAGAATTGTTGATTCCCCAACAGATCCAGATGCTGAAGGAAGTGATGAGTTGGATGGTGAAGAAGTTGAAGTTGTTCCTCATTCAGTTGGCCATCCATCCAGTAATTCCTCTTCTAAACCTCTTGCCAACAATAGATTCCAAAGCCAAGTTATTCCCAGAACTCCAAGAACTTTCCAACCAATGCTTGCTTCCACTCCTACAACCCTTCCTCCTCCTTCACCAACTAGTTCCCACACCACCAGGCCTGCCTTGAATCCAGCAGTAAGACCATCACCAGTTCAACAGTCCAGAAACTCACCCATAACCACCTCCTGTCAACTCCAACCTGTGGCCAGCTCAAGAAGAAGAAGAGATGAATTGTCCCCTTTGCCATTTCCTGCCGCTCAAGTTTTTCAAAGAAGAGAACGTTGGCCTATCCAGGTTACCAGAGAAGATCCCAACGCGGCTAGTGAAAATCAAGATGCTGTGGCCAGATAATTCAGGAGGGTTGATAGAAATAGCAGAGAGGTGATTATGTATGCCAATGACAGGACTATTCCAGGTACTGCTTCTGAAGAGATGGCTGCAAAATTTGCCTGGTATGAAGATGAGTTGATAAATGATTTCCAGAGAACTTTTGATGATTTGGGTAGAGATAACTAGTTTTCCTTTTCCTTGTTTGTGTTTGGTTTGACTTCTATCCCCACTCTTATAAATACTAAAAAATGAAAAAATAATGGAACCTCCCAACACATGATTTGGGAGGGGATGCTGCTG
Source organism: Austropuccinia psidii (assembly GCA_023105745.1). NCBI lineage: Eukaryota > Fungi > Basidiomycota > Pucciniomycetes > Pucciniales > Sphaerophragmiaceae > Austropuccinia > Austropuccinia psidii. The sequence continues at coordinate 57,018,130 of JALGQZ010000006.1, forward strand.
CTTGAAAGAAATAAAAGAAAGAAAATTATACAAGTAAAGAAAGAAAGAAAAATAAAAGAATAAGAGAGAATGAGAGTAAAGAAAAGAAATAAAGAAAAATCCTGATGGCTGGTCCTCCTTGTGGTGAGTTGCTTGATTCTGTCCAAGAAGTGTCTGAAAAAATGAAAACCAAGCATTTGATGCTCACAGAGTGGCCAAGGTAATGTTTTACAAGAAATAGAACCCTCAGGGATGCAAACCAGGAGATGGAACTTACTTTCATAACTTCCACTCCCCACCAAGCACCATAAAACTGAAATAATTTGCCATAAATGACTTCTGAAATGAATTGCCATAAATGACTTGAAGTAATGAATGTCTTGAATTATGATGATTGGCATAAATGAAATGATAAATAAAAGAAAAGAGAAAGAGAAAGAAAGAAAACATTTGGCCATATCTTGATAAGGTCCAAATGGAAGGTGTTGATGTTGTATGCTTCCTGAACCTTTCTAAATAATTGACAAGTGCTCACAAAGTGGCCAAGCTGATGCTTACAACAACATATGGGTAAAATACCCCCTTAAAGGTGCATGCCAGGAGAGGAACTTACTTTCATAACTTCTTCTCCCCACCAAGCACCATAATCAAACTCTTGAGGTATTTGGACCAGGCTTGTCTGAATATAATGAATGGAAATCCTTGACAAGGTCTGGTGAGTTGGTAAGGTTGGAAGCTGGTTCCCAAGTGGTTCTTTCTGGGTCTTCACTGAATCCTTTCCACTCTACAAGATACCATAATTTACCTCTTTTGAGTTTTGAGTCCAGAACCTGAGCCACTTCCCATTCTTCTTGCTCCTCCACTAAAACTGGTGGTGGTGGCAATTGAAGACGATTTGGGATAGTTGAATGCTTGACTGGTTCTAATAAGGACACATGGAATACAGGGTGAACTGTCTTCCATTGCTGAGGCAACTTGGGGTGATATGCATGACTGCCAATCTTCTTCAGAGCTTCAAAAGGTCCCAACCATATTTCTAATAATTTCTTGGTGGGTCTTGTTGCCTTGATGTTCTTGGAAGCTAGCCATACTTTGTCCCCAGGTTGGAAATCAGGTGGAATTGCTCTATTTCTATCTGCATACTTCTTGAATCTCCTTATTGCTGACTCTAATTCTTCTTTGACAACTTGCTGTACTTATTGGAGTTTTTTTGATAACTTTCCAGAAGGTGGGTCTTGAGAAATATGGATTGAGTCAAAGATGGGATTTCTTCCATAAATGGTGAAAAAAGGTGATTGCTTTGTTGATGAATGTTCTGCATTATTATAGGCAAATTCAGCCAGAGGGAGCCAGGTGTACCAGTCATCTTGATGATAGCTGACATACATCTGAAGATACTGTTATAGAATCTGATTTACCCTCTCTGTCTGTCCATCTGTTTCAGGATGAAAAGAAGTTGAAAGATCTCTTGATATCTTGAGCTGCTGAAACAATTGAGTCCAAAATGATGAAACAAATAAAGATCCTCTATCACTGACAATACTGACTGGAAGGCCATGCTTGGAAAATACATGACTAATGAGGATTTGAGCTAAGTCCAGAGCAGTGATTGTTCCATAAGTTGGAATGAAGATTGTCATTTTTGAGAACCTGTCCACAACTACTAGAATTGAGTCAAAGTTGTTTGACAAGGGCAACTGAGTGATAAAGTCCATTAATAAGGAATTCCAAGGACCAGATGGAATTTGAAGAGGCTTGAGTAGTCCAAATTTCTTGTGATGAATGTTCTTGTTTCTTGAACATTGCTGACATGAGGACACATAGTCCTTGATGAATTGATTCATGCCAGCCCAATAAAAATCCCTCTTGATGAGCTTGAGGGTCTTCTCCTGGCCAGGATGGCCAGCCAAAGGTGAGTCATGACGCTTTTGAAGAATATTGAGTTGAAGTTCTTCATTGCTTGGGATTACCACTCTATCTTTGAATAATAACAACTTGGCTTGAGGTTCAAGAGAATAATCTGAGACCGATTCACCTCTTGCTAGTTTTTTGAGTATTTCTTTATAGTCTTTGTCTTGCCATACTTCTTTTTGAATCTTGTCAACTAAATCTGAAAACACTTCCACTTTGATTGAAAAGAATCTTGAATCTTGAATTCCATCTTGCTTGATTACTTGATGAAAAGTTTGAGGATTCTTGCTGATGAAGTCCACCCCCCTCTCTGGGTACACGTCATCCCGACGTGACAAGGCATCCGGAAAAGTGGCCAGCCTTCCTGGGCGGTAAGTGATAGTGAAGTGAAATTCTGAAAGGAATTCAGCCCAACAAGCCTGACGACGAGTGAGAACTTTTGAAGACATAAAATACTGCAAGGAAGAGTGGTCTTTCAAGACCCCAAAAGAATTGGAAAGAGAAAGAAGAAGTGCTCTCCAGCGCTTGAGAGCCCAAACTATGCCAAGGAGTTCCTTGTCATGAATTTCATAGTTCAGCTCAGCTGGGAGAAGCTTGCAACTATCAAATGCAATGGGATGCTTTCCTGAGTCATTCACCTGGCTCAGTACGGCACCCAAAGCATAATCAGAAGCATCATTCTCTACTATAGTAGGTAGAGAAGGATTAAAGTGAGATAAGATAGGAGCAGAGGTGAAAGCTTCTTTGAGTGCTTGAAACTGACTAAGAGCTTCCTCATTGAAGATGAAGGGAGAATCTTTTTTAAGGAGGGAAGTGAGAGAAGTGATTTTTTTAGAATAACTTTTAATGAAACGACGATAAAAATTGGCAAAGCCAAGAAAAGATTGAAGGGCCTTGATGTTTTTGGGCTGAGGCCAATGGAGGATTTGCTGAACTTTTGAAGAATCCATCTTGATGCCATCACTTGAAAAAACATAGCCCAAGTATTCCACACTTGAGGCATGGAATACACACTTGGAGGCTTTGGCAAACAGATTATTGTCCCTCAGTCTTTGGAGGACAGAGGCCACATGTTTGACATGTTCCTCCTCAGAACTGGAAAAGACCATAATATCATTTAAATAAACCACAACAAACACATCCAAGAAATCTGCAAATATATCATTGACTACATTCTGGAAAGAAGCAGGAGCATTGGTCAAACCAAATGGCATGACCAAATACTCATAGCTACCATATTTTGTTCTAAAGGCAGTTAAGTGCTCATCCCCCTCTTTGATTCTCAGAAGGTTATCTGCACCAGGCAAGTCTATCTTGGAGAAGATAGTGGAACCGTTGAATACGGTAAGGAGCTGGTTCATAGGAGGAACAGGATACCTGTTCTTCCTAGTAACAGCATTGAGTTTGCGGTAGTCAACACACAAACGAAAACCTCCATCCTTTTTCTTTACAAAAGGGACAGGTGCTCCTGTTGAAGAGGAGCTTGGTCTTATGAAACCTTTCTCTACATTCTCTGAAATGTAGCCCCAAAGTGTTTCTGTGTCAGGCTGAGTCTATGATAAAGGTGTATATGAGTATTTACAAGCTTTAACTATGACTGTGACATGGTAAAAATGGTTTTAAAAGATGATAAGATTGGTAATAAGTGATTTAATTTAAGATATAAAGGGCTTTACTATAGAGATATAGTGGTGGTGAGCGCTGTTGAAAGCCCTGGGTGCAGCTTTACCTGTTGGTTTACAATAATAAAGACTACAATACTTCAAATTAAGAGTATACCTGATTATTTAACCAAGAGTAAAACTGTTTTTGACAGTTTACTACGTAGGTTATTCAAGAGCAGGATGAGGAAAGGTTTTTGGCTGTGAAAAGCCCTCCTTTTATCCTGAAATTGAGGTGGAAAGGCTGCTAGACCTTTCCACGTAGAAGAAGTGAAGATTTTTCACTCTCCAGGACAGGCTTGTGGTTTGCAAACAGCCTGTATACCCTGTATTGGGCTCAGATGTGGTTTTGGAACCACATCTGGGCAGTTTTCACTAATACAGGGTGAAAATTTTCATCTGGGGACCTCACAGCCTGATTCTGACGTGTATGACGCGTAGAATGCAGTACAGAAACTGTATGGGACCCCAGTATTGACTGACATATGAGGTATTGAAGTAAAAACATGCTTCTTCGTCTATTTCACACCTCATATTCATGATTATGGGATATTATCCCATGGTAAGGCTGTATATGACAGCAGGTGGGATTTTGACCTTAAAATGGTCATAGCTCTGTCAGTTTTTGAGATATCAAGCTCAAAGTTGGCTCATTGAATAGCCCTGTATGAGCTCTACCCAATGGTACCCAACTTGACATGGTTATCATTAAATATGACAAAGCTATCCCATGTACAAGTATTTTTGTACATTGGCGTGGTCTGGTCAAAAGCTGTATTAAGCTTGTTTGGCCAATAACTTCTGTTGTAGTTGAGTTATGAGAAATGGATGGCACCATAAGATAGCCCTGATTGTGCTCTTTCCAAAAATACCCCACTTTAGGTATCTCACACTAAAACTGTAAAAGTTAGATGAGAGGTGAATGTTTTGTTCACCCTTATTTGGTCTGAATTTGACCATAACTCAAGTAATACTGGTGCTAGCTCAGTTTGGCTGGTACCATTGGATAGCCCTGGCTTAGAGCTTCATTTTGAATACCCATTTGATGGGGTTAAGCCTCTCCTTTTAGATTTTAGATGAGAGGTGAAAATTAAGGTTTATGCTCAGCAATAGCTTTGAGCAGGAATAACTTTGTTATTTATTTTCCTATGGTGATTGGACTTATATTTTCAGAAAGAGGTGAGTTTCCTCTTTCGTTTGATACCTTTTGAGATAATTTGGCTCAGTTCCATATTTTGGTGGTATTTTGGCTATACCATTGGTTTATGGTATTTTGGCTGTCATGCTTGTGCTCTGGTTTTGAGTCACAGGCTGACATTCTGACTCTTGATTTGATAATGAGTAGATAACAACAATTGGAGGTAGAAGACCCTCCAATTTGATATGGTGATCACAGGCGCAATGTGGAGGAAGTTTCTCTGCTTTCACCTTGGAGAATACATCCAAATATTGCTGATAAGCAGGAAGGACTACCTTCAACACAGTTTCAATTTCTTCTGGCTCTTCCTCCTCATCCCACTGCTCCTCCAGGGAGTCATGAAAAGATAAGGGAGGAAGGTCCATATCCCCTTGAAAAAGATGAAGTGAAGATATGGCAACATCTTCTCCAACATCCTTTATCTCTTTGAAGACTTCATCTCTTAATTGAATTAATGACTGAGAGGGAATGATGGAAGGGATATGGACAGAAGAAGGAAGGGAAGGTGTCTTAAGTTCACCAACCAGAGCAACACTGTTGACAGCAGTGGCCAAGTCATTACTAGTAGAAGGAATAATACCACTAGAATCCTTATGACCAGAATCATAGGTGATCAATCCATTTTTCCAATCAATAATGGGATTAAAATGGTAAAGGAAATCATAGCCCAATATCAGGTCTTCTCCCTTGGGTGAATCTATGATAAAGAAGTCCCATTCAAAGCTTGGGAAGGAAGGAAAGTCAACTACCCACTTGGTATAATGGGTGATGAACAAGGCAGGGGATTCATTAGAATCCAAAATGAAAATAGGAATCTTTTCAGGGAGCTCTGACAGAGTCAATGAGTACTTGAGAACAAAATTCTTTGCAATAAAAGAGTTTGTAGCACCAGAATCAATGAGAATCCTATAAAAAATAAGAAATTTTAAAGATTTCTTGACACTAGTATTCAGAGTGCACAATTGTGCTCTTGAAGGAAATAAGTGAGAACCATTGAACACATCATGATCCCCACTCGTGCTTTTCCCTGCTTGCTAGGGAAGCCTCTTGATGATCCAGGCTTGTTCTGGGGTCTCTTGAAGCATTTTTCAATAGGGTGTTTTCCACCACAATAAGTACATAACCCCTCTTGAATCCTCCTCTCCTTTTCAGAACCAATTAATTTATTGTCTTTATTGAGGAGAGCAGCATGAGGTTTGTCCTTTGAAGATTGGAACTGCTTGCCCTTCTTGTTCTTCTTCTGGTGTGGCCTCTTTGAAGATGAGTTTTGAGGAGGCCTAGATTGATTGGATCCATTGAAAGGAGGCTTTTTCTCTTGATTTCCACCCTTTTCTTTTTGCCTTTCATGAAATGTTGTGTCTAATTCTAAAGTGACATCCATAAGTTCTCAAAGAGTATCAAAGGTTCCAGGGTGAGAAGCTACTGATCCAATAATCTTGATGCCAATCCTCTTCTGTAAACATGGATATAAGCTTTTTCCCACCAATCTCCAATTCTTGAAATTAAGCTTCTTAAATCTGCAATGTACAAGGAAACATGACCACTTTCCTTTATCCTCAAATTGTCCAATTCTTGTTCAGCTTTCCTGACTTCATTGGGGTCACCAAACAGAGTGAATAATTGATATGCAAATAATGGCCAATTATTGAGGGGGTAGGAAGGGTCTTCATTGGAAATATTTGAGAGATAGGGTTCAATCCACTTTCCAGCTCTACCAGTGAGAAAAGAAGTTGAGTAAAGAACTTTCTTCCTGTCAGAGAAGAAATTTGCTGGATCATTATGGAAGATTAATTGACAGGATGGGATAAATCCTCTAAATTTGTGAGCTTGAGTACCATCAAAAGAATCAGGTGCCTTCATGGATGGAGTCTTGAAAGCAGGGGCTTTGGAATTGTCCCTGGGAGAAACTGCTTGAGTGAGTTGCCCCATGAATTGAGTCATCTGCTCCATCATCTTGAGGAGACTTGGATCAGTTTGAGAGAAAAGAGGTTGACTAGAAAGGGCTAGATTAGAACCCTGAGGAACCTCTAGAGAATTTTCCAAGGCATCTGCCACTTCAGTTTCCCCAGACTCTTCCCCCTCTTCATCTTCAACTTCCCCTTGTCTTGCTCTTGCACCTTCAGACATGTCAGGGTAGCCACCCAAAAGTCCAGAGAACGATCTTGATCTTCTAGATTTCATTCCACCTCTTCTTGAGGGTACTGCTCCTTCCATTGGTGGTCCTCTGTCCAAGTTTTCACTCAGTTGATGAACTGATGGTGTGCAGTCAAGAGGAGCCCTTGCTGTAGGAGTGAGAACAGGTGGAATTCTTAGGGATCTAGTATTCTTGGCTGGGGGACTATGCTGAACTGGCATTTTGGATAAAAATGAAATAAAACTTGATGGTATGAGAATAATAATCAGAACTGGGCCAAATCAATCACAATTAAAATCTTGATGAATCTTGAGGAATCAATTCAAATCTTGAGGTGAAATCAAATTCAGTCAACAGTCAAATAAGTTCAAACAATCAACAAACAATTCAAATCAAATATCAATAATCTTGAGTAAATCAACAATCAATCAATATTAAATGAATAATCAATCAATCAATAAATCAGTGTCTTCAATATGAAATCAAGGTCTTGAGGAATCAATCAATCAATTTAAATCTTCAGAAATAAATTCAATATCTTGGTGAGTCAAAATCAGTCAATAATCAAAATCAATTCTTGAGGATCAATGAAATATCTTGAGGATTCAAAGTCAATCAATAATCAAAATTAGATCTTGAGGATCAATCAATATCTTGAGAAGTCAAAATCAATCAATCCAATCCAAATAAGAATCCTGAACCACTGAATCAATAAACCAATGAATCCCAATGAATAATCCAATCAATTAAACCAATCAATAACTCCTAAAAGAACCTGAATAAGAATACAGAAAAAATTTGATTTGATAAAATGAATGAAGTGAATGAAATGGTCAGCAATGATTAAGAAAGAAGAAAAATCAATTTCATATGAATGAAATTAATGAGATGTGGTAATTCAGTCATACAGTTCAAATTTCAAGAGGTCCAGATCTGTATTGACCCAATTCAGACAATACAGCCGGTGACTCACCTTCCAGGATCAGTCTTTCAGCTTTTCACATATACTAGCCACCTTTCAGCACCTGGGGATTTTTTCCCCAGTTAATTAATATACTGGAGTTATTTTTATCTTTATTTCCTTTGACTTTATTAAAGTTAATACTGATAATCTTAAGTCAGTCCTTCAGCACCTTTTCTCTTTTCTTCCTTGCCTGTCAGTGGATATTGGTGGTCATATCCTTTGCTAATTCCATTTCCTTTTCTGGCAGGTTGAAACAGTGAATTGAGGATTCACTTGGTTGGCTTCTCTTATTATCTTTGGCCTTTGGCTTCTTATCTTTTTCTTTTATCTTGGGCATACTTCTCTTTTCGCTTATTCTTGTTTGAATAAATTTAATCATTATTATTTCTTATATCCTTTGGAGCCCTCCAAGTGAGTTCTTGATTCCTGAGTTCCAGGCCACTCTTGCTTCCATTAGAGCCCCCATGACATTATATTAATTAACTCATCATTTTTCTTCTTTTCATTCATTCTTATATTTTAATTCATTCATTTCAATTCATCAAAATTATGACTCTTTAACGTTTTATGAACTTATAATTTATTTGTCAGATCTCAAATTTCTTTCATTCATTCCTTCATTCTGAAATTTGAAAGCTGACCTATTTTTGTTTTTATCTCATTTTCATCTTCATTCAATTCATCAAATCCTTCATATTCAGGCCCTCATTATTGAAATTAAAATTGATCATTATTATCATTCAGACACATCTTCACATCAAGATTCATATTTGATTTGTTCTTCAAGAATTTTGATTGTTCAAGAAGATTTAACTTGATTTTAATTTTGACTGATTGATTTGACATAAATTGAAATTGACTTCAAGAAAATTGATTGACCTGAAGATTATATTGATTTTGCTGACTTTCACATCAAGAAAATTGACTCACATTGATTTTGACCTCAAGAATTGATTAATTGATTGTTATTTCTGCAAGATTTGAGCTTTGAATTGATTTCAAATTTGATTTTGATTGATTGATTTATTGCATTTCCCTCAAGATTTGATTTTGATTTGAACTTCAAGACTATTTTGGTTTTCCCTCAAGTTGTTTATTCAAGTTTTGATTATTTTTGTTTCAATTTTAATTTTATTCAATCATGCCACTCTGACACTCACCTCCTGCAAGAAAGACAAGATCTCAGGCCTGAGCTCAGGCTGTTCTGACTCCTACTCCAAGAGCTCCTCTTGATGGGACCCCAGAGGTTTCAACACTGAAGGCCCAATTAAGGAGGGAAGGAAGAGTGCCAAGAAGATCCAATTCTTTTTCAGTAGGAGTTGGCGGTTTTCCAGGAATGTAAAGGACTACACTTAGAGGTCCAGGTGAAGATGGTGAAGAGGAGGAGGAAAATTCTGTGGAAGAGGAAGAGTCTGATGGCACTGAGACTGCTCCTGCTCCTGTGGGAGCATCTGAAGGCACCAGAGGACCAAATCTAGCCCAGTATTATCAGCCTGTCTCTCACCAGACTGAACCATCCTTATTGGCCATCATGCAGCAAAGGACACAAATTATGGCCAATCTTCAAGCTGCTGCATCTTTTGAAGTTTCAAGACCACCAGCCTTCAAGACTCCATCTATGAAGGCACCAGAATGTTTTGATGGGACTCAACCCTTCAAATTCAGAAGTTTTATTCAGTCTTGTCAACTTATTTTTCACAATGACCCAGCAAACGTTTCTCAAGACAGAAAGAAAGTTCTTTAGGCCACTTCATTTTTAGTTTGCAGGGCTGAAAAATGGATTGAGCCTTATCTTTCCAATCTTACTAATCAAGACTCAAGTTATCTTCTCAATTCATGGCCATTGTTTGAATCCCAACTATTCACTTTATTTGGGGACCCAAATGAAGTTAGAAAAGCTAAAGAAGATTTGGATGGCCTTAGAATGAAATAAGGTGTGCATGCTGCCTTATACATTGCCAATTTCAGGAGTTTGGATTCAAGAACTGGAGATTGGGGTGAAAGGGCCCTTATTCATCATTTCAGGAAGGGTTTGGCCTCCAGGATTCTGGATCAATTGGCCTCCCATCCTTCAAAAATTGATTCTCTTCACGACTTAATGGATGTCAGCCTGAAACTTGATACCAGGTACCATGAGAGGCAAAAGGAGAACAATCATCATCAAGAGAAGAAGCCTGAAGCCTCAAAGTCAAACTCTTCTCATCATCAAAATTCTTCAAGCTCAAGTCATAAGAAGAAGAATTTTTATTCTAAAAAGCGGGACAAGTCCCATTCCTCCTTGTTGAATAAGGACTTCAAATTGAAAGGTTCTGAAAAAGGAAGAAGAATCAAGGAGGGCTTGTGTATTTATTGTGGTGGGAAGCATAGTATTGAGTATTGTTTCAAAAGGCCTCAAAACAAGATTACCCAACCGTCAGGCAGTTTTCCCAGCCAGGGAAAAGCCTGAGTGAAGATCATGTTGTGTTCAATGGTCTTCACAGCTTTCCATCCAGAGCACAATTGTGAATTCTGAATACTGGTGTCAAGAGTTCTCTAAAATTCTTTGTTTTTCTTCTCTTTCTGATGTTTTTTTACAGTATTCTCATTGATTCTGGTGCTACAAACTCATTTATTGCAAAGCGGTTTGTTCACAAGTACTCACTGACTACATCAGAACTTTCAGCAAAGATTCCTCTTATCATCTTGGACTCCTCTGAGTCCCCTTCCTTCTTTGTGACTCACCATACTAAATATATGGTTGAGCTCCCTTCCTTCCCAAGCTTTGAATGGGACTTTTTAATCATTGATACTCCCTAGGGAGAAGAACTCATATTGGGCTTTGACTTTCTAAATCATTTTAATACTTCTATTGATTGGAGGAAAGGGCTGATCACCTTTAATGCTGATCATAAGGACTATTCAGATCCTTCTAAATCTTTCTGTAATGACTTTTCTTCTACCAAATAATGTGCAGCTCTGGTTGGTGATTCTAGAACACCATCATTCCCATCTTCTGTCTATATTCCTTCCATAAATTCCCCTCAGTCATGACCATTATCTGGAGATGAATTCTTCAAAGAGATTCAAGATGTTGGAGAAGATAATTCTGTATCTTCACTTCATCTCTTCTTTGGGAATATAGACCTTCCTCCTTCATCTTATCATGACTCCCTGGAGGAGTTGTGGGATGAAGAGGAAGAGTCAGAAGAAATAGAAACTGTGATGAAGGTTGTTCCTTCTGTTTATCACCAGTACTTGGATGTATTCTCCAAGGTGAAAGGAGAGAAACTTCCTCCTCACCACGCCTGTGATCATCATATTGAGCTGGAGGGGTCTCTACCTATAGTTGGGGTGATCTACTAATTATCCAAACAAGAGTCAGATACACTCAGGGCCTACATTTCAGAGAATGTAGAGAAAGGTTTCATCTGGCCAAGCTCCTCTTCAACAGGAGCACCTGTCCTCTTTGTCAAAAAGACAGATGGTGGCCTCCGTTTGTGTGTTGATTGGGGCAAGATCAATGCTGTTACTAGGAAGAAAAAGTATTTTGTTCCTCCTATGAATCAGCTTCTCAATGTTTTTAATGGTTCTTCTATCTTCTCCAAGATTGATTTGCGTGGTGCATATAACCTGCTCAGAATCAAGGAGGGTGATGAACATTTGACATTCTTCAGAACTAAATATGGCAGTTATGAGTATTTGGTTATGCCATTTGGGCTCACCAATGCTCCTGCCTCTTTTCAGAATCTTTTCAATGATATTTTCCAAGATCTTCTTGATGTTTATGTTGTTGTTTATTTCAATGACATTATGGTCTTTTCCAAATCTGAGGAGGAACATGTCACTCATGTGTCCACTGTTTTTTCCAGACTCAGAGCCAATAAAATTTTTGCTAAGGCTTCAAAGTGCCTATCTCATGTCTCTAGTGTAGAATACCTTGGTTATGTTGTTTCTTCTGAAGGCCTCAAGATGGACCAAGCAAAAGTCCAGCAGATTCTCAATTGGCCACCTCCAAGAAACCTCAAAGCTCTTCAATCATTCCTTGGCTTCGCCAACTTCTACTGCCAAATCATCAAGAATTATTCACAAAAGATCAGTTCACTCACCAGTTTCCTCAAGAAAGATTCCTGCTTTCCCCTCATTGACAAAGCTCTTAGTCAGTTTCACCAACTCAAAGAGGCCTTCACCACTGCTCCAGGTCTATCCCACTTCAATCCTTCTCTACCCACCATTGTAGAGACAGATGCATCCAATTATGCTTTGGGTGCCGTACTGAGTCAGGTCTCTGACTCAGGAAAGCATCCCATTGCATTTGACAGCAGCAAGCTTATCCCAGCAGAGCTCAACTATGAGGTTCATGACAAGGAACTCCTTGGAATAGTCTGGGCTCTCAAGCGCTGGAGGGCTTTTCTTCGTTCTCTCTCTTCCCCTTTTGAAGTTCTCACCAATCATTCTTCTCTTCAATACTTCATGTATTTAAAAGTCCTTACTCGCCGTCAAGCCTGTTGGGCTGAATTCCTCTCTGAATTTCACTTCTCAATCACTTACCCCCTGGCGGCCTAGCTCCTCTTCTGGATGCCTTATCACATCAGGATGATGTTTATCTGGAGAGGGGGGAGGATTTCATCAGAAAGAATCCAATGAACTTTCAACAGCTCATCAAGAAGGATGAAGTCCAACCTTCAAGATATTTTTCAGTCAAGGTGGAATCCTTTTAAAATTTTATTGAGTCAATTCAGAAGGCTCTGTGGAAGGATTCTCAGTACAGAAGTATCCTTCAATTATTGGGCAAAGGTAAATCCATTCAGGATTATTCTCTTGATTCCTCTTCCCAACCTCTTCTCTTCAAATATCAGGTGGTGGCCCCAAATGACCCCACAATTCAACTCAGGGTTCTTCAAAAGCATCATGACTCTCCTCTAGCTGGACACCCTGCCCAAGAGAAGACTCTCAAACTTGTCAAGCGGAATTTCCACTGGTCTGGTATGACTCAATTCATCAATGATTATGTCTTATCCTGTCAACAGTGTTCAAGAAACAAGAATATTCACCACAAGAAGTTTGGACTCCTCAAACCTCATCCAATTCCAAATGGTCCTTGGATTTGTCTTTCAATGGATTTCATCACTCAACTGCCACTGTCCAACTCATTTGACTCACTCCTTGTCATAGTGGACAGCTTGTCAAAAATGGTGGTTTTCCTTCCAACAATGTCTTCAATCACTTCACTAGATTTGGCCCATTTATTCATCAGGAATATCTTTTCAAAGCATGGCCTTCTTTCAAGCATTGTCAGTGATAGAGGTCCCCTTTTTGTTTCTTCCTTTTGGACCAATCTTTGTCAGCAGCTCAAGATTTCAAGAGATCTGTAAACTGCTTACCATCCAGAAACTGATGGACAGACAGAGAGGGTAAATCAGATACTAGAACAGTATCTTCGGATGTATGTCAGTTATCATCCAGATGGTTGGAACACCTGGCTCCCTCTGGCTGAATTTGCCTACAATAATTCTGACCACTCTTCAACCAAGCAATCGCGGTTTTTCACTGTTTATGGAAAAGATACACACCCTTACTCAGTTCAAATCACTCAAGATACTCCTTCTGGAAAGCTATAAACAAAAATTCAATCAGTACAGCAAGATGTCAAGAGAGAACTTGAAGTTGCCATAACCTGGTTTCAGCGGTATGCAGATAAAAGTAAAGCAAGTCCACCTGTTTTCAATTCTGGTGACATGGTATGGCTTTCTTCCAAGAACATAAAATCAACCAGACCCACAAAAAAGCTGTCTGAAAGATGGTTGGGTCCTTTTCCAATCTTGAAGAAAGTCAATACTAATGCTTACCACCTCAAGCTTCCATCTCAATGGAAATCCATCCACCCAGTCTTCCATATTTCACTGTTAGAACCAGTCAGGATGTCAGGGTGAGTCTATATAGTAGCTATAAAATGTAGTTACAAGCTAGTATTATGACTGTGACACGTCAAAAAACAGATAAATTTAAATCTCCAGGTCCTACTGCTACATGGTAAAAGTGGTGATGAGTCTGTTGAGGACCTGGGTTGCAATACTCTAATATCTTTGACTGTAAAGAAGTACTACAATAATTATATTCTAATTATGTCTTTAATGATAATTATAAGGACACTACTGATTGATAACAGTTTTGTCACGTAATAATATGGATAATAAGATAAAGATGATGGGTTTTCAAGGAAAAAACCCTTCCTTTTATATCTTTCAAGACTGTCAAGAGTTATTAACTCTTCACGCGTCAGAGGAGTGAAACTTTTCACTCCAATGATCAGTCTGTGGTTCTGGATCATCAATTCTGATGTCAATAGAGGCAGAATTGTGGTTTTGGAACCACAAATGATCATTCTGGATCAATACAGGGTGAAAGAACTTTTCACCTGCCACGTCAGCACTTGGATGACATTGTTCTGGTGTCTGTATGATCAATAATGATGATTTTAGAGAGGTTATATCTTCATAAGCATATTATTTTAAGTATGAGAGCAATACTGTTTGATACAAGTTTGATAAAGTCATGTATTGCTAGAAAAACCTTCCAATCAAGATATCTCATTCAGTGCTTAAGATATCAAGAAGCCAAGAGCACAGAATTGAACGGCTTAATGAGCTCTTCAATTTTTTATGATTCATGTTTACCCTTCTTTAAAATAGAAAATTTTACAAGGGTTTTAAGTTTTTGGATGTATTTTTGTACATCAGTATGAGGCTTCAAAAACTTACATACCAGATATCTTCTTCAATTTGGAAGATATCTGTATTCTGATGATACAGTCTTGTAGGGCTTGATTAGCTCTACAGTTTGGTATATTACACTGTACAGTTGTATGAGTGTATGCCAAAGATACAGGGGTTTGTTTACATTGTTTTTTTCAGAATATCTGTATTTTGGTTTTTAAACCTTTGAACCAAGATCCCTCAGTCAATTTAAGAGATACAGAGGTCTAAGGTGTCTTAAATTAAAGCTCTTGCTTAGATATTTAATTTGATTATACTTTTGTACAGTTTTGTACAAGCGCTCTTTGACTTTCAGGAGGGTCTTGGTTTTAAAATAAAGGTCATATGGTATCTCCAGTTGTAGTGGTGTTACAGCAACATGGATGATACCATTGTGTAGCTCTCTATGTGAGCTTGTAGAAAAATACCATTTTGGTATAGAATAACCTAAATATCCATAAGTTAGATGAGAGGTGAAAATAAGGGTTTTGACTTGTTTATTCTCCTCTAGGTTTCCTTATTCTGTTTGGATAAGGTTGGTGTTTAATTTAAGAGGAGTTTTTTCCTCTTATTTATTACCTGTATTGACTATGTTTGTTCAATACTTGTCATGCCATTATTTATGGTATGTTGGATGTCATGCTAGTGCTCTGTTTTGAGTCACAGGTTGACATACCCTCCCTCAAAAGAAGGCTCATCATTGATGAGACTCTTCAGCCCTTCTGGAGGCTCTGAATCTTCTGAGGTGTATTTGTCCATCTGGGATTTCTTTCTCAGTTAACCATTTATCTTTATCTGCTTGTTGATTCTTAAATATAACCAGATATTACCTGTTGTCTTTCCCATTAATTCTTGTTTTCCTGGCTTTAATGATCTTTTTCACTGGTCCAGGTGATTCATCTTCCTCTACCAATCTTTCATGGGTGACTGTCTTCTTTCTGTCAGGGAATTTCTCCTCATCTGTTTGGTGATAAGTTTTGACCAGGCTCACAGGGAAAACTGGGTGTTTCCTAGAAAACTCTTTGGTCAGGTTGACTTCTACTGCATTCTTTCCTATTAATTTAATAATGGTGAATGGTCCTATGAATGAGTCTCTCATCTTCTTGGGTCCTCTTAGATTGTTGAAGTTAAGAGTTGAGATTAGAACTTGGTCTCCTTCTTTGAAATCAGGTTCTTGGTGACTTTTATCATATCTATGTTTTTTGTATAATTTAGCTTCAGCCACACATTGTTCTTTTTTTTCACAGGCAGTTTTCCACATTGTGTGGAAGTCTTTAGCTGTGGGGTGTACTGAGAGGAGGTTCTTCTTCAAGTAGTCTACTGGAAGTAGTGGGTTCCATCCTTTCTCTAATGTGGCAGGGGTTTTTCCTGTCACTGAGTGTATACTTGTGTTGTATGCCAATTGTACAGCTGGTAGGAGGGTTACCCAGTCATGGGTATATCATTGATTGTCTTTATATTCCATGCCATATGCACAAAATCTTTTAATGATGTCTTCTAATGTTTGAATCATTCTTTCTGCTAGAACATCTGTTTGTGGATGGTAATCTGTGGAGAATGCTAGTTTGGTTCCCAGCATCTCATATAGATTAGCTCAAAATTCTGATGTGAATTTAGGGTCTCTGTCACTAATTATAATTCTTGGAACTCCACAGTTTGCTATCACATTGTTCCAGAACAATATGGCTGTGTCCATTGCTGTGTCCTCTTTGTGACAGGGGAGACATCTGACACTCTTGCTGTACCTGTCTACTACTAATAGCCATGCATTAAAGCTGTCTTTCCCTCCAGGGACCAGGCCTGTCACCCAATCCATGTTTATTATGTCCCAGGGATTTTTGGGCTCCTCTATACTCTGGAGTAATCCATATCTTTTGCCATGACCTTTGTTGGCCTTTTGGCATCTGGTACAAGTGTTGATGTATTCACTCAAGTCTTGTTCCCACTTTGGCCACCAAGCTGTGCTAAATACTCTTTCTTTAGTTCTTTCTTCACTCATATGTCCCATGTATGGGCAGTCATGGCATTCCTGTAGTATCAGGGAAATATGTTCTCTATTTATTATTACCAGGGCACTTGTGTGTTTTTCCCTATGGTATAGTAGATCGTCTATCAGAAAAAATCTATTCTCTTTGAAGTTTTTGAGCCATGGCTCTTCCAATTGGCTCTCTAGTTCAGGACTCCTGTACTTTTATTTTAATAGTTGTATCAATATACTACACTGTTTGTGTTTATTGTATGATGATTGTACTATACTAAAGAACTTTGTATTTAGATTAGAGGAGCTGATTCCCAATATGGGTATCTCTTTTCTCTCCCCATAGCTCTGTGCTGGGTTTGATGGGTCATTCCCTAATGCCCAGTTTGATAGTTTGAAGTTCTTTCTCCTATCTATCTCAATGCATTGTATGGGTATTTTGGCCCCATTTTCTGAGTCATATGCTGGATTCTCTTGGTCATTCTTCAGTGGCCACCTGCTGAGACCATGTGCATTAGTATGACTTTTCCTTTCTTTATAGATAATAGTCATATTCCCTCTGTATTCTTGTATGGCTATTTGCCACCTGAGCATGTGTCTGTTTGTTGTCTTCATGTTAAACAGTGATTTGAGGGCTGTGCAATCATTAAAAACTTCAAATACTGCTCCTTATAAGTAGTAATGGAGTTTTTCTAATGCCCATACCAAACAGAGACATTCTGTCTGAGTAGCTCCATATCTGGCTTCTGAGTCTTTCAGTTGTCTTGATATATAGCAAATTACTCCTTCTTTGGGTATTCCATCCACTAGTTTCCTCTGGTGTAGTGCTGCTCCTAGTCCTTGGCTACATGCTGCATCTATATATAGTTTGAATGGTAGTTCAAAATAAGGCATCATTAGGACAGGGGCATTGGTCAGTTCATATTTGATCTTCTCAAATGCATCTCTTCTTTCTTTGGTAATTTCAAAGACTACATCTTTTGAGCACAGTTTGTATAGGCTACTTGTGATGTGTTCAAAGCTTTTTATGTGGCTCCTGTAGTAACTAGCAAAGCCCAAAAAAGATTGCATTTCTTTAATGTTCTTTGGTACTGGTTTCTTCAGTACTGCAGCAACTTTATTTTGGTCTATGGCTAGACTTAAACCTGAAACTTTGTGTCTTAGGGCTAGCAGTTCTTGCTGTCCAAAGTTACATTTTTTAAGAGATATTTTCATGTTGATTGGTGTACATTTTCCCAATATTTTATCAATTTTCCTCACATGGTCTTCCCATGTTTCTGAGTATATTATGATATCATCAATGTACACTACCATCCACCCTTCCATTATTTCATCTTGAAATATGGTATCCATCATCCTCTAAAAATGGGCTGGTGCATTCTTAATGCCAAATGGCATTCTAGTATATTCATATATGCCCATATGGCATAAAATTCTTAGAAATTTGATGGAATCTGGTTTCACCCCATTCTTGTGGAAGCCTTTCATGCAATCCATTTTTGTAATAAACTTGGCTTTTACTAGCTTATCTAGTGCATGTGGTATCCTTGGGATGGGGCACCTATCTGCTTTGGTATAATTATTCAAAGCCCTGAAGTCGCCACATAGTCTGGATTTACGATCATGCCAAGTTATAAGGACTGGTTTAGTGACTTCTACTATCTCATTGTGTCCTATTTTCCTTATGACCCCCATTTCTAGGAGTTCATTGATATGTTTCTCAATTTCTTTCCTAGTTTCCATGCTGGCTGGGTATGGTCTTTCTACATCCAGATATAATTCTATATCATGTCCTTTGATTTTTCCTAGTGGTTCATCTCCTATTGCAAAAGCTCCTCTATGCTTCCTCAATAATTTCAGTAAGCTGAGTTTCATTTTACTGGTGAGTTGAGTGCCATATTGGGCTTCTTTGAATTCTTCCACTAGTTCTTTCGGGGTGTTATCATTTGTTATATGATTTATGTCAAAGGAAAATTTTTTGTCTTTGTTTGTACCTATGGTAAGATAACTATTTTTACTATTGCAAATGTCCATACCATACATTCTTTGGTACTCTGTACCTAGTAAGAATCCTTGTACATGTGCATTCTCTAGAACTACAGATTCAGGTTCTAGTCTGATATTTCCTTTTTGGTGTGGGATAATTATCTCTTTGATTATTGTCCCCAGTGAATGCATTTTGCCTGATGCAATTTTAAAGCTTCTAGCTTTTGTTGGGATTATATCCTCTTCCCATTTGGGGAGGTGTTGTTTTAAGTATTCTTTTGCCACTATGGAGAAACTTGCTCCTGTGTCAATGATCATTGGATGTTTACAGTTCTCAATGTAAACTGTCAATTGTGTAGGTGTTCCATGAATGAATCCCATCCCTCTATTTGGGGTTACCAGGAATGTTTGTGAATTCTGTGTGTGCTTACAGAGCTCTTTGTCTGTTGTTATTTGTGGTATTCCTGAATCTAATTCAATGTCTTGTATGTCAAGTGAACTTTCTTCATTGCATTCCACTATGTATTCTTCTATGGTATCAGGTTCACTTTGTGATTCTGCTCTCATACCATTTTCCATACTGTCAGAATCAGATTTTTCACCTGTTTGTTCTTCTTCTGATTCTTCATCAATTGCATATATTTTCTTTTTTGGTTTTGTGCAATTGTTGGCATAGTGGTCTGGTAATCCACAGTTGTGGCACACATATTTCTTTTTGGGGTTTCTTTCCCTTTCTCTTTGTTTGTTTCTTTAGCTTCAGACTTCTTGTCTTTGAAGTTTGGTTTATAGGATGTGTACCTTCCTATGGAGGTTTTTTTCCTCACATCTTGTATGACATTTGCTATGTCATCAATGCTGCTGATGTTGTTGCATCTGCATTTGACTGCATGTTCTAGATCTCCTGGCAATTTTGTTAGGAGTTTATGGTTTCGCATTTCTATTGTCATATTGGGATCAATAGCTTTTAGCCTTTTTGTTTGTTCGAGACACCATTCATATGGGTCTTTTTCTGTGGAGTATCTATCACTTTCAAAGGACATGGTCTTTTGCCAGATCCAACTACCATTGCTATACTTTTGTATAATCTGGTTCCTCCACCATGGCCAGCTTTTCCTGCCATGTATTTCTTTCATCTCAGTATACCATATGTTTGCATGGCCTCTGAATGCTGTGTTAAGTCTTGTTGTGATCCAGTAGTCTGGTATCTTTGGGACATAAACAAAGAGTCCATTCATATAGTCAATGATTTCCATATGGTCATATTCCCCAATTCCTGAGAACTTTGGCCAGTTTGCTACTTCTGGTAACTGTTTTAGTGCCTGTTTCTCTGAATAGCTGAGATTTTCCCCATCTTGGTACATTGACTCTGATCTTGACTTTGGAATCTGATATTCAGGTTCCTGGTCATAGTCTTTATCCTCTTTCAATTTTGTAGAGGTATTGGGTTGACCTTGTGTTGGAGGGTATTGATTGTCTTCTCTGTCATAGAGGTAATCAATTTCTTTAGCAAAGCTATCCTGTTGCTGCTGGATACTCCTCAGATCTCTCCTCACAGTTTGTTGTTCTTCTAGAATTGAATTCAACTGTCTGTTAGTTTTTTCAAATTCTGTCCAAATTTTGGCCAGATTTGTATTCAAGTCTTTTATGACTGTTTCTTGGAAAGCATTTTCTTCTTTCAATGTTTCCACTTCTGTCCTCATTTTTTCTGAGGTTTCATGTGTCCAATCCATGAATTGGGCCAATTTGGTCCATGTGAATTTGTTTTCAAACTCATGAGTGTGGATTGTAGTCTCAATTATTAATTCTGGATCAATTGAGTCATAACTATCAAAACTATTTGTAGGTACAACTATTTTTTGCTTTTGTGTACTTCTTGGACTAAGTCCATCAGATTTTTCATCAATGGGTCTGCTTCCTTCTTCCTCTGGTTGAAAGAAGTTTTGTTTCTCCCTTGGGCTCCTTTTCTCCTGTTGGAAACTACCTGGAATGCTTGGGGAGCCTTGGATGAAGTTTCCTTTGGCTTGTAAGGCCTGGAACTGCTGGATTGTTGTGGGGAAGATGGGACTTCTCCTTCCATTTCTGGGGGTACCTGAATCTGACTGGGCTCTTCCTTGTGCCAAGATCTCTCTATGGCTTGTATGGCTGCCTGGTTCTCTTTGATTCTGATTGCTCTTTCTTCTAAGAGTTTAAAACTCTTGTTGGGATTCCAACCTTGCATTTCTGTCATAAGTTCCATCCAAGCCATTTGCTTGAGACAGATCTTCTGAGTTGTTATCCCCACTTCTGCCCATGATGCTGCCATAGTGAACATTTTGTTGTCCATGCTCCATGTGAAGAGGTCTTTGAGGAGTTTGTGTATTTGAAGGACCTGTTCTGCATCTGTCTAATCTCCTGGTTGGACTTCTGGGTTGAATTTGATTTGGAATAAGACCTTGGGTAGGAGTTCCCCGATGGTAAGTCCTTTGCTGGTCATTTGATCCAGTGATTGGCTGTCTTCTTCCTCTGTGTCTTCTTGGCCAGTGTTCTGGTTTATTTCTTGGGAATCCAAGATCTCTAAGAAGTGGAGGTGTCATGTTAACAATGTTCAAAAATGACAGACAATGAAAAATGTTGTATGTTTCAAGGTTTATTTACCTTTAGCAGGCCCTTGTACAAATTTATGATCTATACTCTTTGGCAATTTGCCTTTAGAGTTTACAACTGGGTTGATGTAAGGTTTGACTATGAAACAATAAGTAAAAATTACTAATTTATTACTTATTGTACTCTGAATGTCCTTATAGTTGAAATAAATAAGATTTAAATAATAATAATAATAAAGAAATATTATTATTATGGCGTAAAAATATTATATTATTAAATAAATATAATAATATAATTAATATTATATGAAATTATAATATTATAAATAATATATTAATATAAAATAATTAATATATTATAAAGCTCTTTATTATTGTTACCAACAAATAATAAAGGCGTAAAAAATTGTTTTTTATTAATAAAAAACAATTAATAACAATAATATTACTAATATTAAAGTTATGAATTAATATAAATACTATTTATATTAATTAAAGAATTATTAAAAGAGTAATAATAGAGAAATTATTATAATAAGAGAAAATAACCTACTTTTAACACTTAATATAATAATTTTGAAGTATTTTACGCCAAAAAATATAAATACAACCTTTTCAAATTGTATTTACAATAAAAATAAAGAAAATTACAAATTATTCTGGATTTTTACGTGGAAATGAGTTATTAGAGAGATTTTTTAACAAAAACAATTAAATAAATGATTTAATCATGTCAAAAGAGTTGATTATAGCAAGGTGGTCTTTGGTCTTTAATAATATAACAGTTTTATATATAAAGAATAAAGAAATTTCCTTTGATTTAATTGATTTAATGTTTTTGATGCGTCTGAGGGGAAAACAGAGTAAAAAGAGCTCTATTTATAGTAAATACCTCCCTCCTAGAGTCCAACAGGCTTCTAGTAGACGTGTACTGATCATATCCACTGGAATTGATCAATATTATAAGGTTTGAGGGTGATTACATCATGATCAAACCATATTACATCATTATTACACCATTATTTAGAGTTATCACTATAACTCTAAGTGTGATGACATCAGAGGCTTGGCAGAACCCCAAATTTCGTGGATTTTATTAGTTTTAATCATAAACTAATAGTATTCACCAATTTTCTCACTATTAAGACTGTTAAACTTAATTTAAGGTTACAGTATGTGATCATAACAGCTCAATTTAAGCTCAAACTTTGATCCTCAATAACTTTTAAGGTTTTCACGCTACAGCAATTCAGAGAGTGAATTCTGATAGCCTGACATAACCTTATTATGCTGCCAAGAGCTTTTCATTACATCATCAAAACTCTAATTTTGATGATTTTTCTTGTAACTCATCTTTTCTGTCGAAATTCAATATTTTAAACTTCAAACCTTGATTTCAGGGGGTTATACCCTGAATTTAATAATAAAAATTACATCATTCTTCACGAATGAACTAGGAGAATCTAAATGTGTACTTTTTTCTAAGTTTGGAACACTTTCACAACAAAGTGGTCAACAGCTCTGTTGATTTTTATCAATAATTCATCATAGGTTTTAACCTTGTTTATAATTTGTAAAATAAAGTTCATATCTGTGTTCTTACAGTAATTACGTGGTAACTTTATTTTTGGTTCATCATTCTATCATGTATAGTTTAGAAGATATTAGCTATGATCCTTGAATATATGCGTTGACCAAAAAAGTGCATATATTCAGGATAATTCCTTAAGTATTAACATTGGAAATTAGCTTATTAATTGTTTTATATGTGGATTTTTGTGGGGAATCCACTGGTACAATTTATTTCACATGTTGTTTCATTAGTTTCTGAGATAAATAAGTTTTTATGTTTTTTATAAGGTATTGTACCTTATAATTCCTTAAATATTGGCTTTACAGATATGCCATAAAAATGGTATATGTGTATTTTTCCATGGGGAATCCAATGGTATAGTTTATTTCACATGTTCATTCATTGGTTTTTAAGTTAAACCAATTTTAGTACCAATTTATGGTATTTTTTGTATATTTGAGTAATTATTTTTAGTGTATAATTATTCTAATTAATTTTAATATAATTATATTAAAGGTATAATTATTCTGAGTATTTTTTGTGACCTTATTGGGTATGTGGTCATATCTCAAAGGCTCACATTCCCTACCACCAAAAAAGATTGTACCACAATCTGATATATGTGATTAGGGTATCATCCACTGTCCTACCTCTTCAATAGACTTTTGTTAGTCTTGAAGCTCAATAATGCTTAACTTTTTATTTTTCAGGTTTTCTTTCATGTCTGAACCTTCTTAGTAATTTATCAGCATTTGTTATATCTTTCTCAAGTAGCCATTCATCTTCTTGAGTTGAATTTCTATACCTTACAAGGTATTCCCTTTCTTTTTTGTTTCTTGTCCTTCTTTCTTTAAGGACTTTTACTATTCTCTTTTCCTCTCCTTCCTCCAAGGGGGGAATTTCAAGTGGGGGTTTATTTCTTAGTGGAAATAATTCCTTGTCACTTGAACTGTAAGGTTTTATCAGACTTACAGGGAAAGTTGGGTGTTTGTTCATTAGTTCACCTGTGAGTTCTAATTGCACAGCATTGGGTCCATGAAGTGCTTTTATCATAAATGGTCCTGCAAAGGAATCTTTCAATTTCTTTGGGCCTTTTATGTTATTGAAATTAAGGGTTGATACTAAAACCAAGTCCCCTATTTTGAAGTCAGGTGGCTTATGACTTTTATCCCATCTTTCTTTTGCATATTTAAAAGAATCTTGCATGCATCTGTTTGCATGGTGTCTTGCTTTGTCAAGCATTATCTTGAAACTGCTTGCTGTTGGATGTATATCCACCAAGTCCTTTTTGAGGGTATCATAGGGAAGTCTTGGATTCCAACCTTTCTCTAGCATTGCTGGTGTTTTGCCAGTAGAAGAATGGATTGATGTCTTATATGCCAGTTCAAGTGCTGGTATTAGTGTACACCAATCATGGGTAAAACCATCAGAATCTTTGAATTCTAGCCCATAAGCACAGAATCTTCTGATCATATCCTCTAGGGTCTGTATCATTCTTTCTGCTAGACCATCAGTTTGAGGATGATAAGCTGTTGAGAATGATAATTTTGTCCCAAACAAGTTATGGAGATTTGTCCATAATGCTGAAGTGAACTTTGGGTCTCTATCACTTATAATATTTTGGAATAAGCCTGTGTGGCTAATGACTTTATTCCATATCATTATGGCTGTATCCATAGCTGTGTCATCTTTATGACATGGTAAGAACATGGGAGTTTTACTGTACCTGTCAACTAATACTAGGCATGCATTATAACTCCTGTCTCCTCCTGGAGGTAAAGCTGTTACCCAATCCATATGAACTATTTCCCATGGGGATTTTGGTTCTTGGATTTGGATCATCATTCCAAATCTCTTTCCTGTGGCTCTGTTGGCTTTTTGGCATCTGTCACAGGTTTGGCAGTACTCTGCAACATCTTTTTTCCAATTTGGCCACCAAGAGCAGGTTTTCACCCTCTCTAGTGTCCTATCTTCTGAGAGATGTCCAGATGCAACACTATCATGACACTCATGTAAAATAGTGTTTATTAGTGTTCTGTCTGCTAAGGCCATAACACATGTGTGTTTTGTTCTATGGTAAAGGATTCCATCAAGGAGGTGGAATCTTCCTTCATCATATGCTTTTTTCCATATTTCATCTAGTTTTGATGAAAGTGATGGATCTTTGCAGTCTTTCATTAGAAGTTGGCTTAAGATATGGCAATTTTTGTCTGTCTTATAGCTTTCTTTAACTTGGTTAAAGAATTCTGTGCCAATGTCTGTAACACATATTCCTTCTATATGGTGCTCTTCTTGTGGTACCCATGCTGGATTGTCAGGGGTATTTGCTAGAGCCCATCTGCTAAGACCATCTGCATTTTTATGAATATTTCCAGATTTATGAACAATAGTCATATTTCCCCTATATTCTTGGATAGCAATTTGCCATCTCAGCATATGTCTATTTGGAGTCTTCATATTTAATAGTGATTTCACAGCATTACAGTCTGTGATTACATCAAATACTGTGCCATCCAAATAATAATGCAGCTTTTCTAAAGCCCACACTAGGCATAAGCATTCCATTTGGCTTGCTCCATACCTTGCTTCTGTTGGCTTTATCTGCCTTGAAATGAAACAAATTGGTCCTTCCACTGGTTTATCATTGATAATTTGTGTTTGGTGAAGTGCAGCACCTAGTCCTTCTCCACAAGCATCAATGTACAGTTTGAAGGGTAGTTTCCAATCTGGCATTAGGAGAAATGGGGCATTTGTTAAGGAATTTTTCAATTCTTCATATGCCTTGACTCTTTCTTCTGTCATCTCATAGACTGTTTGTTGGTCACATAGCTTATACAAGGATTTAGCAATCTTTGCAAAGTCCTTTATATGCTGTCTATAGTAACCAGCAAATCCTAGAAATGATTGCATTTCTTTTTTGGTTTGAGGAATTGGTTTAAGTAGTACTGCTGCTACTTTATTTTTGTCTATGCCTAGACTAAGTCCAGATACCACATGTCCTAGTGCTTTTAATTCACTATATGCAAAAGACACTTTTTCAAGGAAATTTTCATATTCACTTGAACTATTTTCTGTAGTACCCTTTCTAGTCTTGTAAGGTGATTTTCCCAAGTTTCTGAGCAAACTATAATATCATCAATATAGATAATTAACCATCCTTCTGATAATTCTTCAGGAAATATGGTATTCATCATTCTTTGATAATGGGAAGGTGCATTTTTTATCCCAAATGGCATTCTTAAGTATTCAAAAATTCCACAATGGACTATTATTCTTAGTAGTTTCTTGGCATTGTCTGTTAAGACATTTTGATGAAAACCCTTAAGAGCATCCATAGCTGTGATGAACTTAGCTTGTGACAATTGGGTCAATGTCTCATGGATTCTGGGTATTGGATATCTGTCTGGAATGGTATAGGTATTCAGGGCTCTGAAGTCTCCTACCATCCTTGATTTTCCATTATTCCAAGTTATAATGACAGGTGTAGTAACTTCTACTTGCTCATTATGTCCAACCTTTCTTAATACTCCAAGGTCCATTAATTCTTTAATGTGCACCTCTAGGGCTTCTCTAGCTCTTGGACTGGCTGGATAAGCAGGTCTTCTTAATAAAGGTGGGTAAGGTTTTTCTACATTAAGAATTATATCCACTTCGTGTCCAATTATGGCACCTAGCGGCTCTTTGTCAGTTGCAAAGGCATTTTTATACTTAAATAAGAGGTCAATCAATTTTTCTTTCATTTTTTCTGTTAATTCTTGATTGAATTCTGCCTCTTTGAGTTGTTCAGATATAAAAAGTTCTTTTTCTGGAATTTTTTCCTCATTCTTAATAACTGTGATTTGTTTTTTGTTATTTAAGAATCCAAACTTTTGTCTTTTATTATCTCCTATGGTAAAATATCTATCCTTTTGGTTGGAGATATCTATACCATAGATTGATAAGTAGTCATTTCCAAGTATGAAATGATTACTAGTACAGTTGTCCATTACTACAAACTCTACTTTGATTCTGACACATTGTGAGGGATGAGGAAAAATTAGTGTTAAATCAATTATTCCAAGGGGCTTCATGCTCTCACTTGCACTACTAAATTTGACACCTTGTATTGGCATAAGTTTTTCTTGCCAGTCTGGGACAATGGTTTTTAAATAATTTTTGCCAACACAGGTGCAATATGCTCCTGTATCTAAGTTAACCTTTCCTTCTTGGTTATCAACCATAACAATACTAATACTTGATTTTCCAGCTGTATATCCCATTCCTCTTGCAGGTTTGGTTCTATACATTTTGGCATCTTGTATGTTTGTCAGATTTGTGTCAGATGTTCCAACTTGTGGCAAGTTTGAGTTAACATCCAGTACTTCATAAATTATATCAATATTATTAATTTGTGCATTAATTATATTGATTTCATCACTTTCAGAGCTTTCTGATTCTTCTGTCTCTTTTTCAGAGTCAGATTCTTCTTCTTTGTCATTGTGGTTTTCTGTTTCCACAATTTCATTAATCTTTGCTTTTTTAAGGCAATTATTGGCTAAGTGTCCAATACCTCCACATTTATGGCATTTTCTTTGTTCATTATTGTTGGTTGTATTGGGTTTGAAGGATTCTTTTGATTTATCTTTCTTGATAAATGGTTTATTTGGGCTTTTAATGTCCAATTTTTTCCAAGTCCTGCCAATTTTTGTTCTTGTCACTATATCTTCTAGTGCATTTATATACTCTTCTGTGGAGCATGGTTCTATACACCTGCTTCTTAGGGCATGTTCTAGTTCCCCTCCACATTTTTTAAGTATTTTCATATGCACCATCTTCTGTGACATTTCTGGGTACAGTGCATTAAGCCTTTCAACTTGTTTTAGGAACCAAGTTAAAGGTTTATCTTTCTCTGGGTCAAAGAAAGAGTTTTCAAATGCATTTTCTATCTTATACCTCCAGGCATCATTTGCCCACTTGGTGATTATTTCTTGTTTCCACCAAGACCAGGTATTTTTACCATTTGTTTGTCTTATGCCATAATACCATCTTTTTGCAGATTTCTCAAACAATGAATGTAATCTTGCAGTGATTAATTCATCTGGTATGGCATAGTCTTCTTGTAACATGTCAATTGTTTTAATAAATGACATGTGGTCATATTCACCTTCTCCTGTGAATGTTGGCCATTCCTTCAATTGAGGTGCTTCCTTCATTAAGATTTGGTTATTGTCTTGGTGACTCAAGTCTGTTATGAAAGGATTTGACAATTCCTCTTTTGTTTTAATAGGGCTTCTTATATGAGAAAATGGTGTTGATAACTTTGGCATATTTAAATTAGCCTCATTAATTTTATCCATTTTTTCTGTAATAAGCCTTATTTCACTTTGAATGTCATCTTTCAGATGCATTCTTGCTTCATCACTTTTTTCCACATGGTCCAAAAGTAATTTTTGGTGTGATGAAGTCTTTTCTTCAAATTTTTCTACAGAAATACTTAATTTATTTAATTTTTCTGTAAGATTGTCAATACTCACATCATAATTGATTGTCAAAGTCTTATCTTTGATATCTTTTATGTATTTATACAATTCTTGTTGTCCTTGTATTAATTTTTGAGTATTGTCAATTAAATTTTTTGGTTTATTATTTTCAACAATAAACTTAATGTTGTCAATTTCTTTCTTGTTTTGTACAACAATTTTTGTTAAAGAAGATAAATTGTTATTTATTTCTTGTAGTGATAATAAACTGTCTTTAATTTCTTTTAGAGGTAATATACTATTTTTAATTTCTGTTAAAGTATTTACAACATCTTTGGACAAGGTTATTTCTTTGGGAAATGAGGTTGTCTCATTCTTTGCTCTTCCTTGTCCTTGAATTCCATCAAGGTTCTGGCCATGTTGAAAACATTGTCCATGGCATCCTTTTGGATTCTTGGGATTCTGTAGCTTGGGGAATATGGTTTCCTCCAATGCTTTTTCTTGTTCTTCTTCCCTTCTTGGGGAAGTGGGTTGGCTTGAGGCTTGCTGGTAGAAGCTACTGGGGCTTCTTCCTTGGTTGCCTCCCTCTTTTTGGCATGATAATCCTTGATTTTTTTGATTTGAGGTTTGGATGACAGTGGATTCCATCCATTGGAGTATCTCACTATCTCCTCCTCTTTGAGGAACTTTTTCAGGATGTGCCAGGAGTTCATCACTCCTTGGTGTATTTGAGGCAGCATTTCCCAGTCTTTGTCCTTGTATACTGTGTAATACTGCTTGTACTGGCTCATGTAGATGTCTATTTGAGCCCTCTGAATGTGATTTGTACCTGTTTGAGTTACTCATACTTAGTTCCAATTCAGGCTCAGATATCATGGGCATTTCTGAGACTTGCCTTTGGGATAAGGCACTTCCTTGTGTGGATTCTGTTCCACTGGGGATATTGCCCTTTCTTTTCCCTTTTGAGGGATCAATTCTACTTCTGAGTCCAGCTCCATCTGATTGGATGGAGTATTGGGAACCTCTTCTGGTAGTCATAATTAAAGAATAAGAAAAAATAAAAGTATTTTAGAATAAAATTCTTTTATGGCAATTTAAAAAGAGGTGCTCACCTTCAGAGTCTTGAATGGTGGGCCCTGGAAAGTCTAATTTCTTAGCTTTCTTTCTTTTGGTGATAACTGGTGTTGGAGAACTTTGACAAGTTTCTTCCACCAATCTCTCAACAGTAGCTTGGTTGTCTTCTGTTGGGTTATCTTCAAACACTAAAAAAGACAAATAAATATAAGTCTTTTTATAAGAAGTGTTATTTTTGGCAAGATATGGCAATTTTCCACGTAGAAATTGCTTTTATATCTTAAAAAAATGAAATAAATAAAGAAATGAATAAAAATGAATAAAAATAACTTTTTTTATTGGTTTTTAATATTTTTTAATATTTTTTATGTATATTTTTATTTTTAAAGAATAAAATAAAAAATGGATATGATTCTTATAAAATTAAATTATAATAAAAATTATTTTTAATTTATAAATTATCTTTTTTAATCACTAGAGTCACTCAAAGAAAGTTCTTGCAAGTCTAAGGATGTGAAAAACCACGTGTAAGACAGTACAATTGCTTTCCAAATGCCTCAATAGCTTTTAAAATCAATAAAATATAAAATTATTATATAATTTTATGATTATAAATATAATTTATTATTGGATAAACCCAAATAGAATCTTTTTAAAGGTCTTTTAAGTAAATATCACGGCCAGGCCCCCAAATGTAAGGTTTGACTATGAAACAATAAGTAAAAATTACTAATTTATTACTTATTGTACTCTGAATGTCCTTATAGTTGAAATAAATAAGATTGAAATAATAATAATAATAAAGAAATATTATTATTATGGCGTAAAAATATTATATTATTAAATAAATATAATAATATAATTAATATTATATGAAATTATAATATTATAAATAATATATTAATATAAAATAATTAATATATTATAAAGCTCTTTATTATTGTTACCAACAAATAATAAAGGCGTAAAAAATTGTTTTTTATTAATAAAAAACAATTAATAACAATAATATTACTAATATTAAAGTTATGAATTAATATAAATACTATTTATATTAATTAAAGAATTATTAAAAGAGTAATAATAGAGAAATTATTATAATAAGAGAAAATAACCTACTTTTAACACTTAATATAATAATTTTGAAGTATTTTACGCCAAAAAATATAAATACAACCTTTTCAAATTGTATTTACAATAAAAATAAAGAAAATTACAAATTATTCTGGATTTTTACGTGGAAATGAGTTATTAGAGAGATTTTTTAACAAAAACAATTAAATAAATGATTTAATCACGTCAAAAGAGTTGATTATAGCAAGGTGGTCTTTGGTCTTTAATAATATAACAGTTTTATATATAAAGAATAAAGAAATTTCCTTTGATTTAATTGATTTAATGTTTTTGATGCGTCTGAGGGGAAAACAGAGTAAAAAGAGCTCTATTTATAGTAAATACCTCCCTCCTAGAGTCCAACAGGCTTCTAGTAGACGTGTACTGATCATATCCACTGGAATTGATCAATATTTTAAGGTTTGAGGGTGATTACATCATGATCAAACCATATTACATCATTATTACACCATTATTTAGAGTTATCACTATAACTCTAAGTGTGATGACATCAGAGGCTTGGCAGAACCCCAAATTTCGTGGATTTTATTAGTTTTAATCATAAACTAATAGTATTCACCAATTTTATCACTATTAAGACTGTTAAACTTAATTTAAGGTTACAGTATGTGATCATAACAGCTCAATTTAAGCTCAAACTTTGATCCTCAATAACTTTTAAGGTTTTCACGCTAAAGCAATTCAGAGAGTGAATTCTGATAGCCTGACATAACCTTATTATGTTGCCAAGAGCTTTTCATTACATCATCAAAACTCTAATTTTGATGATTTTTCTTGTAACTCATCTTTTCTGTCGAAATTCAATATTTTAAACTTCAAACCTTGATTTCAGGGGGTTATACCCTGAATTTAATAATAAAAATTACATCATTCTTCACGAATGAACTAGGAGAATCTAACTGTGTACTTTTTTCTAAGTTTGGAACATTTTCACAACAAAGTGGTCAACAGCTCTGTTGATTTTTATCAATAATTCATCATAGGTTTTAACCTTGTTTATAATTTGTAAAATAAAGTTCATATCTGTGTTCTTACAGTAATTACGTGGTAACTTTATTTTTGGTTCATCATTCTATCATGTATAGTTTAGAAGATATTAGCTATGATCCTTGAATATATGCGTTGACCAAAAAAGTGCATATATTCAGGATAATTCCTTAAGTATTAACATTGGAAATTAGCTTATTAATTGTTTTATATGTGGATTTTTGTGGGGAATCCACTGGTACAATTTATTTCACATGTTGTTTCATTAGTTTCTGAGATAAATAAGTTTTTATGTTTTTTATAAGGTATTGTACCTTATAATTCCTTAAATATTGGCTTTACAGATATGCCATAAAAATGGTATATGTGTATTTTTCCATGGGGAATCCAATGGTATAATTTATTTCACATGTTCATTCATTGGTTTTTAAGTTAAACCAATTTTAGTACCAATTTATGGTATTTTTTGTATATTTGAGTAATTATTTTTAGTGTATAATTATTCTAATTAATTTTAATATAATTATATTAAAGGTATAATTATTCTGAGTATTTTTTGTGACCTTATTGGGTATGTGGTCATATCTCAAAGGCTCACAGTTGATAACAGTGATTTTCTGTTTTTCAATTTGTTTTGGTGATCCAACTGGCTTTGTTGGAGCTTTTCTGGGTTTTTTGGCCCTTGGCACGGCTATTGGTGTCCAATCTTTTGAGTTGATTGTCACTTCACTGTGTCTTTTCTGCTTGCCCTTGGTTTTTGGCAGAACCTCTCTGTCTTCTGAGGCTGTCACAGATGGATTTCCTTGTGACTGGATTTCTAATGGAATATAGTCTTTTTCCACTATTCAGAAAAGATATTTCAAATTGTATATCAGTATTTTATGATAAAACAAAATAATTTTATTCAATTTTACTGTTATTTTTTGAAATTTTTAAGTAGTCTTATTATAATATTTTTATATGTTTTTCATTGAAAAATAACAGTTTTTGAGTTTTTCACTTATGTTTCATAAGTGAAAGGTGTAATATCCAAGTTTTTTGTGAATGATTCACTTGGATATTATTATGTTTTTGTATAAACACATCAAATTTATTAAATTATAATAAATTTGGTTATAAATATTATTACTAATATTTCTTAATGTGAGTTTTTATGAATTGAAACTTTAATATCCAAGTGTTTTGTGAATGATTCACTTGGATACTATTGTTTTTCTTCTAAAAAAACACGTCAGATTTATTAAATTATAATAAATCTGATTTGTTACTATAAATATTATAAATAATATTTATTTTAACACTTGATTTTTCATTAAAATATCAATCAATTACAAGTTTTCACGTCAATTTGAGTGATGTCTTGTTTCAAAGGAAATATTTGATTAAAATATTCCTTATAAATAATAAAAAATTATTTTATTATTTAATATTTATTAATTATTTATTAATAAATTTTTCTTTATTAATTTTCACGCACTTTGGTGAAAAATAATAGTAAAAAATAAGTAATATACTGTTTTTATATTATTATTTATATTGAAATTGAAATAGTACTGTTGTATTGTTATCAAATTTTGTGAAAATTATTGCAATATAATGAAATAAAGAGGATTTGTACTCTTACTCTCAACAAAAATATTTGTAATATATATTTTTGGAGAAAAAAAAAATCTATGTATATAATATATGATGCTATATTATATAAAAAAAATGATAATAATAGAAAATAAGATAAATTCAAAATCTTACTCACTGTTAGTGAATTACCTTTGAAATGACTGAATTTTTACGCCTGATTCAGTTCAAAACACGTCCAATAAGGTTGAAAACCCACGGCCAGGCCCCCAAAATGTCAGGGTGAGTCTATATAGTAGCTATAAAATGTAGTTACAAGCTAGTATTATGACTGTGACATGTCAAAAAACAGATAAATTTAAATCTTCAGGTCCTACTGCTACATGGTAACAGTGGTGATGAGTCTGTTGAGGACCTGGGTTGCAATACTCTAATATATTTGACTGTAAAGAAGTACTACAATAATTATCTTCTAATTATATCTTTAATGATAATTCTAAGGACACTACTGATTGATAACAGTTTTGTCACGTAAGAATATGCATAATAAGATAAAGATGATGGGTTTTCAAGGACAAAACCCTTCCTTTTATATCTTTCCAGACTTTCAAGAGTTATTAACTCTTCACGCTTCAGAGGAGTGAAAATTTTCACTCTAATGATCAGTCTGTGGTTCTGGATCGTCAATTCTGACGTCAATAGAGGCAGAATTGTGGTTTTGGAACCACAAATGATCATTCTGGATTAATACAGGGTGAAAAAACGTTTCACCTGCCACGTCAGCACTTGGATGAAATTGTTCTGGTGTCTTTATGATCAATAATGATGATTTTAGAGAGGTTATATCTTCATAAGTATATTATTTTAAGTATGAGAGCAATACTGTTTGATACAAGTTTAATACAGTCATGTATTGCTAGAAAAACTTTCCAATCAAGATATCTCAGTCAGTTCTTAAGATATCAAGAAACCAAGAGCACAGAATTGAAGGACTTAATGAGCTTTTGAATTTGGTATGCTTCATGTTTACCCTTCTTTAAAATAGCAAAAGCTATAAGGGTTTTAAGTTTTTGGATGTATTTTTGTCCATCAGTATGAGGCCTCAAAAACTTCCATACCAGATATCTTCTTCAATTTGGAAGATATCTGTATTCTGATGATACAGTCTTGTAGGGCTTGATTAGCTCTACATTTTGGTATATTACACTGTACAGTTGTATGAGTGTATGCCAAAGATACAGGGGTTTGTTTACATTGTTGTTTTCAGAATATCTGTATTTTGGCTGTTAAACCTTTGAACCAAGATCCCTCAGTCAATTTAAGAGATACAGAGGTCTAAGTTGTCTCAAATTAAAGCTCTTGTTTAGATCTTTAATTTGGTTATACCTTTGTACAGTTTTGTACAAGCCCTCTTTGACTTTCAGGGGGGTCTTGGTTTTAAAATAAAGGTCATATGGTATCTCCAGTTGTAGTGGTGTTACAGCAACATGGATGATACCATTGTGTAGCTCTCTATGTGTTCTTTAAGAAAAATACAATTTTGTTATAGAATAACTTAAATATCCATAAGTTAGATGAGAGGTGAAAATAAGGGTTTTGACTTGTTTATTCTCCTCTAGGTTTCCTTATTCTGTTTGGATAAGGTTGGTGTTTAATTTAAGAGGAGTTTTTTCCTCTTATTTATTACCTGTATTGACTATGTTTGTTCAATACTTTTCATTCCATTATTTATGGTATGTTGGATGTCATGCTAGTGCTCTGTTTTGAGTCACAGGTTGACACAAGACATCAACAATCCCAAATCGGCATCAGGAGCCTCCTCCTCCAATCATCAATGAAGAAGAAGAGAAATGGGAAGTCTCTCAAATACTGGATTCAAAGCTCAAGAGAAGAAAGTTATGGTATCTGGTGGAATGGAAAGGTTTCAGTCAAGAATCAGAAAGATCCACATGGGAACCAGCTGAAAACCTCAAGAATTGTCCTGAACTTGTCAAAGATCTTCATTCTTTGTATCGTAAAAAGCCAGGCCCCAATTCTTCAAAAGCTTGCAGTTCTATGGTGCTTAGTGGGAAGAGGAATTAACAAAAGTAAGTCCCACTCCTGGTATGCAATGCACCTTTAGGGGTATTCTACTCTTGTCTGTTGTAAGAATCACCTTGGCCACTCTGTGAGCACTTTGAAATTTGGACACAGATCTCCTGGCCTGGCTTTCAACATCAATTCCAATTTATGGCCATTTGCAATTGGGCAAATGGACCATTCTTTTCTTTTTTTCCTTCCCAAGATATTATCCTTTCAACACATTAATTTATCAAGAGTTTTCTTATTTATGGCACTGGAGGGAGTGGTAACTACCAAAGGTAAGTTCCTCTCCTGGTGTGCACTTCCCTGAGGGGTCTACAATCTTTCAAAACATCACCTTGGCCACTCTGTGAGCACCTGGAATCAAATGCTGTTATCCAGGTCCTTGGCCACTTTCAAAATCCGTGATGAAGATTGGACTCTCCCTCAAAATTCATTTTTTCTTTTTATTTTCATTTACTTTTTTCTTCTTTATATTTTCTTAAATTTCTTTTCTTATAACTCTTCAAGCCAAAGTCTTTACTCCAAAATCATGTATTCCACATTTTCAAAGCCGAATGTCAAGAGAAGACTAAGTCAACCTCAATTCTTATGCCAACACGTTTTATCAGTTCAATTTGTTCTTTTCAAGATTCAAATACCTTTGGAATCCCTACGTCCAATCCTTCTCAACAGCCTCAACAGGATTTTACCTTATCTTGGTGCTCAGGAGCTCACCATTCAAGGTAGGGGGGTACTGTCACAACCATGAAGAATGACTCTCCTCTATTGGTGTTGCGGCAATTCCAACCTGAGACCAAGTTGGGGCCAATTGGCCACACCATATCTTTATGGCCAATTTGGCCCCCTCTGGTGCTCTATAGCCTTTTGGCAACAACACTCTCCCCTGGCCAATTCCCATATCCTCAACCCCCAGACCTCTATCTTTGTTTTGGGCCTGGGGGGTCTCTCTGTTTTCTAGGGTGTCCTGGGTCCCCTAGCCATCATCATTGGTTTTGGGCCAACCCATTTTATTAGGGGGTCCTGGCCTAAATGGCTCTTTTGGGCCACTTAGGCCCCCTATGGCCTCTACAGCTTGTGGTCCGTAGGCCATGTACCACGGTCTGTGGGCCAATTAGGCCCCTTTTGGCCTAATCCAATGAGGCCAAAAGGGGGAAGCCCACTAGCTCCCAAGGCCAGGTGGGTCCCAAACCACAATTGGGCCCACCTGAGCCAAATTTGGCCACAAATCACCATGGCACCAAAATGGCCATAAACCACTATAGGACCCATTTTGGCCCAGGATCACCATGGCCCCTGGTAACAGCCAGAGGCCACCAGATTAGCTCAGCTCATTCCTTCCCCTCACCTTAAGGGGAATTCTTCCATTCCCCCATGCACCCCGTACTCAAGGTTGCAGGAGTGGTGCATATATGGTATTATATACCATTATGCACCATTTTTTCTCAGAAATTCAATGGTGATGTTTTCAGGACCCAATTCCATATTTCCAAATCAAAGTCCCAAAATCTAATGCCCTTTTCTAATGAGGACTCTTTAACTCGTCAGTCTGGCAATCCATGGCAGCAATCAGAATACCATTCAAGGATCCCAATCACCTGGCCCTGCAGGAGTTGGGTTGGAAATTCATTGAGGATTATTCCAAGGGCCATTCTCAGAGGTTCTACATTATTTAAATCAGTTGTCAAGGCATCAAGTATTTCAATACTCCTTGGACAACTCAATTGGTCCATACAGGCAGAAATCAATCAACCTGTATGTACTTGGCCCAATTGGGCCAGTTCATATTCCACTGTGGGAACTCAGTCACAAAGTTCAAATTTCAAGATGGCGAGATCTGTATTTGCCCAATTCAGACAATACAGCCGGTGACTCACCTTCCAGGATCAGTCTTTCAGCTTTTCACATATACTGGCCACCTTTCAGGACCTTGGGACTTTTTCCCCAGTTAATTAATATACTGGATTTACTTTTATCTTTATTTTCTTTTACTTTGATAAAGTTCATACTGATAATCTTAAGTCAGTCATTCAGCACCTTTTTTCTTTTCTTCCTTGCCTGTCAGTGGATATTGGTGGTCATATCCTTTGCTTATTCCATTTCCTTTTTTGGCAGGTGGAAACAGTGAATTGAGTCTTCACTTGGTTGGTTTCTCTTATTATATTTGGCCTTTGGCTTCTTATCTTTTTCTTTTATCTTGGGCATACTTGTCTTTTCCCTTATTCTTCTTTAAAGAAATGTAATCATTATTATTTCTTATATCCTTTGGAGCCCTGAAAGTCAGTTCTTGATTCCTGAGTGCCAGGCCACTCTTGCTTCCATAAGAGCCCCTGTGACAGAGTGATGAACTCCTGGAACATTATCAAAAGGTTCCTCAAAGAGGAGGAAATAGTGAGATACACCAATGGATGGAATTCACTATCATCCAAACCTCAAACCAAAAAGATCAAAGAGTACCATGCCAAAGAGAGGGAGGCAACCAAGGAAGAAGCCCCAGTAGCTTCTACCAGAAATCCCCAAGCCAACCCACTTCCCCAAGAAGGGAAGAAGAACAAGAAAAAGAACTTCAGAAAAGAATGTCCCCCAAGCTAAAGGATCCAAAAGACCCACAAGGATGCCATGGACAATGTCTTTAACATGGCCAGACCCTTGATGAAATTTAAAGACAAGAAGGAGCAAAGAATGAGACAATCCCATTTCCCAAGGAAATAACCTTGTCTCCAGATGTTGTAAATACTTTAACAGAAATTTAAAATAGTATTTTACCTTTTAAAGAAATTAAAAATAGGTTATCATCCTTGCAAGAAATAAATAATAACTTATATTCTTCAACAAAGCTGTTGTACAAAACAAAAAAGAAATTGATAACCTTAAATTAATTGTTGAAAATAATAAACCAAGAGTTTTACATGACAATACTAAACAATTAATACAAGGAAAACAGGATTTGTATAAGTATATAAAAGATATCAAAGATAAAACTTTGAAAATCAATTATGACTTGAGTATTGATAATCTTACAGAAAAATTGAACAAATTAAGTATTTCTGTAGAAAAATTTGAAGAAAAGACTTCATCACACCAAAAACTACTTCTAGACCATGTGGAAAAACGTGATGAAGCAAGAATGAATCTGAAAGATGACATTCAAAGTGAAATAAAACTTATTACTGAAAAAATGGATAAAATAAATGAGGCTAACTTAAATATTCCAGATTTATCAACCCCATTTTCTCACAGAAGAATTCCTGTTAAAGAAAAAGAGGAAATGACAAATCCATTCATAAAAGACTTGAGTCATCAAGACAATAACCAAGTCTTAATGAAAGAAGCACCTCAATTAAAAGAATGGCCAACAGTCACAGGAGAAGGTGAATATGACCATATGTCATTTATTGAAACAATTGACATGTTACAAGAAGATTATGCCATACCAGATGAATTGATCACTGCCAGATTACACTAACTGTTTGTAAGGTTTGTCTATGAAACTCTTGATAATAGTAGAAATATCAAGAGTACTATGAATGTCCTCAGTAGAAATATATAATATAATAAAATATTATAACCACAAATTTAAATATAATTATTAAAAATAATTATATATAAAAATAAATTTAATTATTATTATAAAAATATAATAATTATAATAAAGTATAATTATTCTATTATTGTAATAGTCACTGAAAATTATAAAAATAAGAAGTGTAAAGCTCTTAATGAGACACATACACGTGGAAAATATGAATATTAACCACTTATAAATAATATAAATATTATTTAGAAAAGAATTAAAACACACACTGTTCACAAATAATTCTTATAGAATAAAATTCTATATAAAAAAACTAATACTAGATAAAAAAGATATAAAATTTTAGAGAAAACTTACTTATAATACTTATTTAATACAACAAGTCAAACAACAACAGTTATTATATTAAATAATAATTATAAGTTAAAAACACGCCAAAAATCAATGTTTTTAAAGATAAAACAGCTTTTTATAATAAAAATTATGATTAAAGAGTTTTTAAGAAGAATTTGTGGATTTTTAAAAGATATTTAAGATGATTAATTTTATATAATAAAATATATTATTGGTGATTACAACAATAATCTAAATTCTATGATTTCAATTCTTTAATTTTAATCAATAAAGGATAAAATAACTTAAGAATTACTTTAATAATAAGATTTTATATTTAATAAAACTTTACCTGTTTAAATTTCTAATATGATTGGATTGATAATGATTTATGGACAAAAACAGTGATGAAAAGACTCTTTTTATGTCTTCAGAGCAGCTCTCATGATTCTTAATGAATATAGAGGGCATGCTCAAACCAAAAACTGAAAGACCATTCTTAAAAATAAAGTTCTTAACTTAAGGTAGCTTATTTTTAATTCCAATTTAAAGTTACCAGTTTTATTCCTAACTCCAAGTAGCTTTAATCCTCATTTAAACTAATTATTTTAAGTTTTAATATAAAATAAGCTTATCTATATTAAATTTCATCAAATGAACAACTTAAAAATAGAGTTTCAAGCAGAAATCTCTTAAACTCAATTTTTAATTAATTTTTAAAGAAGTTATAATTTTCTTTGAACTTAATTAAAAGAGTAAATTTTCAGGCTAATTACCCAGGAAATTTATTTATAAAAGATACATGAAATTTGATTAACATATAGATAATATTAGATTGTAAGCTGTGTGAAAATTTCAAGCAAATCTATTAAGAATTTGATTTTTAATGAATTTTTGAAGTTATTGCTATTTTTCCATGTAAAATAGCAATACACACCAAACCTTAACTTTTGATAAGGTTTTAATGCTTGTAGCCTTAAAGATTTAAGCTTAATTAAGCTTTGACAGTTCTTAAAACCTTAAAATCAAGCCTGCATATTGGGATTTACCCTTTGGCAGCTTGAAATTCCTGTCTAAATTGGGATAAAACCAGTTTAAACTTTAATTTTGGATCAAAGTCTAATCTTAAAGTTTAAATAAGGTTGAAAATCCTCTAATACAGGTGGAAAACCTTAATTGAATGCTTGCAGATCCAAAAAGTTAGGTACCCCAGCTCTATTTTGTGTTTTTGCGTGGATTTTGCCCTTTTATTTATTTAAAGCCATACTATGGCCTTAAACCCTTTTAAATTGAGCTCATGCGGGATTTACATTCTGTATGGCAAATACTTAGCCAATTCAGTAAATATATACAACACCTCAATTTTAACTAAAATTTTGGTAAGTTTGCATAAACCTTATGAAGCTTTAAATTTAAGCTTATTTAAGATTCAATTTAACAATTTTAAAAAAATGTTAAAAAAGTTACACTAGTACTGTGAGATTCTTAAATCTTCTAATAACATAACAAATAAGTGTTTTTGGGTATAACACCTTATGGGTGTACCCTAGGTTATTTTTGGTGTAGAATCGAAAAATGACATAATGTTTATAGCTTTGTTTATCCAAAAAAAAGTTATACTTATTTTTTGTTATTTTTTATTTTAAATTCAATTAAAAAGTATGTTAAAGACAAATTTAAAGGTATGTAAAGTCATTTTTGGCCTTATGGGTATGTTGTACATACCTCACAGGCTCACACTGTTTGAGAAATATGAAAAAAGATGGTATTATGGCATAAGACAAACAAATGGAAACAATACCTGGTATTGGTGGAAGCAAGAAATAATAACTAATTGGGCTAATGACGCCTGGAGGTACAAAATAGAAAATGCATTTGAAAATTCCTTCTTTGACCCAGACAAGGATAAACCTTTGACTTGGTTCTAAAAACAAATTGAAAGATTAAATTCACTGTCCCCAGAAATTTCACAAAAAATGGTACACATGAAAGAGTTAAGAAATGTGGAGAAGAATTGGAACATGCCCTGAGAAGCAGGTGTATAGAACCATGCTCCACAGAAGATTATATCAATGCAATATAAGACATAGTGACAAGGACGAACATTGGCAGAACTTCTAATAAATTGGACATTAAAAGTACAAAAAGCCATTTATCAAGAAAAATAAACCAAGAGAAACTTTCAAGCCCAAGACATCCAACATTAATGAGAAAAGAAAGTGCCACAAATGTGGAGGTATTGGACACTTAGCCAATAATTGCCTTGAAAAAGCAAAAATGAATGAAATTGTGGAAATAGAGGACCACAATGATAAAGAAGAAAAATCTGATTATCAGAAGGACACTGAAGAATCAGAAACTTCTGAAAGTTATGAAATTAATATAATTAATGCACAAATTAATAATATTTATTTAATATATGAAGTACTAGATGTCAATTAAGACTTACCACAAGTTGGAAAATCTGAGACAAGCCTGACAAACATACAAGATGCCAAATTTTATAGAACCAAACCAGCAAAAGGAATGGGATGTACAGCTGGGAAATCAAGTATAAGTATTTTCATGGTGGAAAACCAAGAGACAAAAGTGAGCTTATATACAGGAGTGTATTGTACCTGTGTTGGCAAAAGTTATTTGAAAACAATCGTCCCAGATTGAGAAGGAAAACTTATACCAATACAAGGAGTGAAATTTAGTAGTGCAAGTGAAAGCATGAAGCCCCTTAGAATCATTGACTTAACACTCATTTTTCCTCATCCTTCACAATGTATCAGATTGAAAGTAGAGTTTGTGGTAATGGAAAACTGACCTAGTAACCATTTTATACTTGGAAATGACTACTTGTCAATTTATGGCATAGATATTTTACCATAGGAGACCATAAAAGACAAATATTTGGCTTCTTCAATTACAAGAAACAAGTTACAGTTATTAAAAATGAACAAAAAATTCCAGAAAAAGATTTTTTCATAGCTGAACCGCTAAAAGAGGCAGAATTCAATCATGAATTAACAGAAAAAATGAAAGAAAAAATGATTAAACTCTTATTTAAATATAAGAATGCCCTTGAAAGTGACAAATAACCAATAGGTGTCATAATTGGACATGAGGTAGATATAATCTTTAATGTGGAAGAACCTTATTCACCTCTATTAAGAAGACCAGCTTACCCAGCTAGCCCAAGAGCCAGAGAAGCTTTAGAGGTACACATTAAAGAATTGATAGATCATGGAGTATTAAGGAAAGTAGGACATAATGAACATGTAGAGGTGACTACACCTGTAATTATAACCTTGCATAATGAAAAATCAAGGATGGTAGGGGACGTTAGAGCTCTAAACACCTATACTATCCCTGACAGATATCGAATACACAGAATCCTTGAGACATTAACACAATTATCTCAGGATAAGTTCATCACAGCCATGGATGCTCTAAAGAGTTTTAATAAAAATGTCTTAATAGACAAAGCCAATAAACTACCAAGGATAATAGTCCACTGTGTAATTTTTGAATATCTGAGAATGCCATTTGGTATAAAAAATGCACCAGCCCATTACCAAAGGATTGTGAATACCATATTTCCTGAAGAATTGTTGGAAGTATGGTTGATTATTTATATTGATGATATCATAATTTGCTGAGAAAATTGGGATAGTCACTTATTAAGACTAGAAAGAGTCTTGCAAAAAATAGTACAAGTAAACATGAAAATCTCCTTGAAAAAGTTTCATTTTGCATACAGTGAACTGAAAGAAATAGGACATGTTGTATCTTGACTAAGTTTGGGCATAGATAAGAAAAAAGTAGCAGCAGTAATTTTGAAGCCAATGCCCCAAGCCAAAAGAGAAATGCAATCATTTCTAGGATTTGCTGGTTTTTACAGACAGAATATAAAAGACTTTGCAAGAATTGCTAAGTCCTTGTATAAACTCTGTGATTAACAGACAGTCTATGAAATAACTGAAGAAAGAGTCAAGGCATATGAATAATTGAAAAATTCCTTAACAAATGCCGGATTTCTTCTAATGCCAGATTGGAAACTTCCCTTTGAGCTATACATTGATCCTTATGGAGAAGGACTAGGTGCTGTACTACACCAGACACAAATCATCAATG
The DNA here is from genome assembly GCA_023105745.1 of Austropuccinia psidii. Lineage (NCBI taxonomy): Eukaryota > Fungi > Basidiomycota > Pucciniomycetes > Pucciniales > Sphaerophragmiaceae > Austropuccinia > Austropuccinia psidii. The sequence continues at coordinate 57,061,128 of JALGQZ010000006.1, forward strand.
ACAAACCTGTTGAAGGACCAATTTGCTTCATTTCAAGACAAATAAAGCCAACTGAAGCAAGGTATGGATCAAGCCAAATGGAATGCCTCTGCTCAGTGTGGGCTTTAGAAAAATTTCACTATTATTTGGATGGAACAATGTTTGATGTAATTACAGACTGAAATTCTGTAAAATCTTTATCAAACATGAAAACTCCAAATAGACATATGCTAAGATGGCAAATTTCCATCCAATAATATAGAGGAAATATGACTATAGTTCATAAATCTGGTAATATTCATAAAGATTCAGGTGGTCTTAGAAGATGGGCTCTGGCAATAACACCTGAAAATCCAGCATGGGTACCACACACTGGGGAGATTTCACTTGGACCTGCCTGCAGGTCCCTTACAAGGATTTTTTCTGATGTCTCCAAGTTAACTCAGCATTAACTCATAAAATATCTCTATATTTAACTCACAATCAACTCATCATATATCCATATGTATCTCCAAATTATTTAATTCTTCACTTGGTTCATATCTCAGTAGAATTTTTGTCCTTTATTTACTTAGAGCTGGGCTGATTAGGGTTTTCCTTTTTCAAATTCTTTAAGTAATACTCTCAGATATTTTACATTTAGCTTAAAACTGAGTACATAAGATCTTTACATTTATTACCACCTTGTCCCAAGGCTTATTTTCATTTTCTCTCATCCTTTATCTCAATTTTAACACAAGATTGGTCAAAATTATTTCAACCAACTACATAAAATCCTTCACATATATCCTAATATATCTTAATTAAATCATTATATATAGTGATTAATAATTATCATCTCAAAATATTACACAGATAAAATACACATAGGATGATTTAATTTTAATTTGGATTTTCATTCTATGAGGGTTTTTTTTTTTGAGTTAGAGTTTGCCTATAAATATTTATTTTGATTGATTACCCAGTGAAAATTGGTTGGGAAATAAATAAATCAATTGATTTTAAATCCTCTCTTGAGATATAGCTATTAATGTCTAAATGAATTTTTATTTAGCTAAATAATACTATTTAAGCTTATATTATTGTTTAATAATAATATTTAATTTAAACCAATCAATCTTCATTAAAGTTTTTCTAAAATTAAGACCATGTCAAATTATTTTAAATATTCCCATTTTTTATTTTCTTGTATTCAATTTCTTTAAAATGAGGTCTTCTAATAAAAAAAACCTTTACAAAGTATTTTATACAAAATATGTATTAGAAACAGATATATATTGAGTAGATAATCACCAATTAATTTATAATAAAAGCCAAGATGAATCCCAAGAAAAATTCTTTCAGTACATTGGGATTCTGAGCCTTATTTCTTCAGTTGTACTCACTAGAGATCCTGTAACCTTTCTGTATATACTTTCATTGTTACTTCCTGTACATGTTTTGTATATATATAGTATACATACTTGAATAATGTATTTAAGCAATAAATTTAATGGGCATAAATAAGACTCATGAGTTTTTCAGCTTATTATAAGACAATGGAACTTGGAATAAATAGATTCCAGCTTAATTCATGGAAGATCTTTACCATTAACAATGAATCTGATAAGAATTCTCTTCAAGTAATTTGTTTTTAAGTCATAGACCAATCATATATAAGCTCTTCTATTAATTTAAAAGTTCCTTTACCATCTAGACTACTAATTGAATTAAATGTCAAAAGGAAGTCGTTTTCTCTTTTATGAAGGAGTTTTACAAAGAAATTGATTATAAAATAATGAACTTTAAGCTTCTGATTCATATGTACAACTAAATTAACCTCAGAAGAAGGTGCTTTGAAATGTATCTTTCACAATAGTAAGCCCTAGAGTCTCAATGGAGCTTCAAATTACTTACATGTAATGATTTGGATTTCCTCAAAAGGATAAATTCAAAGAAGCTTACAAGTCCCATCAATTTTAACAAAATTATGGGCTTAGAAAGATAATTTATGGAATAAGAAATGATTTCATCATGCTAATGGTACAATCTATTCAATTTGTCCATTAGAGTCCAAATTTTGATTTCTCATAATTATTTTGCATCAAAAATCTATTTCTGTTCCTTTCTAAGACTTAGGAATTTTCAACAAAAGTCTTCTTCATCAACTCATAATTATTCAGCTATTATCTTCAGGCTTTTTCTAAAATGCTGATCATATTGTAAACCATTTAGAATATTAATAGGCATACACCTTACTTGAACATTTTGAAATTATTTTCATTTCAACTTACTTTAAAAAAAGCAGGAACTACATAGATACTAGTATTATTACTTAATAAAATGGCTTTACATACTTAAAGAAACTAAATTGAAGAAGAAAAATAAAAATAAAAAGAACAAAATTATATCTACCACACACCCAGTCTTTTTTTCCATGGAGATCCTCTCATTTAGTTATTGACAGACCTCCCATAAAAATATTTGGTGAGTAATGTCAAATTAGGAAGATAATTCAACTTTAATGGAGAATATGGAAGCAGTGATAATGTTTCAAAAGCTCATCTTAATGATATTTCATTTATAGTTCTGATGAAAAGGTTTAAATCTGAGTTTATCATTATATTTCATACAAATAACATAGGTGAGTTTTCTCTTGAGGATGGCCCCATGTGAAGTGGTAAAATCTCTTCATATATATGCATTCAACTTATTATCAAGCTGTTGGTATATGTTCCAGATCCGGGTACCTCAACTTCTGAGTAATTTCTTGCTATAAATATTCAAGAGTATACAAACAATTATGAACTTGTAATTTGAGTAGTCCAGTGATGGACACCATTGATAGGAGAATGGAACACTCAAAATTTAGAAAAAAATTAATACCATGGAAAAGCTCTACTACTCCATTTATCTCATCATACTTACCCCCCCCACCATATTGTCATATAGGGGAGTCCATTATTTTGATATTCCTCATCTACTCCTCCTCATGCGGGTGTGGGTGGTGAGCTGATGTTCCTTGATTTTATTATCAAATCTACCCGGTGGCTACCTTTATCCGCCTAGTCATGCCTCGTATCGTATCTATACACCTCCGTTCACCCCTGTGTGAGGATTATTTACCCCAGTATATTACCTGCAGCATAAAAGTACGAGGTTGATGAGATTTGAACTCACAATAGCTTCCTCGACAAGAAAGAGTCTTACCATTAGACGACAACCACTTATCGGCATTATCTCCATACTCCCAACGAAACGTTATATCTAACATATCCTGCCCTATATCTTAAATCCTGTAAATATTATATATTAGATATTAGACCTTCTCTTTGAGCAGGAGAGAATCGAACTCACTTAGCGATACTACTTGTTGAGGTTCAGGTGAATGTTTGGAGACAAGCGAAGTAAATTCTAAATTATCAACAAGCTCAGTTGGAGATAATGATTCAAAAGACAAATCTTCAATGGTGCGTTCAATACTGGACTCTTTGCGGATGAGCTGAGGGACAGATATATTGGGTGGTAAATTCATTGCTTCTTCAAGGTTTTCATCACTATCTTTGAGACACAGTTGATCTTGTGAATGCTTTTCCTTATTCATTTCACTATTGCTCATCGTCCGGCGAACTTCAGGATGTAATTAAAGAGCCACGTTAGAGCGCAAATGCTTATGCTTCAAGCTATGATCTGTTGATGGACGTTGTTGGTTCAAAATTTTATAAGGCGTTGGCACTTTGTTGGTGGATTCACAGCTTAAATCAACACTGTTAATAGCGCGGGATGTTCGACAACCATTTCTCCAGGTTGGCTTTAGCAACTGATCGTGAGAGCCTAGCTTGGGACTGCTAAAGACTTCTCTAAGGACCTGTTCACAAAGTTTGCGGTGAACCCGGGTTGAGCCTCGACCATGAATAGCTGATAAAGATGATGAGCAATTTCAAAGAGTAAATTGAGGGGCCAAATGAAAGTTAAGTTTGGGAAAAGTACTATTGGGTTGACTGTCATCTAATGGGCTGGGATTTTTAGGTGATCCAGTTGGTGTACTAAACGGTGTGATAGGAGACGCCTGGCCCTCTTTTTCTCTGGGAATGAAAGCTGATTGAGTTGATAAGCTGACATGTTGTGAAGGAGATACTTTATCTTCAGCCTCGACAGTAGTTTGATCAAGAGTTATGTGATGACTAGGGTCAAGAGAGTTGAAATGGGAATTGAATTTCGAACCATCAATCCGATTCCACAAAGATGAGTCGGGGAGGATGTGCCGATTGTGGCTTATAGTGACTTTGGGAATTTCATTGTCTTCAACACTACCGTGCTGTTTCCTACCATGCTTTCTACGAAAGATTTGACGACGAGGCCGCTTTGATGACCCAGGGGACTGTGAAAAATGAGGATAAGTTTCAAGGAGTTTGGAAGTGTTAGTTCTTTGATAAGTCACATTCAAAACGCCTAGATATTGAGGTACAAATGCCAATAGCTCTTGATGGTCCCTCTCCACAGCTTCATAAAAAGTGTTTTCGCAACTGACTAAAGGCTGATGATCAAAGAAATTGAAAGGTGTTAGGGTCAATAAGATATTTTTAAAATGAAATGAGGGGGTATTGGTGGGAAAACAGTTTTTTCAACAAGACTAACTTTACAGACGGCCCTACGTGAAAATCTGAAGATGGAATGATGACCGGCTACTTGATTGTCAATTGGTTCAAGAGAGACGGCATGAGAGATGTGATTATTAACAGGACAAACGTTGTCGGGGTGTTTGAAGTGATTATTGTCTTCACAAGATGAGGCGCTGGATTGTGAAGTTCGAAATACTTTGGCAAAGTGACTTGAGGGATGTTTAATAACTGTTTTCCCGTACGTTATATCAGTTTTGAACGATGGAAAGATAATAAGAAAAAGAACTATCTCGTTTAATTTTCATGCTTATCATTTGAATCTGAAGTGCTTGAGTCTTTTTTGATATTTTGTTGATCATTTTCAGAAATTCCATTGGTTTGTTCATTTATTTCACCTACTGATTCGAGACAGGCATTATCAAGTTTTGAGTTATTATCAAGAATAGCCTCATGTAATTTTTTGGTGGACAATTGGGAACTGTCTTCTTTTTGTAAACTTTGGGAAGAGTTCTTAATCTTCGCCAAGCCACCATGACCTAATCAAGTTAGTAAAATAATTTTTAAGGAAGCCAAGAATATAGTTAAATATAAGTCGTCAAGAAATTGACTTAACTGGTACTGAGGAGTTTTGGACAAGATAATGTGATACGCTACCCATTAAATTTCCTTTTGAAGAAGTTAGGCCTCTACTTCCGACAACTACTAAATTTAGTTCAAGAAAATCTATACAATCTACCATAATGCATGAATTACTTGGCAAGCCACTTTAACATTTAATCCAGTTCGTTCTAATAATGCGGTAGCTATAAAGTGACAAAGATTAGTTGAATAACAAGGTGAAGAATATTTTGATAAATTGAGGAATAAAGTACCTTCTTTGACAAGCAAGGTAGCTTTTTCTTGGCGATCCTTTTGGTTACGAATTTTAGCTGTTTTCTCAGCTGCAGAGCCTTCACCGGAGTTCAAGTCAACTTGATTGAAAAGAAAAATGCTTAGTGAGTTATCAAAGACATAAAAAGTAACCAAAAAACAACAGCAAACATTTTGAGTCTGTTTTGATGATCATGATGATAAGACACTATCAAGAAGGAAAACATGGATTGAATTTGAATTGAATTGATTGATTGATTTTTTATACTTAGAGATTTGAATTATCAACTGACTTCATCCCCTTGCCTCAAGACAGTACCTATGGCCCACTCGATTGCATATTTTGATTCATCACTTAGATCGCAAGCAACTAAATAAAATCTAGTTCTTTCAGCTTGTTGAGCAGCTTGATTTTGATTACCATGTTCAATGGTGATAGTACACCTATTTTTTTCATAGATGGGTCTGGATCCAAGTAAAGGTAAATCAGGATGAGATCCTAAGCTAGATTTGTGCCTATGTAGAGAGGATTTGCAATTTAAAGATTTATTTTCAGAATCTGAATGATTTGATGAATTGAAAGTAGAAAATGAGATTGGTAAAGGTGGAGGTGAGGTGATATTAGGAGCTTGATCTAAGAATGGGATGGGTTGATGAGATTTTTGAAGAAAGTCGATAGGTGTGATTGAGGATGAGTTAGCATGAGTGTTAACTATGGTTTGATCATGTTGAGATTGATTTGAATCTTGAGAATTTTGATCATCTGATGATTTTTCAGAGTTTGAATTGATTGAATCTGAATCTGAATGTGAGTGAACAGATAAATTAGAGCCAATATTGATTGGACTATCTAAATCTGATTGGGGATGATCTTGAGAGGTAGAATGTAAGCGAGGGGTATTAGGATTTGAGGCAGGAGATGGTGATCTAGATGAAGGATGAAAAGATTGGATAACCTCTTTCGATGATGATTGAATTGATTAGGATTCGAAGGAACAAGACAATCTGAGATAGTTGCAGAGTTTAAAGATTTGGTTAAACAGTCCACTAGACTATTTGAGCGACAATTACGATTTTGATTTGATGAATGATTTTGAAAGTCTAATAAAGAAGGTGAACGTTTATGATTTGAGTTTGAAGGTTTTAATGTGGGATTGATAGTTGTAAGTTGCAAAGGATTATTAGGGGAGGTGAATAAAGTGATTGAAGGCAAACACCAGGGCGAATCTCGCGTCAATCGTCGGCGATTGACTTCACGTCGCACCGCGGTCAGTATAAAATCTTGCTTCAGTCGCGTTAGTGTCACTTTATAGTCACTGGATTTAGTGGGTCACGTCACGTCAGCGTCAAGACAACGTCAATCGTCACATGTGTCACATGAGAATGTCACTCAAAGCCCAAACCCATTTCAACACTATGCGCAACGTTCGTGTAGTTTCACCTCATTGGCTTCCGCCTCCCCGACGCTTAGCATGCTTACGCACCCGCACCGCCCTCCATCCGGATGAGACTCTGACACTGCCCGCCCCTCTCCGTCCTCACCACTCGCTACGCTTTCACACCCCCGCCCCTACCATCCTCACGCTTGTGTAGTACCCTCCCGACATGCCTCCGACAATGCTTACCATCCTTACGCTCATGTAGTGCCCTCCCGACATGCCTCCGACACCACTGATGACCCTTACGCTTGTGTAGTGCCCTCCCGACATGCCTCCGACACAGCTTACCATCCTTACGCTCATGTAGTGCCCTCCCGACATGCCTCCGACAACAGTTACCCTCCCGACACAGCTTACCATCCTTACGCTCATGTAGTGCCCTCCCGACATGCCTCCGACAACAGTTACCCTCCCTCCCGACATTCTCCCGACACTGCTTACCATCCTTACGCTCATGTAGTGCCCTCCCGACATGCCTCCGACAACAGTTACCCTCCCTCCCGACATTCTCCCGACACTGCTTACCATCCTTACGCTCATGTAGTGCCCTCCCAACATGCCTCCGACAACAGTTACCCTCCCTCCCGACATTCTCCCGACACTGCTTACCATCCTTACGCTCATGTAGTGCCCTCCCGACATGCCTCCGACAACAGTTACCCTCCTCACGCTTTCGTATTACATCCATAGTGTACAGTACGGTGGCTTGTTGGCGTACACGATGAACGCAATTGCCGAAATATGCTGAGTGGCCTTCTCTGCCAACAGGACCTAAGGGGATATTGGTCAGTATATTCACCATGTTGTGGCTAGGGTTTAAATCATGAGACTCACAAATTAAAACCTAATAAGTGGACTATTTAAGACAAGAATTGTGTCTCCTGTTTCGCCGACAAAACCATTTTATTTCATATCAATCAAATGAACACTTTGCTTAGTCCTTACCTCATGAGCATTGAATAGTTCAAAAGTTGACTTTAGTAGGTTTCTCACTAGTCAACTTTATTCAATGTCTCACAGGGAAGTGATTTCATTTGCATGATATGAAATAATTTGCAAAACATCGCCTCCTTCAATTTCCCGACAAATCGCATTTTGCACATGCCATTATTTTACTTGCACTTTTTTTCTTGAATTTGGATCTTTTATCCAAAAATTTTCAAACAAGTTATCAATCAACTCGTCACCATCTATTTGCTTACTAAACTACCTCCGCGATGGCCCAAACCCCGGGAAATTCAACGGAATTTAATGAACGACCAACTTCAGCCCCAGAGAGTGGAAGTGAAATCTCTGATATGGCCAGTAGTCATGAACTGGGAATTGAAGTAGAGAGCCAGTCACATGAAGATAATCAAGATCCACCAGCTCTTCCAGAATGTGAGTATACATCCATCTTGAGTATTTCTAATCTCTCAAAACCTGATATTGTGTCATAGCCTTTATTTCAGGTCAACCGCCAAGCTCTCAGAAACCGAATTTTAAAAGTTATGAGAAGGAAAAGACTGTTGAACCTTGTGCACCGACAGAAGATGATGGGCAAGATGATGTAATTTTCAGTGGGGAGGTGGAAATTATATCCAAGGAACAATTTGTCTCCAACATTGCTCAAACAATCTCAAGGCTCGAAAAAATCCAAAATGATAGTAAAATTCCTGATTATGTGCGTCAAAAGATTGCTGAAGCCATGAGCCTGCTCAAAATGGATTTGAACCGTAAGTCCATTACTAATTCAAAACAAAATTGATAAAAATAGCTGCTTACAATATATGGGCAGGTGTGGAGGTGGGAGAATCTCTACCTGAAGGATCTCGAGTCGTAATTGGATTTCCAGGCAAAGGATTAGGAAAAAGACCAAATATACATGCGACCAAAAAAACAAACAAAAAACGCCGTACCTTTGAAGCCGCAAACGATTCTCGCGATCAAGGTGATGAAATTATCAATGTTGAAGGGGACCATATTGATAATGAACCTCCGCATACTGAACCCTCCCCAATACTCAATGAAACAATCCATGATGAAGCTCCACATACAGAAAGTCCCCCGATACCCAATGAAACAATGCATGATGCAACCCCTCCCGCCTCTCCTCGGAATATTCAAGCCTTTCAAGAAAGGGAAACAATTAAACATGATACAATGGGACGAGATATGACTGATATAATTCCCGACGCTGAGCCCGAAGTGTCATCCGCTGCGAATTTTCAAGGAATATTTTTATCCCGCATGGAAGAGTTTGCAGGCGTTTTGAATTATCATTCCAATATTACTCAACAATCATGGAAAAGGGGGCTTGATAATATCAATAGGATTTACAAAAATAGATGGGACAATTTACCAACAAAGGATGCTCATACATTCCTGCCCGTTGGTATTAAGGTGATCAGTAACCAAGATCTTAAAATGTCGGCTTGGCTGCAGGACCTTGAGATGGCAGGTGAGTTTTTTTTTATCTTTGTGCATGATACTTGATTATTGGCTGTTGACTGGTGATATAAATTGCAATATACAGGGTTAGATTTTTTTAAGCCAACCAAAACAGAAGCGTTTTTTAATCACAACATTTGGAATCTCAAATTGATGAAGGAATCAGCTAAACCTCCAGATAATCTCGCAAAATCTGAACACTCCTTCTTCAAAATGGTTCAGAGCCTTCTTTACCCCGCCAATCCAGTTAAACATTTTTGGGCAAATGTTATGTTTGAATCCATTAGTTTAGTCTCATACGATGTGATTGCACCCAAACCATATGTTGCACCAACATCAAATTCGACCGATCCTCTTGGACTCGAACGCGGAGCAGTTGAATACCTTGCCTCCTGCTTGAGTAAATCGAAGCAACGTGCAACCCAACTCAGCATTGAAGGTGGCGGGGCTGACAATGAGATATCCACAAAGCCGCACAAGAACCTGGAGGATCTAATGGATACAGTTATCCATTTGATGATTGCGTACAACATGGTACGTGCACATACAAAGGTCGAAGTTAATGGCATCAAAGGCAAACTCACGAACTCAAAAAAAAATGAGGCCATCAAAGATCTTTTGGTGTGTCACAAGAATCTTGGAATCAATCAAATTTGCTATGGTATATTAGCGGCATTCTGTGCGGCGGGGGTTCGTGGTTTGATGGTATGCTCAGATGACTGGAGAACAAGCTCAGTTAAAGGGGCTTTAGCACTAATTGACATTTCCGCAAAACTTTCAGAGGGTAAAAATCTAGTGGAGCCAGTGTGGCTACGTACTAATAAGTATATATGTAATTTACTGAATAAAAGTTTCTTCTCATCAGAGTCTTTTAACCCCACTGTACCTCTTAGATTTAATTTTGCATGATGCTTAGTATTAGACTTTGGTGATGCCTGGGTGGCAAATCGTGGGCTTGGTTCAAGTGATGAGGTCACCTTGACAGTACCCAGGTCAGCTAAACTCACAACCAGGATTGACCCATTTTAGATTAGCTTTGTACTAGATAGATTGTAATTGAATTTTGCAAAGTTATTTATGAATTTAATAATCATGACTTCCTATCCTACTACTTCCCGGATGCCACAGTCTGAGTACCAATAGTAATTGTACAGCGGCATGCCTCCGTACATCATTGCAAAGACTCTGACAAGACGCAAGCTGAGTCAGGCGATGTGCCCGCGAGTAGCACACGCGGGTGCATTGCGGGAAGTCGCGTTTATCACTTCCCGCCAGCCCATAATAGGCCAAATGTTCCTGTGTCTTTCAAGAGGACTAGGATAGCTAGGGATCCGCAGCAGGATGCATATTGCATTTGCGTGTGCTTGCAATATTCCAAATGGTTGGATTGGAAAGTGATTGCATGGGAACATCAATGTGGAAAATTGAATAATGCACTATCCACTGCAATTTTCAGGTTCAGGTATTTGAGATCGTGAATTTGCCAAGGTCAGGCGTGAGCTTTCTTTTTAGCCGCAATTAAAAAAGATTCATCCACCGCAATCCAATTTAGGTGATATTAAGAAATCAGTAATCATTCGGTTTCATTTCATTTTCTGCTGAAAGCATGCCATTCACGAAAAAAGGAAAAGAGCGTAAAAGGGAACTCGCGAGAAAGCGTCGGGCTGAGGAAGGAAAGTGTGAGTTACTCGCTGAATCTCAGTGTATATATATAGATATATATATATGCTTCCACATTTATGTGGCACTCTCATTGGGCCCCCTGAAGAACATGGGCTTTAGTCGGTTCAGATTGTGCCAATGTCATGTGGGCTCCAACAGGGAAGTCAAAGGATGTGTGCCGAAGAAAGCTCCTTGGCAGTATCTGATATCTTGTGTGCTTCAACACGTAGTGATCCCTCAACCACTTGGGAATAGTAGCAGATCCCAAAAGACAAATGAGCGCAAAACGACCCGAATGAATAGGTTGTTTTCCTCCTCTCGCCCAACAGCACAAATATCAATGCCAGTATCAGCAAATATCACCCCAAGTGAAATTCGGAGGCTTGTGGATGTCAATCAGATCAAACGCATTCACTTTGGGCGTGTGGCAATTTTCTCTTCAACCGGATTACTCATTGCCCTTGTCGAATTCCAACCATTCACAACAATGAGTGAAGTCGAGGTCAATCAATGGGATGAATTATCACAATTCCTATTTCGCGAAAAGAGTTTCACCGACCCTATTGCAACAAATGGAGCATTACTGGAGGGATTTGTGTTCGCGATTGGGTGGCGCAAATGCACCACGAAGAATGAACAATTTGGTCTGTATGGTAGTGCTGGCAAAATTGAAAATGCAAAAGATGAATGGCGGGACCGAGGTGCCAATCTTAGCTCGGTGGGTTGCATTCTAGGTCAATCCTTACGATATGTTGGGGATAATTTATTTCAGAAGATTCAAAATTGCTACAACTCATTGGGGGTTCCGTCTTTTGATCAAGTCAACTATGAAGGCGATATTCCGGCAAATCAGGGTGCATTCGAGTTCGCTTCCGCACTCACTTTCACCATGAATGGATTCAAAAACGCACCTCATGTTGATAAGGATGCATCGCTGTATGCTTCGGGATGGTGGTTTCAAGCTGATAAGCGGACCGGCCAAATTCAAAGAGATGCGTCAAAGCGGTGTACAGGGGGAAAATTGATTTTCCCAAATGAGCATTTTTGGATTGATCTATCCGCATGTCATGGGCTCATTCAGGTAGTGTGGGCCAGTAGTACATTTGTTCATTATACTGATCCAGCACAGGACAATGAAAGCACGACACTAGTGGGTATGTCCGCACAATGCTCAAGCAGGTTAGCAAAAACAATGCGGCAAAAAAGCAATGGCTATTATGAGATTGGCGAGAGAGCGGGCTATCAAATCAGGGATGGTAATACAATCTCATGCCGATTCAAAGAATGAGGAGATTTGCAAGTGGGTTGGGTAAGTAATGGTGAGGTAAGGCAGAGGACAATATACACCAGGATTGGATGGATTCGAGTGCGGGAGATGGGGTGTCTCACATGAAAAAGGGGTGAAGTGGATTATGTACGGTGGCATGCCATCGTACATCTGTCCTGGTTTGTTGCTATTGTCCAGGATGCCAATGCTTCACACGCGAATCCTCATGCTTGTGCAGGTTCTGACAATGCTGAAAGTTCCTTACGCCTATGCGGGGTGCCAACGCTACACACGCCAATCCTTGGGCCTGTGCAGGCTCCCAAAAATTTACACGCCAATCCTTACGCCTTTACAGGCTTTCGACGATTCACACGCCAATTCTTACGCTTGTGAAGCTTCCCCACAATGCTGAAATTTTCTTTAGCCTGTGCAGGATCCCAAGAATTCACACGCCAATTCTTACGCCTGTGCAGGCTCCCAAAAATTCACACGCCCATCCTTATGCTTGGGGAGGGTCCCAAAAGTGCTAAAATTCCTTACGCCTGTACAGGCTTCCGACGATTCACACGCCAATCCTTACGCTTGGGAAGGTTGCCAACAATGCTGACAAATTCTTACGCCTGTGCAGGCTCCCAACAATTCACACGCCAATCCTTATGCCTGTGCTGGCTCCCAACAATTCACACGCCAATCCTTATGCCTGTGCAGGCTCCCAACAATTCACACGCCAATCCTTATGCCTGTGCAGCCTCCCGACAAGTCACACGCCATTCCTTACACTTGTGAAGGTTCTAGACAATTTAAACAATTCAATACATGAGTAAGACTAATAGCGTGTGACCATAGGAAAGGCCATGTTTCACGAATCTGGACTTGATTGCTCACATACGGGAACCTCCCTCTTTTTTACAGTTAGGAATGGGTATGGCTCTAAACCATGGAAGAAGAAAATATACGAGAGGATAACGGCAACTATTGGCGCATTTTGAGAAAAAGAGGTTCACGAAAACAAATACTCACTCAAACTCTTGGTGGGGCACTTACAAAAATAATTCTCACGCAATCAGGGTTTTTCTCTAAGGAGGAAATAAGTAATTTTTACGTGAACAAAGAATGTAATAGAATTTGAACATAACAATAATTGAAGACAAATATTTTATTCAAAAGAAAGTATTACAAAAAATAAAAAGAGGAAATAATGGGATTTTTTTTTTTTTAATTTTTTATTTTTCGAGGAATTTGGAGACTATCCCGGTTATGTCCTCCTTTGGATAAGCCTCCAGTGCCTGGGCAAGGAGGTGGTTTAGTTTGTCCCGGAAGTCCCGGTGCATCTCATTTCGATGAGTTGCATCCACGAAAGGAATCATGTGGAGCAAGCGACGATGCTCCAACAAGATTCGGTTGATCGAATTGTGGACGATTGCTCGAGGAATCATTAGGGTCGGTCGCAGGTCGGTGAATTCCTGGCGAGCGTCATCGTGGGAATGAGACAAGCTTGGCACCGGGGGGGAGGAGGCGTTGGGGTTCTCGGGGGCACTGGAAGGGATCTCTGGGGAGGGAACCGGGGTTGGAGTGGAGGGGGGGGGAATGGAAGGGGAAGGTGGGCGAGTCGGGTAAGAAGAAGGGGGAGGGGGAGGGGGATGGGGAACTGGGGATCCCACGGGCGTATCGTCGATGATGATTATCGAGCGAGGAGTGGCAGGACGATCTGGAGACGGTTGAAAAAATGGTGAGGAAAAGTTGAGAAGAGTGAAGAAGGAGAAGTGGTGACTTACCAAAAGGTTCCTCCGTGGATTGCGTAGGAGCCACCTCAGGTTCTGGCTCACGTGTCGTATCGTCCTCAGGTGGTTGGGACGATGGACTCGGGCCAGGAATAGGTGGCTCTTTGGTTTGGGAGGGTTCTAAAAAAGGAGTAAGTGTCAGTTCACTCAACTCGAAAGTGAAAGTGAAAATGAAATGAAACTTTGGCTGCTTACCACGGAATAATTCCTCAGACCATCGGGTGCCACTCGGGCCTGGAGTGGGTTGCCGGGGGGTTTGCTCGCGAGGCAAACTGGGAACGGGAGAGTCGTGTCGGGGGGGATTCGGGGGGTTTGGTTCTATGAGTAATGGAAAAAAGTCAGTATTATTGCGTGAAGAGAAATGAGATAAAGAGGAGAAATAAAACTTACTTTGGCGTTTGAATCCCATCGGTGATAAGACATGGTGACGATCAGCCCAAGCTCGAATGTCCTCTTGCCATCGCCATCCTTCATCGGCCGAATAATCACTTCCCTCCGGTCGAGGAGTGAAGTGACCATCGGATGGTGGCCTAGGAGGGGGAGTGGACAAATCGATACTGGAGGGGACAGGGCTAATCGTCCGGAATCGTTCCTGTTGGCCTGTTTGGGGGCCCGGCGTCCATTCACGCTCGGAAATGGTTTCATCATCGTCGACCACAAAGGAGTCCTCGCGAGGGCGTCTTGGGCGAGAACTCGTCTGGCCTCGTGGTTGGAAGGGGCGGACAACGAACGAACATTTCTTGTGTGCTTGTCGGCAAGCATCACAAGCGTCGTTCGTCGTCGAGGAACGAATGCAGGGGATACCCCGCTTGGTGCATAACGTGCACGACATCTAAAAACAAAACAAAACAGGTTAGTAACTGAATAGAAAGTAAGCAATCAAGAAAGAAAAGGAAGACATACGATGATTTATATAAATATAAAACGGAATCAAATTAAAGACGCTCTAGTCGGAAGTTTTTGAAAGTCTGGAAGGAAGTCGTGAAGAAAGAAAAATATTAATATCGGTACATAATGTTGACTAAAGTTTAATTGGAGAAAACGTACAAAGTAGATAGAAGTGGGGTTCTGAAAGTATTAGCAGGAAAAACAAAAAGCGAGCAGGAAGGGGAGTGGGGTTAGTCGAGTGCAAAAGAAAAGACTGGAAAGGCAGGAAGACGAGGGGGAATACGCACAAGAAGGACAAACGCGGGTGAGGTTGAACGAAGTGGAGCGGGTGAGAAAGAAAGTGAAGTGCGTGTCGTGTGAAGATGGTCTTTTATACCAAGGTGAAGCTGAGACGATCTCAGCAGTTGCAGCACCTGCAAAAGTCTCAGCTTCAAGGCGTGTGGGCGAAATTGAAGCTGAGTCTCAGCGAATGCTGCAACTGAGAGGTGAAATGCTCGCGTGAGGCAGAAGAACAATGGGGGTCTGGCTGAGTATTGCAATTTTTTGAATTGTCAAGCTGAGTATTGCAATTTATTGAATTGTCATGCTGAGTCAAAGCCCCTTTGTTTCCTTAAATTGCCACCCGATCACCCAGGAGGGTGGTCGTGAGGCCCTTATTGATTGTGCATTGTGGGTGCAATGCACAAGTGACCGCGGCAAGATCACCGGCCTTATGGCCTGGTGATAGTCTTTGAACAAAGGGGGGGCTGTAAGACAAGTGAATACAGCGTGAGCTTGCCTCGACCCATTGCTCAGGTTTGCTTTCGGGTCATAATTGAAATGCTCAGTGGCTGAACATTTGAATTGCACAGTAATTGAACAATTGATATAACAATATCAAATGCACCGCTGAGTATTGCAATTTATTGAATTGTCAAGCTCAGTCACATCCCCTTTGTTTCCTTAAATAGTCACCCGATCACCCAGGAGGGTGGTCGTGAGGCCCATGTTGAATGTGCATTGGGGGTGCAATGCACAAGTGACCCATGCAGAAAAGCACCCGGTGCATTTGGTCACAAGTGACTGCGGCGAGATTACCGGCCATATGGCCTGGTAATAGTATGTGAACAAAGGGGGGGGCTGTAAGACAAGTGAATACAGCGTGAGCTTGCCTCGACCCATTGCTCAGGTTTGCTTTCGGGTCATAATTGAAATGCTCAGTGGCTGAACATTGGAATTGCACAGTGATTGAGCTATAGATATAACAATATCAAATGCACCATGCTGAGCCATTGCTCAGTCGTTTTTGTATGCGCGCACTCTGAGCATTTGGCACAGCATCGGATGACATTTCAGCAAGGTGCAGCATTTCACACGCTTTGGTGAAGTGCTCCAAACTGAGCCTTCCAGTGAGCTATTGCAGAATTAGTTCATTCCATGGCTTTACTGAGCACTTTCACACGGTGCTTTTGACCATGACATGCTCAGCTTGCGTGTGCAAATCGGGTGAAACGCAATGCTGAGCATGTGGCACATGAGCTACGTAAATGCAAACGATGGGAAGGTGCATGCACATTTGCTATATGCATGCAGGCTCAAGTAGTATTACACCTTCCTGATCTGTACAGTACAGTCGACACTGTAGTACGCAGTACACCTTTGTAAATGTGTACTGCGGGGCAGAGCAAAAAGCTGTTCAACAATGTAACATGCAATCACGTCAAGCCATCGAGTCATATCTCTCACCTGCATCCCTTTGATGCACCTTGTTGGACAGCTCTGCCTAACTACGGCACAGATGCGCATGTAATCCAAGTTAATGTAAGTGGGTCATAATGGGATGACTTAATATTTGGGTCATACACAAAGAGTTGATTCACTCCGGTGCCATTGTTGGGGCAAACAATGACTGGCCCGCTTGTTCATTGTCGGGCAGCCACACGCTTTCATACGCACCCCCGATGGGTCATACGCATGCAACTTTCACACGCCTGGAAGAAATTTTACTGCCAGTCTTCCAGCTGCCTATTTTCTTGGTCGGGTTGTCAGCTTGACTGCAGACGCTCACCCGCTTGCGCGTGGAAACCTGAGGCCAATCAGTGTGGATTTGCTTCAGCCTCATCCACATTAGAATAACAATCCCAGCCTATGATTGCTGAGGCTGGTCATGTTTGCGTGGGTATCTCCCACCGCGGGTCATTTTCTTTACGTTCTCACACGCCCTGCGCAAGTTGTGGCACCTGGCTTGCAGCCAAAAAATCCCTTGGGCGTGTGGCCTCTTTCTCCGGAGTTCTGTACGCGCGTGAGGCAAAGACCCGGATGCCAATCTCGGTGGATTAGTACTCGCCTCAAACGCCATAGGGGTGAATGTATATGTGGATCACGGCTCACGGCTGGCGCCCCCTTTGATCATCCCACACATTCCCCCCTGAAAGCCCAGTATGCATCAGTCAGCAAAAAACTTCAGGCAAAACCAAAGTCATGTTCGGTGGCATGCCACCGAACATATCTCACCCGCCCACACACAAACATCCCCACAGTGAGATTGCCCTTTGAAACTGCCAACATTGCCCAGTAGGTCCCTGTGCGAGAATTGAACTGGGGAATATATGCATCCATGTTCGCTGTCACACCAGCGAACATGCCTCTAATATGCCCTCCACAATAAGTTGCTACAACCCACCCAATTTCGGATGTGCTAATGTCAACCTTGTTCCACCAAAGGTTTCGTAACTTGCTGCAGATCCAGCAGTCATAATGGTGCACCCACATTTTGGCCACCTTGCCTTGATATATGCCCCAAATCGGATATGAAAATTATGTGCCCAAGAGGCCCACCTCCATCAAGACCATGCACGTAACCACAGGCCATCCCCCTTTTGGCCTGTTGCTGCCACTCATATAAGTTCCCCACCTGCGCTTATTCCTCTTCATTCCCTTTAGCTAACCCTTCCCGATCATATAATTCCCAACTGTCCCCAAATAATTTAAAATAGCCATCATGTCAACCCCTTCACAACCACTTTGCATTGGGATGATTAATATTCGTATTCAAATAAATAGTGATATAACCTTAAAGCCTGAGAATTCCCACTTAGGTTCTTGGATTATCCTATGGCACAATCAACACAACATATTCGTATATCTCCCCAATCACCAGCATGCTATTGGCTCTCTCCCGGGAACCCTTTCCCAAACGTTGATACCATTCCTTGGGGCACCCAAAACGTTCATGCACTGTGGTCCTGGTTGGGCATGGATTGAAAATTGCCAATCCAATCCTACTCAAATATTATTCGTTGAGGGAGTATTTATGACTGATGCCAATGATCCCTCCTCATCTCAGAAACCCAATCTAGCATTGATGTTCTTCACATGGTATCCAAACATTCTATTCATAATGGAAAGCTTTCGAACACAAGATTTCAAGCTTAAAATGCCCAAAGAATATGACTGTACTACTCATTGTCAATGTCAACTCTTTACTCCGACATTTCCCGCTTCAAACTCGACGCCTGCTTCATATCCTGCTGTTTCATCATTGATTTCCAAGCAAAAACTGATACAATTACCCAGTGGATCAGACCTCCCCATGATGACCCCGCCCCATTCCATTATTCAAACCCCCCTCCTCCCTCATCAAAAGACCGGACTAGCTTTTCTCTGGGATCAAGAAATCCCCAATGGCCAATCAGCCCGTAACCTTTGGGCAACCTCACCCCCAGGATCCACTTTTAATGCCAGGCACATCATTACAAACAAGGTCGTTAGCTCATTTGAATCCCTTTCGACCAATACCCCTCTTGGAGGACTGCTTGCGGATGATATGGGATTAGGTAAAACCATTCAGCCCATTGCTCTAATTGGTACCTCCAAGGAGCGGATGATTGCAAACCCCCATCGCTCCACGCCCACCATGATCATCTGCCCCCCTCGCTTAATTACCAACTGGCAATCAGAAATATCCAAGCATGCTCAGGCTGGAGCACTGCATGCCAAAATCTACCATGGTCCCACTCGTCACTCATTATCCCAAGCCGACATCTTAAAATATGATATCATCATCACTTCTTACAATACTATCACCCAAGAATTTAAGCAAACCAATCCCTCTACATCATTCATTTTTCAAATCAATTGGCATCGTATAATCTTGGATGAAGCACAGTGAGTGGCTGAGCTTAAATGATTCAAATTACCTTTTATATCCAATAACCCTTGCCCCCTCTTATAGCTATATTCGCTCTCAATACACTGCCACTCACCGTGTCATTAATAGCCTCCTTTCATCCCGTCGAATATGTTTAACGGGCACACCTATTCACAACACCATTTATGACCTTTTGGGCATAATATCCTTCATCACTCAACCCCAGAGCGCCGATCAAGATAATTGGTCACCATTCATCCTGAGTAGTCTTTCAAAAGGTTGCAATGATATTTTGCATTTGGCATTGCGGCATTTAAGTTTGCGCCGCACCAAAACCACACATCTCGAATCTCTCCCCACTATTAGCCATCATTATGAGCTGCTCCCACTCAACCCGACCATGCAGCAAGAATATTCCACATTATATGAAGAATTCCTATCATCCAAAAGCAAAGGACCAGGAGAGTTTTTCAGAAATATTAATAAGCTGTGAATATGTTGTAACCATCACATCATGCTTAACACAATTGCGGAGGCGGAGCTGGAAGACCCCGAGGGCAGGAGCACTCAGGATAACTCCCCAAGAATCACACGAACTATTGTGGATGTGGAAACATGCATGATGAGTAGTAAAATTGCACACCTCCTACAAAGCTTAATGAAGAACAAACAAACAAGGTGTGGTCCAACGAAATCGGTGGTTTATACCCAATGGACCCAATTTCTAGATTTGTGCGTTAATTCTAATATGCATCCATTACCAATTGACTCCATCTGACTTTTTTAAATTGTAGAATTGGTATTGCTCTTGCCCATCACTCTATCCTTTCAGAACGAATTGATGGAACAATTACACCACGAGCGCAGGACAAGGCGCTTGAGAATTTCTTCAATAATCCTGAATGTGTAGTACTGATTGCATCCATTGCCGCGGATGGAACTGGCCTCAATATAACTTGTGCTAATATAGTCTATTTCATGGTGAGGGGCCCCCCAAAATTCTCCCCTGATTTTCGGACCCTGACATCCACATTTCCAGGAGCCTAATTGGAACCCAGCCATTGAGGCTCTGTAAGGTGTGGATATGAAACTTTGATTAAAAATCAAGTACTTTTCCTGTCCTCAAAATTTGTATAAGGTGAAATTCAGTTAAAAATAGTATGAAATATTATTTTTAAGAGAAAACACGCCAATTTTATTGTTTATAACTTTATTAGTATAAAACAATAATATAAAAATTTATTGTTTTACCAACAATAAAGATTTATCCCAAAAAATACTCTACAAGAGATATTTTAAGGCTACAAAAGAAATTTCTTCAAGAGCAATTTCAATTGGAATTAATTGAGCAAAGAACTGCAAGCAATTAATTAAAGAACAAAGTCTTTAAAAAGAATATTAAAGAGAAAACACGCCCAAAAGTGACCAGAGTGAATTTGGAAACAAAGTGACAAAGTTTACAGTGATGAAAGATGCTTTAATTCACTTTTGGGGTGGTTCAGGGGTAAAAATGATTATAAGAGTTACAAACAATGATTATAATGATTTTTTCACGTGGTTAAAAGGATTAAAGTGATTTAAAAGTGGTGGTTGGAATCTTTGATTGATTGGTTTAACAGTTTTAAACTAATTAATAAAAGGAAAAGATTCTAACATGAAGAGAAAAGTGGGGCAAAGAAGACATTCTTTTATAGCCATCAATTCTCTTACTCCAAAAGTAAAATTTACTCTTGTCAGTCGTGAAAAACAGTCTGACAACAGAAAAGCCAATTATTGCATCATTGAACCCTGGTTTAGACCAAAAAGGGCTGGTTTAAGCCATTTTTAGCCATTTTTAGCCATTTTAGACCCTTAAATCAGCCATTACTATAGCAATACCAGGCCTAGAGCCTTCAAAACACGTCAGAATGTGTGTCAGAGGCGTAGAAACCAGTTAAAACTGTTTTTATTATGATTGTTTTATCTTAAGGGTAGTTTTACCTTCTTGGCAACAGCTAAAACTACCCCAGTTGGTATCAAAACCTCATCATCAATTGAGTCCACAGACCCTGTAACTCAATTCCAGGCCAAAAGTGATGAACTTTTGCGTGAAATTTGACATCCCACGCCTGTCAGCAAGGATTTTGGGGGTCTAGCTCCCCCTTAGAGCTGGAGTTCCTTTTCCCCCCCAAATTTAATCTTTCCAATTTATTTTTCCTTTAATTCCTCATCATGTATTATACTTATAATTTACACATGTAATTCAATTCAATTGTACAGTACAATACAGTAATAATTGATACCTCATATGTAAATCAAAGTTCACTTATGTAATACACGCGCACATTTTGACATTTCAATTGAATTCAATTGAAAATACTTTAATTCCTCATAACTTCTAAACTAAACACAACACCTCAATTTTAACACAAAAATTGATGGTTAACACCACATGTGGTGTGAATTAAATTAAGGTTTTGAGGATTTTCAACTTTTGTATTGAAAATACTAAAAACTTAATTTTAAGCTTATTTAGAGTTGAGTTACAAAAATTTCACTCAGAGGTGACCCCCCTGATTTTTTATGAGGAATCCAATGGTGAAATAAAATTTATATGTTTATTTATTGGATAAAAAGTTATAATAAATTTTATTTAACTTTTTTCCAAATTTATTTATTTTTTCACAATTTTGTTAAAATTTCATTTTTACTTAAATTTTTCAAGTATAAATGTAATTTTATATTTACAAAATTTAAAGTAATTTTATTTTTAAATTATAATTAATTTTTTATTTATATTTTTTATTTTTATTTTAATAATATAAATAAATTTATTTTATTTATATTAATATGTTATTTTTTATATTTGTGGTCTTTTGGGTATATGAAATTACCTCTAAGGCTCACAGGCTCAGGCTGTTGATCGTCTACATCGTATTGGCCAACAACGACCTGTACAGGTCATCCACTATATCACTCCTCATTCAGTTGAGGTCAACATGCGGAAGGTACCTTTCAACCTCATCTTTCACTTGATTGTATTACTATTCTGAAATCCTTCCTTATGGGAATGCCATATTCCAATCACCAATAGGTCCAAGAAAAGAAAAAATCATTAACTGCGTGAGCCTTACTGATATTATATAATTTGTGATTGACAAAGTTGATAACTCCTGTTGACTCTGGCACAGGTCCACAATTATGAACACCATGAGCTGGATCGAACTTCTTCAATATTTCCTCAATGAAAATGAGCAATAGAGTATTATTGCAAGGGAGACGGTGATACATTTCAATTCATATTGTCTATATTCTAACATATTTAGCAAGTTGTTGCATCCTTAAGAGATAATAATCAGATTTTATTACACCTGCACAAATAATTCACAAAATTTTAATTTGTCACAGTGCTATACCGTGACAAATTACTAAGTTATTGCAGAGCATCACCATTAGGCCTAATAACTGGCATGTCAAGTATCTTGAGGGCGCTAGTCTGCATCTTACTACAGCCTTTGAGCCAATCTTGATCAAATACCTGAAATGATAGGCCTTCCGGAATATCACCATCATCTGTTGATCGTAATTCTGGCAATCTATCAATAGTTTTTTTACCCTTTTTTTTAATCCGATTACAAAACTCTATGTCTCTATCCATTTTCAATACCAAATCATTAAATAACTGGGAGCGCCAGCGTAATCCCACTTTGCGGTAAACTTGACGGCCATTTTCCAGTACCTCCTCAGTATCTGAGCATACTCGAGGGTCATTGAATTGTGATGCTAGAATGGGAAATTTAGCCGTATCACACCATTCACGACGGCGCTCACAGGTCTGCACATAATCAAGTAGATCATCATCAGACTTGGTCCACAATGAAGAAGAGATACAGTAACTAACTCTTTGATGAATCTTTGCGAGCTTTTGATTCTCCTTCTTTTTTACCAAATACTCCGCATCCTTTTGAATAGACTTCCATTCTCTTTTCAAATAAGTGAAATATCACTCCATTAAAACCGCCACGACCCCATAGTTGTTATGATCCTTGTTCCAACAGTAGTGATGATACTCAGTGCTGACAAGTGCGAGACGGAATGTACGGTAAAACACCATAGACATCAGCTCGTTGAACGGATGTTGCCATGAGCTCTCCCAGTCCCAAGTGAATCGCTTTAGTCCTAGCTTGTGCAGCTCATTTTCGCAGTAGCTTTGGAAACCCTGAGACTGAACCTGTGTTGATGGCTCATTGAACACATCCTCGGGGACATATCCGAGATGACCAGCCACTTGAATTGCAATTTCACGCTCTTCTGTGCTGGGTGGTGCTGGTAGTGAGGAAAAATCCTTATCCCTAACTTTGAGTAGGAACAGGCAATGTGCATGTACTGCTGATCTCATTCCATGGACATTCTCTGGAAGTTCTGCCTTCAGCCATTTTTGTTGCTCCTTCTGGCTTGCACGTTTCGCCACATTGTGAGCTTTGCGGGCCTGGTTCCTTTGCTGTCTGACCTTGGATTGTTCAAGCATACTCTGGGCGAGGCCCAGCTGAGGATGGGTGAACTCACTATTTGATTGAGTGCCTTGCTCATGCGCTGTGAAATTGTCCCTCCTTGGTTCATCATTTCTTTCACTTTGAGTCGGAGACATGTTCTCATCCTCATCATCCACCATTGTTGCTCTTGATGTACTGGCATGACCCGTTCTTGGTTTGGAGGCAAATGGATGATGACGTCCAGTGACTTTCTCTTTATGAACCAGAGGTGAAGACGCATAAAGTTCATCCCCTGCTATGCAAATCATCAGTTAACACATCAAAACATTAATGAAGACTGGTCATCCTCACGATCTTCAATTGGCTCCTGAGATCGGACTGACTTGCCTTTAGGTGCCATATCTAACCCATGAAACAAACATATCAAATTGTGAATAAGTTTCTACTCCAAAATTCAAATGACTTACTTTGATGAAGCGTCAATACTGGATTTCCCTCCGACAGACCGCTCCAAGATACATTTTCCAAAGGTCTTTTTCGTCGCCCCCCATCCACGCGCCTTTCATCACCCACATGAACCTGCGATCCTGATGGAATATTGAGGGTTGGCTGTTTACTTTGGCCAAAGGGATCCTGGGATGCGACTGGATTCCGACCGGGATTAAGGAGGAACTCACGTGGAAATTTTGATTGGGGATTAGCGTGTGAGGAGATTTGAGGTGTGCCTTCTGGCCCCTGAGACACATGAATTTGTGTATTAGTGGGATTCGGGGGAATTGGAGTGACGGAAATATTTGGGATCGACCAAGTGCTTGAAGTTGGAGCCTTTGGATTGCCCACATCAATGTTAAGACCTGATACATTCATTGAGGATGCGATAGGGGTTGTGAGAGGAATGTTGGGACTCAATGGTGACTGTGTTTGAACATATTCTATGCTAGATTCACTATTTGAGTCATGAACAGAACCTGAACGGGATTTATGTGACTTGAAAGATGACATAAGGGCCGAAAAAGTACACTAATATTTTTAACTAGATAAAACACCTCAGTATTATGATAAAATAGAGTGATATGAGATGAAATCTTTTCAAATTTAGAATAGAGAAATTCTATGAATAGTTGGAACTAAGTGTTGTGTGGAAGTCAGATAAGACTCTTTTGAGGAGAATCCTCCCTGCCTCCTCTTGAGCTCCTCCGCTTTTGTCGGAAACCACCCTGCACGGCCTACCAGCATATAATGTGATATTTCCTTGATCTCAAAGGGGACCCATCATTCATAAGTAATCATATTCAGTACCATTTATGCCTCCCCATTGTCACATTTTGTGAATTATCCAAACTGCCCATATATGCATTGAAATTCCACAACATTGTACATCTGTAAAGGGGTATATTCATGAAGGATTTACCCACAAAAGAGACATCACCTTTTCCCGAAAGGCAAGACAATCCAAATCACATTCCAACTGATTCAAAGCCCGCCGCACTCAAACCAAATACCAAGAATTTAGCTGCACTCCAACCCCTTATGTAATAGAGTTATATAGTTATGTCTGTAATAAGGTTTAAACCATGTACGATGGCGTGCCAGCGTACATGGATTAAATGTTAATCCCCTCAATTCAATGGTAACACTTCACTAATGGAACCCCCTCAATGGTCAAACCCGCACTATCACAATGTGTAAATAAACTAGAATATGTATGAGCATTGAGCAGCATGGCATTTTACCCAATTAAACGCCTTACCAATTCCGCCATCCAGATGAGACATGTTAAACTTTATCCACTGCAGCTCATGCTCCATTACAAATGGGATAAAATCCTCAGCTGGCTCAAATCATCTCCCCCTTCATAAATAATCACTGAATTTTATTTCCAATTAATAACACTCCTAAAAACTTTCACATCAACCATAGATATTTATACACAAACCAACCGTACTCCCAATTCCTGCAACAATGACAACCCGGCCCTATTCCTCAATGCGTATATGCATGTGTCAACACTGCTCAACTCAAACACACTCTTCCCCTGAGGGTGATAGGCAAGGAGTTGCCTTCACACCTTTCCAATATAAACAGCACATTAAAAAGCTCAAATCAACCATTGCACCCAAATCTCTTCCAAACATCCCTACTTCTGCATCAGGATCTGGGTGCCCACAAATTCTATTGGATCAAATCTTCCCAGCTGATTATTCATGTTTGACCCAAAGCACTTTCCCAACTCCAGCGGGTCTCAATTCAACTGCACAGAAACCATATAGTGGCAGTCAAACCCTTCCCCCACAAGACCTAGGAATGATAATATCTGCCATTCTATCATTAAGGTATAATTTACCCCGCAGGGCTTCACGCATACTCAACCCCGCCCTGAACCTGCTGATCAAGTCCAGTATCTCAAGCTCAGCTGGTCCCCCCGCTCCTGCATTCCATATACCTCAAGATCTGAGTACCATATTTGAACATCTCCAATTGGAGCCAGTGATTCAAAACTATATATGTTGTCCTCAATGTTTCTCTCTTAATGGCCTTACTGAATCAGTCACAACTGACCAACCCCACTGTCAACGCCATAATGACCCAAATGATCATGATCCCCCTTGCACACAATCATTAGGCAAATTCATCTATTCATCTGAACCCCACACCCAAAACACAACCAACATGAAGCAAAAATTTATACCAACAAAACATTTCATTTATCAACCATTCAAAAATTGGCTTGCCAGATTTCTCCAGCGGGCTGGAATTATGGACATTCTGCATCAACATCAACAATCCCAAACTCCCGAAGATTCCCCAAAACGTGACGTCTGGGATGGATTGGTCTGGAGACGCTTCACTGGCACTAGAAATATCCATGACCCCCCATTCATGTCCATTCCTGGTGCATTGGCCTTCTCCATATATGTGGACTGGTTTAATGCACATGGAAAGTCAACCCGGTTGGCTAGCATTGGACCTATCATGCTTATTTGTCTTAATCTCCCCCCAAGTGAAAGATTGAAGCCCGAGAATGTCTATGTTGCAGGAATCATCCCTGGTCCGAAGGAGCCAACTGCGCTTCAATTGAATTATCTATTAATGCCACTCATCAACGAGCTCAAAGAGCTATGGCAAGGTTACCATTTTGCACCCACCTCAACAGGTCCATCAGGATCCTTTATCCGTGTTGCCATCCTCACAGCCATTGCGGATGTGGTTGCCATGCGCAAGCTTACTGGATTTATTTCCCATTCAGGAAACCACTTTTGTAATTTTTGCACCATTCACAAAGCTCAAATTGAAGAAATTGGTCCTCAATTTCACTACATGCGCTCATACCAAAGTCATAAATCAACCATTGCCAAATGGCTTCGGGCAACCCCACAACAAAGACAAGCAATTTTCTCTGAGTATGGAGTGCGATATTCAATTTTGGAAGACCTTCCGTATTGGGATGCAACGAGAATGGTTAATCTTGACATAATGCATAATTTAATACTTGGAATTTTGAAGGATCATGCAACTTTCAAATTGTGCATTCCAGAGGCGAAATCAAAAATTTACTTCAGGTGCCGCAGGAAATCCAATGACACCAACAGTTCAGACTCAGATTCCAAGACCTCCAACAGCTCTCTTGATAAAATCACATTGAGAGAGGCCCGCTCCCTGAGAAGAGACGCAGCAAAAATAATAAATGAGCCACTCCCCACTACTTCCACCCGAAAAAACTACTTCCCAATGCCCACCCCTAACACAGAACATCCATCTAGTGGTTCTGCGGAGATTCCTTCATTTGATTCCGATTACATCCCCACTTCTGAAATACCCTCTGAATTGGATATCACTGCACTGAGTGATCACCAGATCAAGGGTGAGGCTCTTGAGCATCTCCGACAAACCATATCTGAGACCATAATTCCCTCATCTTGGACAAGAGTTCCCCGCAAAATGGGTTCCCCCTCTCATGGTAGCTTAAAAGCCGCTGAATGGGCTCTCTTATATAAGGTCTATATTCCATTTCTAATGCTCAGTCAACAGATGTCATTAGATGCACACCAATCTGCCAACACTCAAAGAAAAATGGGTCAGTCAGAAGAACTTGCAAATGAACTAGCCAAGAATACATTCCATTTGATTAGTGCTATCAACATTGCCACAAGCTGGACTGTTTCAATAGATGATGCGACTGCATTTGCTGAACATTGGAAAAAATTCCGCCTTTCCAATCAACCCCTGTTCCCAAAACAGAAAAGTAAACCAAATCATCATTTTGCTGATCATATTCCAGAACTCTTCCAACGTTGGGGCCCAGCACAAGCCTCAGCCACATGGGGTTATGAGCGCTTGATTGGAGTATTTGCAAAGATGCCAACAAATAACAAGATATGTACGTCAATTAATAAGATCAATATATTCACATTGATTAAACACCTGAACTGAATAAGACTAACTTTTTACAACTCTGAATAGATGATATAGATAAAACCTTACTTCAACATATCTGTCGATGTTCCAACCTTTCCGTTCTGCTGAAATCCCCATCTGTGCCATGTGAAATAAAACAGCTTTTCGAATCACAGCCACCTGCCGTGTTCAATCACCATAAATATAACAAGCCATCCCGCCATGACCAACCAAATTATGATTGCCTGGTTGAGTACTTACAGACTTTTCATGCAACAAGGGAAATAGTTGATTGGATCAGCTTAGACACTACGGTGCAATCCACAAGTCCTCCCACTTCAAGGATTGTCTCACCTTGGTATTTTCCAGTTTCAAACATTAATATTGGGAACAATATATTTTCAACTGAATCCAAAAATATCAGCAACAGTGTGATATGTTTTCTGAGGGGCAACTCACGACAATTTGGTATTATTGATAGCATTTTCAAAGTCTCTGAGCCATCTAGCATACTGAACAATAACTTTCTGATTTTAAAAACTTTAAAGATTGATGTGAATTTCCTACCAGATTGGCCGTATCTCAATATTTATAAAGCTGTTGGTTTTGATGATGGACACTTGATTATATCAGAAGAAGAAATAGAAGGTAACTGTGGATTGTATGATAACAAAGCTCTGTCATGTGGACTGCTTGTAATGATAAAGCCGTTATTTCATGATATTTAGTCTACAAAAATGCAAATCTCTCAGATTCATTAGCAATTTTGCTAGTGAAATAATTGCCTCAAAATTTAGTGACAGAGACATGCCATTGTGACAAGCAAAGCCCATTATTTCACATTGCCACAAAGAACTTACTATTTTGACATTGGGTACAGTGTGAATAAGCCAAGTCCAATGATCAAATGACCCACACACTCACCCTTCACAGCATCCAAAATTTCTAACTGCGCCATCATCATGTTGGAAGCGGAATCGGCTTTTGCGTACCCACACCCGCATGTGCACCCGCACGCGCCAATGCACACGCCCACGCACCCGCACGCGCCAATGCACACGCCCATGCACCTGCACATGCTCCCGCACACGCAAACGCACCCGCCCCCACGCATGCACACGCACACTTCATGGATGACCTGGTGAAGTCAAACCCCCCGCCTACATCAAGACTGGCTGAAGGACATCTTTGATGTGTGTGTGTGCAAACAGGCGGGTCTGGTGTAATTTTTATCAATCATCGGACGGTTGTGGGATGATCAGGTGGTGAGGAATCTGAGTTGAAGGCACAGGGGAACCAATATTATTGGATGTCACAGGATTTGGTGTAAGACCAGAGTGTGACGTGTGCTCGACGTTCACTTGATTTTCGCTTGACGTGAGCTCGACTTTTATCCTGCTTGACGTTTGCTTGACGTGAAGTCAATCGCCGACGATTGACACGAGATTCGCCCCGGTGAAAGCAGAATTCAATTGAGGTTGATTTTGAAAGTTGAAACTGAATTTTTGAGGTGAACTAGGTTGAGAGCTAGATTTTGGAAGATGATCCTCTTTTGGTTCTTTTGGAGTAGATGGTTGATTATCAAATGAGCTGAGTGAATTGAGACTTTTTTGTAAGATTAATTTCATCTTTTTTTTATGGGATTTCAAGAGAAAGAAAGCGATTAAGATTAAAATTAAAATAAGATGAAATTGAGAAATAAATACCAATGAGGGATGATCAAAAAACCAAGAGCAAAATTAAATAAGAACCAAGACCAAAATGGTCAACAAGCATGGAGCCTGGAAGGCACTGTGTAGGTGATGATGACAACAGTGAGGGTGGTGATGAGTCAATTTTTTTGAAGATGTTTCAACAATTATGAATTTTTAAATGCGAAAGATTTGCTAACCAACAACCAGGATCAACAGAACCAATGCTGGAACGTCAATGACCCTGATTGTTTCCATAGCATTGGAGAGTGCAAAAGAGTGTGTGAAATTAAGGATGAGAATAAAATAAGTAAAAAAACAATTGAGGTGATCAAAAAGGTTGGGGGGTGATGATAATTAATAATTGAGAAACAATGAAGTTAGGTTTGAGGAGTAATGAAATTTGGATTATAAGAAAGAAGAGGGATGTAGCAGGTGGAATATTCAAATTCATTATCTTGATTTCTTTTGATATTACTATTTCCAGTATTACAATATCATATTTTTTTGTATTAGAAGATTTTCTCTCTTTATGATGAATCAAAACAGTCTCAGCAAAAGGGCTCACAAAGATAAACGCTTAAACCATTCATTTTCCAAAAAAAGGAAGTTATGAAGAACAAGAATATAATGAAGAAATAGAAGAAGGTGAAATTTCTGAGGAAGCTGAAGAGGTTGAAATTGTTGAAGAAGCAGAAGAAGGCCAATTTATTGAAAAAAGCTCCAAATAACTTAAAAATCAAGAGAATTCAAGTCCAGAATCAAAAGAAGTTTCATATTAAGCTTAACAATGATAATTATAGATTCTAACAAGATGAAAAAACCAAAGATTTAGTTTGTATGATTAAATTCCATTCACTTGAAAAAACCAAAGATCAAAATTCAGTAGCCTTCCAATTATCAAATATAATACAAATTTTTTATTATATGGCACAAAACCATCTGCATCAAAAAACTAACAAGTTCTTAATTGGTGGGCAAATGAAATGTCTTGGATTTGGAGGTGGATATGATAAAGGAAAAAGTGCAGGTAAGTAAGATTAAATTTTGAATTTAAAAAAACAAAACATTATTTTTTTTTCTTTGTTTTTAGGAGTATATACACTACATAAAAAGTGTTTGTCTGAAAGAAAAGTAAAAGATGAAGAATTATGGAACAAGTTATCAAATTATAATAGTTTTCTCTCTCATAGATTTTATTTATTCACAAAATATGGTTCTACTAATAATGAATGTTTGATGAAACAATGGCAATTACCAAGTTGGACCGACTCTGAATGGAATGATAAATACAACATTGAAAATAGAAGATTATTCTCAAATGTATCAATCACTTATAATGATTTTCATAACAATGCTCATTGTGACAACAATTCAAACAATCTTACATATGGCTTATTCAGTTACAGAGATAATAAA
The DNA here is from genome assembly GCA_023105745.1 of Austropuccinia psidii. Classification (NCBI taxonomy): domain Eukaryota; kingdom Fungi; phylum Basidiomycota; class Pucciniomycetes; order Pucciniales; family Sphaerophragmiaceae; genus Austropuccinia; species Austropuccinia psidii. The sequence continues at coordinate 57,092,151 of JALGQZ010000006.1, forward strand.
AATGTAAATCCAGTATCACCACCAATCAAATGTATAGGTCAGAGTTTTTCTTTTCCAGATTACAACTTGAATTTTGAATTTGGATTGAACAATGGTATTATAGAATTAATATGGCCTTCAAAAAAGATCTGACATCAAACAACCAAACCTCCTCTTGAATTATCAACCAACAATACAATGACTCACTTTGGTTTCTCATTTCAAATTTCCAATGAATCAATCAAACAGGTGAAGAAACATGAGAGGGAGGGAACAGGAGATTTTGTAGATAAAACAATTGGAAGAGCACAATGATGTGCCAAATATCAAAAAAATTGTAATTAGTATTTGACAAATAGGATATTGTTTTTTCTGTCATTCATCTCACAGAAATCTGAAATATTTTTACAAAAAAAAATGCTCAACCTCACATTGTGGATTATTATTTGTATTAAAATCAATTATTACTCATTTTGGAATTTAGTATTATATATTCATAATTTAAATTGGTATTTTTGTATTAATTATGAGGTTTGGGAAATTCTTAATATATCTTGTGGTAATAATTCTGGATGTTTAACTTTTCATCAATTTAAAAAAACCATATGCAATGGATTTATTTACAAATTTAAACATTATCTTTTCAAGTTGAAGTACTATTAAACTACTAGTTCAGTAATAAAGTGTACTTTTCATATCAACTAATTGTACATGTTCAGAAACATGAATAGAAAAATTCAATTATATAAGACTTTCAAATTTCTTTCAAGTAGAATTCTTAATGGAAAGAACCTCTTATGTCATTTATAAATTATATTATAATACAAAATTTCATTTTGAGGTTGAATGCTCTTAAACTCAAGGTGGTCCACAAACGGTATTCTTTGCTATTTGTGCTCACTAGTAAGATATGATTGTTTAATTTATTGTCCAAAAATTATGAAGCTTGAATTTCATATGAATAGTGTGAAAGAAGTTTAATATTTAAATTTGCAAACTATCATATTGTATTAAATCTCAATTAAAAAGGGGAACTTCCTAATATCTTAAGATTATTGTAATAGAATGATGATCAAGTAGTATAATTCAAGACCTGAGGAGAACTCACAAACATAATGTGTTTTAAGTGGTGGATAATGTTGGAGATGGCCAATAAGAGTAAGGATTGAAAAATGGCAATTGCAAAAGAGTTATTAAAAACATGATGAATTTAAAACTAAGTCAAACAAGATCTTTGACTAGGAGGAAGAAGTGATGTCACTGTTTCTTGAGCTTCCAATTGATTTAAGAAATCTCTGGTGATATATTGTGCTAGTTGATGCCAGGAGTGGGGACGAACAAGTTGAACATCACTAATTGGATTCATGCCTTTAAAAAAAACGAGTTGAGGTGAAAAGATAGATTTTTCCAGACATGCTCCTCTGGAGGTGATGGCTTAACAAGCAGATGAGATATTTTAAAAGAACATAATATAAGCATAGCATTGGAGATAGAAAAATGGCGATGATCTTTGTGAGCAGTGAATAAACCCTTAACACCTAATATTAAGAAATAAACAAATGGAAGAAAATTATGCTGACTATGATATTCACTCAATTTCTTTATAGCTTAGTCCAATTGTGATGCTATGAGGTTTGTGGTTAATGATTAATGAGGAAATTTCATCTCTTCCAAGATGTTGATTCTTTGTATTTTTGGGACGTTTAAATTGTTCTGATTGGTTGGGAGGGGAAAGTTCCTCTATGTTTGCCTGTGCTTTGAAAATGATGTATGAAATCATAACATCCAAAATTAAATCTTGAAACGACTTGAGTTGTTGATCAGAATTAGCACCCAAATTCTGTTTGGTGTCTATATTGCTAATAGTCAAGTTTGGATTTGGGGGGATGGTTGACATAAGCTCCATTGGTAGAATAGAAGGTCGCTTCAATCTTTCAAAGTATGTAAGCATATCCAAATAAGCATGTACCTTGCCAGGAGTGGTTGGAGCTGTCATGGGGGGTTTAGGGATACAAAATTCATCCATTGTTGCAGATATAGATGCTGCAATGAGTTTTGCCTAAGTGATGATGGTGAAGTGGCGTGGTTGGGCCATATAAATGAGATGACAAACAAAAAATTGTTTCAGGGTGCTTTTCATTACAAACGTGGGGCTCCAGAGAAAAAGGAATAGATATACTTGGTTCATGTGATGTAATGTCATCATATATTTGCATGTTGAAAATTTGAGGGGAGACATAAACTTCAGCTTTGGTGGCATTCAAAAATGGTGAGCCTGTTCAGAAATAGGATAAGCTTTAATATTTTTTAATGACTGATTATTATAAGGCAACTAACTATGATCACTTAGCTTGTCAATCCATTTGGTATATGAAGATGAGCATTGGTTGAAGTCAAAATTCCCTTGTGCAGGTTTTTCACAACCCAAAGATTGAAGACGCCATTCAAACAAAGAGTTTATTGCTTCAAATTTTGTTTAATATTTGGCTTGAGTTGGTCGTCCTGAATTAAACATTTGGAAAATTTTATAAAAGTGAGGACAAAATTCATTGGAAAAGATGGAAAATTCAACATTGGGGGGAGAGGCTGGTTGGGAAATGGGAGATTGTTGAGTCTCTTCCAATGTGAGAGGATTTTGAGTCTGACAATCAACTTCTTGATTGAGATTATTGAGACATGGTGTTGGGGCATGTAATGGAGGGGATGAACTTGATTCCATTGATTGAGGAGGAACATCATCACATGAGGGGGGTGGTGGTTCAATTGAGGTATCATGTGGGGATGACCGGACACAAGGAGTATGTGCATTTTGTGGTGTTGAAATAGTGGCCTGGATTTCCTGGGTGTTAGTTGTAACATTAATTCCTCCTGCTGAAATAATTGGAGAGACCTGATGTAAGGTGTGGATATGAAACTTTGATTAAAAATCAAGTACTTTTCCTGTTCTCAAAATTTGTGTAAGGTAAAAATCAATTAAAAATAGTAAAGGATATTATTTTCAAGAGAAAACACGCCAAATCTATTGTTTATAACTTTATTAGTATAAAACAATAATATTATAAAGATTTATTCTTTTTCCAACAATAAAAATTTATCCAAAAATACTCTACAAGAGATATTTAAGGCTACAAAAGAAATTTCTTCAAGAGCAATTTCAATTGGAATTAATTGAGAAAAGAACTGCAAGCAATTAATTAAAGAAAAAAGTCTTTAAAAAGAATATTAAAGAGAAAACACACCCAAAAGTGACCAGAGTGAATTTGGAAACAAAGTGACAAAGTTTACAGTGATGAAAGATGCTTTAATTCACTTTTGGGGTGGTTCAGGGGTAAAAATGATTATAAGAGTTACAAACAATGATTATAATGATTTTTTCACATGGTTAAAAGGATTAAAATGATTTCAAAATGGTGGTTGGAATCTTTTATTGATTGTTTTAACAGCTCTTAAACTGATTAATGAAAGGAAAAGATTCTAACATTAAGAGAAAAGTGGGTCAAAGAAGACATTATTTTATAGCCATCAATTTTCTTACTTCAAAAGTGAAATTTACTCTAGTCAGTCGTGAAAAACAGTCTGACAACAGAAAAGCCAATATGGCATCATTGAACCCTGATTTAGACCAAAAAGGGCTGGTTTAAGCCATTTTTAGCCATTTTTAGACCCTTAAATCAGCCATTACTATAGCAATACCTGGTCTAGAGCCTTCAAAACACGTCAGAATGTGTGTAAGAGACGTAGAAACCAGTTAAAATTGTTTTTACTATGATGGTTTTATCTTAAGGGTAGTTTTACCCTCTTGGAAACAGCTAAAACTACCCCAGTTGGTATCAAAACCTCATCATCAATTGAGTCCAAAGACCCTGTAACTCAATTCCAGGCCAAAAGTGATGAACCTTTGCATGAATTTTGACATCCCATGCCTGTCAGAAAGGATTTTTGGGGTCTAGCTTGCCCTGAGAGCTGGAGTTCCTTTTTCCCCCCAATTTTAATCATTCCAATTTATTTTTCCTTTAATTCCTCATCATGTATTATACTTATAATTTACGTATGTAATTCAATTGAATTGTACAGTAAAGTACAGTAATAATTGATACCTCATATGTAAATCAAAGTTCACTGATGTAATACATGCGCAAATTTTGACATTTCAATTGAATTCAATTGAAAATACTTCAATTCCTCATAACTTCTAAGCTAAACACAACACCTCAATTTTAACACAAAAATTGATGGTTAGCACCACACGTGGTGTGAATTAAATTAAATTTTTGAGGATTTTTAACTTTTGTATTGAAAACACTAAAAACTTAATTTAAGCTTATTTAGAGTTGAGTTACAAGAATTTCACTCAGAGGTGACCCCACCTGATTTTTTATGAGGAATCCAATGATGAAATAATTTTTATATCTTTATTTATTAGATAAAAACTTATAATAATCTTTATTTAACTTTTTTCCAAATTTATTTATTTTTTTACAATTTTGTTAAAATTTCATTTTTACTTAATTTTCTCAAGTATAAATGTAATTTTATAATTCCAAAATTTAATGTAATTTTATTTTTAAATTGTAATTAATTTTTTCTTTTTGAATATAATTTTATATTTATATTTTGATTTTTATTTTAATAATATAAATAACTTTATTTTATTTATATTAATATGTTAATTTTGTCTTTGTAGTCTTTTGGGTATATGAAATTACCTCTAAGGCTCACACCTGATGAACATCTGCTCTTAAGTGGATAGGTGTCTCATTTGAAATAGGTAAATTTGATGAGCTCTGACAAATGTTGCTGTGGTTACTTTGTTCAGAAGGGTTGTGACATGGGCTTTCTGTATTAGGTAAATTTTCTTGATGAGTTTGTTCTTCCTCAGTGAATATTGGTGGGAAATCAGACCCATGAGATTGGGAAACAATTAATGTAGGTGAATGACAAGGAGTATCAGGGGATGGAAGGTCATTGGGATGTTCTTGCAATAACAATTGAGGATTGATAGATTGGGGTGGGATGGAAACAATGGGGACAAAAGGTGTATTTGTGGGAGGAATCATGGAGACAACCTTTTGGGTATTATTAATAGTGACAGATTGTTGCATGAAACAACAAATATTTGGTGGTGGTTTATTTTGAATTTTCCTTTTTTTCTTGTGATTTCCATCAGGAACAAGCTCCTCCAGAAGGGATGATTGGGATGAGCTTATGGAAGGAACTTCTCTCTCAATAGCTTCAACATTGCCATCTACGAGCCCAATTGCTTGTGATGAAAACAATTCTACAATAAGGGAGATCAAATTAATACAAAATTGAGGACAGACATGAATAATAATAATTACCATGTTCTTTTTGAGAAATTAATGTAAGGCCCTTTTTCAAAAAAGCCTTAATCTCAATTGATACAGGATTATTTTCAGCTTCAGAAAGGGCATTATTGAGGATTTTTTTGATATGGTGGTGATTGAGAGAAAATTCTTCACGGGAGAGGCAAGTTAGCTCAGAAGATAGAATTGGTGAGACGGATTGTACTTGAGTGGGTGGGTTATTTATGTTGAATTCTATGAATGAGGTTGGTGGAAGGGTTTGTGGAGTATTTGGGTGTGGATTACACAAACTCATGTTTGGTGTGTTTGTGATATCTAATATTTTTTGGTAAAAATATAATATTAAAAAATGTTGAGGATGAGATTACATGGGGAAGAAAAAATTTACCAAGTTGAAAGGGGGTTCTATTTATGTTGTTTGGTGGGGGGCAGGGCAAGACGTGTGAGCCTTTGAGATATGACCACATACCCAATAAGGTCACAAAAAAGACTCAGAATAATTATACCTTTAATATAATTATATTAAAAGTACTTAGAATAATTATACATTAAAAATAATTACTTAAATATACAAAAAATACCATAAATTGGTACAAAAATTGGTTTAACTTAAAAACCAATGCATCAACATGTAAAATAAATTATACCATTGGATTCTCCATGGTAAAATACACATATACCATTTTTATGGCATATCTGTAAAGTCAATATTTAATGAATTATAACGTATAATACCTTATAAAAACCATAAAACCTTATTTATCTCAGAAACTAATGGAACAACATGTGAAATAAATTGTACCAGTGGATTCCCCACAAAGATCCACACATAAAACAATTAATAAGCTAATTTCCAAAGTTAATACTTAAGGAATTAACCTGAATATATGCACTTTTTTGGTCAACGCACATATTCAAGGATCATAGCTAATATCTCTTAAACTATACATGATAGAATGATGAACCAAAAATAAAGTTACCACATAACTACTGTAAGAACACAGATATGAACTTTATTTTACAAATTATAAACAAGGTTAAAACTTATAATGAAATATTGATAAAAATCAACAGAGCTGTTGACCACTTTGTTGTGAAAGTGTTCCAAACTTAAAAAAAAGTATACAGTTGGATTCTACTAGTTCATTCGTGAAGAATGATGTAATTTCTATTATTAAATTCAGGGTATAACCCCCTGAAATCAAGGTTTGAAGTTTAAAATATTGAATTTCAACAGAAAAGATGAGTTACAAGAAAAATCATCAGAATTAGAGTTTTGATGATGTAATGAAATGCTCTTGGCAGAATAATAAGGTTATGCCAGGCTATCAGAATTCACTCTCTGAATTGCTTTAGCGTGTAAATCTTAAAAGTTATTGAGGATCAAAGTTTGAGCTTAATTTGAGCAGTTATGATCACTCACAGTAACCTTAATTTAAGTTTAACAGTCTTAAGAGTGATAAAATTGGTGAATACTATTAGTTTATGATTAAAACTAATAAAATCCACGAAATTTGGGGTTCTGCCAAGCCTCTGATGTCATCAACTTTAGAGTTATAGTGATAACTCTAAATAATGGTGTAATAATGATGTAATATGGTTTGATAATGATGTAATCATCTCCAAACCTTAAAATATTGATCAATTCCAGTGGATATGATCAGTAAACGTCTACTAGAAGCCTGTTGGACTCTAGGAGGGAGGTATTTACTATAAATAGAGCTCTTTTTACTCTATTTTCCCCTCAGACGCATCAAAAACATTAAATCAATTAAATCAAAGGTAATTTCTTTATTCTTTATATATAAGACTATTATATTATTAAAGACCAAAGACAACCTTATTATAATCATCTATTTTGACATGATTAAATCATTTATTTAATTTTTTTTGTTAAAAATCTCTCTAAAAAACTCATTTCCACGTAAAAATCCAGAATAATTTGTAATTTTCTTTATTTTTATTGTAAATACAATTTGAAAAGGTTGTATTTATATTTTTTGGAGTAAAATATTTCAAAATTATTATATTAAGTGTTAAAAGTAGGTTATTTTCTCTTATTATAATAATTTCTCTATTATTACTCTCTTAATAATTCTCTAATTAATATAAATAGTATTTATATTAATTCATAACTTTAATATTAGTAATATTATTGTTATTAATTGATTTTTATTAATAAAAAGAAATTTTTTACGCCTATATTATTTGTTGGTAACAATAATAAAGAGCTTTTTAAATATATTAGTTATTTTATATTAATATATTTATTTATTATATTATATTTTCATAATATAAATTATATTATTATATTTATTTAATAATATAATTATTTTACGCCATAATAATAATAATTATTTATTATTATTATATCTTTAATCTTATTTATTCAATTCATAAGGACATTCAGAGTATAATAAGTAATAAATTAGTAATTTTTACTTATTGTTTCATAGTCAAACCTTACATTTGGGGGCCTGGCCGTGATATTTAGTTAAAAGACCTTTAAAAAGATTCTAATTGGGTTTATCCAATAATAAATTATATTTATAATCATAAAATTATATAATAATTTTATATTTTATTGATTGCTTCTACCAGCAAGCCCCAAGCCAGCGCACTTCCTCAAGAAGGGAAGAAGAACAAGAAAAAGCATTGGAGGAAACCATATTCCCCAAGCTACAGGATCCCAAGAATTCAAAAGGATGCCATGGACAATGTTTTCAACATGGCCAGAACCTTGATGGAATTCAAGGACAAGGAAGAGCAAAGAATGAAACAACCTCATTTCCCAAAGAAATAACCTTGTCCAAAGATGTTGTAAATACTTTAACAGAAATTAAAAATAGTATATTACCTCTAAAAGAAATTAAAGATAATTTATTATCACTACAAGAAATAAATAACAATTTATCTTCTTTAACAAAAATTGTTGTGCAAAACAAGAAAGAAATTGACAACATTAAGTTTATTGTTGAAAATAATAAACCAAAGAATTTAATTGACAATACTCAAAAATTAATACAAGGACAACAAGAATTTTATAAATACATAAAAGATATCAAAGACAAGACTTTGACAATCAACTATGATGTGAGTATTGACAATCTTGCAGAAAAATTAAATAAATTAAGTATTTCTGTAGAAAAATTTGAAGAAAAGACTTCATCACACCAAAAATTACTTTTGGACCATGTGGAAAAAAGTGATGAAGCAAGAATGCATCTGAAGGATGATATTCAAAGTGAAATAAGGCTTATTACAGAAAAAATGGATAAAATTAATGAGGCTAATTTAAATATGCCAAAGTTATCAACACCATTTTCTCATATAAGAAGCCCTGTTAAAACAAAAGAGGAATTGTCAAATCCTTTCATAACAGACTTGAGTCACCAAGATAATAACCAAGTCTTAATGAAGGAAGCACCTCAATTAAAGGAATGGCCAACATTCACAGGAGAAGGTGAATATGACCACATGTCATTTATTGAAACAATTGACATGTTACAAGAATACTATGCCATACCAGATGAATTAATCACTGCAAGATTACATTCATTGTTTGAGAAATCTGCAAAAAGATGGTATTATGGCATAAGACAAACAAATGGTAAAAATACCTGGTCTTGGTGGAAACAAGAAATAATCACCAAGTGGGCAAATGATGCCTGGAGGTATAAGATAGAAAATGCATTTGAAAACTCTTTCTTTGACCCAGAGAAAGACAAACCTTTAACTTGGTTCTTGAAACAAGTTGAAAGGCTTAATGCACTGTACCCAGAAATGTCACAAAAGATGGTGCACATGAAAATACTTAAAAAATGTGGAGGGGAACTAGAACATGCCCTAAGAAGCAGGTGTATAGAGCCATGCTCCACAGAAGAGTATATAAATGCACTAGAAGATATAGTGACAAGAACAAAAATTGGCAGGACTTGGAAAAAATTGGACATTAAAAGCCCAAATAAACCATTTATCAAAAAAGACAAATCAAAAGAGTCCTTTAAGCCCAATACATCCAACAATAATGAGCAAAGAAAATGCCATAAATGTGGAGGTATTGGAAACTTAGCCAATAATTGCCTTAAAAAAGCAAAGATTAATGAAATTGTGGAAACAGAAAACCACAATGACAAAGAAGAGGAATCAGACTCTGAAAAAGAGACAGAAGAGTCAGAAAGCTCTGAAAGTGATTAAATAAATATAATTAATGCACAAATTAATAATATTGATATAATTTATGAAGTACTGGATGTTAATTCAAACTTACCACAAGTTGGAACATCTGACACAAACCTGACAAACATACAAGATGCCAAAATGTATAGAACCAAACCTGCAAGAGGAATGGGATATACAGCTGGAAAATCAAGTATAAGTATTGTTATGGTTGATAACCAAGAAGGAAAAATTAACTTGGATACAGGAGCATATTGCACTTGTGTTGGAAAAAGTTATTTAAAAACCATTGTCCCAAACTGGCAAGCAAAACTTATGCCAATACAAGGTGTCAAATTTAGTAGTGAAAGTGAGAGCATGAAGCCCCTTGGAATAATTGATTTAACACTAATTTTTTCTCATCCCTCACAATGTGTCAGAATTAAAGTAGAGTTTGTAGTAATGGACAACTGTACTAGTAATCATTTCATACTTGGGAATTACTACTTATCAATCTATGGTATAGATATCTCCAACCAAAAAGATAGATATTTTACCATAGGAGATAACAAAAGACAAAAGTTTGGCTTCTTAAATAACAAAAAACAAGTCACAGTTATTAAGAAGGAAGAAAAAATTCCAGAAAAGGAACTTTTTATATCTGAACAACTTAAAGAGGCAGAATTCAGTCAAGAATTAACAGAAAAAATGAAAGAAAAATTGATTGACCTCTTATTTAAGTATAAAAATGCCTTTGCAACTGACAAAGAGCCACTAGGTGCCATAATTGGACATGAAGTGGATATAATTATTAATGTAGAAAAGCCTTACCCACCTTTATTAAGAAGACCTGCTTACCCAGCCAGTCCAAGGGCTAGAGAAGCCTTAGAAGTGCACATTAAAGAATTAATGGACCTTGGAGTATTAAGAAAGGTTGGACATAATGAACAAGTAGAAGTTACTACACCTGTCAGTATAACTTGGCATAATGGAAAATCAAGGATGGTAGGAGACTTCAGAGCCCTGAACACCTATACCATTCCAGACAGATATCCAATACCTAGAATCCATGAGACATTGACCCAATTGTCACAAGCTAAGTTCATCACAGCTATGGATGCTCTTAAAGGTTTTCATAAAAATGTCTTAACAGAAAATGCCAAGAAACTACTAAGAATAATAGTCGATTGTGGAATTTTTGAATACTTAAGAATGCCATTGGGGATAAAAAATGCACCTTCCCATTATCAAAGAATGATGAATACCATATTCCTTGAAGAATTATCAGAAGGATGGTTAATTTTCTATATTGATGATATCATAGTTTGCTCAGAAACTTGGGAAAATCACCTTACAAGACTAGAAAGGGTACTACAAAAGATAGTCCAAGTGAATATGAAAATTTCCTTGAAAAAGTGTCATTTTGCATATAGTGAATTAAAAGCACTAGGACATGTTGTATCTGGACTTAGTCTAGGCATAGACAAAAATAAAGTAGCAGCAGTACTACTTAAACTAATGCCTTAAACCAAAAAAGAAATGCAATCATTTTTAGGATTTGCTGGTTACTATAGACAGCATATAAAGGTCTTTGCAAAAATTGCCAAATCCTTATATAAATTATGTGACCAACAAACAGTTTATGAAATGACTGAAGAAAGGGTCAAGGCATATCAAGAATTGAAAAATTCACTAACAAATGCCCCATTTCTTCTAATGCCAGATTGGAAACTACCTTTCAAACTATACATTGATGCTTGTGGAGAAGGATTAGGTGCTGCACTTCACCAAACACAAATTATCAATGATAAACCAGTGGAAGGACCAATTTGTTTCATTTCAAGGCAAATAAAGCCAACAGAAGCAAGGTATGGAGCAAGCCAAATGGAATGCTTATGCCTAGTGTGGGCTTTAGAAAAACTGCACTATTATTTGGATGGCACAGTATTTGATGTAATCACAGACTGTAATGCTGTGAAATCACTATTAAATATGAAGACTCCAAATAGACATATGCTGAGATGGCAAATTGCTATCCAAGAATATAGAAGAAATATGACTATTGTACATAGATCTGGAAATATTCATAAAAATGCAGATGGTCTTAGCAGATGGGCTCTAGCAAATACCCCTGACAATCCAGCATGGGTACCACAAGAAGAGCACCATATAGAAGGAATATGTGTCACAGACATAGGCACAGAATTCTTTAACCAAGTTAAAGAAAGCTATAAGACAGACAAAAATTGCCATATCTTAAGCCAACTTCTAATGAAAGACTGCAAAGATCCATCAATTTCATCAAAACTAGATGAAATATGGAAAAAGGCATATGATGAAGGAAGATTCCACCTCCTTGATGGAATCCTTTACCATAGAACAAAACACACATGTGTTATGGCCTTAACAGATAGAACACTAATAAACACTATTTTACATGAGTGTCATGATAGTGTTGCATCTGGACATCTCTCAGAAGATAGGACACTAGAGAGGGTGAAAACCTGCTCTTGGTGGCCAAATTGGAAGAAAGATGTTACAGAGTACTGCCAAACCTGTGACAGATGTCAAAAAGCCAACAGAGCCACAGGATAGAAATTTGGAATGATGATCCAAATCCAAGAACCAAAATCCCCATGTGAAATAGCTCATATGGATTGGGTAACAGCACTACCTCCAGGAGGAGACAGGAGCTATAATGCATGTCTAGTGTTAGTTGACAGGTACAGTAAAACTCCCATGTTCTTACCATGTCATAAAGATGACACAGCTATGGATACAGCCATAATGATATGGAATAAAGTCATTAGCCACACAGGCTGATTCCAAAATATTATAAGTGACAGAGACCCCAAGTTCACTTCAGCATTATGGACAAATCTCCATAACTTATTTGGGACAAAGCTATCATTCTCAACAGCTTACCATCCCCAAACTGATGGTTTAGCAGAAAGAATGATACAGACCTTAGAGGATATGATCAGAAGATTCTGTGCTTATGGGCTAGAATTCAAAGATTCTGATGGTTTTACCCATGATTGGTGTACACTAATACCAGCACTTGAACTAGCATATAAGACATAAATCCATTCTTCTACTGGCAAAAAACCAGCAATGCTAGAGAAATGTTGGAATCCAAGACTTCCTTATGATACCCTCAAAAAGGACTTAGTGGACATACATCCAACAGCAAGCAGTTTTAAGATAATGCTTGACAAAGCAAGACACCATGCAAACAGATGCATGCAAGACTCTTTCAAATATGCAAAAGAAAGATGGGACAAAAGTCATAAAACACCTGACTTCAAAGTAGGAGATTTGGTATTAGTATCAACTCTTAACTTTAATAACATAAAAGGACCAAAGAAATTGAAAGATTCCTTTGCAGGACCATTTATGGTAAAAGCACTTCATGGACCCAATGCTGTACAATTGGAACTCACAGGTGATTTAATGAATAAACACCCAACTTTCCCTGTAAGTCTTATAAAACCCTACAGCTCAAGTGACAAAGAATTATTTCCACTAAGAAATAAACCCCCACTTGAAATTCCCCCTTTGGAAGAAGGAGAAGAAAGAAGAATTTTAAAAGTCCTTAAAGAAAGAAGGACAAGAAACAAAAAAGAAAGAGAATACCTTGTAAGGTATAGAAATCCAACTCAAGAAGATGAATGGCTACTTGAGAAAGATATAACAAATGCAGATAAACTACTGAGGAGGTTTAGACATGAAAGAAAACCTAAATAATAACAAAATCAAGCATTTTTGAGCTTCAAGACTGATAAAGTCTAATGAAGAGGTAGGACAGTGGATGATACCCTCATCATACATATCAGATTGTGGTACAATCTTTTTTGGTGGTAGGGAATGTGAGCCTTTGAGATATGACCACATACCCAATAAGGTCACAAAAAAGACTCAGAATAATTATACCTTTAATATAATTATATTAAAAGTACTTAGAATAATTATACATTAAAAATAATTACTTAAATATACAAAAAATACCATAAATTGGTACAAAAATTGGTTTAACTTAAAAAACAATGAATCAAAACGTAAAATAAATTATACCATTGGATTCCCCATGGTAAAATACACATATACCATTTTTATGGCATATCTGTAAAGTCAATATTTAATGAATTATAAGGTATAATACCTTATAAAAACCATAAAACCTTATTTATCTCAGAAACTAATGAAGCAGCATGTAAAATAAATTGTACCAGTGGATTCCCCACAAAGTTCCACACATAAAACAATTAATAAGCTAATTTTCAAAGTTAATACTTAAGGAATTAACCTGAATATATGCACTTTTTTGGTCAACGCATATATTCAAGCCTCATAGCTAATATCTCTTAAACTATACATGATAGAATGATTAACCAAAGAAAAAGTTACCACGCAATTACTGTAGGAACACAGATATGAACTTTATTTTACAAATTATAAACAAGGTTAAAACTTATAATGAAATATTGATAAAAATCAACAGAGCTGTTGACCACTTTGTTGTGAAAGTGTTCCAAACTTAAAAAAAAGTATACAGTTGGATTCTGCTAGTTCATTCGTGAAGAATGATGTAATTTTTATTATTAAATTCAGGGTATAACCCCCTGAAATCAAGGTTTGAAGTTTAAAATATTGAATTTCGACAGAAAAGATGAGTTACAAGAAAAATCATCAAAATGAGAGTTTTGATGATGTAATGAAAAGCTCTTGGCAGAATAATAAGGTTATGCCAGGCTATCAGAATTCACTCTCTGAATTGCTGTAGCGTGTAAATCTTAAAATTTATTGAGGATCAAAGTTTGAGCTTAATTTGAGCAGTTATGATCACTCACAGTAACCTTAATTTAAGTTTAACAGTCTTAAGAGTGACAAAATTGGTGAATACTATTAGTTTATGATTAAAACTAATAAAATCCACGAAATTTGGGGTTCTGCCAAGCCTCTGATGTCATCAAATTGAGAGTTATAGTGATAACTCTAAATAATGGTGTAATAATGATGTAATATGGTTTGATACTGATGTAATCATCTCCAAACCTTAAAATATTGATCAATTCCAGTGGATATGATCAGTAAACGTCTACTAGAAGCCTGTTGGACTCTAGGAGGGAGGTATTTACTATAAATAGAGCTCTTTTTACTCTATTTTCCCCTCAGACACATCAAAAACATTAAATCAATTAAATCAAAGGTAATTTCTTTATTCTCTATATATAAAACTATTATATTATTAAAGACCAAAGACCACCTTATTATAATCATCTATTTTGACGTGATTAAATCATTTATTTAATTGTTTTTGTTCAAAATATCTCTAAAAAACTCATTTCCACGTAAAAATCCAGAATAATTTGTAATTTTCTTTATTTTTATTGTAAATACAATTTGAAAAGGTTGTATTTCTATTTTTTGGCGTAAAATATTTCAAAATTATTATATTAAGTGTTAAAAGTAGGTTATTTTCTCTTATTATAATAATTTCTCTATTATTACTCTCTTAATAATTCTCTAATTAATATAAATAGTATTTATATTAATTCATAACTTTAATATTAGTAATATTATTGTTATTAATTGTTTTTTATTAATAAAAAGCAATTTTTTACGCCTATATTATTTGTTGGTAACAATAATAAAGAGCTTTTTAGATATATTAATTATTTTATATTAATATATTTATTTATTATATTATATTTTCATAATATAAATTATATTATTATATTTATTTAATAATACAATTATTTTACGCCATAATAATAATAATTATTTATTATTATTATATTTTTAATCTTATTTATTCAATTCATAAGGACATTCAGAGTACAATAACCAATAAATTAGTAATTTTTACTTATTGTTTCATAGTCAAACCTTACAAGATGTGAGGATGACTAATGGGAGCTGGTGGGACTAGATTGGGAGAATGGAGGTAGTGGAAAGATTGTAACATTCCTGGGATTCAGTGCTTTGGTTTGGGATGGACAATGATTTGATGGATGAATGGGATGGTGCCTCATTTTAATAAGATAAAGATGAATTAAAATCTGTGTTATTTGAAAAAACCCTATGAAAAATTTCATCAAATGACACATCAGAATCAGGTGGTTGGGGTGGATTCATAGTATTGGGTATTATATTGGGAGGAGAGGGATTTGAGTGGCAAACAGAAGTTAAAAACAGAGGAACTTAGGGAAAACACGGGCGAAACAGCTCTATTTATATTGCAGGTCCCATTTAAGTGAAGTGGGGGTGCAGCCCATAGAAATAGAGCAGAAATGAGTTTTGTGGTTTCAAAGGAAAGAAAGCTTCAGTTCATCTATACATAAAACAAAATTACACATTTAGGGCTGGATTAAGTGTCAGGAAATGTGTATCTTTAGAATCCTCCTTCAAATAGGAAATGTGTATCTTTAGAATCCTCCTTCAAATACATGGGTGATTAGATTGGATGGTACAGTCACACCTGTAGGTGGGTGAGAGATTTATCCCACCAGTAATGATTTTGTGAAAATGTAAATTAATTATGAATGCAATAAATTTGTGTCCTCAGAATGTCTTCATAGTGAGATAATGATGGCTGGTCATAATCCGTAAGACTTGGCTCCTGGAAATCCAATCAGACCCACTCAGATACATAAAAAACTGTATCTGAATGAGGTCCAGAGACAATACAGCTTTGGCTGTAATAATACACAGGTGGTCAAATTATAAACGGCAGGCATAATTTGTACCACTTGCAAACCAATTACGGCCGTAATTGGTTTGTCTCCTTGAAATCCAATCAGACCCATTCAGATACAGAAAAAACTGTATCTGAATGAGGTCCAGAGGGAATACAGCTTTGGCTGTAATCATATACAGGTGGTCAAATTATGACCGGCAGTCATAATTTGTACCACTTGCAAACCAATTACGGCCATAATTGGTTTGTCTCCTTGAAATCCAATCAGACCCATTCAGATACAGAAAAACTGTATCTGAATGAGGTCCAGCCACAATACAGCTTTGGCTGTAATCATACACAGGTGGTCAAATTATGACCACCACTTATAATTTGTACCACTAGCAAACCAATTACAGCCCTAATTGGTTTGTCTCCTTGAAATCCAATCAGACCCACTCAGATACAGAAAAAACTGTATCTGAATGAGGTCCAGAGACAATACATCTTTGGCTGTAATCATACACAGGTGGTCAAATTATGACCACTGGTCTTAATTGTAATCTTAAAAGTGTTAAAACTATGACTTCTGTATAAAATTTGTACCCCATGCAAACCATATAGGGGCATAATTGGCTTCTATGTTTGAAAAATCAAAGATGCTCAAATATAAATAAAGCTATGCTTGTGTCCACTTTCCCCCCCAAAACTTTCCTCATAACCGCCCTACTCCATTTCAATTTCTTGGGCCCTTTTTGGTCATTCCCCACAAATTTTCATGGTGCAAAAAGTGGGTCGCCCTAGAAGAATTTGCACTTGTCACAAGCTTGGCTGTTACAGCCAATATTATGAAGATTTGGACAATATTGTTCAGCATGGAAGACCTATGTCTGAACCAGCTTGAAAGATACATCAATTGGAACTACTAAAACTGAGGAGACCTCAGCCTTTGGTTGATCAGATGTTCTTAGCCCAAAATAGTGAAAATGTAAGGACTCTTTCCCTCATTCATTTCAATTATTAAACATTACTTCAATCTAATTTTCCCCAATTGTTTGGCACAGGCAACACAGAAAACCCATGGATGCTCTCAAATTGAACAGATATGTCATCAGAATAATGAAAGAAATTTACTTTTTGATACCAAAAAATATGAAAACAAGACCTTTAAATTCATTGAATCTCATGCTCTTAAAGTTTTGGTTCAAACTTCCAGCCTATACCTCAAAAATGGAATGTCCAGAGATAGTATCAAAGAATTTCTTCTATCAGAAAGGGAAAAGATAACTAGCCTTGGAGAGAAATTCAATTTTGATGGATTATCCATTGCTAAAGATATTCCACTTTCAATTGAAACTATTTTGGTTCAGCTGGGAATATCCATGGACTTTGAAAAAAAGATTTGCTGTCCAGAATGCTTCAGTTTGTATGATCTGACTGCAACGGGGCACATCAACAAACAGTGTACATCCAAATTTATTTAACCTTTTCCTTCCTCCATTTTCAAATTAGGATCTCTCAAAAGAAAAGAATGTGGCTCTCTTTTATTTAAAACTGATGACAAGAATGATACTTCACTTCAAAAACCAATCTGTACCTTTACATACAAATCCTTGCAAAAATGGTTGGCCTCCAATATGTGGATTCCTGGCTTTTAAAAGCTATTAAATGCTCAAAATACCCATAATTCTCAAACAGACCCTAAAGTTATTTCTGATATTTGGCATAGCAAAATTTGGCACACATTCAAATCTTCCCCACATAGTAAACAAGCATTTACAAATAGACCAGGTAATTTGATATTTAGCGTATATGTAGATTGGTTCAATCCATTCAGTAACAAAGGGGCTGCAAAATCCATTTCAATTGGGTCAATTCTTCTCACTTTTTTGAATCTTCCTCCAAGTGAACATCTCAAAGAGGAGAACATGTTTTTGTATGCAATAATTCTGGGTCCCAAAGAGCCATCTCTTGATCAAATGAATTCAATCTTGGAGCCTCTTGTGATTGAGCTTCAAATGTTATGGAATGGTATTTGGTTTTCCAATACCCACGACTTTCCACAGGGTAGACTTATTAGAGTGGCTTTATTACCTTTAATAGCAGATCATCCTGCTCTACGTAAAGTGGCTGGATTTGCCTCTCATTTGGCCAATTGATTTTGCTCCTTTTGTAATATTACAAGGGTTGACATCAATGAAATAGATATTTCAAAATTTGAAACAAGGACACATGAAAATAATATTTCCAAGGCAAATTAATGGCTCCAACTTCAAACCAAAAAGGAACAAGATGATTTTGTAAAATCACATGGTATCTGGTGGAGTATTCTAAACAAGATAGATTACTGGAGACCAATTGACTTTTGTGGCATAGATATTATGCATTGTTTGATTTTAGGGGATATCAAAGACTATTGCATATAATTCCTCAAGGTGGGGTTGGCTGGTCACGAGTTAGAGCTTCACAGGAAAAAGCAAAGTTTTTTAGCACCCTCAAATCCATCCAAATATCCTTTTTGTTTATTGGGGCAACCAAGAAAAAGGAAAAATGAAGATGACAATGATTCTGACAAAATAAGTAGACACAAGAAACAAAACCTTACAAGGGCTAACCTTGCCCACATTCAACCTCGTACATCCCAAAGGCACAAAGGCTCTAGTGAAGCCTCCAGGACCAAAAGTGATCAAACTGCAAAAAGCAAAAGAACTTCAAACTCCAGGTATTCCCTTAGATCCCAGACAACCACTTCTACAGTACTCAACTTATTAACTTTTACACATGGTAGTGATTCATTGGTTCCTTCTGATTTATCTTCTGATGATAATCAGTATTCAAATCCAATGGGGGTTGAAACTCCAAGATTAAAAAAAGATGAATTAGAGGTACTTCAAAAAGTCATGAATCAAACAAAAGTCCTGTCATGGCTTTCTTGTCTACCCAGAAAATTTGGTTTCAAAAGCTTTCAGACACGCAAAGCAGCGGAGTGGAAAGTCTTGATGACATTGTATTTACCATTGGCACTTGTACCACTATGGAGTTCACAAATACCTCACAGGGAGGAAAGGGTAAAATGCCCAGGGAACTACCTCCATAAGGATCTTCTACTCAAATCACTAATTTAATTAGTTACATTAACAAACATTTTACTCAGAACAAGCATTCATGAAGAAGACCTGGATAAGATTGAAAGTACTACAAAGATCTATTGTCAAACACTTTGTTTGGGTTGGTCAATGATAAACTCCAAACCTAATCTACACCTAACACAACATTTACCAAAGGTTATTAAGGAGCTAGGGCCACCAAGAAGATTAGCTGTGTGGGAATACAAAAGAATGAACCGTATATTTGGGGACATACCATGGAATAGTAAGCCATGTTGAGTTTGAATTATATTTTTTTATGTCAAAAAATCACCCTCAGACAATACTTACCCACATATAACCAATTGTAGCTGAGATCTCCCAAACAATACTGAAAAGATGGATATCTAAAGTACAATATCAATGGATTTCCAAATTTCCTAATCTTCAACAAAGAGTTGGTAGGAACAATCCCCTCATTGCTCTCCATCAATCAAAAAATATCAGTTCCAGTCATAAAATTCAATTGCATGATGCTATTTTTCAACAGTGGAAACTAATAGTTTCAAGAGACTTAGGGAATGTTGTAAACCTCTTTGAATGCAAAAAGTCAATAACCTTTGAAAAAAAAAGGTATTGTAATGTAAAATCACATCTTGAAGACAGTATCATAGAGTATAGCATTAATAATGTCAAATCATTGGGCCATATTGATAATATTGTCTCATTAGTTGGAGGTGATCCCGACATATGGTGGCTAATAATCAAACGTTTCAAGAATCTTGAAAATAATGAAATAGAAAAAGACCCTTTCCATCCTTTTCCAGATCTCAATTGTTCTATTCTATTGGACCAGACAGAGGATGCCATAATCATCAACTCCCAATCAGTTTTGGGTCATGCTGCATGCCTCAAGAGTCCCCCTGGAACCTTTGGAATTGATCAGGCTACACTCTTCTTGGTATCTCTACATTCAGTAGTAAGTGATTCAGTGGACTACCACTCATTATCTCATATATTTTAACAGCTTCTTACCATTTATTTCAAACCTTGCTAGCAATGGATAGGTGATTGAAGCACCACACCCCTTTCAGCCTTAGGTTTCCTTATCAATTCTCAATAGATATTTCCTTGGAGAAAAAACAATACTTTTTCCTTTGTTGATATTGTTATATGCTATTAAATGTAGTTTTTTTAGAATGATTCACTCAAATCTCTTTTAAAAGAGATTTAAATTGTCAATCTGCCATATTTAAGCCTCCCAAAGATATTTCAAGACATAATTTGGTTTTTTTGGTGCTGGATACAACAGGTTTGAAAGAATGTTTATATAAACTATCTCTTCTCCACCAAAAATGTCTGTATTTCCACTTCACCAAACTGCCTTAAGCTTTCCTGAGCTCTCTCATCCACCAAATTCATTCTCATATGTTGAATCCTTAGTCCAACTCTGTTTAACATCCTCAAACTTTCTTTAATATAATTACCTCATTTTCCTCAATTTATCTCCACTTCTTTTAATTGATATTAATATGTCTTCCAATGCGATGGGTGGCTCCCCCTCCGCATTCCACAGAGAAAATTCTGCATCCTCATCACCAAACCCACCAACAGAGGGTGACTCAATAATTAACTCAGATGAAGAAAACCACAAAAGCATCCATACTGACCCTACTGGACAGAAAGCCATCTTTCTGCAAGATTTGGAGGATGCCGTTGCACAGAATGCTAGTCAGGAGGGACAAGAGGAAATAAAATCTGGTGGTGAGTATCTTTCCTAAAGCTTATTGAAAATTACTAACTGATTTGGTTTTCAGTTGTTGGAGTAGAATTCAGGATTCAACAAGAAAAGGACCAACAGAGGGCTAGAAATAACAAGAAAACTTTGCAAGGGAGAAATAACTGCATTACAAGATTGGTAACAATGAACAACCTTCCAAGTCAGGCATCCACTGAATCAGTCCACTTGTGAGAATTTATCTACTTCTTACTGGGTATGCCACCTTCTGTAGATCACTTCCCACCAAATCCTACCAATGATGAAGAGGAACTTCATATTAATTGGGTCAAAAACCAAGCTAAACACATCAAGACCCATTTCGAAACCTTTGAATATGAACTGAGAGATCATCTAATTAGTGAGCGCAAAATTCTGGTAAAACAAGAAATCACCTCTATATCTCAACGATTGCAGCCACCTGAATTTAAACCAAGCCGTGATGTTCTCAATAACAAGATCAAGGTTTCAATAGTTGAAAAGTGTGCTTGTGAAAAGGAATGCCAGCTAGTAGGCCTCAAGAGGATTACCTTCCAATGGGGAACCTCATTCAATAACTCCACTTGGAATGCAGCCATAGCTGACATCATCTCCAAACATTTTTTCAATTGGAGCCAGACTCAATTTAAGGTGTGGATATGAAACTTTGATTAAAAATCAAGTAATTTTCCTGTCCTCAAAATTTGTATAAGGTAAAATTCAGTTAAAAATGATATGAAATATTATTTTTAAGAGAAAACACGCCAATTTTATTGTTTATAGATTTATTAGTATAAAACAATAATATTATAAAAATTTATTGTTTTACCAACAATAAAAATTTATCCAAAAAATACTCTACAAGAGATATTTTAAGGCTACAAAAGAAATTTCTTCAAGAGCAATTTCAATTGGAATTAATTGAGCAAAGAACTGCAAGCAATTAATTAAAGAATAAAGTCTTTAAAGAGAATATTAAAGAGAAAACACGCCCAAAAGTGACCAGAGTGAATTTGGAAACAAAGTGACAAAGTTTACAGTGATGAAAGATGCTTTAATTCACTTTTGGGGTGGTTCAGGGGTAAAAATGATTATGAGAGTTACAAACAATGATTATAATGATTTTTCACGTGGTTAAAAGGATTAAAATGATTTAAAAATGGTGGTTGGAATCTTTGATTGATTGGTTTAACAGTGTTTAAACTAATTAATAAAAGGAAAAGATTCCAACATGAAGAGAAAAGTGGGGCAAAGAAGACATTATTTTATAGCCATCAATTCTCTTACTACAAAAGTAAAATTTACTCTTGTCAGTCGTGAAAAACAGTCTGACAACAGAAAAGCCAATTATGGCATCATTGAACCCTGGTTTAGACCAAAAAAGGGCTGGTTTAAGCCATTTTTAGCCATTTTAGACCCTTAAATCAGCCATTACTATAGCAATACCAGGCCTAGAGCCTTCAAAACACGTCAGAATGTGTGTAAGAGACATAGAAGCCAGTTAAAACTGTTTTTACTATGATTGTTTTATCTTAAGGGTAGTTTTACCCTCTTGGAAACAGCTAAAACTACCCCAGTTGGTATCAAACCCTCATCATCAATTGAGTCCACAGACCCTGTAACTCAATTCCAGGCCAAAAGTGATGAACTTTTGCGTGAATTTTGACATCCCACGCCTGTCATCAAGGATTTTTGGGGTCTAGCTCCCCCTTAGAGCTGGAGTTGCTTTTCCCCCCCAAATTTAATCTTTCCAATTTATTTTTCCTTTAATTCCTCATCATGTATTATACTTATAACTTACATATGTAATTCAATTCAATTGTACAGTAAAATACAGTAATAATTGACACCTCATATGTAAATCAAAGTTCACTTATGTAATACATGCGCACATTTTGACATTTCAATTGAATTCAATTGAAAATACTTCAATTGAATTCAATTGAAAATACTTCAATTGAATTCAATTGAAAATACTTCAGTTCCTCATAACTTCTAAACTAAAGACAACACCTCAATTTTAACACAAAAATTGATGGTTAACACCACATGTGGTGTGAATTAAATTAAGGTTTTGAGGATTTTCAACTTTTGTATTGAAAATACTAAAAACTTAATTTAAGCTTATTTAGAGTTGAGTTACAAGAATTTCACTCAGAGGTGACCCCACCTAATTTTTTATGAGGAATCCAATGATTAAACAATTTTTATATGTTTATTTAATGGATAAAAAGTTATAATAATTTTTATTTTAACTTTTTTCCAAAAAATTTTACTTTTTCACAATTTTCTTAAAATTTCATTTTTACTTAATTTTTTCAAGTATAAATGTAATTTCATACTTACAAAATTTAATGTATTTTTATTTTTAAATTGTAATTAATTTTTTATTTTTGATATAATTTTATATATATTTTTTGATTTTTATTTTAATAATATCAATTTTATTTATATTAATATGTTATTTTTGTATTTCTGGTCTTTTGGGTATATGAAATTACCTCTAAGGATCACATTCCCTCCCCCTAAAAAAGAATATTACTTTTTAATATTGGTGTTTCTAGTGTGTCTGAATCTTCTGAGGAGTTTGGTAGCTTCTGGTATATCTCTTTCTTCTAACCATTTATCCTCACAAGTTGGGTCACTGTACCTAACAAGGTATTCCCTTACTTTCTTGGTTCTTAATTTCCTTTCTTTAAGAGCTTTGGTTATTTTCTTAGTACCAGATGTCTCAATAGGAGGTATAACTTGGGGAACCTTATTCCTCAAGGGAAATTTCTCAGCATCACTAGATTTGTATGGCTTTATCAAGCTTACTGGAAATGTAGGGTGCTTATTGCTAAGATCTTCAGATAATTCTACTTCAACAGCATTCTCTCCATGGAGGGCCTTAATCACAAAAGGTCCTGCAAAGGAGTCTTTCAACTTTTTACATCCTTTGATGTTATTGAAGTTAGTGGTTGATACAAGAGCTAGGTCCCCTGATTTGAAATCTGGAGTTGCATGTGATTTATCCCATTTGTCTTTAGCATATTCAAAAGAGTCCTCCATGCATCTTACTGCATGCTTTCTAGCTTTGTCTAGCATTCCTTTGAAGCTAGCAGCTGTGGGATGTATTTCAATTAAGTCTTTCCTCAAGGAATCTTGGGGTAACTTGGGCTTCCATCGTTTTTCTAGAATAGCAGGAGTCTGATTGGTACTGGCATGGATTGATGTTTTATATGCTAATTCCAGTGCTGGCAACAGAGTACACCAATCATGGGTAAATCCATCACAATCTTTGAATTCAAGGCCATATGCACAAAATCTTCTCACCATGTCCTCTAAGGTTTGGATCATCCTTTCAGCCAGGCCATCAGTTTGTGGGTGGTAGGCTGTAGAGAAAGACAGTTTAGTGCCAAATAATTGGTGAAGATTTGTCCATAGTGCTGAAGTGAATTTGGGATCTCTATCACTGATGATATTTGTAAATATCCCAGTCCATGACACTACTCTATTCCATATCAGAAGAGCTGTATCCATGGCTGTATCATCTTTGTAACATGGTAAAAAGATTGGAGTTTTACTGAATCTTTCCACAATTACTAGGCAAGCATTATAGCTTCTGTCACCTCCTGGTGGTAGGCCAGTTACCCAATCCATATGGACAATTTCCCAAGGTCTGTTTGGTTCTTGGATTTTTATCATATTTCCAAGTCTCTTGCCAGTGGATTTATTTGCCTTTTGGCATCTGTCACAGGCTTTGCAATACTCTGCAACATCTTTCTGCCACATTGGCCACCATATGCAGGTCTTTAATTTTTCTCTTGTTCTTTCTTCAGACAGATGTCCTGAAAAGGGACTATCATGGCATTCTTTCAGTACAAGATTGATTAATGACCTGTCTACAACTGTCATGACACATGTGTGCTTTGTTGTGTGGTAAATTATACCATCCAGTAGGTGAAATCTTCCTTCATCATAAGATTTCCTCCATACTTCATCCAAGGCATGTATTAGAGAGTTGTCTTTACAGTCTTTGTTAAGTAATTGGAATAAGATGCTACAATTCTTATCTTGAGTGTAACTACTTCTGACTTCTTCAAAGAAGGTGGTGTTCAAGTCTGTAACACTTATTCCTTCTATTGCAATTTGTGGTGAAGCTTCTTCTGGCACATAAGCAGGATTATCAATATTATTTGGTAATGGAAATCTGCTTAGTCAATCTGCATTCTTATGAATATTCCCATCCTTATGAACAATAGTCATATTGCCTCTGTATTCTTGTATGGCTATTTGCCATCTGAGCATGTGTCTGTTGGGTGTTTTCATGTTCAAAAGTGATTTGACAGCTGTACAATCTGTTATCACTTCAAAAACACCCCCTCTAAAAAGTAGATCAATTTTTCCAAGGCCCAGACAAGGCATAGAAATTCCATCTGACTTCCTCCATTTCTGGCTTCAGTTGGTTT
Organism: Austropuccinia psidii; assembly: GCA_023105745.1. Taxonomy (NCBI): domain Eukaryota; kingdom Fungi; phylum Basidiomycota; class Pucciniomycetes; order Pucciniales; family Sphaerophragmiaceae; genus Austropuccinia; species Austropuccinia psidii. The sequence goes on from JALGQZ010000006.1 coordinate 57,117,584, forward strand.
GATTTGCCTGGATATGAAACATATGGGTCCTTCTACAGGCTTATCATTTATGATCTGAACTTGGTGAAGTGCAGCACCCAGTCCATCCCCTGATGCATCAATATACAGTTTGAAAGGCAATTTAAAGTCTGGCATCAGTAAGAGTGGAGCAGTGGTCAATGCTTCTCTTAGAGACTCAAAAGCTTTGACTCTGTCAACAGTCATTTCAAACACTGTGTCTTTGTCACACAACTTATAAAGTGGTCTTGCTATGGATGCAAAATCTTTAATGTGTTTCCTGTAATATCCTGCAAAACCTAAGAATGACTGAATTTCCTTCTTATTCTGAGGCATGGGTTTTAACAATACTGCTGCAACTTTGTTTTTGTCAATTCCAAGGGACAAACCAGATACAACATGTCCTAGTGCTTTAAGTTCTTTAAATCCAAAATGACATTTCTTAAAGGAGATTTTCATGTTTACTGATTGGGTTTTTGTCAAAACTCTTGATAATCTGTACATGTGCTCCTCCCAAGTCTTGGAACAGATAATAATTTCATCAATGTAAATGATTAACCATCCCTCTGAGAGTTCTTCAGGGAATATTTCATTCATCATTCTTTGGAAGTGTGAAGGTGCATTTTTGATACCAAAGGGCATCCTTAAGTATTCATACACTCCACAATGAACAATAATTCTCAAGTATTTTCTTGCTCTTGGTGTTACCATATTTTGATGGAATCCTTTAAGGGAATCCATAGTGGTTATATACACTGCTTGAGATATTTGAGTAAGGGCAATTTGGATTTTTGGTATTGGGTATCTGTCTGGGACAGTGTAAGTGTTCAGAGCTCTAAAGTCCCCAGCCATTCTGGATTTTCCATTATGCCACGCCACTATGACTGGTGTGGTTATTTCTACTTCCTCATTGTGGCCTACTTCTCTTATTACACCAAGGTCCAGAAGTTCTTTGATATGAATTTGTAGAGCTTCTCTTGATTTTGGACTTGCTGGATAAGCAGGTCTTCTTAAGAGTGGTGGATAAGGTCTCTCAATGTTAAGAATGATGTCAACTTCATGACCAATAATTGCTCCCAAAGGTTCTTTGTCTGTAGCAAATGCTCCTCTGTGCTAATACAAAAGGGAAGAAAGTTCATTTTCTTGTTTATCAGTCAGATGAAGGCTTATCTCAGCCTCATTTAACTGTTCAGACTTGAATTTCTCTAACTCTAAGTTGACTGGTGATACTTTGTTTACTGTAATTTGTCTTTTGAATGGTAAAAAGGCAAATTTCTGGCGCTTATTGTCTCCAATAGTAAAGTATCTGTCCTTGTTATTATGTAAATCTATCCCATACATGATTAAATAGTCATTTCCAAATATAAAATGGGTACTAGAGCAATTTTCCATAACAACAAATTCAGCTGTGATCCTTAAATTCCCATTTATGTGTGGGAATATGACATTGGTCTCAAGGATTCCCAATGCTTTCATTGGGTTACTTGCACTGTTGTATTTTATACCATCAATTGGTAACAATTGGTCTTCAAAATTGGGTACACAAGTCTTAAGAAAAGATTTTCCAACACAAGAGCAGAAGGCTCCTGGGTCAAGCAAAAGTTTGGTGGGCTTGTCAATTACTACTTCTGTTATACAGGAGTTACCAGCTGTATAACCTTTCCCTCTGTTTGGTTTTGTCTTCATAAGTTGTGCATCTTGAACTTTTGATAAATCAACTTGACCATTGCTCACTTGTGGGAAGTGGGAATAAGATTCCATGATGTCAAAAGTGGCATTGATATTTTCTATATCTTTTGAAGATTCAGAAAATATGGATGACTTATCATCTGAATTGTCTTCAATGATGTCTTCCTTTTCAACATCTGGTTCCTTTTCAATGTCAATTTCATTGATTTTCCCCCTTTTTGGACATTTATTGGCTAAATGGGTGGTGCTTTGGCAAATATGGCACTTTCTGACTGTATCTGCAGATTTATACTTAATATTACTAGAATGTTCTTTGGGGTTTTGTCCACAGAATCTTTCCAAGGTGAATTAAACCTTGTTTTGAGACTCACCCTACTAGAACCAATTTTGGTTCTGGTGGTTACTTCTTCTAGTATATTGATAATATCCTCTGCTGAAGATTGTTCAGTAGTCCTGCTTTTGATAGCATGCTCTAAGTCACCTCCACATTGTCTCAGAACTTTTCTATGGAACATAAATTCTGACATTTCAGGATATAATGCTGTTAGTCTGTCCTTTTGTTGGCAAAACCATGGTAAAGCTTTGTCTTGATCAGCCCTAAATTTGGCAGATTCAAAGGCTGTTTCAACTTTAAACCTCCAAGAATCATTTGCCCATTTGTTGATGATTTGGGTTTTCCACCAAGTCTAACTCTGGTGTCCATGTGCTTGTCTTATTTTGATGTACCATCTGTGAGCTGATCTGGTAAACAAGGTGTTAAACCTGGCTATTACCAATTTGTCTGGTAATTCAAAATCATCTTTGATCAGGTCAATACCTCTAATGAATTCCATATGGTCATACTCTCCTTCACCACTGAAGTGAGGCCATTCTTTAAGTTTTGGAACTTCTTTCAAGAGTGCTTGGCCCATTGATGGTTCCAAGTTATGAAAAGAAGTGGATAATTCATTTTTTAATTGTGAATTATCAGGATCCAATACTTGTGGATTTGAAATTCTTGTGCCCTCATTTTGATTTAGAGGTGTAGACATTCTTGGTAAGGTGTTCAGCATCATGTTTTTCTTCTCCATCAATGGATGCTATCCATTGAGCAATTTGCAAGTGTTGGGATGGCCCAAGAATTTTCTTACTGTCAGGTAAGAGTTCATGCAATTCTTCCACAGGTCTGCAAGGATCTGGTACTCCTTGAATTGAAGTGCATTGTTGTATGCACTGTGGCTGGCTTTGTATATGTCCACAGAGGCTTGTTGTGGCGGTGTCAGCTCTTTTTGAAGGTAAAATAGTATTATCAGCTTCAGAATGACCTAATTTAGTTGTTTGGAAGTCATCAACTGACCCTTTTCCTTCTGTACCTGATTGGCCTCTGCCATAATCACGTCTATTACCTTTTTGGGAGCTGCTTGAGGGGTTGTAGCTGGCTCCTGACCTGGTTGAAGGCATAATTATGGTTTAAAAAGGCTTAAAATAGTATTTTTACGTCAAAAAACTTACTATTGTCCAAATTTATAGCTTTCTGAAGGGTATTACTTATGTCCAAGTTAATCAATTCAGAAGATATTGGTTCAGGTTGGTTATTTTGAGTCACAATAACAGTACTGGCAGGGATAATGCTGGTTACTGTTGAGGCTGTTTCAATGTTTTCTTGTCTTACCACGTTGTCAGACACTAAAATTAATGAAAAAGCCAATTAATTAAGTAAAAAAAAGGTTATTTCAAAAAAAGAAATAAAATATAAGCCTCACTTATAATATGAAAAAAATTATTTTTTATGGATTTTTTGGATTATAAGTATTTTTTATATGTTTTTAAATTTTTCAATATAAGAAAAAAGATTTAAAAAGAGTAAAAAAAACTATGTCACAGGTAAAATATCACGGCTGGGCCCCCAAATGTAAGGTGTGGATATGAAACTTTGATTAAAAATCAAGTACTTTTCCTGTCCTCAAAATTTGTATAAGGTAAAATTCAGTTAAAAATGATATGAAATATTATTTTTAAGAGAAAACACGCCAATTTTATTGTTTATAGCTTTATTAGTATAAAACAATAATATTATAAAAATTTATTGTTTTACCAACAATAAAAATTTATCCAAAAAATACTCTACAAGAGATATTTTAAGGCTACAAAAGAAATTTCTTCAAGAGCAATTTCAATTGGAATTAATTGAGCAAAGAACTGCAAGCAATTAATTAAAGAATAAAGTCTTTAAAGAGAATATTAAAGACAAAACACGCCCAAAAGTGACCAGAGTGAATTTGGAAACAAAGTGACAAAGCTTACAGTGATGAAAGATGCTTTAATTCACTTTTGGGGTGGTTCAGGGGTAAAAATGATTATAAGGGTTGCAAACAATGATTATAATGATCTTTTCACGTGTTTAAAAGGATTAAAATTCTTTAAAAATGGTGGTTGGAATCTTTGATTGATTGGTTTAACAGTGTTTAAACTAATTAATAAAAGGAAAAGATTCTAACATGAAGAGAAAAGTGGGGCAAAGAAGACATTATTTTATAGCCATCAATTCTCTTACTCCAAAAGTAAAATTTACTCTTGTCAGTCGTGAAAAACAGTCTGACAACAGAAAAGCCAATTATGGCATCATTGAACCCTGGTTTAGACCAAAAAAGGGCTGGTTTAAGCCATTTTTAGCCATTTTAGACCCTTAAATCACCCATTACTATAGAAATACCAGGTTTAGAGCCTTCAAAACAAGTCAGAATGTGTGTAAGAGACGTAGAAACCAGTTAAAACTGTTTTTACTATTATTGTCTTATCCTAAGGGTAGCTTTCCCCTCTTGGCAACAGCTAAAACTACCCCAGTTGGTATCAAAACCTCATCATCAATTGAGTCCACAGACCCTGTAACTCAATTCCAGGCCAAAAGTGATGAACTTTTGCGTGAAATTTGACATCCCACGCCTGTCATCAAGGATTTTGGGGGTCTAGCTCCCCCTTAGAGCTGGAGTTCCTTTTCCCCCCCAAATTTAATCTTTCCAATTTATTTTTCCTTTCATTCCTCATCATGTATTATACTTATAACTTACATATGTAATTCAATTCAATTGTACAGTACAATACAGTAATACTTGACACCTCATATGTAAATCAAAGTTCACTTATGTAATACACGCGCACATTTTGACATTTCAATTGAATTCAATTGAAAATACTTCAATTCCTCATAACTTCTAAACTAAACACAACACCTCAATTTTAACACAAAAATTGATGGTTAACACCACATGTGGTGTGAATTAAATTAAGGTTTTGAGGATTTTCAACTTTTGTATTGGAAATACTAAAAACTTAATTTAAGCTTATTTAGAGTTGAGTTACAAGAATTTCACTCAGAGGTGACCCCACCTAATTTTTTATGAGGAATCCAATGGTGAAACAATTTTTATATGTTTATTTAATGGATAAAAAGTTATAATAATTTTTATTTAACTTTTTTCCAAATTTTTTTATTTTTCACAATTTTGTTCAAATTTCATTTTTACTTAATTTTTTCAAGTATAAATGTAATTTCATACTTACAAAATTTAATGTATTTTTATTTTTAAATTGTAATTAATTTTTTATTTATAATATAATTATATATATATATTTTGATTTTTATTTTAATAATATCAATTTTATTTATATTAATATGTTATTTTTGTATTTGTGGTCTTTTGGGTATATGAAATTACCTCTAAGGCTCACACTCAACCCAGCTTAAATATCAACAATCCCAATCAACTAAACCTATTAATTGAATGTTGGGTTAATGGAAGGGGTAAAGAAATGAAAAAGCTTTCAAAACTTGGCCAGGCTGTAGAGGAGGTTAAATTTCAAAAAGCTAAGAAATCCAAAAACACCAGAGGGAGGCAGAGTGCATGTGCGTATTCTTTTGTTAGACATACACAAAATTCTAATATTACTTTTATATTTAGTTTACAGCTGCCTGTTTCAAAATAGCATGTCAATTATTCCCTCAAAACAATGATTTCTCTGCAATATATACTGATATAAAAGCAACTTCAGATGGAGAGGATAATTCTGACTTGGGAAAAGCACCAAAAAGACGTGTTGGAGTTTGGCGTAGTGAAGCTTTGACCTTGTGTACAAGGAAATTGGATCTAGCAATGACCGTTGGTGCCAAAACCCAGCTTGAAAAGAATAGAGTTCAAAATATGCTTCATAGGGATGGAGAGAAATTAGACTATAATTCTGATTTAACCAATGTCCCACATTGCTTACCTTTGAATTGTTATTCCACAATATACTTAAACCCAATTTCAGAAGCTGAAAGAAACCACTTACTTGTAAAAGAACCCATTGGATTCCAAAATATTTTATTAGAGATTGAGGCCAAGGCAAAAAGGGGACGTCAAATCATACAGAGGCCAGGAAGATCTTCTCTCAGTGGAATTGAAGCTGGTTCAAGTAGTCATAATTGTATGAATCCTGAATAATGTTTATCTCCTAGTCCTTTTTTGTATCCAAGCTTAGAGTTTTGTAATAGGTGTATTTGGAAATATAATTAGATATTAATTATTTCAACAATTCACCAATTGAGTAAAAGATGCCTTTCAAAATAATGATTATCAGTCATAAAATTAGTATTTTTGTAGTGTATTTGAGAGCTGAGGTGTCCTATATGTTTTCCAAGCTGAGAATTTAGTAATAAATGTACTTCAAAAGATAACATGATTTAAAATATCTTAAAAAGTCACCCATTGTGAGAATTCATAATTTAGCCACAATGTGGGCTTTCACAATTATGACCATCAGTCATGAATTTGTTATTTATGTAATGTTTTCAAAGCTGAACTGTGCTATAGGTTCTCAACATTAGCTAATATATAAGCCTCTTATATATGCCTGCTTTGGTTTTCATTTGTCCCCAAGCTATTATATATTGAGCAATACTCAAACAAAAATATTGGCATTTATCAAAAGTCATCATTATATATGCCTTCCCAAAAATCCTACATTCCAAAATAGTACAATCTCTCTTGAACACTGTAAAGAAAGCCCACCTTCTATTTTTATCAATTTCATTTCAAAAATAAATCTATAAAATTATTTATAATAATTAACCCTTAGTCAATTTCAAATAATCACTGCTCTAAAATGGATCCATTACTTGAAATAGAGCCAAAGCAAGTTGAAAGATCAGAATTCATATCCAAACTCTCCAAATTTCTTCCTTCTCTCAAGCTTGCTACCTGCGATACTCACTTTCCTGAATATGCAAAAAAAAATTCAAGAGGTCTCAAAAATACTTGAAGATGATCTGTATTGTATGTTTTTCCAGCTTTTGCCCATATGGAGCCGTTTTTAATTGGAATTCAAATCAAAATTTAGGTGTACAGCTAGGTGGATCATTACCCCCTGAAGCCAAGGTTGTTATTTCAGCATCCTCCCAAACATCAATAAAGAGGTATTTCATATCTTCTTCTAGTATGAGTAATAAAAAGGCCAAAATTTATCAAAGTATAAAGGAAAAGAATCAAGAAGTATGTCTCAATATTTTATTTAGGCTTTAATTAAAGATTAAACTATATTCACTGAATCATTTCTTTCTTAGAAATTGGAAATCAATTATGATACTGAGAAATCACACCCACAAAACCAGTCAGATTCTCAAAATCTAGAACCAGGACTATTCCAACCTAAAAATGATTTTGAAAAAGCCCTATCCACATCAAACTCCAGCCCTGAAGTCAATAGTATTGCTCAAAATGATGAATCAAATATACAAAGTTTTCCAGCTTCCACCATGAGAAAAAAAGCAAAATCACCAAACACTCAAAAGAAAAACCTAACTCCAATTTCATACTTGTAGATAACAACCCATCAACTTCAAAAGTAATTCAAACCAGTAATGAAGAGCCTTCAAGATCCCAAAAGAAGAAAAAGCTTCCCCAATTCCGGATTATTCTATCCCATTCACTCAGATCACTTTGAAGAGAAAATCAGCCATTATCAGCCACTTTCTATATCCTCATGGAAGAAATGCCAGGTTAATGTTGAAACTCTAGTAAGAAAACGAATCCAGGAAATTCCCCCAAGGCCATTTTCTAGCAAACTACGCAAAGCAATACATTTTCAAAGTATTGGATCTCTTAGCATTACCAAATGGCGAGTGGATTTGGATAAATCTGGTAAATAAAAAAGAAATTCATTCATGTTTCATCCAGAACATTGATATTTACTTGCATTTTTCAGGATTAGATATCTTTTCACAAAAGAAATATGATCCTTTCAATGATCCTGATGCTTGGAATGTCCCTATATTTACTTTGGATTCTACAATTTCAATGCAAAACATTCCCAAATCACACCAACCCCTCTTTGAATTGGCACAATCCCTCTTTGTCCCTAATCTTCAAAAGAAACAGTTCTGGGAAAATCTAATACTGGAGTAAATATCAGTTTCTGCACAAGATGTCATCCAACCTGAAAAGTTTGAAATCACAAAATCAACAGAAGATAATCCCTTGTTAGTTCAAAGACTCAGCCTGGAATTTCTAGTGTCCTGCCTCAGCACAGGACCATCCCATTCAGTTCAAATTGAAAATACCCTTGATGAAAAGGAGGAAAACCAGCCAATTCATTATAGAATGAATAGCTTAATATCTTTCAATGATTCCATTTTACATCTTATGATTCCATATGTCCTGATACTGGCACATTCAAAAGTTCTTCCAGTCAATATTCCCGATGGATTTGTGCTCACTCATAAAAGGTCCAAAGAACACCTTAAGACATTATCAGATCTACAATCAAAAATAGGATTAGTTAAGCCCTGCAATCATATTTTAGCTTCATTTCTTGCTTCTGGGGTAAGAGGATTAATGGTTTGCTCAAGAGATTGGAGAAAAAGCTCAGCTAAAGGAGCATTGCAGATGATTGAAATTACTGATAGTTTTATTGCCGAGGAAAGGCCTTATGAGCTTATTTGGAAGAGAACAAATGCATATATTTTGGATATTTTTAACAAGGCATTTTTCTCAAAAAACCATGAATTTGTTCCCACTGCTCCAAAAAAAATGGAAGCGGCCAAATGTTTAGTATTGGACTTCAGTGAGGCATGGCTTGAAAAAAATACCATAGATGGACAACCTGTACTGGATCTTCCTGATAAAGCCAATATAAACACCTTATTAATTTGATCAGTTATTTCTGTAATTTAATTTTATTCTTTCAAAACAGGGTTATTTTTATTGAACCTGATACCTCATTGCTTACTTTCCCAAATAAGCTGCTTTTACACAAGATAGCTGCTTTCAGGCTCATTCAAACCATAAGAACTAACTAAAGGGCTCCAGAATCCTCTCATTTATGATAAATAGGAGCCTTTCTCTTGATCCTTCCACCTATACCCAGAAATCTGACTTTAATTAACCTGTTTTACTATGGCTAAAGCTTCACATTACTTTTTGGAGACCTCTATACCCCAATCAAACAGGACTATCAACAAGATATCACATCCCATCATCCCACTACCTACCAGTGCAAAATCAAGATCCATACATCAATTATGCTGGTTGATCATGGAAATCAACTATTTCCAATCTCCATCTGGTATAAATAGTTGGAAATCTCTTCCATCAGAAGAAAGTCTCAAAATTGTTGAGAACTTACCCTTTTCTTGCACTGATAATCCAATTACAAATCCCCACAATCACAACTCAGGAGAGGATAGATTGTCTATAAACACAAGAATATTAATTTCACCACTTTACAAAACTATGTTTCAAGAGGATTTCTTCAAATCAGGATTCCCAATGTCAACCTTTGCTTGGAATAAATTTTGGGAATCAAAATGGAATCAAATATTTGCAAAATTTGTTCTCAAGCACTGGAAGTATTTACACCAACAAGGAGAATTGAAAATATTCTTGATAAATCCAAAGGATAATACACATGTTAATAAGTATTTAATACTAATGCGCTGATTCAGAGGGAAACAAGAGGATCTTAAGTGTGATAAATTGGTTTCTAAAGCACTTTCAAAAAAAGCCAGTCAGAAGCAGAAATCAAGGTGGCGTAAAAAAGTAGGTTTTTATTTTATTTGTGATTTATTTTTACACCAATTGATGTTATTTAATATTCAGTTATCATCAAATCTCTCAGAGACATTGCTATCATTGAAGCTTCCATATTTGATGAGCCACAATGCTGCTCTGATACTGAAGATGAAAATGGATGATTAATAAAACTAAAGTCCCCTTGGAGGTCAGCTTTATTCTCAAAGTTAGCAAGTCAATTAGATTCCTTATTAATTCAAAAGCAAATTCAAAAACGTAAATTCAATAGAATTCCAAATGTCTTGGAAAGTAGAACAGTACAAAGTGGTATTTTGGAGAAAGAAGCCAAAGTTCCAATTGGACTTCCAGAAAATCTTTATTCAAATGATTATATTTCCAAGCTTACTAATGATGAGAAGCTAATGTTAACATCAAAGCCATGTATAGATATTCATCATTTACTTCAACTATCTGAAACCTAAAAAAATAATTCATGATTTTTCTATTGTTTCCACAATCAATTTTTCCAATTCATGATCCACAGTACCTAAATGTCCAATGCTCAACCTGAAATGAAATAAAAACATTTTAGCTACCAAAAAAGATAAATATTGGTTGAGTATAAACTATCTTACATCTGAAGCTGCTGTTTCTTCCTTCTAACTTGCTGAATATTCACCTCAATACTACCAACATTTATATAATGAAATACATGAACTTCTTTCTTTTGCCCTAGCCAATAAAGCCTATCAAATGCTTGATCATCAGTTGAAGGGTTCCAACCTGGGTCCTAATTTAAGTAATTGGAATAATATTAGATTAAGCTTCAAGTGTATCTAAATACTGTCTTCCCATTATTTAGACATTTTGAGCACATTTCAGATCAATACCAACACTACCCATGCCTTTTGTTGTAAGAAGAACTTGAGATTTTGGATTTTTTCTGAATTCTTCAAGGATTTGTATCCTTTGATCATTTTAGAGCATTCCATGCATCATCAAACTGGATATTCCACTTTAATCCAGTGCAATTTGAATACTTTTTACAATATTTGATCAATAAAATAATTGAAATGACAGGTAGTAGAAGGATTTGAGCTCATATATCAAGAAACCTTTTGTATTCTGAAAAAACAACTGCTTTGGGATATCTTAAGCCTGGCTCCTTCTGAAAGAACTCCTTGAGATGGTCAAAAAGATGCACCACTTTGGATCCTTCTTTCCAGGTATATCTCCTACCCCATTCTTCTCTTTCTATCAGTTCTGGATGATTGCAAAGCTGCCTCAAATCTGATAATCTGGAGAAAAATTCTGATGAATCCCATTGAACTGCTTTGGACCTCTGTTTTCCATACAATGCACTAAAATCTTCATGTTTTTTGAAATAAAGTGTTTTCCATGGCTCATAGATCTCAATTCCAACTCCATGTTGCACTTTCTTGGGAAGATCTAGTAGGTTGGCTTTCAGTCTTCTCAAGGTGAGTGTTTGCATTATAAGCTGTAATGATTGGATTGCCATTTGATTCCCAGATGATATTTGTTTGATTATGGAATTTTACCATAAAGTCTTGAGATTCCATGGTTCTAGTTGTAGAAACCTCAACAGACTATGTAGATCCCAAAGATTGTTTTGTAATGTTGTTCCTGTAAGGCATAACTTTCTTTCAGCTTTTAAATTCAATATTTTGAATGCTCTATGAGTAGATTGTTCCTTTATGTAGCTAATTGATGTAAAAACTTCAGTACTTTTTTATTTAAGAATCACAAAGAGAAGCTTACTGTGCTTAATCCAACACTATTCTGAACCAATTCACCAAAAGAGGATTTATTCTCATCCCATGAACATCATCAACATTATAACCAGCAATAACATCATATGTGGTGATGATAATTGCATTCTGCTTCAAATTTTGGAATGAAATGAAATTAAAATTGGAACCATGGAATATTGAATATGGTAAACTACCATCATGAAAATGTAGTCTTCTTTAATTCTCCCAGTTATGCAAAGTAGAAAGTGGTACAATGATCAAAGTAGCTGGGACATGGTCCTTAGATATTTATGAGTACTTTAATTCTTCATTTTGTGTTTTTTTAATCAAGCATAAAGTTGTCAACAATTTTCCAAGTCCCATATCATCAGCCAATATTCCACCCCTACTTTTGCACACAATATCTTGTGGTATCAGCCCATTTTCAACAGCATTAGAAAACACTTTTTTAATCCATAAGCTATCTGAATGTTTCCATAGGTTTCCACATATTTTTTCCATATTATTTTCAATATTTAAGAGAAAGGAAATACCCTGGATTTTGTGCAATGAAAGATTGGTTTGACAATAAGGTATTGAAGTAACAGAACTAGTTAAACTTGTATTGTTGGAAGCTTGATAAAGATCACAATCTTGAGGAATATCAAGAAATAAAGGTGAGCTATAGTTTCCAATATGTCTCAGAGCCATGTTTGCATTCTTGAAAGCCTCTCTTGTTTGGAAAATATTACCTTTATCCACAAAAACACATCCATGTAATAGGATATTTTCATCTTTATTCTTGAAATTTATGAAAGAATTCATAAAAAGAAATTTATTATATTTCTTTTATTTTTTATATGTTTCAGGATTCAAGCCTTCAGCCACTCCTCCAAAAATATCAAGCAGTGGACCCAGATGGAAACTCTGGAAAGAATTAAGGCTCCCAAGATGACTCAAGTCAGATTATAATAGTATATGAATAGAATTAAATACTATTCTTAATATTACTGAGCTCAGAGATGTTGGAAAGGATTGTTCAATACTGATTTTTTTTCCAATTTGAATAATAAAAAACCCAACACAAAATATTGAAATCATACTGTAAATTTTTAGGATGAAAATTTGATATATCAGTGTGATATGATTTTTTAGGACAAATGGAACCTAAATGATAGGATTGCATGGGTTATATACTGGAAAGACCCCTGGGGACTTTGTAAGTGATTTTGATAAGCTAAAGATTTAGCCCCTGAATTTTTCTTAATAGTGTAAAAAATGAATTATATTTTTAATCTTAGTTTATTAATGGACATGAATATATTCCAAATCTGCAGATCAATTAAATTTCTTATTACTGTTGTCCCAAATCCTTGGATTTTGATTTTAAAAGAAATTATCTATGAGGAGACAAGTTTCTTTCCAAATGTGAAGTTCCCTCCAAGATATATCCAGCACTGGACAAAATCTTTCATTTGTGGCCCATGAAACTCCTTTCCAGCTTTTTTTAATTCATCAAATTATTCCTATACTTTGTTTATTTTTCCTTTGCAGAAATTCTTAAGTATCAAATTTCAAAAGTATTCATTAAATCATGTTGAAGGCCATTGGCTCACTACTTGAAGAGCTTCAAGTTTATTATTTATACATATTTTATTTTGGAACATTATTCTAATAAATTAAGATTAATTTGTATGGAAAAATCCTTTCAAATAATTTTTCCCAATTTTTATGATGATAATCATCACTCAAGGAGGGGTATTTTACTTCTTATAAAATTATTGGATCTTATTTTTCCAAAATATTCATAATTTTCAGGAGGAACACCCATTTTTAATTTAAATTTGGACAGGATTCCCTCAAAATAATTACCATTATAATTTTTAATTTCATCATTACTTATTATTATCATTGTGTGAAATAAATTCAAGCTTAATTTTTGATTCATCTGAAAACAAGCATTCTGCTAAATATAATTTCTTAATTCTTAAGTTATCCTCATTCTTTAAGCCAACATGAAAGATAAATAAAAGTCAAATAAGTTGAAGAATCAAGGCAGCAGAATGACAATAAGATCAAAGAAGCAATTAATGCTACAAGTATCAAAGAATTCCTTTTCAAGGCTCTCCATATAGCTGGATGAACTTTCAAAATCCACAAGCATTCATGAAGTGAATTGTGAGGAACTCAATTGATGAGATAATTTGAAGATTATTCTACTAACTATAAGCATCATGAGGGAATTTTAATGTTTTCACAATCCAAAAATTGAATAAGATTCATTACCTATGTTTGTTGCCAGTGTTTATATTGGGTTGAGAAAATATTAATAAAAATTAAAGGGGGAGTAAAAATGTCAGAATACAATGAATGTGAGTTAAGCTAGGGATACTTCCAGAGATACACTCAGAAATAAGCTGAAGATACTGTAAAGGACCTGTATGCAAGTCCCCAGTCTTTTTATGTGGTGACAGGAAGAGAACCATATAGAAGGCATAAGTGTTACAGATATTGGCAGAGTGCTCTTTAACCAAGTTGAAGAAAGCTATAAAATGGACAAAAGATGCCATATCTTATGCCAACTTCTAATTAAAGGCTGTAAACACCCATCACTTTCATCAAAACTAGATGAAATATGGAAAAAAATATATGATGAAGGAAGATTCCACCTCCTTGATGGAATACACTACCATAGAACTAAGCATACATGTGTTATGGCTTCAACATATAGAGCTCTGATAAACACTATCCTACATGAATGTCATGATAGTGTTGCAGATGGACAACTCTCAGAAGGCAGAACACTAGAGAGGGTAAAAACCTTCTCTTGGTGGCCAAATTGGAAAGAAGATGTTGCAGAATACTGCCAAACCTGTGACAGATTCCAGAAAGCAAACAGAGCCACGGGGAAGAAATTTGGAATGATGATCCAAATCAAGAAACCAAAATACCCTTGGGAAAGAGTTCACATGGATTGGGTAACAGCCTTACCTCCAGAAGGAAACACAAGTTACAATGAATGCTTAGCATTTGTTGACAGATACAGCAAAAATTCAATGTTCTTGCCATTTCACAAGGATGCCACAGCTATGGACAAAGCCATCATGATATGGAATAAAGTTATTAGCCACACAGGCTTATTCCAAAATATTATAAGTGATAGAGACCCAAAATTCACTTCAGCATTATGGACAAACCTCCATAGCCTGTTTGGAACAAAATTATCATTCTCAACAGCTTACCATCTCAAACTGATGGTCTATAAGAAAGGATGATACAGACCTTAGAAGACATGATCAGGAGATTCTTTGCTTATGTCCTAGAATTCAAAGATTCTGATGGTTTTACCAATGATTGGTATACATTAATACCAGCTCTTGAACTGGAATATAAAACATCAATCCATTCTTCAACTGGCAAAACACAAGCAATGCTAGAAAAAGGCTGGAATACAAGACTTCCTTATGATACCCTCAAAAAGGACTTGGTGGATATACACCCAACAGCAAGTAGATTCAAGATAGTGCTTGACAAAGCAAGGTACCATGAAAACAGAGGTATGCAAGATTCCTTTAAGTATGAAAAAGAAAGATGGGATAAAAGTCATAAATCACCTGACTTCAAAATAGGAGACTCGGTCCTAGTGTCAAATCTAAATTTCAATAATATAAAAGGCCCAAAGAAATTTAAAGATTCCTTTGCAGGACCATTTATAATAAAAGAAATACATGGACCTAATGCTGTGCAATTAGAGCTCACAGGTGAACTAATGAACAAACACCCAATGGTCCCTGTGAGTCTGATAAAAACTTACAGCTCAAGTGACAAGGAATTATTTCCACTAAGAAATAAACCCCCACTTGAAATACCCCCTTTAGAAGAAGGAGAAGAAAAGAAAATTGTGAAAGTCCTTAAAGAAAGAAGGACAAGAAACAAAAGAGAAAGGCAATACCTTGTAAGGTATAGAAATAAAACTCAACAAGATGAATGGTCACTTGTGAAGGATATAAAGAATGCTCATAAACTATTAAGAAGGTTCAGGCATGAAAGAAAGCCTAAGGAATAGAAAAATTAAGCATTGTTGAGCTTCAAGACTAACAAAGTCTATTGAAGAGGTAGGACAGTGGATGATACCCTCATTAGCTATATCAGATTGTGGTACAATATTATTTGGTGGTAGGGAATGTGAGTCTTTGAGATATGACCACATATCCAACAAGGTCACAAGAAAAATTCTATAATAATTATACTTATAGTAATTATCTTGTAACTAGTGAAAATAACATAAATAGGTACAAAATCTGAATTAACTCAGAATCTAATCAGTAAAACTGTGAAGTAAATAACACCATTAGATTCCTCATGGTAAAATACACATATGTCCTTTTTATGGAATAACTGAAAAGTCAATAATTACTGAACAATAAGTAATGATACCCTAACAAAACATAAAATCTTATTTATCAAAGAAACCAATGAAACAACATGTGAAATAGCTTGTGACATGGAATTTCCCATAAGTCACTACACATAAAACAATCATATGACAATTCTCTCATGTCAATACTTAAGGCATTAAGCTGAATATATGCACTTTTTTGGTCAATGCATATATTCATGATTTTTAGCTAACATCTCTTGAAATATACATGATAGGGAGTTAAGCAAAAACAAAAGTCACCATGGAATTAATTTAAGAACACAGATATGAGCTTTGCTTTACAAGCTATAAGGAAGGTTATAACTTGTAAGGGTTTATTGAACAAAATCACTGGAGCTGTTGACCAATTTGTTGTGAAAGTGGTCCAAGCTTAAAAGGAAGGAGATAGTCAGATCATACTAGTCCATATGAAAAGAATGATGTAGTTCTTATTATAATATTCAAGGTATAACCCCTTGAAATCAAGGTTTGAAGTTCAACATATTGAATTTGACAGACAAGATGAGTTAGAATAAAAATCATCAAAAATAGAGTTTTAATGATGGAATGGAATCCTCTTTGAAGTTTAATAAGAACATGCCAATCTATCAGAATTCACTCTCAGAATAGCTGTAGCAGGTATAACTTAAGATTTATTAATGATCAAAGTTTAAGCTCAAAATTGATCATTTATGATCACTAACTGTAATCCTATTTTAAGTTTAACAGTTATAAAAGTGATAAAACTGGTTAATACTATTAGATTATGATTCATAATTATAAAATCCCTGAAGATTAGGCTTCTTCCAAGCCTATGATGTCAAAATACTTAGAGTTATAGTGATAACTCTAAATAATTGGAAAATAATGAGATAAGATGGTTTGATCATGACGTAATCATCTCTAAACCTTAAAAGAACTGATCATTTCCAGTAGATACTATCAGTACACGTTTAATAGTAGCCTACTGGACTCTAGAAGGGAGGTATTTACTATAAATAGAGCTCTTTTTACTCTATTTTCCCATCAGATGCATACAAAAAATGAAACAATTAAATCAAAAAGGTAAAATCTTTTATTCTTTATATATAAATCTCTTATATTATGAAAGACCAAAAGCTATCTTTATCATAATCATCATTTTTGACATGATTACCTCAATTGTACTCTTTTTTTGTTATAAATCTCTTAAAAATCTTATTTCCACATAAAATCAAGAAAGTTTGTAATTTCTTTTATTTTTATTTGTAAATAAAATTCAAATAAGTTGTATTTACCTTTTTTGGTGTAAATCCTTGCAAAATTATTAAATTAAGAACCAAAAGTAGGTTATTTTCTCTTATTATAATAATTTCTCTCTATTATTACTATCAATAATTCTTCCATTAATATCGATAGTATCTATATTAATATATAGCTTTAATATTAGTAATATCTTAGTTATTAATTGTTTTTTATTAATAAAAAACAGTTTTGTAAACCTTCATTATTTGTTTGTAACAATAAAAGAACCTCTTAGATATATTAATTATTGAATATTAATATATTTATTTATTACATTCTTTTTTCATAATATAAGTAATATTATTATATTTATTTAATAATCTAATTATTTTTGTGCCATAATTATAATAATTCTTTATTCTTAGAATTTTTTAAATTTTATTTATTCTATTTATAAGGACATTCAGAGTATAATAATTAAAATATGAGAAATTTTTACTTATTGTTTCATAGTCAAACCTTACATCAATCATGAATGGTTCCTATCACATAAATCATTTCTGGTTTATATCACATAGCTCATGACTGGTTGATACTAAATAAACTATGAATTGCTTATACAAAATAAACTATTGAATCAGTAGAGCTAGGTTTATTTAGAATAAACCAAATTAATGTAGCTTGATACACATAGCCCATGCTTATGCATCTATGCAGGCAGTGAAATAAAATTGCAATGGAAGTTAAAATCTTCCACAAGGTCCTGTGTCCAAAGAATTTACAAGTGCTAACAGAGTGGCCAAGGTGATTCTTACAACAAAAAGGGTATAATAATCCTAAAGGTAAATAACAGGAGTAGCATCCTAATTTCATAAAATCCTCTTCCAACAAAGAACCACACAAATCATTCTGCTGAAGAATCTTGCCCTGCATTGTCAGGATATAAATGATGAAAATTACTGACAAGTTAAGGCAAATTATTGAGGCTTTCAGCTGGTTCCTGAGTGGATATTTCTAGGTCTTGACCAAAACCTTTCCATTGCACCAGATACCTTAATCTTCCTCTCTTGAAAATGCAATATAGTATTTACAAAGCTTCCCAATTTTCTTTTTATTCAATGATTATTAGATTAGGAGAATATTGATGACTATACGAGACAATTAGTTTCTTGACTGGTTCTCAGAGCTAAATGTCAAAAACGGGATACCCAATTTTCATTTAGATGGGAGTGTGAGGTGATAGGCATGAGTAATTACTTTCTTTGATATCGGAAAAGAACTCAACCACCTTCCTGAAAGTCTTTGGGTTGGTATGCTTCATTTTATCTTCTTGGAGGAAAGCAATACCATGTCACCAAGATTGAAAACAGGTGGACTTTCCATACCTTTATCTGAATAACTCTTAGAACATTTTATCAATGCTTCAAGTTATCTCTTGACATCTTTATGTACTGATTCTATTTTTGGTGATAAATTTACAGAGGGGGATTTGTGGGTAATGTGAGATTAGTAAAATTAAGGATCTGTTCCATAAACAGTGAAAAATGGTGATTTTATGGTTGAAACGTGGTCAGAGATATTGTAGGAAAATTCAGCCAGAGGTAGCCAGGTGTTCCAATCATCTTTATGATAGCTAACATACATCCAAAGGTGCTGTTATAGTATATGATCTACCTTCTCTGTCTGTCCATCAGTTTCAAGGTGATAAGCAGTTGAAAGATCTCTTGAAATATTGATCTTCTGAAAAAGAAGAAACAAAGAGTGAACCTCTATCACTGAAGATTCTTCAAAGAAAATTCTTCATGAATAAACAGGCCAAATCTAGTGAAGTAATTGAAGACATTGTTGAAATAAATATTGCAATTTTTGATAATCTTTCTACTATGAATAAAATTGAGTAAAAACAATTTCCAGTGGAAATAGAGTTATGAAGTCCATGGAGAGACAACTCAAAGGGCCATTTGAAATTGGAATAGGCTTTATTAATCCAAACTTCCTGTGATGAATTTTCTTTTTAATTGCATAATATTAACAGGAGGAAAAATAATCCTTGAGAGATTGTGTAATTGTAGAACAGTGGAAATCCTGCTTTACAGGTTTTTGAGTCTTCTCTTGGCAAGAATGGCCATGGAAATTTTGAATTTTAATGAGTTGAACTGTGGGGTCATTTGGGATTGCTACCCAATTTTTGAAGAGAATAAGTTGGGAAGAAGGATTGAGAGAATAATCTTGAACAGATTTAACTTAACCAAAATCTTTAAGGATACTTCTGTAGTGAGAGTCTTGCCAAACTTCCTTCTGAATTGAGTCACACAATTTTGGAAAAGAGTCCACTTTTACTTCAAACAATTTTGAGGGCTGAACTTCATTGTGCTTGATATGTTGAAAATTCAATAGATTCCTGTTGATAAATTCCTCCCACCTCTATGGGTAAATGTCTTCCCAATTTGAGAATGAATGTGGAAGAGTGGCTAGGAATAAAGAAAGATAAGTGATTGTGAAAAGAAATTCAAATAAAAAATAAGCCCACAGGGGTTGATGGCAAGTGGGGACTTTTGAAGTGAAGAGTGATCAGTTCAAAATTAAAAAGAGGAAGAGAGAGAAGGAAAAAAAGACCTGCAGCACTTGAGATCCCGCAATATGCCAAGGAGTTACCTGTCATGAATCTCATTATTGAGCTCTTCTGGAAGTAACTTGCAACTATAAAATGCAATGAGATGTTTTCCTGAGTCAGACACCGGACTCAGTACAGAAAACAACACATAATGAGAGTTATTGGTCTCTCAAATGGTGGATAGAGATGGGTTGAAGTGAGAGAGAATCAGAGCTGTGGTGAAAGACATTTTGAGTTGTTGAAACTGGTTACGAGCTTCCTTATTATGGGAAAACTGAATCTTTCTTGAGGAATTTGGGTAGTGAACTGATTTTATTTGATTAATTCTTGATGAGGGGGTTTTAGAAGTTGGAAATACCAAAGAGTAATTGAACACCCTTGAGGTTTCTTAGAGGTGGCCAATTGAGAGTTTTATGGAATTTTTCTTGGTCCATATTGAGGAATTCAGAAGAAGAACTATCACCTACATATTCAGAAATTGAAGCATTAAAGAGGAACTTGAAGGCCTGAGCGAAGAGGCTATTGGGTCTGAGTCTGGCATGAAAAGTGGAAACATGAGTAACATGTCCTTCCTCATACTTGAAAAATTCAATAATGTAATTAAAATAAATCATGAAATAAGCATCAACACAATCAGAAAAAATATCATTGAACAGATTTTGAAGAGAGACAGAAGCACTGGTGATCCCAAATAAAACAACTAAGTACTCATAGCTGTCATATTTAGTTCTAAATGCTGTAAAATGTTCATCACCTTCCTTGATTCTGAGCAGGTTATATGCACCACACAAATCAATCTTGGAGAAGATAGGGTAAACATTGAAAACAGTAAGAATATGAGCCATAGGAGGAACAGGATATGTGTTCATCCTAGTAACAGCATCAAGTTTGCAGTAATCAACACACAAAAAGAGGTCACAATCTTTCTTTTTGACAAAGAGGACAGGTGCTCCTGTTGAAGAGGAGCTTTTCCAGATAAAACCTTTCTCTACTTCCTCTGAAATGTAGGCCCTGAGTTTCTCTGAAACTTGGTTTGATAAAGCGCAGAGGACCTTAATTGGAGGTGGAGATCCCTCCAATTTGATATGGTGATCATAGGCACAGTGAGGAGGAAGTTTCTCTTCGTTAAGGTAGGAAAATAAATCCAAATAGTGATGGTAAGCAGAAGTAACAACCTTCCTCAAAGCTTCAATTTCTTATGGCTCTTCCTTTTTGTCCCACAGCTACTCCAGGGAGAAATGATAGGATGAAGCAGGAAGGTCCAAATCTCCATAGAAGAGATAAAGTGAAGATATAGAATTATATTCTCCAACATTTTTGATCTCTTTGAAGGCTTTATATCTAAAGATTAGCCATGACTGAGGGGAATATTTTAAAGGAATATGGGCAGAAGTTTTGTCAGCCTGTAACTCAAAGCCAGAGCACAAGAATGACAGCCAAATACCATAAATAAATGGTATAGCCAAGATACCACCAAAACATGGGGCTGAGCCAAATAAGCTCAAAAGTAATAAAATGGAAGAGGAAACTAACCCCTTTCCAAATATACAAGTCCCATCATCATAGGACAAAGAATAACAAAGTTATTCTTGCTCAAAGTTGCTGCTGAGCATAAACCTCAATTTTCACCCTTCATCTAAAATACAGAGGAAGAGGATTAAGCCCATCAAATGGGTATTCAAAATCAAGCTCTAAGTCAGGGCTATCTAATGGTACTGGCCAAACCAAGCTAGCACCAGAATTACAGAAGTTATGACCAAAATAAGGTCAAATAAGGGTGATTAAGATAGTCACCTCCCATCTAACTTCTACAGTTTTAGTGTGAGATACCTAAAGTGGGGTATTTTTGGAAAGAGAACAATCAGGGCTATCTGATGGAGACATCCATGCCCCCATACCTGATCTAGAAAAAAAGAGATGGAGCAAACAAGCCCCATACAGGTTTAGGGAAAATCATAAATGTGTATAAGAAACGTTGTACATGGCATAGCTTTGCCATACTTAATGATAACCATATCAAATCAGGTACCATTGTGTAGAACACACCCAGGGATACACACTGGACCAAGTTTGAGATTGAGATCTCAAAGAATGCCAAAGGTATGGCAGTTTTAAGATCAAAATCCCACAATTAGACCAATACAGTCTTACAATGGGATATTCTCCCATAAGTATGATTAGGAGGTGTCAAAAAGACAAAGGAGATTTTTTATACTTCAATGCCTCATAATTAATTCAGAACTGGGGTCCCATACAGGTTCTGTACAGCAATCTACGTGTAATACACATCAGAATCAGGCTATGTGGTCCCCAGATGAAAATCTTCACCCTGTATTGGTAAAAACTGCCCAGATGTGGCTTTAAAGCCACATCTGAGACCAATACAGGCTATGCAGGCATTGTGAAAACTACAAGCCAGTACTTGGGAGTGAAAAATCTTCACTTCCTCTACGTGGAAAGGTCTAGAAGCCTTTTCACCTCATTTTAGGATAAAAAGGGGCCTTTTAACAGCCACAAAAGGTTTCCGCATCCTGATATTGAATTCATATGTGGTACAACTGTCAAAAAAAAGCTATAATATTGGAAAATAAACAGGTGATACTTTTAAATTGAGTATTGTAGTCCTTATTATAGTAACCCAACTGGTAAGACTGCACCCTGGGCTTTCAGCAGCGCTCACCACCACTATATATATTATTATAGTAAAGCCCTGGATATCTTGTTTTAAACCATCTAATATCATTAACAAAAACTTTTTGTATCCTCTTTACCGTTTCACAGTCATAGTTAAAGTTTTTAAATACTATTATACACCTTTATCAAGGACTCAGCCTGAAATTTTGGGGGCCTGGCCATGTTTTCTTTTACTTTTTGGACCTTAAAAGTGAGTTTTTCTCTTAATTTCTTTATTATAACAATATGGTTCTATCTTTTTTAGGCATAAATTTGTAAAAAATATATAAAACATGTCTTATATATATATATATTTTTAGTGGTATGTGTTATATACCACTAGCTTTTATCTTTTTTAATTATATTGTTGCATGGTTGATTATCATTCAATCACCAAAAAACCCTTAATTTTGGTGTGTTTTACATGTAAAAACCCTTTAAGCAATTGATAAGAGTACTTTTTTAAATTAAAAGAGACACCTCTTACTGTCAAACCAACAGTTGAGGCGTGTTTGGGTGTATTGTTAATCTCAATTACCCATTACATAACCACCTTTAAGATTACACTTGCTAATTAAAATTTAACCTGTGAGATACTGTTGTACAAAAAGTATACCAGAAATCCACAAAATGTATATCTGATGTGGAATGGTTAATTCAATTACACTGTCATTATACAGGGGCATATTGTAGTAATATGAAAGCCCAGAGGAAATTCTTAGACATGCAAACAGCACTTTTTAAGAAGTCTTAACTGACATTAAGCCCTCTTTTCCTGTCTGAATCAGTGGAAGAAGACTACATCCCACTAGAGACCCAGTCACAGGCCAACACACTAGTGACACCCTCAGAACCAGAGGGCAGCAAGGGAAAAGGAAAGAGGCAAAGTGAAGGCCTCATAACAGCAAAAACGTGGACACCCATCGCCACTCAGAAGAATAGAAAACCACAAAACTCTGCTTCAATACAAGGTAAACAAACCTTAACAACTTGTACATGGATGATTACCATAATTAACCCAGTTGTAACCTCTAATGGAGAATTGCCAAAAGCAGCAGACAACAAATTTGTACAAGCAAAAGTTAAAGGTGAATACCCTAAGAACATAAAGTTTTTGACTGCTTGAAAACACTGATATGTCACCTGTACAACTCAAAGACCTTGGCTTCCAAAGGAACCAGCCAGAGGACAGAGAAGGCTTGTCCAGAACCAGAAGACTTGGAAGAGGACACCTTGGACACAGTTGTGGATGGCGAAACACTGAGGGAAATCATAAGAACCCTTCCATTAACTTTCCAATTCAACAGGAACCTCAAACCAGAGGACTGGAAAGACGGGGATCAAGTTCTTCAGCTCCAGCAACTCCTCAAAGATTTATTTCAATGGAGCATGGGCAACAAGAGCTTCAACCTGAAATCCCACTGGACAGAACTTGGAGCAAGTTTCCAGAAGATTTTTCTCAAAGAGATAGACTTCAAGGACCTCATAATAATCACCAAAGGTTGAAATCCCACCAGGCATTTCAGACTCCTGGAGGTGAGGGAAAACTGGATAAGGGAGAATCAAGGCACTATCCAAGCTATAGAGGAACAGCTGACCCAGACAGGGCATACTTAGATTCCTTCAGGCTCACAAGGAGCAGGCCAAATTGGCTCTCCATTGGCTTCACACCATTCACAAACCAACAGATAAGTGGCCCAGAGTCACCATTCTTCACAATCCCAGGAGGTTTCCAGGAGAAGACAAGGCTACAAGGGCAAAAAGAAGAACACCTTCAGCCAGAGGAAGAGAGAGTCAGACCCAATGATCCAGAAGCTGTTGAATTTGGTGAAAGAAGTGCACAAGAACCAGAAGTAGTTGTAAATAACATTAGAATCAGTAGTCCCATTAGTAGAAATATCACCCCCACTCAGATTGATCATAATATTGTCACACCTGAGAGTAACCTAAGCAGTGATGCACTGTGGTTACAAATGTCCCAATATTCTGAGCAACCTCAAAAGCAGTTTGCAGAAATCGAAGCAATCCATGAGAGGATGAAATAATTTACAGCCTCCATGGACAAAATTATTAAAACCCTTCAATAAGGACATGCTCAACTGAGAAAAGCCTCTAAAGAAACTAACAAAAGATTGAATCTAGTCTTTGAAGAAAAACACCACAACAGAAGGGACAGGGATTGTCTGAATCAAGACATAAACAAACTTTTTAATGTCTACCATAACATGAAGCACCAACCATAAGGCCATGTTATGGATAATCCATATCACCAAGATGACATCAAAGGGATGGAGATATATTTGTTATTCAGAGAAGGAAGCCTTGAAACAACTTCCTGAGGTCTCAAGCTGGCCCAGTTTCTGTGGAACAGGAGAATATGATCATATGGATCTCAAAGATTATATTGATGGACTCTTCATTGATTTACCAAGCATACCAGAATACTGGATCACTGCTAGACTTAATACAGCATTCAAAGGACATGTCAGGGTGACTCTATGATATAGCTTGAAAATGATATTAAAAGCTATAAATCTGAGTGTGACACGAAAATAATGATGATATTAAAGTGAGAATATGAGTAAAAGTGCTATACTAAAATAATTTAGTGATGGTGAGTGTGAGCCTTAGAGGTATTTTCATATACCCAAAAGACCACAAATGATACATTAAGATACAAAAATAAATAAAATAAATTTATTTATATTATAGAGATAAAAATTGAAATACAAATTTATATTTAAAAATCAAAATTTAATTATAATTTAAAAAAAAAATTACAATAAAATTTAAAATTATGAAATTACATTTTTACGTGTAAAAATTAAGTAAAAATGAATTTTGAATAAAACTTGTGAAATTAAAATACTTGTGGTAAAAAGTTATATAAATATATTATAGCTTTTAATCCAATAAATAAAAATAAATAAATTATTACACCATTGGATTCCTCATAAAAAATAAAGTGGGGTCACCTCTGGATGAAATTTCTGTAACTCAACTCTAAATAAGCTTAAATGAAGTTTTTAGTATTTTTTGTACAAAAGTATGAAATTCCTCAAAACCTCAATTTAATTCACACCAAATGTGGTGTTAACCATCAATGCTTGTGTTAAAACTGAGGTGTTGTGTTTAGTTTAGAAGTTATGAGGAATTGAAGTATTTTCAATTGAATTCAATTGAAATGTCAAAATGTGCATGTGTATTACATAAGTGAAGTTTGAGTTACATATGAGGTATCAATTATTACAGATGTGTAATTAAAAACTCAATTGAAGTACATGTTTAATTTATAATTGTATGACATGATGAGGAATTAAAGAAAAAAGAAATTGGAAAAATTAATTCTGGGGGGGGGGGAAGACACTCTAGCTCTAAGGGGGAGCTAGACCCCCAAGATCCTTGCTGACTGGTGTGGGATGTCAAAATCCACGCAAAAGTTCATTACTTTTGGCCTTGAATTGAGTCACAGGGTCTGTGACTCAATTGATGATGAGGTTTTGATACCAACCAGAGTAGGTTTAACTGCTGCCAAGAGGGTAAAGCTACCCTTAAGTAAGAACAATGTTAGTAAGAGCAGCTATAACTGGTTTCAACGCCTTTCAAACACATTCTGACGTGCTTTTTAGGATCTAGACCAGGTATTGCTATAGTAATGGCTGATTTAAGAGTCTAACATGGCTAAAAATAGCAAAACATGGCTTAAACCAGCTTTTTTTGGTCTAAGCCAGGGTTCAATGATGCCATAATTGGCTTTTCTGTTGTCAGACTGTTTTTTAAGACTTACAAGAGTAAATTTTACTTTTGGAGTAAGAAAATGGATGGCTATAAGAGAATGTCTTCTTTGCCCCACTTTTCTCTTCATGTTAGAATCCTTTCCTTTTATAATTAGTTTAAACATTGGTAAACAAATCAATAAAAGATTCCAACCACCCTCTTTAAATCATCTTCAACCTTTTAACCACGTGAAAAAATAAGTATAAACATTTTTTGTAACTATTGTAATCATTTTCACCACTGAACCACCCCAAAAGTGAATTAAAGCCTCTTTCATCACTGTTAACTTTGTCACTTTGTTTCCAAATTCACTGTGGTCAATTTTGGGCATGTTTTTTCTTTCAATATCTTTTTAAAGACTTTTTTCTTTAATTAATTGCTTGCAGTTCTTTGCTCAATTAATTCCAATTGAAATTGCTCTTGAAGAAATTCCTCTTGTAGCCTTAAATATATCTTGTAGAGTATTTTTGGATAAATCTTTATTGTTGGTAAAATTTTAAGTTTTAATTATATTATTGTTCTATGCTTATACATTTAAAAACAATAAAATTGGCGTTTTTTCTCTTTAAAAATACTATTTTCTTACTATTTTTGAAGAATTCTACCTTATACAAATTTTGAGGACAAGAAAAGTACTGGATATTTTATCAAATTGTCTTATCCACACCTTACAGTGGGTGCTTCTGATAGCCCTTGGTGCAGTGTTTGCCTGTTGGTTTAAAATAAAAAACCATACAATAATTACAACTTATAACTATAATATGTTAAATTCCAAGGGTACCAGTTCTTTCAAGAAGTTATACCATGTAAGAGTATTAGGAACAGTATCCTGGATTAGCCTCCTGGTGAGGAAAAGCCTCCTTTTATCTGGTTCTGGGGTAGTGGGACGTTGTTTATCTCTGCACACGACCACAGAGTAAACATTTTCACTACTGTGAGCTGGTTTGTGGTTATATACAATCAATACAGACTTTTAGTAGGTGGAAATGTGGTTTTAGAACCACAATTAATCATTTTTACCCTATAAAGGGTGAAGATTTTCACCAATGGAGTGTACAGGTGTGTTTAGGTGCTTTTGACGCGTCAGAAGCTGTATAGAACCTGTATGGACCTTTGTATTTGACTTAACTATGAGGTATAAAAGTATAAACACGCTTCTTTGTCTTTTTGACACCTCATAATCATACTTATGAGATAGTATCCCACTATAAGGCTGTATTGGCCAAATTGTGGGAATTTGAACTTCAAACAACCATAGATTTGTCAGTTTTTGGGATATCAACCTCAAACTTGGTTCAGTGTGTAGCCATGAATGATTTCTACACAATGGTACCCCATTTGATATGGTTATCATTAAATATGGCAAAGTTATGCCATATACAAGCTTTTGGGTACATATGTATGTTTTGGCCAAAAGCTGTATGGAGCTTGTTTGCTCTATGACTTTTGTTCTAGGTGAGGTATGGGGAAATGAATGGCACCCCAAGGTATCCCTGATTTTGATCTTTCTAAAGAGACCCCACTTTAGGTATCTCACACTAAAACTGTAGAAGTTAGATGAGATGTGAATAATTTAATCACCCTGATTTGACCTTATTTTGGTCATAAATTCTGTAATTTGGGTGCTAGCTCAGTTTGGCTAGTACCATTGGATAGCCCTGACTTAGAGCTCCATTTGAAATACCCATTTTATTGGTTTAAGCCTCGTCCTCTGTATTTCAGATGGGAGGTGAAAGTTAAGGTTTATTCCCAGCAACAACTTTGAGCAGGAATAACTTTGTTATTCCTTGTCCTATGGTGATGGGACTTGTATATTTAAAAATTGGTGAGTTTCATCTTTCATTACATAATATTTGAGCTGATTTGGCTCAGCTCCATGTTTTGGTGGTATCTTGGCTTTACCATTGGTTTAGGTATTTGGCTGTCATGCTTGTGTTCTGGGTTTTAGTCACAGGCTGAAAGGAGATGCTAGTATATGGTACAAAGAAATGAAAGAAATCCATTGCAGCAGAGTCAAATCATCCAAAAGTACAGCAATGGTACTTGGATATGGGAAAAGACCATGTCATTGGAAAATGACAAGTATTCAGTGGAAAAAGATCCATATGAATGTTGTCTTAGACAGTCTAAAAGACTTAAAGCCATTGATCCCCAAATGAACATTCAGATGAGGAATCACAAACTCCTGACACAAATGCCAGGAGAACCAAAGCATGCAGTAAAATGCAGATGAAACCAAAATTGCCCTCTAGATGACATTTCAAATACCTCAAAAGATGGAAGAAAAAGAACTAATATAGCAAAATAAACCCCATATAAAAGCAGTTGTTTCAAAGAGAAACAACATTTCAGGGTGGAGTTTAAAGACAAACCCAGGGAAAGGGTGGCAGAAGTGACCATGAAGAAAGTTCTCTGTCACAATTGTGGTTAAACAGACAGCTATGCCATAAACTGTCCAAAGGCAAAGAAAAAAGTCTATTCCATTTAGGAAGTCCCAGAGGAGGAATTCCCAACAGAGGATTCTGAAGCAGACTCTAAGGGTGATACCATCAGAGAACAATATGATGAAGAAAAAGACCCAAGAGAAGAATTTCTAGTGGGATACAAATAGGAAACCTCACTTGAAATCCAGGAAATACAGCTGGAAGCAGGAATTCCAAAAGCACACCAACCAAAGGAATGTCATACATAAATTGGACAGCCACAAAAATGACTGTTTGCATTGACGATTCTCAACACCCATTGATGATTGACAGTGGGGCACACTGATCCATAGTGGCCCAAAATTATCTGGAAAACCACTTCCCAAATTGGGAAAAAAACTCTTGCAAACCAAGGAAAAGAACTTCAAAAGTGCATCAGGGAAGATGGAATCCATTGCTAAAATTATCAAAGAGATAATTATACCCCACAGGAAGGGGAATATCAGACTCAACCCATAGTTTGTAGTGCTTGATGATGCCCACATCCAATGGTTCTTACTGGGGACAGATTACCAAAGGATGTATGGTATTGATATTTACCATAGTAAAAAACACGCAAATTACAATTGGTACCAACAAGGAACAGAAATTTTCACTTGATATATACCAAATATCTGCCCAGGATCCACTGTAAGAACTACTGAATGAATTCATAGAGGGCCAGTTTAGCACTACCCTCACCAGTATACAGAAACTAAATTTAATGAAGATGCTGAGAAATAAGATACCAGAATTTGCCAATGGTGAAGAGCCCCTAGGCAAGATTAAAAGCCATTATAGAGAACTATATCTGGATGTGGAAAGACCTTATCCACCCATGCTCAGGAGACCTCCAGACCCAGCAAGTGTGGAAACCAGGAAGGAAGTTGAAAAACATATCAATGAATTCCTGTACCTGGATGCCATCAGAAAAATTGGACACAATGAAATAGTTGAGATCACCACTCCTGTCCTGATCACCTGGCATGATGGCAAGTATAGGCTGTGTGGAGATTTCAGAGCTCTGAATAACTACACAAAAGCTGACAGGAACCCTATACTCAGGATACCGCATGACTTAGACAAACTGGCAAAAGCAAAGTACATAACCAGGATGGATTGTATCAAATATTTTCAGCAGAATGGAGTTAGACCAAACTCTATGAAATTACTCAGAATCATATGCCATATGGGCATATATGAGTATTCCAGGATGCCATTTGGAATCAAAAATGCACCAGCCCACTTAAAAAGGATGATGGACACCATATTTCAACAAGAAATATTGGAAGGCTGGATGGTAGTATATATTTATGACATCATTATATACTCAGAGACCTGGGAAGACCAAGCGCAATACATAGAAAAAGTGCTAAGTAAATGCATACCCATCAACCTGAAAATTTCACTTAGAAAGTGCAACTTTGGCCAACAAGAGCTACTAGCTCTAGGAAATAAAGTCTCAGGTCTTAGTCTGGAAGTTAATGAGAACAAAGTAGCAGAAGTACTGCAAAAGCCAGTACCAAGAAAAATCAAAGAGATGCAATCTTTCCTTGGGCTTGCTAGGTATTATATAATCCACATCAAACATTTTGCCCACATAACTAGTAGTTTATACAAGTTATGTTAAAAAGATGTAGTTTTTGAAATTAGCAAGGACAGAAGGGTAGCATATGAGAGGATCACACGTGAGCTCACAAATGCACCTGTACTCATCTTGCCTGAGTTTGAACTACCATCCAAGTTACACATAGATGCAGCATGTAGCCAAGGCTTGGGAGAAGCCCTTCACCAGAGAAAAATTGTAGATGGTGAACCAACAGAGGGAGTAATATGTTACATCTCTAGGCAACTGAAATATTAACAAGCCACATATGGGGACACCCATACTGACTGTATATGCTTAGTCTGGGCTCTGGAGAAAATCCATTATTATTTGAAGGGTGAAGTATTTGAAGTCTACAGAGACTGCACAGCCTTAAAGTCTTTACTAAACATGAAGACTGCTAATAGACTGTCACAGGGGCTCTTATGGAAGCAAGAGGGCCTGGAACTCAGGAAGCAAGAAATCACTTGGAGGGCTCCAAAAGAGAAAAGAATAATAAAGATTTAATTTCTTTAAAGAAGAGGAATGGAAAAGAAAAGTATGCCAAAGATAAAAGAAAAGAGTAAGAAGCCAAAGGCCAAAGAAAATAAAAGAAGCCAAAGGCCAAGAAGCCAACCAAGTGAATCCTCAATTCACTGTTTCAACCTGCCAGAAAAGGAATGGAATTAGTAAAGGATATGACCACCAATATCCACTGACAGGCGAGGAAAAAAAGAGAAAGGGTGCTAATGACTGACTTAAGATTATCAGTATTAACCTTAATAAGGTAAAAGAAAATAAAGATAAAAATAAATCCAATATATTAATTAACTGGGGAAAAAGTCCCCAGGTGATGAAAGGTGGCTGGCATATGTGAAAACTTGAAAGATTGATCCTGGAAGGTGAATCAATTGACTGTATTGTCCAAATTGGGAAATACAGGTCTGGCCATCTTGAAATTTGAACTGTGTGACGGAATTCACACAGTGGAATGTGAAATGGCCCAATTTGGCCTAGGCCATACAGGTTGATTGAATGAGGCCTGTACGGATGAATTGAGTTGTCCAAGGAGTATTGAAATACTTGATGCCTTGACAACTGATTGAATTGATGTAATACCTCTTGAGAATTGCCACTTTGGAATAATCCTGAATAATGTACCAACCCAACTCCTGCAGGTACAGGAGGTTGGGATCCTTGAAGAGTCTTATGATTGCCGCCATAGCTTGTCAGACTGATGAGTTGAATAATCCTCCTTCAAAATGGGCCTTGGAATTTGAGAACTTGATATGGCAAGATGGAAATGGGTCCTGAAAACGTCACCATTGGATCTCTGAGCAAAAATGGTGCATAATGGTATATAATACCATATATGCACCACGCCTGCAACCTCAAGTACGGATGGCATGAAGGAATGGAAAGAATTCCCCACATGTTGAGGGGAAGGCTGACTGAGCTGATCTGGTGGCCTATGGTTGTTGCCAGAGGCCATTGCTGGGATATTGGTCCATGGTGGTCCATGGCCAAAAAAGGGTCCTATGGGATTTATGGCCAAAATTGTGTCCATGGGGTTTTTGGCCAATTTTGGGTCCAAGGAATTGATGACAAAAAGTGGCTCAGGTGGGCCCAATTGTTGTTTGGGACCCACCTGGCCTTGGGGGCTAGGTGACTGCCCCCTTTGGCCCCTTTTGGCCTCATTGGATTAGGCCAAAGGGGGCCTAATTGGCCTACAGACCGTACAGACCGTAGAAGCCATAGGGGGCCTAAATGGCCCCAAAAGGGAATTTAGGCCAAACCCCACTAATGAAAGGGGTTGGCCAGAAACCAATGGTATTGGCTAGGGAGCCTGGAGGCCCCTAGGAGACAAAAGGACCCCCCAGGCCCAAAATAAAAGATGAAGGCCTGGGGGTTGGTGAGGTTGAAATTGGCCAAGAAGGCCAAGGACGGCAGGATATGGCCTGAGGCCATAAATGGCCATTGTAATGGGTTATGGCGTAAGAGAAATAGAACACCCAAGGGGGCCAATTGGCCATAAATGATATGTCGTGCACAATTGGCCCCAACTTGGCTCCAGGTTGGATTGCCACAACCATCAAGGAGGAGGGTCAAACTCGTTGTAAGATGTGACTATGAAACTGATGATAATATTAGTATTAATCAACAGTACTATGTCTGTTCTTATGAAATATAATAATAAAAAATTATTATAACCACAATTAAATAATTATAAAATTATTTCTTTCACGTGTTATACACTACTAGTGATTATAACAGTGAGCAGTAATTGTCTACAAGAATCAATTACAAGAAGAATTTAATAATAAAAACTTCTTTTATTAAAATAATAAAATTATTTTAATATATAATTATCTTTTACAAGAATAAATATAAAGATAATTCTTGAAGAAAACTATTACTAGAGAAAAACTTTAAGAATTAAAGATAAATGACTCACTAATACTCCAAAGAACTTATTGAAAGATAAGAGTAGAGAAATTTGACGTAGAATTGTGGATTTAAGGGATCAAGATGATTTATAACAGTATTACAACAATATATAGTTGGATTCTATGATTTCACGTCCTTCTGGTTGATTCTGAAAGATTTAAAACACTTAAGAATAGCTTGAACTAATACTTACTTGTTGGTAATAATGGTTTAATAAATTTATAAGATGATCATACGGAAAAACAGCAAGAAGAGGCTTCTTTTAAGTCAACAACAGCTCACAGAGGCATGCCATGGAGCAAACTGAAAAACCAGTGAGTGAGAAAACAATAAACCCTTTTGGATTATTGATTGCATCATCTGTTGTCACGTAAGATTATCATAATTACTTAATTGATGCTTTTACGTGACTACCAACCCCAATATGGTTAAGAATAAAAGGAGTAACATCTGTAAATCTTCTTTTATTCTAAAATAATCATTGATTTCTCAAAGTTATCAATGTTATTGCCAATTTCATCACAGGTTGTAATTACTGTGAATTTTTGAAGATTCAGTGTTTCACGTAGAATGGTCAAAAATGGACTGTAAGTAAAACTTTTAATTTTACTAGCAAAACCATAATTCTTTTTGGTTGTACCATAGATAATACAGTTCGCCATTGGTCCTGAAAGTTTCAGAAGGATTCATTAAGAATTGTATTTTTAATGAATTTTTGAAGTTTTTACCTTCTTTCTACGTAGAATTGCAAATAGCAGTATTTTGCTGGTTGCTATGAGGTAAATCAATGAATATGGATCCCAAAAGGGTTTAATTACTCTTTTAGGGTCTAGTAATGGAAAGTCATCAAGAATTGACGTGGTTACAGGAGTCTAAGTAGCTTATTACCTCCTTGGCACGTCAAAATAGCAGGTTATTTGCTATTTTTCTTATGATTACAGTAGGTGTAACTTGGTAACCAAGTTCCCAAAGAGTTTTAGTTTACCAATTGGGCCAAGATGAGCCATGGATCCATGCTCTGGAGCTATCCATGCCTCTGAGGCCTCAGAAGTTGGGTACCCTGGCTCTCTTTGATGTCTTTTGTCCCCCTTGCCTAATTTTTACGTCAAAATAGTAATTTAAGCTTAAAGTGAGATATCCACTATGGGTGTACCAAAAGTCCATGTAAGAATACCATGATATTAAGTGCTCAAAACATGCATAACACTATTCTTAGTGTATATGTAACATGGGATTTCTCACTTTCCCATTATTTTGGCTAAAAATCAAGAAAAACAAAAATTTTCACGGATCTTTTATGTGGTATTAATGATGTGGTATTGAAGTATTTTCCATTTTACCACCTCAAATACTTAAATTGAGGTTATTCACTCTATGGAGCTACCCTAGGTGAATTTTTGTGTAAAATCCAAATCTGGTCTTAAATCCATGGATTTACTTACTCAATAAAAAGTTATTCATCTTTTCTGAAATTGAAAATGATGAATTTTGGATATATGCATGACTTATGAGTTTTGCCTAATTCAAAATTTCTTTTTAAGATAATTGTGGCCTATTTGGGTATGTAAAATATACCTCAAGGCTCACACTCGTGGTTGTGACAGTACCCCCCTACCTTGAATGGTGAGCTCCTGAGCACCAAGATAAGGTAGAAGCCTGTTGAGGCTGTTGAGACGGATTGGATAGAGGGACTCCAGAGATGGTTGAATCTTGCAAAGAAAATTTTGAACTGATAATAATGTTGGCATATGAATTGAGGTTGACGTAGTCTTCTCTTGACATTTGGCTTTGAAAGTGTTGAAGGATTGAATTTGACGTAGGATTTTGGTACAAAGATTATAATAAAAGAAACTTAAAGAAAAAGAAGAAATAAAGATAAAGAAACAGATATAATGAAAGGAAAAGAAAAATGAAAAGAAAAAATAAAAATGAATTTTGAGGGGGAGTCCAAATCATCACGGATTTTGATGGTTGATTTGAAGGTGGCCAGGGACCTGGATAAAAGAATTTGATGCCAGGTGCTCACAGAGCGGCCAAGTTGATGTTTTGAAAAGATTGTAGACCCCTCAGGTAAGTGCACACCAGGAGAGGAACTTACTTTTAGTAGTTGCCACTCCCACCAGTGGCATAAATAAGAATATAAACTTGATAAAGGAATGTATTGAATTGGAAAACTTGGAAAGGAAAATAAAAGTGAAATGGTCCATTTGCCCAAGTGAAAAACAGCCATGATTTGGAATTGATGTTGAAAGCCAGGCCAACGAATCTGTGTCCAAATTGCAAAGTGCTCACAGAGTGGCCAAGGTGATGCTTACAACAAAGAAGAGTAGAATACCCCTAAAGGTGCATACCAGGAGTGGGACTTACTTTTGGTAATTCCTCTCCTCACCAAGCACCATAAAAGATCAAGTTTTTGAAGAATTGGGTCCTGGCTTGTCAGGATACAAAGAATGGAAATCTTTGACAAGATCAGGACAATTCTTGAGGTTTTTGGCTGGTACCCAAGTGGATCTTTCTGGGTCTTGACTGAAACCTTTCCATTCCACCAGATACCATAACGTTCTCCTATTGAGCTTTGAATCCAGTACTTGAGAGATTTCCTGTTCCTCTTCTTCTTCAATGTTAATTGGAGGAGGAGGCTCTTGATGCCGATTTGGGATTGTTGATGTCTTGACTGGTTCCAGAAGGGGAATATGGAAGACTGGGTGGATGGATTTCCATTGAGATGGAAGCTTGAGGTGGTAAGCATGTGTAAGGTTTGACTATGAAACAATAAGTAAAAAATTACTAATTTATTACTTATTGTACTCTGAATGTCCTTATAATTGAAATAAATAAGATTAAAATAATAATAATAATAAAGAAATATTATTATTATGGCGTAAAAATATTATATTATTAAATAAATATAATAATATAATTAATATTATATAAAATTATAATATTGTAAATAATATATTAATATAAAATAATTAATATATTATAAAGCTCTTTATTATTGTTACCAACAAATAATAAAGGCGTAAAAAACTGTTTTTTATAAATAAAAAACAATTAATAACAATAATATTACCAATATTAAAGTTATATATTAATATAAATACTATTTACATTAATTATGAATTATTAAGAGTAATAATAAGAGAAAAATTATTATAATAAGATGAAATAACCTACTTTTAACACTTAAAATAATAATTTTGAGATATTTTACGCCAAAAGAATATAATACAACTTTTTTCAAATTGTATTTACAATAAAAATAAAGAAAATTTACTAAATTTCTTGATTTTACGTGGAAATAAGTTTATAGAGAGATTTATGACAAAAACAATTAAAGAATTGATTTAATCACAAAAAAGTAGTGATTAATAATAAGATGGTCTTTGGTCTTTAATAATATAAGAGTTTTATATATAAAGAATAAAGAAATTACCTTTTATTTAATTGATTTAATGTTTTTGATGCGTCTGAGGGGTAAATAGAGTAAAAAGAGCTCTATTTATAGTAAATACCTCCCTCCTAGAGTCCAACAGGCTTTTAGTAGACGTGTACTGATCATATCCACTGGAATTGATCAATATTTTAAGGCTTGGAGATGATTACATCATTATCAAACCATATTACATCATTATTACACCATTATTTAGAGTTATCACTATAACTCTAAAGTTGATGACATCCGAGGCTTGGCAGAACCCCAAATTTCGTGGATCTTATTAGTTTTAATCATAAACTAATAGTATTCACCAATTTTATCACTCTTAAGACTGTTAAACTTAAATTAAGGTTACAGTGTGTGATCATAACTGCTCAAATTAAGCTCAAACTTTGATCCTCAATAACGTTGAAGATTTACACGCTACAGAAATTCAGAGAGTGAATTCTGATAGCCTGGCATAACCTTATTATTCTGCCAAGAGCTCTTCATTACATCATTAAAACTCTAATTTTGATGATTTTTCTTGTAACTCATCTTTTCTGTTGAAATTCAATATTTTAAACTTCAAACCTTGATTTCAGGGGGTTATACCCTGAATTTAATAATAAAAATTACATCATTCTTCACGAATGAACTCGTAGAATCCAACTGTATACTTTTTTTTAAGTTTGGAGAACTTTCACAACAAAGTGGTCGACAGCTCTGTTGATTTTTATCAATATTTCATGATAGGTTTTAACCTTGTTTATAATTTGTAAAATAAAGCTCATATCTGTGTTCTTACAGTAATTACGTGGTAACTTTATTTTTGGTTCAACATTCTATCATGTATAGTTTAGAAGATATTAGCTATGATCCTTGAATATATGCGTTGACCAAAAAAGTGCATATATTCAGGTTAATTCCTTAAGTATTAACATTGGAAATTAGCTTATTAATTGTTTTATGTGTGGATTTTCATGGGGAATCCACTGGTCCAATTTCTTTCACATGTTGTTTCATTAGTTCTTGAGATAAATAAGGTTTTGTGATTTTTATAAGGTATTATACCTTATAATTCCTTAAATATTGACTTTACAGATATGCCATAAAAATGGTATATGTGTATTTTTCCATGGGAAATCCAATGGTATAGTTTATTTTACATGTTGATTCATTGGTTTTTAAGTTAAACCAATTTTTGTACCAATTTATGCTATTTTTTGTATATTTAAGTAATTATTCTTAATGTATAATTATTCTAAGTAATTTTAATATAATTATATTAAAGGTATAATTATTCTGAGTCTTTTTTGTGACCTTATTGGGTATGTGGTCATATCTCAAAGGCTCACAGCATGAGTACTGACTTTCTTCATAATTGGGAAAGGACCCAACCATCTTTCGGACAGTTTTTTGGTGGGTCTGGTGGATTTTATGTTCTTGGAGGAAAGCCATACCATGTCACCAGGATTGAAAACAGGTTAACTTGCTCTACCTTTATCTGCATACCTCTTAAACCTGTTTATGGCAACTTCAAGTTCTCTCTTGACATCTTGCTGTACTGATTGGAATTGTGTTGATAACTTTCCAGCAGGGGTATCTTGAGTAATGTGAAGTGAGTCAAAATGTGGATCTCTTCCATAAACAGTGAAAAACGGTGATTGTTTTGTTGAAGAGTGGTCAGAGTTATTGTAGGCAAATTCAGCCAGAGGGAGCCAGGTGTTCCAATCATCTTGATGATAACTGACACACATCCAAAGGTACTGTTCTAGTATCTGATTTACCCTCTCTGTCTGTCCATCAGTTTCTGGATGGTAAGCAGTTGACAGATCTCTTGAAATCTTGAGCTGCTGACAAAGATTGGTCCAAAAGGAAGAAACAAAAAGAGAACCTCTATCACTAACAATGCTTAAAGGAAGGCCATGCTTTGAGAAAATATTCTTGATGAACAAATGGGCCAAATCTAGTGAAGTTATTGAAAACATTGTTGGAATAAAAACTGCCATTTTTGGGAATATGTCCACTATGACCAGGATTGAATCAAAGGAATTGGACAGCGGCAGTTGAGTGATGAAGTCAATTGAAAGACAAATCCAAGGACCATTTGGAATTGGAAGAGGTTTGAGGAATCCAAACTTCTCATGATGAATATTCTCTTTTCTTGAGCACTGTTGACAGGATGAAACATAATCCTTGATAAATTGAGTCATGCCGGACCAGTGGAAATCCTGCTTGACAAGTTTGAGAGTCTTCTCTTGGCCAGGGTGGCCAGCTAGAGGAGAATCGTGACGCTTTTGAAGAATACTAAGTTGAATTGTGGAGTCATTTGGGACTACCACCAGATCTTTGAAGAGAAGAAGTTGGAAAGAGGAATCAAGAGAATAATCTTTGACAGATTTACCTTTACCCAAATCTTCAAGGATACTTCTGTACTGAGGATCTTGCCATAATTTCTTCTGGATTCAATCAATCAAATTTGAAAAAGATTCCACCTTGACTGCAAAATATTTTGAGGGTTGAACTTCATCTTGCTTAATGATTTGTTGAAAATTCATTGGATCCTTGCTAATGAAGTCCTCCCCCCTCTCCGGATAAATGTCGTCCCGACGTGATAAGGCATCCGGAAGAGTAGCTAGGCGGCCAGGGCCGTAAGTGATTGAAAAATAAAATTCAGAAAGGAATTCAGCCCAATGGGCTTGACAGCAAGTGGGTACTTTGGAGGTCATGAAGTATTGAAGGGAAGAGTGATTGGTGAGAACTTCAAAAGGGGAAGACAGTGAAAGAAGAAAAGCCCCCCAGCGCTTGAGAGCCCAGAAGATGCCAAGGAGTTCCTTGTCATGAATTTCATAATTGAGCTCTGCTGGGATAAGCTTGCGGCTGTCGAATGCAATGGGATGTTTTCCTGAGTCAGAGACCTGACTCAGTACAGCACCCAAAGAATAATCTGATGCATTGGTCTCTACAATGGTGGGTAGAGAAGGATTGAAGTGGTGGTGAAAGCCTCTTTGAGTTGGTGAAACTGACTGAGAGCTTCTTCATTGAGGGGAAAACATGAATCTTGAGGAAACTGGTGATTGAACTGATCTTCTTTGAATAATTCTTGATGAAACGGCGGTAGAAATTGGCAAAGCCAAGGAAGGATTGAAGAGCCTTGAGGTTTCTTGGAGGCGGCCAATTGCGAATCTGCTGGACTTTTGCTTGGTCCATCTTGAGGCCTTCAGAAGAAACTACGTAGCCAAGATATTCTACACTTGAAACATGAAACAGGCATTTGGACGCCTTAGAAAAAAGGTTATTGGCTCTGAGTCTGGAAAGAACAGTGGACACATGAGTGACATGTTCTTCCTCAGATTTGGAAAAGACTATGATGTAATCCAAATAAACCACAACATAAACATCGAGAAGATCTTGAAAGATATCTTGACAAGATTTTGAAAAGAAGCAGGAGCATTGGTGAGCTCAAATGGAATAACCAAGTACTCATAACTGCCATATTTAGCTCTAAAACAAGTCAAGTGTTCATCACCCTCCTTGATTCTGGGCAGGTTATATGCACCACACAAATCAATCTTGGAGAAGATAGAAGAACTATTAAGAACATTGAGAAGCTGATTCATAGGGGGAACAGGATACTTGTTCTTCCTAGTAACAGCCTTGAGTTTGCAGTAATCAACACACAAATGGAGGCCACCATCTTTCTTTTTGACAAAGAGAACAGGTGCTCCTGTTGAAGAGGAGCTTGGTCGGATTAAACCTTTCTCTACATTCTCTGAAATGTAGGCCCTGAGTGTAACTGACTCTTGTTTGGATAAAGAGTAGATCACCCCAGCTGGAGGTAGAGACCCCTCCAGCTTGATATGATGATCACAGGCTCGGTGAGGAGGAAGTTTTTCTGTTTTCACCTTGGAGAATACATCCAAGTATTGGTGATAGACAGAAGGAACAACCTTCATCACAGTTTCTACTTCTTCTGGCTCTTCCTCTTCATCCCACAACTCCTCCAGGGAGTCATGATAAGATGAAGGAGGAAGGTCCATATTCCCAAAGAGGAGATGAAGTGAAGATACAGAATTATCTTCTCCAACATCTTGAATCTCTTTGAAGACTTCATCTCCAGATAATGGTAATGACTGATGGGAATTAAGGGAAGGAATATGGACAGAAGATGGAATTGATGATGTTCTAGAATCACTAACCAGAGCTGCACATGATTTGGCAGTAGAAGAGTCATTACAGAACGAATTAGGAGGATCACAATAATCCTTATGATCAGCATTAAAGGTGATCAGCCCTTGCCTCCAATAAATAGAAGGATTAAAGTGATTTAGAAAGTCAAATCCAAATATGAGGTATTCTTCCTTGGGAGTATCAATGACTAAAAGGTCCCATTCAAACCTTGGGAAGGAAGGGAGCTCAACCATATATTTAAGATGGTGAGTCACAAATAAGGAAGGCCACTTAGAGGAGTCAAAAATGATAAGAGGAATATTCTCCGGAAAGTTCTGACGTAGTCAATGAGTACTTGTGAACAAACTGCTTTGCAATAAATGAATGTGTAGCACCCAAATCAATGAGAATACTGTAAAAAACATCATAAAGAGAAGAAAAAACAAAAAATTTAAGAGAATTTTTGACACCAGTATTCAGAATGCACAATTGTGCTCTGGAAGGAAAACTGTGAAGACCATTGAACACAACATGGTCTCCACTCAGCCTTTTTCCTGGCTGGGAAATTGGCCTGATGGTTGGGTAAGCTTGTTTTGAGGTCTTTTAAAGAAAGACTCAAGACTATGCTTCCCACCACAATAGGTACAGAGACCCTCTTTGATTCTTCTTTCTTTTTCAGAATTCATGAGCTTGAAGTCCTTATTCAACACAGAAGAATGGGGCTTGTCCCTCTTCTGAAAATTCTTCTTCTTCTTGTGACTTGAACTTGAAGCATTTTGAGGATGAGAAGTACTTGATCTTGGGGCTTCAAGTTTCTTCTCTTGATAGTGATTCTTCTCCTTTTGCCTTTCATTGTACCTGGTATCAAGTTCCAGGGTAACATCCATTAAGTCTTGGAGAGAATCAATTCTTGAAGGATGGGAGGCCAATTGATCCAATATCCTGGATGGCAGCCCCTTCCTGAAATGATGGATGATAGCCCTTTCACCCCAATCCCCAATTCTTGAAACTAATCTCCTGAAATCGGCTATGTATAGTGAAACATGGCCACCTTTCTTCATTCTTAGTGAATCAAATTCTGCTTCAGCCTTTCTGACTTCATTCGGGTCACCAAATAGAGTGAAGAGTTGAGATTCAGATAAAAGCCAAGAATTGAGAAGGTAATTGGAGTCTTGATTGGTGAGATTGGAAAGATAAGGCTCAATTGATTTTACAGCCCTGCCAATGAGAAATGAAGTGGCATAAAGAACCTTCTTTGTGTCTTGAGAGAGGTTTGCTGGGTCATTATGAAAGATTAATTGGCATGACTGAAGGAAGCTTCTGACTTTGAAGGGCTGAGTCCCATCAAAGAATTCTGGTGCCTTCATAGATGGAGTCTTAAAGGCTGGTGGTTTTGATGATCCAGAAGAAGAATCTGCTTGAAAATTGGCCATAATTTGAGTCATCTGCTGCATAATGGCCAATAAAGATGGTTCAGATTGATGAGATACAGGCTGATCAGACTGGGATAGAGTTGGTCCTCCAGTACTTTGGGATGCCCCCACAGGAGCAGGAACACCTTCAGTACCATCAGACTCTTCCTCTTCCACAGAATTCTCCTCCTCCTCATCATCATCTTCACCTTGAACCTTGAGAC
The DNA here is from genome assembly GCA_023105745.1 of Austropuccinia psidii. Taxonomy (NCBI): domain Eukaryota; kingdom Fungi; phylum Basidiomycota; class Pucciniomycetes; order Pucciniales; family Sphaerophragmiaceae; genus Austropuccinia; species Austropuccinia psidii. The sequence goes on from JALGQZ010000006.1 coordinate 57,159,475, forward strand.
TGGTTCTTGAAAGTACTGGAAAACCGCCAACCACTCCTGATAGTGAAATTGATCTTCTTGGCCCTCAGTTGAGGAACTGCTGGGGTGCCATCAAGAGAAACTCTTGGAGTTGGAGTAAGAGCAGCTTGAGTTCTGGCCTGAGATCTCTTTTGTCTTGCAGGGGGTGAATGTTTGACAGGCATGATTTCAGGAATAAAAAGTTAAAATAAATGAATAAAAAATCAAAACTTTCTTGATGTATGGAAACAACAATCAAATCTTGAGGAAATCAATGAATCAATTAAAATCTTCAGGTACGTCAATAAATCAAAGTCAAATGAGTCTTGAAGTCAGGAATCAATATCAATGAAAATCTTGAAGTCAATAAAATCAACCAATCAAATCAATAAAAATAAAATCTTGCAGAGAAAATCAATCAGTCAAATGAATTCTTGAGTCAAAATCAATTTATGTCAATTCTTGATGTGAAATTCAGCAAAATCAATGAGAACTCTTCAGGTCAGTCAATTTTCTTGAAGTCAATGTCAATTATATCAAATCAGTCAATCAAATCAATTATCAAGTGAATTATTCCTGAAAATCAAAATTATTGAAGAGAAATCAAATTGAATCCTGATATGAAGAACATGTCTGAATAATCTGATGAGCAATTTGAAAATCAAAATGATAAGACGCCTGAATGAAGGATAAAAATGAGATTGATGATTGAGATTCAGATTGAAAAAGATAACAAAAATAAAAATTGGGTCAGCTTTCAATTTCCAGATTGAAGCATGAATGAGAGAAAATTGAGAGGTGACATAGAATCATTAAATTCAGAAGCATTTAAGAGTCATAATTTCAAAGAATGAATGAATGAAATTGATGAAGAGTGAATGAATAGAATGAAAGAAATTATGAGTTAATTAATATAATGTCACAGGGGCTCTTATGGAAGCAAGAGGGCCTGGCACTCAGGAAGCAAGAACTCACTTGGAGGGCTCCAAAAGAGAAAAAAAGAATAAAGATTTAATTTCTTTAAAGAAGAAGAATGGAAAAGACAAGTATGCCAAAGATAAAAGAAAAGAGTAAGAAGCCAAAGGCCAAAGACAATGAAAGAAGCCAAAGGCCAAGAAGCCAACCAAGTGAATCCTCAATTCTCTGTTTCAACCTGCCAGAAAAGGAATGGAATTAGTAAAGGATATGACCACTAATATCAACTGACAGGCGAGGAAGAAAAAGAGAAAGGGTGCTAATGACTGACTTAAGATTATCAGTATTAACTTTAATAAGGTAAAAGAAAATAAAGATAAAAATAAATCCAATATATTAATTAACTGGGGAAAAAGTCCCCAGGTGATGAAAGGTGGCCAGTATATGTGAAAACTTGAAAGATTGATCCTGGAAGGTGAATAAATTGACTGTATTGTCCGAATCGGGAAATACAGTTCTTGTCAGCCTGTGACTCAAAACCAGAGCACAAGCATGACAGCCAAAATACCATAAACCAATGGTATGGCCAAGATACCACCAAAACATGGAGCTGAGCCAAATCAGCTCAAAAGGTAGCAAAAGAAAGAGAAAACTCACCTCTTTCTGAAAATATAAGTCCCATCACCATAGGACAAGAAATAACAAAGTTATTCCTGCTCAAAGTTATTGTAGAGCATAAACCTTAATTTTCACCTCTCATCTAAAATCTAGACGGAGAGGCTTAACCCCATCAAATGGGTACTCAAAATGAAGCTCTAAGCCAGGGCTATCCAATGGTACCAGCCAAACTGAGCTAGCATCAATATTACTGGGGTTATGGTCAATTTCAGGCCAAATAAGGGTGAACAAAACATTCACCTCTCATCTAACGTCTACAGTTTTAGGGTGGGATACCTGAAGTGGGTCTTTTTGGAAAGAGAACAATCAGGGCTATCTGATGGTGTCATCCAATTCTTCATATCTCAACTATAACAGAAGTTATGAGGCAAACAAGCTCAATACAGCTTTTTGCTCAAACCACACCTATGTACATGAGATAACTTTGTCATATTTAATGATAACCATACCAAATTGGGTATCATTGTGTAGTGCTCATACAGGGCTATCCAACGAACCAACCTTGAGCATGATATCTCAAAAATGGACAGAGTTATGGCCATTTGAAAGTTATAATCCCACAATATGACCAATACAGCTGTATTATGACAGGATACAGTTGTACTCTGGTTATGAGGTGTCAAACAGACAAAGAAGCATGTTAATACTTCAATACCTCATAATTCAGTCAATACTGGGGTCCCATACAGTTTCTGTACAGCATTCTACGCGTCATACACATCAGAATCAGTCTGTGAGGTCCCCAGATGAAAACTTTCACCCTGTATTGGTGAAATCTGCCCAGGTGAGGTTTCAAAACCACATCTGGGCCCAATACAGGCTATACAGGCTGTTTGCAAACCACAAGCCAGTCCTAGAGAGTTCAAAATCTTCACTTCCTCTACATGGAAAGGTCTAGCACCCTTTCCACCCCATTTCAGGATAAAAAGGAGGCTTTTTCACAGCCAGAATTGTCTCCTCATCCTACTCTTGAATACCCTACATAGTAAACTGTCAAAACAAGTTTTACTCTTGGGTAATAACAAGGTATACTCTTAATTTAAAGTATTGTAGTCTTTATTATTGTAACCCAACAGGTAAAGCTGAATCCAGGGCTTTCAACAGCGCTCACCACCACTATATTCCTTATAGTAAAGCCCTCTTATTATTAAATTAAACCATCTTTAACTCTTATAATACCCTTTTGAATCTTTATTTACTGTGTCACAGTCATAGTTAAGAGTTGTAAATACTTTTTAATACTCTCATCATAGACTCAGCCTGACATTTTGGGGGCCTGGACATGTTATAAAACTTTTTTGGACCTTTACAAGTAAGTTTTTTTTCTCTTTTATCATTTATTGACACTTGTTTTATATTTTTTAGGCATCATTTTTTTTCAAAATATACATTTTTATATATTTTTCTTTATTTTTTTTTAAAATACTCATATTTTAAGGAGTATCTGTCACATGGCTAATAACCACAAGACCAGTATTTTTCGTGTGTTTTGTATATAAAAACACTTGTAAGCCACTAATACAGTCTTAATTCTTAATTGAATCAAGACAGCTCATACTTATAAACCAACAGTTGAGGCGTGTTTGGGCACATTGTTAACTCAATTGCCCTGTAATACACCACCTTTGACAGATTATACTTGCTAACTACAAGTATTCTGTAAGATATTGGTATACAAACAGTCTACCACATATCAATAAGCTGTATTTTTGACATGGAATTGTTAATTCAATTACACTGTCATCATACAAGGGCATATTGTAACAATATAAAAACCCAGAGGCCATTCTTAGACATGCGAAATCAGCCTTTTAAGAAGTCTAAACTGACATAAGCCCTCTTTTCCTGTCAGCCTGTGACTGAAAACAGAGCACTAGCATGACATCCAACATACCATAAATAATGGTATGACAAATATTGAACAAAAATAGTCAATACAAGTAATGAATAAGAGGAAAAAACTCCTCTTAAATTAAGCACTAACCTTATCCAAACAGAATAAGGAAACCTAGAGGAGAATAAACAAGTCAAAACCCTTTTTTTCCCTCTCATCTAACTTATGCATATTTAAGTTATTCTATACCAAAATGTTATTTTTCTTAAAGCTCACATAGAGAGCTACACAATAGTATCATCCATGTTGCTGTAACACCACTACAACTGGAGATACTATATGACCTTTATTTTAAAACCAAGACCCCCCTGAAAGTCAAAGAGGGCTTGTACAAAACTGTACAAAAGTATAACCAAATTAAATATCTAAACAAGAGCTTTAATTTGAGACACCTTAGACCTCTGTATCTCTTAAATTGACTGAGGGATCTTGGTTCAAAGGTTTTACAACCAAAATACAGATATTCTGAAAACAACAAGGTAAACAAACCCCTGTATCTTTGGCATACACTAATACAACTGTACAGTGTAATATACCAAGCTGTAGAGCTAATCAAGCCCTACAAGACTGTATCATCAGAATACAGATATCTTCCAAATTGAAGAAGATATCTGGTATGGAAGTTTTTGAAGCCTCATACTAATGTACAAAAATACATCACAAACCTTAAAACCCTTATAACTTTTGCTATTTTAAAGAAGGGTAAACATGAAGCATACCAAATTGAAGAGCTCATTAGGCCTTTAATTATGTGCTCTTGGTTTCTTGATATCTTAAGAACTGGCTGAGATATCTTGATTGGAAGGTTTTTCTAGCAATACATGACTGTATCAAACTTGTATCAAACAGTATTGCTCCCATACTTAAAATAATATACTTATGAAGATATAACCCCTCCAAAATGATCATTATTGATCATACAGACACCAGAACAATGTCATCCAAGTGCTGACATGGCAGGTGAAAAGTTTTTTCACCCTGTATTCATCCAGAATGATCACTTGTGGTTCCAAAACCAAAATTCTGCCTCTATTGACGTCAGAATTGATGATCAAGAACCACAGGCTGATCATTGGAGTGAACATTTTAACTCCTCTGACGTGTGAAGAGTTAATAACTCTTGACAGTCTTGAAAGATATAAAAGGAAGGGTTTTTTCCTTGAAAACCCATCATCTTATCTTATTATCCATATTCTTACGTGACAAAACTGTTATCAATCAGTAGTGTCCTTAGAATTATTATTAAAGATATAATTAGAAGATAATTATTGTAGTAACTCTTTACAGTCAAAGATATTAGAGTATTGCAACCCAGGTCCTCAATAGACTCATCACCACTGTTAGCACGTGGCAGTAGGACCTGAAGATTAAATTTTATTTGTTTTTGACATGTCACAGTCATAATACTAGCTTGTAACTACATTTTTAGCTACTATATAGACTAACCCTGACATTTCCTGTTTGATTCAGTGGAAGAAAACTTCATACCACTTGAGACCCAGTCACAGGCCAACACACCAGTGACACCCTCAGAACCAGAGGGCAGCAAGGGAAAAGGAAAAAGACTTAGTGAAGGCCTCATTAAAGCAAAAAAGTGGACACGAATAGCCACTGAGAGGAGTAGAAAACCATGAAACTCTGCTTCAATACAAGGTAAACCAACCTTAACCACTTGTACAGAAAAAATTAAAATTGTTAACCCAGTTGTAACCTCCAAAGGAAAACTTCCCAAATCAGCAGATAACAAATTTGTACAAGGCACAGTCAAAGGTAAATACCGTAAGAACATAAAGGTTGTGACTGCTTGCAAACACTGATATTTGCCCCTGCATACCTCAGAGACCTTGGCTTCCAAATGAACCAGCCAGAGGACAGAGAAGGCTTGTCCAGAACCAGAAGACCTGGAAGAGGACACCTTGGACACAGTGGTGGATGGCAAAACAATGAGGGAGATAATATCAACCTTGCCATTCACACTCCAATTCAACAGGAACCTCAAACCAGAGGAGTTGAAGGATATGGATCAAGTTCTTCACCTCCACCAACTCCTCAAAGATTTATTTCAATGGAGAATGGACAACAAAAGGTTCAACCTGGCAAGTCACTGGGCAGAACTCGGAGAAAGTTGCCAGAAGATCTGTCTCAAAGATATAGACTTCAAAGACCTGATGGTAAACACCAAAGGTTGGAATCCTACCAGGCAGTTCAGACTCCTGGAGGCAAGGGCACAGAGGATAAGGGAGAATAAAGCCACTATCCAAGCTATAGAAGAACAGTTAACCCAGACAGGGCCTACTCAGATTCCTTCAGGCTCACAAGGAGAAGGCCAAATCAGCTCTCCAGTGGCTTCACACCATTCAGAAACCAATAGATCAGTGGCCAAGAGACACCATCCTTCACAATTCCAGGAATTTTCCAGGAGAAGACAAGCAAACAAGGGCAAGAACAAAACCTCCTTCAACCAGAGGAGGAAAGAGTCAGACCCTATGATTCAGAAGCTGTTGGATTTGGTAAAAGAAGTGCACAATAACCAGAAGTAGTTGTAAACAACTCTAGAATCAGTAGTCCTAGTAATAGAAACATTACCCCCACTGAGATTGAACATAATATTGTCACACCTGAGAGTAACATAAACGGTGATGCACTGTGGTTACAAATAACCCAATATGCTGAGCAAAATCAAAAGAAGTTTTCAGAACTTGAAGCAAGCCATGAGAGGATGAAGAAATTAACAGCCTCCATGGATAAAATGGTTAAAACCCTTCAAGAAGGACATTCTCAATTAAGAAAAGCCTCCGAAGAAACCAACAAAAGATTGAATATAGTCTTTGAAGAACAAAACCACAGAAAAAGGGACAGGGCTTGTCTGGATCAAGACATACACAAATTGTTTAATTTCTACCACAACTTGAAGCCCCAACCACAAGGCCAAGTTATGGAAAATCCATATCAAGCAGATGACATCAAACCAGATGCCATGTTGATGAATAAGGAAAGATTTCCATCACAATACCAGGATGGAGATGGCATGTCTTATTCAAAGGAAGCCTTGAAACAGCTTCCTGATGCCTCAACCTGGCCCAAATTCTCTGGATAAGGAGAATATGATCATATGGAGCTCATAGATTATATTGATGGACTCTTCATTGATGTACCAAGCATACCAGATTACTGGATCACTGCTAGAATAAATACAGCATTTAAAGGTCATGCTAGTATATGGTAGAAAGAAATGAAAGAAATCCATGGCAGAAGAAACTGGCCATGGTGGAAGAGTCAAATCATCCAAAAGTACAGTAATGGAACTTGGATATGGCAAAAGACCATGTCATTTGCCAATGACAAATACTCTGTGGACAACAATCCATATGAGTGGTGTCTTAGACAGTCTAAAAGACTCAAAGCCATTGATCCTCAGATGAACATCCAAATGAGGAATCATAAACTCCTGACACAACTGCCAGGGGAACTAGAGAATGCAGTAAAATGCAGATGCAACCAAAATTGAACTCTAGATGACATTGCGAATGCCTTACAAGACATAAGGAAAAGAACTAATATAGGGAAATTCACCCCATATAAGAGCAGTGGTCTCAAAGAGAAACAACCTTTCAGGGTGGAGTTTAAACACAAAACAAAAGAAAGGGTGGCAGAGGTGACAAAGAAGAACAATTGTTATCACAATTGTGGTTCAACAGACCACTATGCCAACTGTCCAAAGGCAAATAAAAAAGTCTATGCCATTGAGAAAGTCCCAGAGGAGGAATCCCCAACAGAGGATTCTGAATCAGACTCCATGGGTGATGCCATCAGAGAACCATCTGAAGATGACCAAGACCCAAGAGAAGAATTTGTAGTAGAATACCAAGAGGAAACCCCACTAGAAATTCAGGACATACAGTTGGAAGAACACATGCCACAGCATACTGCCAATCAAAACTTCTGCAAACACACACAAGATGCACAAACATTATGGTTACACCAACCAAAGAAATGCCATATATACATGGAACAGCCGCTAAAATGACTGTCTTTATTGACAATGCTCAACATCTATTGATCATTGATAGTGGGGAACACTTCTCCATAGTGGCCAGAAATTATCTGGATACCCACTTCCCAAATTAGGAAAAACAGCTCTTGCCCACCAAGGCAAAGAACTTTAAAAGGGCCTCAGGGAAGATGACTTCCATCGGTACAATTATCAAGGAGATAATTATACCCCACAGGAAAGGTAATATCAGACTCAACCCAGAGCTTGTAGTACTTGATGATGCCCACATCCAAGGGTTCTTACTGGGAAAAGACTACCAGAGGATGTATGAAATAGAAATTTACAATAGTAAAAACAGGAATATTACCATTGGTACCAACAAGGAAAATAAATTTTTGCTTTCTATATACCAAACCTCTACCCATGACCCACTAGAGGAACTACTGAATGAATTCAGGGAGGGCCAGTTTAGCACTACCCTCACCAGTAAAAAAAACTAAGTTTACTGAAGATGCTGAGGAAGAACAGACCAGAATTTGCCATTGGTGAGGAACCACTAGGCAAGATCAAGGGCCATGATATAGAGCTATATCTGGATGTGGAAAGACCTTATCCACCCATGCTCAGGAGACCTCCTTATCCAGCAAGCCTGGAAACCAGGAAAGAAATTGAAAAACACATCAATGAACTCCTGAAAATGGATGTCATAAGAAAGATTGGAAATAATGAGATAGTGGAAATCACCACTCCAGTCCTGATCACCTGGCATGATGGCAAGTCTAGACTGTGTGGAGACTTCAGAGATCTGGATAACTACACAAAAGCAGACAGGTACCCTATACCCAGGATACCTCATGCCTTGGGTAAATTGGCAAAAGCCAAATACATAACCAAAATGGATTGTATGAAAGGCTTCCACCAAAATGGAGTTAAACCAAACTCCATGAAATTACTCAGAATAATATGCCATATGGGCATATATGAGTATACCAGGATGCCATTTGGCATCAAAAATGCACCAGCCCACTTCCAAAGGATGATGGACACAAAATTATAAGAAGAAATATTGGAAGGCTGGATGGTGGTATATATTGATGACATCATTATATACTCAGAGACATGGGAAGACCATGTACAATACATAGACAGAGTGCTAAGTAAATGCATACCCATCAATCTGAATATTTCACTGAAAAAGTGTAATTTTGGCCAACAAGAGCTACTAGCTCTAGGACATAAAGTCTCAGATGTTAGTCTGGAAATTGACCAGAATAAAGTAGCAACAGTACTGCAAAAGCCAGTACCAAAGAGAATAAAAGAGATGCAATATTTCCTTGGCTTTGCTAGCTACTATAGAAACCACATCAAGAATTTTGCCCACATAACTAGTAGTTTATACAAGTTATGTTCAAAAAATGTAGTTTTTGAAATTGCCAAGGAAAGGAAGGATGCATATGAGAGGATCAAACATGAAATCACAAATGGACGTGTGCTCATCTTGCCTGACTTTGAACTACCATTCAAGTTATATATAGATGCAGCATGTAGCCAAGGTTTAGGAGCAGCCATTCACCAAAGACAAATCATGGATGGTGAGCCAAGGGAGAGAGTAATATGTTACATCTCTAGGAAACTGAAAGATTTTGAAGCCAGGTATGCGGCCACCCAGACTGAATGTCTATGTCTAGTCTGGGCTCTAGAAAAACTCCATTATTATCTGGAGAGTGCAGTCTTTGAAGTCTACACAGACTGCACAGCCTTGAAGTCTTTACTGAACATGAAGACTACAAATAGACACATGCTGAGATGGCAAATAGCCATCCAGGAGTATAGAGGCAACATGACCATCATATACAAAGAAGGTAAAATTCATACCAATGCAGATGGCCTTAGAAGATGGCCACTGGATAATTTCAAGAGGGAATCCAGCTTATGACCCTGAAGTTGAAGCCAAGATACCCATCCATTTCATGGAAATAGATAGGAGGAGGAAATTCAGATTCTCTGAATGGGCACCAGGAAGTTTTACCCTTGACAGTGGGAACACTGATTCAGAAAGAACAGAAACTCCCATACAGGGAGTGAGTTCCTCAGAGCTGCAGAATGAATTTTTCAGTGCAGTACTGAAGTCTTATGCCAAACAAAAACAGTGTGGCATATTACTACAACTCCTTCAACAAAAGTACAGGAGTCCAGAACTGGAATCCCAGCTGGGAGAACCCTGGTTGAGGGCCTACAAGGATAACAAGTTCTTCCTTGTGGATTGTCTGCTTTACCACAGAGAGAAGCACACAAGTGCACTCACAGTGGTAGACAGAGACCAAATCTCTCTGATTGTATAGGAATGTCATGATTGCCACTATATGGGACACATGAGTGAAGACAGGACCAGAGAGAGGGTAACAAGCACAGCTTGGTGGCCCAAGTGGGAAAAAGAGTTGAGTGAATAAATCAACACTTGTGAAAGATGCCAAAAGGCCAATAGAAAACATGGGAAGAAGTATGGATTACTTCAACATATAGAAGAACCCAAAAACCCATGGGAGACCATCAATATAGACTGGGTCACAGGACTTGTCCCAGGAGGCAAAGAAAACTACAATGCCTGCCTAATCATAGTTGATGGGTTCAGCAAGAGCATGAGGTGTCTACCACTCCATAACTCCTAAGATAATCATTAGTGATAGGGACCCAAAATTCACATCTGAATTTTGGACCAACTTATATGACATGCTTGGCACCAAGATTGCATTACCCACAGCTTACCATCCACAAACAGATGGCCTTTCTGAAAGGATGAGCCAGACAATGGAAGACATCCTTAGAGGGTTCTGTGCCTATGGCATAGAATACAAGGACCATGAGGGATACACCCATGACTGGGTTACCCTTCTGCCAGCTGTCCAACTGGCTTATAATACATGTCAGAACTCTACCACAGGAAAAAAACTTGCAGTGGTAGAGAAAGGGTGGAATTCCCTGCTGCCTGTGGATCACTTGAAGAAGAATCTTCTGACCATCCACCCCACAGCCAAAGACTTCCATGATATGTGGAAGAGAGCTAGTGACACAGCTGCCAAATGAATAGCTGGGGAAAAGGAATATAATATGCAGAGGTGGGACAAGACACACATGGAACCTGACTTTAAGGAAGGGGACCAGGTGCTAGTATCCACACTGAAATTTAATAACCTTAAGGACCCAAGAAAATGAGAGAATCATTTTTAAGGCCCTTAACTATCATTAAATTGATAGGGAAGAATGCAGTGGAAGTCAAACTTACAGAGGAATTTTCCAGAATGCACCCAGTCTTTCCACTGAGTTTGGTCAAGCCATACTTCCAAACAGAGGAGGAAAAATTCCCCTGCAGGAAGAAAACCCCACACCACCTGATATAGTGGAAGTAGAGAACTCCCCTGGACCTGTGAGTAAAATCATCAGAGCCAGGAAGATCAGACTTGATGGGCAGCCTCAGAGACAATACTTAGTCAGATTCAAGAACCAAACAGCTGATAAAGGAAAATGGTTGGCAGAAGATGCCATACCAGATGGGAACCTTCATCTAAGGAGATTCGGAGCCTCTAGGAGGACTGAACAGTCTCATCTATGATGATCCTTTTTTAGAGGGAGGGTATGTCAGCCTGTGACTCAAAACCAAAGCACAAGCATGACAGCCAAAATACCAAAACCAATGGTATAGCCAAGATACCACCAAAACATGGAGCTGAGCCAAATTAGCTCAAAAGGTATCAAAAGAAAGAGGAAACTCACCCCTTTCTGAATATATAAGTCCCATCACCATAGGACAAAGGATAACAAAGTTATCCCTGCTCAAAGTTGTTGCTGAGCATAAACCTTAATTTTCACCTCTCATCTAAAATCCAGAAGGAGATGCTTAACCCCATCAAATGGGTATTCAAAATGAAGCTCTAGGCGAGGGATATCCAATGGTACCAGCCAAACTGAGCTAGCACCAGTATTACTTGAGGTATGGCCAAATTCAGGCCAAATAAGGGTGAACAAAACATTCACCTCTCATCTGACTTTTGCAGTTTTAGCATGAGATACCTAAAGTGGGTTCTTTTGGGAAAGAACACAATCAGGGCTATCTGATGGTGTCATTCATTTCCCCATAGCTCAACTAGAACAAAAGGTATGGGGAAAATAAGCTCAATACAGCTTTTTGCCTGAACCACGTAAATGTACAAAAATCTTGTACATGGGGGGGGCTCCATCCTGCTAAGAGTACTATGGTCTTCTCCTGACCCAGAAAGCTCTTTATGTGTAAGTAGGAGTTCATGGCCCCCTGCCAAAGGCTTGGGCATATTTCCCACTCTTCTTCTTTGGCTACTCTGAACCAATTTTTGTATTGGCATTGAGATATTTCTATTGCTGCCACTTGAAAATGGTTCAGCCCTGGAAATATTATCATGAATCAGTTTAGTCTCAGAATTCTCGTCAAAATCTGTGTGTAAGGTGTGGATATGAAATTTTGATTAAAAATCAAGTACTTTTCCTGTCCTCAAAATTTGTATAAGGTAAAAAATCAATTAGAAATAGTAAGAAATATTATTTTTAAGAGAAAGCACGCCAAATGTATTGTTTATAACTTTATTAGTATAAAACAATAATATTATAAAGATTTATTGGTTTACCAACAATAAAAATGTATCAAAAAATACTCTACAAGAGATATTTAAGGCTACAAAAGAAATTCCTTCAAGAGCAATTTCAATTGGAATTAATTGAGGAAAGAGCTGCAAGAAATTAATTAAAGAACAAAGTCTTTAAAAAGAATATTAAAGAGAAAACATGCCCAAAAGTGACCAGAGTGAATTTGGAAACAAAGTGACAAAGTTTACAGTGATGAAAGATGCTTTAATTAACTTTTGGGGTGGTTCAGGGGTAAAAATGATTATAGAAGTTACAAACAATGATTATAATGATTTTTTCACGTGGTTAGAAGGTTCAAAATGATGTAAAAAAGGTGGTTGGAATCTTTTATTGATTGGTTTAACAGTGTTTAAACTAATCAATAAACGGAAAAGATTCTAACATGAAGAGAAAAGTGGGGCAAAGAAGACATTCTTTTATAGCCATCAACTCTCTTACTCCAAAAGTAAAATTTTCTCTTGTCAGTCGTGAAAAACAGTCTGACAACAGACAAGCCAATTATGGCATCATTGAAGCCGGGTTTAGACCAAAAAGGGCTGGTTTAAGCCATTTTAAGCCATTTTTAGCCATTTTAGACCCTTAAATCAGCCATTACTATAGAAATACCTGGTCTAGCGCCTTCAAAACACGTCATAATGTGTGTAAGAGAAGGAGAAACCAATTAAAACTGTTTTTACTATGATTGTCTTATCTTAAGGGTAGTTTTAACCTCTTGGCAACAGCTAAAACTACCCCAGTTGGTATCAAAACCTCATCATCAATTGAGTCCACAGACCCTGTAGCTCAATTCCAGGCCAAAAGTGATGAGCTTTTGCATGAATTTTGACATCCCACGCCTGTCAGGAAGGAGTTTGGGGGTCTAGCTCCCCCTTAGAGCTGGAGTTCCTTTTACCCCCCAAATTTAATCTTTCCAATTTATTTTTCCTCTAATTCCTCATCATGTATTATACTTATAGTTTACATATCTAATTCAATTGAATTTTACAGTACAATACAGTAATAATTGATACCTAATATGTAAATCAAAGTTCACTTATGTAATACATGCGCACATTTTGACATTTCAATTGAATTCAATTGAAAATACTTCAATTCCTCATAACTTCTAAACTAAACACAACACCTCAATTTTAACACAAGAATTGATGGTTAACACCCCATGTGGTGTGAATTAAATTAAAGCTTTGAGGGTTTTCAACTTTTGTATTGAAAATACAAAAAACTCAATTTAAGCTTATTTAGAGTTGAGTTACAAGAATTTCACTCAGAGGTGACCCCACCTGATTTTGTATGAGGAATCCAATGGTGAAATAATTTTTATATGTTTATTTATTGGATAAAGAGTTATAATAATAATTATTCAACTTTTTTCCAAATTTATTTAATTTTTCACAATTTTGTTAAAAACTTCATTTTTACTTAATTTTTTCCAGTATAAATGTAATTTTATTTTTAAATTGTAATTGAATTTTTTAATTTTGAATATAATTTTATATTTATATTTTGATTTTTATTTTAATAAAATAAATAAATTTATTTTATTTATATTTATATGTTAATTTTGTATTTGTGGTCTTTTTGGTATATGAAATTACCTCTAAGGCTCACAATGTGGGTACAGACCTTGGGGAATGGGGGGCAACTCTGGCATCCTCCAGATGTGTCTTTCTTGAGGAATACTTGGCACTTTTGGATTTGGTTTTGCCTCTTCCTTGTCCACATCCATCTGGTTGGACTGAATAGTTTCTTCCATTTCTGGTGTGCACCATTTTCACATCATTCTAAAGATAACAAGTGAAAATATAAAAATAAAACACACCTTTTGGTGGTAATTTAGTCTTCTCAGAGTTGAATAAGGTGCCTCTTTTAGCAATTTACACCTCAATACTGCTCTCAGATCCTGCTTCTGCAGATCCTGTACTGGTAATATATCTCTTACTGAGTCTGTTACCAGCTGCATAGTATTTGATTAAAGACAATACAAAAAAATCATAAAAGAGAAAAATTATTTTTTATACTTTTTAAAATATTTTTAAAGATTTTTTATAAGTTTTATATTTTTTAATATTAAAAAATTAAAATTTAAGATTTTGAATGAAAATTAATTCAGAGTAACTGAAAGAATAACTTCATAAGTTTTTGGATGTGAAAAAGCCACATGTAAAAACAGTATAAAATTAGACCAAATTCCTCAATGCAAAAGATTTCCAAAATAATTTCAAAAATAAAATTATTTTAACTTCAAAACGAAAGAAAAAAATTATTAAATCAATATATTTTAGAGCTTAAAAGTATATTAATCAAAGGTACAAGGTTCAAAAAACACGGCCAGGCCCCCAAATGTAAGATGTGACTATGAAACTGATGATAATATTACTATTAATCAACAGTACTATGTCTGTTCTTATGAAATATAATAATAAAATATTATTATAACCACAATTAAATAATTAAAGAATTATTTCTTTCACGTGTTAAACACTACTAGTGATTTTAGCAGTGACCAAGTAATTCTCTACAAGAATCAATTACAAGAAGATTTTAATAATAAAACTTCTTTTATTAAAATAATAAATTATTTTAATATATAATTATCTTTTTCAATAATAATTATAATGGTAATTCTTGAAGAAAACTAATTTTAGAGAAAAAACTTTAAGAATTAAAAATAAATCACTCTCTAATATTCCAAAGAACTTATTGAAAGATAAGATAGAGAGATTTTATGTAGAATTGTGGATTTTAAGGATCAAAATGAATTGATAACAGTATTACAACAGTATATAGTTGGATTATATGATTTCACTTCTTTCTGATTTATTCTGAAAGATTTAAAACACTTAAGAATAGCTTTAACTAATACTTACTTGTTGGTAATAATGATTTAAATTATAATAAGATGATGATGTGGAAAAAACAGCAAGAAGAGGCCTCTTTTAAGTCAACAACAGCTCACAGAGGCATGCCATGCAGCAAATTGAAAAACCAGTGAGTGAGAAAAAAATAAACCCTTTTGGATTATTGATTGCATCATCTGTTGTCACTTAAGATTATCATAATTACTTAATTGATGCTTTTACGTGACTACTAACCCCAATATGGTTAAGAATAAAAGGAGTAACATCTGTAAATCTTCTTTTATTCGAAAATAATCATTGATTTCTCAAAGTTATCAATGTTATTGCCAATTTAATCACAGGTTGTAATTACTGTGAATTTTTGAAGATTCAGTGTTTCACGTAGAGTAGTCAAATAATGGACTCTAAGTAAACCTTTGAATTTTACTAGTAAAACTGTAATTCTTTCTGGTTTTACCATGGATAATACAGTTCTCCATTGGTCCTGAACGTTTCAGAAGGATATATTAAGAATTGTATTTTTAATGAATTTTTGAAGTTTTTACCTCATTTCTACGTAGAATTGCAAATATCAGTGTTTAACTGGTTGCTATGAGGTAAATCAATGGATACAAGTCCAAAAAGGGTTTTAATTACTCTTTTGGGGTTTATCCATGGAAAATCATTAAGAATTGACACGGTTACAGGAGTCTAAGTAGCTTTTTACCTCCTTGGAACGTCAAAATAGCAGGTCATTTGGTATTTTCTTAAGATTTACTGTAGCTGTAACATGGTAACCAAGTTCCCAAAGTGTTTTAGTTTACTAATCGGGCCAAGATCAGCCATGTATCCAAGCTTTGGAGCTGTCCATCCCTCTGAGGCCTCAGAAGTGGGGGACCCTGGCTCTCTTTGATGTCTTTTGTCCCCCTTGCTTATTTTTCACATCAAAATAGAAATTTAAGCTTCAAGTGAGATATCCACTATGGGTGTACCAAGAGTCCATGTAAGAATACCATGATATTAAGTGCCCAAAACATGAATAACACTATTATCAGTGTATATGTAACATGGGATTTCTCACATCCCCATTATTTTGGTGTGAAGTTAAGAAAAACAAAAATTATCACAGATCTTTTATGTGGTATTGAATTATTTTCCATTTTATCACCTCAAAGAGTTAATTTGAGCCTATTCACCCTATGTGCCTACCCTAGGTGAACTTTTGTGTAGAATCCAAATCTGGCCTTAAATCCATGGATTCATGTACTCAATAAAAAGTTATTCATCTTTTCTGAAATCAAAAATGATGAATTTTGGATATATGCATGACTTATGAGTTATGCATAATTCAAGATTTCTTTTTAAGATAATTGTGGCCTATTTGGGTATGTAAAATATAACTCAAGGCTCACAGAGGCCTTCACCACTGCTCCAGTCCTATCCCACTTCAATCCTTCTCTACACACCATTGTAGAGATTGATGCATCCAATTATTCTTTGGGTGCCGTACTGAGTCAGGTCTCTGACTCAGGAAAACATCCCATTGCATTCAACAGCCAAAAGCTTACCCCAGCAGAGCTCAACTATGAGATTCATGACAAGGAACCCCTTGGCATAGTCCAGGCTCTCAAGGGCTGGAGGGCTTTTCTTCTTTCTCTCTCTTCCCCTTTTGAGGTTCTCACCAATCATTCTTCTCTTCAATACTTCATGTCCTCAAAGTTCTTACTTGCTGTCAAGCCCTCTGGGCTGAATTCCTCTCTGAATTGCACTTCTCATTCACTTACCTCCCTGGCCGCCTAGCTCCTCTTCCAGATGCCTTATCACGTTGGGACAACGTTTATTCGGAGAGGGGGGAGGATTTTATCAGCAAGAATCCAATGAACTTTCAACAGCTCATCAAGCAGGATGAATTCCAACCTTCAAGATATTTTGCAGTCAAGGTGGAATCTTTTTCAAATTTTATTGATTCAATTCATAAGGCTCTATGGAAAGATTCCCAGTAAAGAAGTATCCTTCAATAATTGGGCAAAGGTAAATCCATTCAGGATTATTCCCTTGATTCCTCTTCCCAACTCCTTCTCTTCAAAGATCAAGTGGTGATCCCAAATGACCCCACAATCCAGCTCAGCATTCTTCAAAAGCGTCATGAATATCCTCCAGCTAGACACCCTGGCCAAGAGAACACTCTCAAACTTGTCAAGCGGGATTTCCACTGGTCAGGCATGACTAAATTCATCAAGGATTATGTCTCATCCTGTCAACAGTGTTCAAGAAACAAGAATATTCATCATAAGAAGTTTGGACTCCTCAAACCTCTTCCAATTCCAAATAGTCCTTGGATTTGTCTTTCAATGGATTTCATCACTCAACTTCCACTGTCCAATTTGTTTGACTCAATCCTTGTCATAGTGGAGAGATTCTCAAAAATGTCAGTTTTCATTCCAACAATGTCTTCAATCACTTCAATAGATTTGGCCCTTTTATTCATGAAGAATATCTTTTCAAAGCATGGTCTTGCTTCAGGAATTGTCAGTAATAGAGGTCCCCTTTTTGTTTCTTCCTTTTGGGCCAATCTTTGTCAGCAGCTAAATATTTCAAGAGATCTGTCAACTGCTTACCATCCAGAAACTGATGGACAGACAGAGAGGGTAAATCACATAATAGAAGAGTATCTTTGGATGTATTTTAGTTATCATCAAGATGATTGGAACACCTGGATCCCTCTGGCTGAATTTTCCTACAATAATTCTGATCACTATTCAACCAAGCAATCCCCGTTTTTCACTGTTTATGGGAGAGATCCACAATTTGACGCAGTTCAAATCACTCAAGATACTCCTGCTAGAAAGTTATCAACAAAAATCCAATCAGTACAGGAATATGTCAAGAGAGAACTTGAAGTTGCCATGATCTAGCTTAAGAGGTATGCAGATAAAAGTAGAGCAAGTCCACCTGCTTTCACTCCTGGTGACATGGTATGGCTTTCTTCCAAGAACATCAAATCAACCAGACCCACAAAAAGACTGTCTGAAAGATGGTTGGGTCTTTTTCCAATCTTGAAGAAAGTCAGTACTCATGCTTACCACCTCAAGCTTCCATCTCAATGGAAATCCATCCACCCAGTCTTCCATATTTCACTTTTGGAACCAGTCAAGACATCAACAATCCCAAATTGGCATCAAGAGCCTCCTCCTCCAATCATCATTGAAGAAGAAGAGGAATAGGAAGTCTCTCAAATACTGGATTCAAAGCTCAAGAGAAGAAAGCTATGGTATCTGGTGGAATGGAAAGGTTTCAGTCAAGACTCAAAAAGATCCACATGGGAACCAGCTGAAAACCTCAAGAATTGTCCTGAACTTGTCAAAGACTTCATTGTTTGTATCCTGACAAGCCAGGACCCAATTCTTCAAAAGCTTGAATTTTTATGGTGCTTGGTGGGGAGAGGAATTACCAAAAGCAAGTCCCACTCCTGGTATTAACTTTTACGGCTATTCTACTCTTTTCTGTTGTAAGCATCCCCTTGGCCTCTCTGTGAGCACTTTGCAATTTGGACACATATTGTCTGGCCTGGCTTTCAACATGAATTCCATTTTATGGCCATTTACACTTGGGCAAATGGACCATTCCTTTCTTATTTTCCTTCCCAAGATAGTATGCTTTCAACACATTCCTTTACCAAAACGTTTCTTATTTATGGCATCGGCGGGATTGGTAACTACCAAAAGTAGTTCCTCTCCTGGTGTGCACTTCCCTGAGGGGTCTCTCAAAATCAACTGTCAAAATCCGTGATGAAGATTGGACTCTCCCTCAAAATTCATTTTTGTTTTTGTTTTTTCTTTTTCTTTCTTCATATTTGTTTTCTTTTACTTTTCTTCTTTGTATTTTCTTTAATTTCTTTCATTATAACTCTTAATTCCAATGTCTTTACGCCAAAATCATGTCTTCAACATTTTCAAGCCAAATGTCAAGAGAAGACCAAGTCAACCTCAATTCATATGCCAACATTTTTGTTGGTTAAAAATTTTTCTTTCCAATATTCAAATACCTCTGCAATCTCTACTTTCAATCTGTCTCAACAGCCTCAACAGGCTTCTACCTTATCTTGGTGCTCAGGAGCTCACCATTAAAGGTAGAGGGTACTGTCACAACCACAAAGAATGACCCTCCTCTATGAGTGTTGCGGCAATTCCAACCTGAGACCAACTTGGGGCCAATTGGCCACGCCAAATCTTTATCGTAAATTTGGCCCCTTCTGGTGCTCTATGGCATTTTGGCCATATCACTCATCCCTGGCATTTTATGGGCCCAATCATCATTTATGTCCTCAGGCCATATCCTGCCATCCTTGGCCTCCCTGGCCAATTCTTCCATATCCCCAACCCCCAGGTCTTTATCCTTGTTTTTGGGCCTGAGGGTGTCCTTTTGTTTCCTAGGGGGTTCTGGGCCCCCTAGCCAGAACCACACCTTTTCATTAGGGGGTCTAGGGCCTAAATGCCCTTTTTGGGCCCTATTGGGTCAATTCATATTCCAGTGTGGGAATTCAGTTACACAGTTCAAATTTCAAGATGGCGAGATCTGTATTGACCCAATTCAGACAATAAAGCTGGTGCCTTGCCTGCCAGTGGATATTGGTGGTTATATCCTGTGAGCCTTGGGGTATATTTTACATACCCAAATAGGCCACAATTATCTTAAAAAGAAATTTTGAATTATGCAAAACTCATAAGTCGTGCATATATCCAAAATTCATCATTTTAAATTTCAGAAAAGATGAATAACTTTTTATTGAGTAAGTAAATCCATGGATTTAAGACCAGATTTGGATTCTACACAAATATTCACCTAGGGTAGCTCCATAGAGTGAATAAGCTCAATTTAAGTATTTGAGGTGGTAAAATGGAAAATACTTCAATACCACATAAAAGATCCGTGAAAATTTTTGTTTTTCTTGATTTTTAGCCAAAATAATGGGAAAGTGAGAAATCCCATGTTACATATAAACTAAGAATAGTGTTATGCATGTTTTGAGCACTTAATATCATGGTATTCTTACATGGACTTTTGGTACACCCATAGTGGATATCTCACTTTAAGCTTAAATTACTATTTTGACGTAAAAAATAAGCAAGGGGGACAAAAGACATCAAAGAGAGCCAGGGTACCCAACTTCTGAGGCCTCAGAGGCGTGGATAGCTCCAGAGCATGGATACATTGCTCATCTTGGCCCAATTGGTAAACTAAAACTCTTTGGGAACTTGGTTACCAAGTTACACCTACTGTAATCATAAGAAAAATAGCAAATAACCTGCTATTTTGACGTGCCAAGGAGGTAATGAGCTACTTAGACTCCTGTAACCACGTCAATTCTTGATGACTTTCCATGACTAGACCCTAAAAGAGTAATTAAAACCCTTTTGGGATTCATATTCATTGATTTACCTCATAGCAACCAGCAAAATACTGCTATTTGCAATTCTACGTAGAAATGAGGTAAAAACTTCAAAAATTCATTAAAAATACAATTCTTAATGAATCTTTCTGAATCTTTCAGGACTAATAGAGAAATGTATGATCTATGGTACAACCAGAAACAATTATGGTCTTACTAGTAAAATTAAAAGTTTTACTTACAGTCCATTTTTGACCATTCTACGTGAAACACTGAATCTTCAAAAATTCACAGTAATTACAACCTGTGATGAAATTGGCAAAAAAATTGATAAATTTGAGAAATCAATGATTATTTTAGTATAAAAGAACATTTACAGATTTTACTCCTTTTATTCTTAACCATATTGGGGTTGGTAGTCATGTAAAAGCATCAATTAAGTAATTATGATAATCTTACGTGACAACAGATGATGCAATCATTAATCCAAAAGAGTTTCTTGTTTTCTAACTCACTGGTTTTTCAGTTTGCTCCATGGCACGCCTCTGTGAGCTGTTGTTGACTTAAAAGAAGCCTCTTCTTGCTGTTTTTTTCCAACAATCATCTTATCAATTTATTAAATCATTATTACCAACAAGTAAGTATTAGTTAAAGCTATTCTTAAGTGTTTTAAATCTTTCAGAATCAACCAGAAAGACGTGAAATCATAGAATCCAACTATATATTGTTGTTATACTGTTATAAATCGTTTTGATCCCTTAAATCCACAATTCCACGTCAAATTTCTCTACTCTTATCTATCAATAAGTTCTTTGGCGTATTAGTGAGTCATTTATTTTTAATTCTTAAAGTTTTTCTCTAGTAATAGTTTTCTTCAAGAATTATCTTTATAATTATTCTTGTAAAAGATAGTTATATATTAAAATAATTTTGTTATTTTAATAAAGAAGTTTTTATTATTAAATTCTTCTTGTAATTGATTCTTGTAGACAATTACTGCTCACTGTTATAATCACTAGTAGTGTATAACACGTGAAAGAAATAATTTTATAATTATTTAATTGTGGTTATAATAATTTTTTATTATTATATTTCATAAGAACAGACATAGTACTGTTGATTAATAGTAATATTATCATCAGTTTCATAGTCACATCTTACATATCCATTACTAATTCCATTTACTTTTCTGGCAGGTTGAAACAGTGAATTGAGGATTCACTTGGTTGGTTTCTTGGCCTTTGCTTCTTATCTTTTTCTTTTATCTTTGCCATTATTCTTCTTTAAAGAAATTTCATCTTTATTATTTCTCATATCCTTTGGAGCCCTCCAAGTGAGTTCTTGATTCCTGAGTGCCAGGCCACTCTTGCTTCCATAAGAGCCCCTGTGAAAATAAGTGAGTCATTTGTCTTTAATTCTTAAAGTTTTTCTCCAAAATTAGTTTTCTTCAAGAATTATCTTCATAATTATTTTTGCAAAAGATAATTATATATTAAGAGAATTTTATTATTTTCATAAAAGAAAATTTTATTATTGAATTCTTCTTTTAGACAATCACTGCTCACCATTAAAATCACTAGTAGTGTTTTTAATGTGAAAGAAACAATTCTTTAATTATTCAATTGGGGTTATAATAATATTTTATTATTATATTTCATAAGAACAGACATAGTACTGTTGATTAATAGTAATATTATCATCAGTTTCATAGTCAAATCTTACATTTGGGGGCCTGGCCGTGATTTTAACCATAGACTTGGCTTTAATCATATTCTAAACTTCTTTTTTTTGTTCTAAAAACTACCATACCTACCCATATCTTATATTTGGACGCTTGGCCATGTTTTTTGAATCTTTTGCACTCAATTAATATATTTTAAGCTCTAAAATATATAAATTTAATAATTTTTTCTTTCCATTGGAAGTTAAAATAAATTTTTGTTTTGAAATTGTCTTAAAAACTTTTTCATTGAGGAATTTAGTTTAACTTTATACTGTTTTTACATGTGGCTTTTTCACATCCAAAAACGTATAAGATTATTCTTTGAGTTACTCTGAATTAATTTTGATTCAAATTCTTAAATTTTAATTTTTTTCTTTCTAAAAAGAACATTTTTTTAATATTAAAAAATATAAAACTTATAAAAAATCTTTAAAAATATTTTAAAAAGTATAAAAAATAATTTTTCTCTTTTATGATTTTTTTGTATTGTCTTTAATCAAATACTATGCAGCTGGTAACAGACTCAGTAAGAGATATATTACCAGTACAGGATCTGCAGAAGCAGGATCTGAGAGCAGTATTGAGGTGTAAATTGCTAAAAGAGGCACCTTATTCAACTCTGAGAAGACTAAATTACCACCAAAAGGTGTGTTTTATTTTTATATTTTCACTTGTTATCTTTAGAATGATGTGAAAATGGTGCACACCAGAAATGGAAGAAACTATTCAGTCCAACCAGATGGATGTGGACAAGGAAGAGGCAAAACCAAATCCAAAAGTGCCAAGTATTCCTCAAGAAAGACACATCTGGAGGATGCCACAGTTGCCCCCCATTCCCCAAGGTCTGTAGCCACAGATTTTTACGTGAATGCAAAGTCTGAACTGATTCATGGCAATATTTCCAGGGCTGAACCATTTTCAGGTGGCAGCAATAGAAATGTATCAATGCCAGTACAAAAATTGGCTCAGAGCAGCCAAAGAAGAATAATGGGAAGTATACCCAAGCCTTTGGCAGGGGGCCATGAACTCTTCCTTACACATCAACAGCTTTCTGGGTCAGGGAAAGACCATAGAGCTCTTAGGAGGTTGGAGCCCATTGTCTTGCAAAGACAAGGTCAAAAAGATAAAGAATTGGTTGAAGAACCAAAGTCTTTCATCCATAGACCAGAAGAAAGAGTTGGAAAGGACTCCAGCTTTGGAGACAGAGGCCCCAGTGGCGTCTACCAGCTCCAAAAACAGCTCCAGGGGTGTCCAAGGACAAGCCCAAAGGACCTCAGAAGAAGAAGAGGGGTCCCAAGAACCATCAAGGCAAGGGCAAAGGCAAAGGCAATTGGCACAGACCTTACCCACAAGGGTACAGGATCCCCAAATTGGAGCCTTCAGCCGTGGGCAGTGTAGTCAACATGGCCAGAACTCTGATGGAATTCACAGCCAAGGAGCAGGAAAGGATGAAAAGGACTTTTTCACGCAAATAATACAACAAATACATTTTTTAAAAAGTAGTATTGATGTAGAACTTGGTAGATTTGATGCAAAGATAAATAAAATTACATCAGATATCAGTGAATTGAAAAGAAATGACAAGCAGCATAATGAAAGGTATTGATTGACAAATGTCAGACTTGATTGCATCATTGATGAATGTGACAGAATTGATATTAAATTTCAAAGTGATGAAATGTAATATCTTTCCATTTTTAACATGAATGATCAACTTAAAATGCTAAAAGATCATATCTTAGAAATAGCTGAGAATACCAATCAATTTGCTACACATTTAGCAAAAAGTGACAGTGAAAGGCAGAAGTTAAGGAATGAAATCATTGTAAATTTGGAACAAATTTTTAAGAATTATGAACCACAGATTCCAAGAAATTCTACACCTTTGACTGAAGAAAAACATTCTGTTAAAGGATGTTTGACCCCACTCTTAGGAGAAAAAGTTATCTCTGCAACAGATATTCCAAAAGTAGAAGAATGGCCAAAATTCTCTGGTGAAGGTGAATACAACCTTACTGAGTTCATCAGAACTATTGATATGTTTCAGGAAGATTTTCACATACCTGATGAAATTATAGTGGGAAAATTACACTTTCTGTTTACATGAACTGCAAAGAATTGGTATAACAAGATGAGGATAGATCATGGAAAACATGATTGGTCTTGGTGGAAATCTGAAATGATTACCAAATGGGCCAATAATTCTTGGAGGTTTAAAATGGAAAATGCTTTTGAAAGTGCCATTTTTAACCCAGAGGAAGATAAACTACTTACTTGGTTCTTCAAGAAAAAAGACAGATTATTTGCTTTACACCCAGATATGTCTGACACTCTGATTAATATGAAAATATTAAGAAAGTGTGGAGGAGAACTGGAACATGCTATCAAAAGCAGATGTGTGGAGGCCTGTTCAACAGAGGACTACATCAATTCAATGGAAGATATCATTACCAGAACAAGAATTGGTAAAACTTGGACTAAAATCCCTATGGAATTCAAGATGGTCTCAAAGATTCCCAGAGAGGACAGAAGACCAGAAAGACCTGTCTCGAAGTTTCATAAATGTGGAAGCACTTCAAATTTAGCCAACACTTGCACCAAAAACCCAAAAATCAATGAAGTTAAAGTCATTGAAGAAATTCAGTGTACTGAAGAGAAAGAGGAATCTGATCGAGACTCTGAAGTCTCTGGGGATACACCAGTGGAGGACTATCCAATTGAAAACATTACAGATTTCTTTGAGGTCACAGAAGTCCATACCCACTTGCCACAGTACAGTGAGGATTACTGAAACCTGATCAATATCCAGAATACCAGAATGTGTAAAACCAAACCTGCTAGAGGTAAGGGTTATACTGCTGGAGCATCTTGTATCACATCAATTCTGATGAATGATATTGAAGCCAAAGTAAATTTGGATACAGCGTCATTCCACACTTGTTTAGGAAAAGCTTATCTCCAAGTTATACTTCCTGGATGTAAAAACCACCTATTACCAATAGAAGGTGTACAACTTAGTAGTTCCAGTAACAATATGTACCCTTTGGGCATATTGGCTACTAATATTGTGTTCCCACACCCTGCAGGAAGTACAAAAATGAAGACAGAGATAGTAGTAATGGATAATTGCACATATCAGCACATCATTCTATCAAATGATTACTTGAATATTTATAGTATTGACATCAATAACCATAAAGACAGTTATTTCACAATTGGGGATAACAAGAGACAGAAATTTGCTTTTTCCAATATGCCAAAACAAATATCTGTAGTATCTTCTGTTAAGGATACTTATAAAGATGAATTTGTGTTTAATCAACTTGTTGAAGCACAAATTAGTCCATCATTGTCACCAATGCTGAGGAATGAAATTATTGACGTTTTATACATTTGCCTCTGATAATTAACCATTGGGTGCTATAAAAGGACATGAAGTTGATATTACTCTTAATATTGACAGAACATATCATCCAGTACTTAGAAGACCAGCTTATCCAGCCAGTCCCAGAGCTAGAGAAGCCTTGGACAAAAATATCCAAGAGTTAATCCAACTTGGTGTACTAAGGAAGGTAGGCCATAATGAAGAAGTTGAAGTGACAACACCTGTTATTATTGCTTGGCATAATGATAAGTCAAGAATGGTTGGAGATTTTAGAGCATTGAATACCTACACAGTTCTAGATAGGTATCCAATCCCTAGAATTCAAGAAACCTTGACTCAACTGTCTAAAGCCAAGTATATAACATCAATCGATGCATTGAAAGGCTTTCATCAAATTGTTTTGATGCCTAAACCTAAGAAATTACTTAGAATTATCACTCACTGTGGTATTTATGAGTATCTTATAATTCAATTTGGCATTGAAAATGCTCCATCCCATTATCAAAGAATTATGAATACCATCTTTCCCACAGAATTATCTGAAGGATGGATTATCATTTATATTGATGATATTACCATATGTTCTGATTCATGTACTTTGCAACTTGAAATACTTGCAAGAGTACTTCACAAAGTTTCAGAAGTTAATATGAAAATTTCACTCAAGAAATGCAATTTTGGTTTTGAAGAACTCAAAGCATTAGGACATGTTGTTTCTGGTTTAAGCTTGGTTATTGAAAAAAACAAAGTAGCAGCAGTGTTACTTAAACCAATAACCCAGAATAAAGAAGAAATGATTTCTTTTCTTGGATTTGCCAGTTATTATAGGCAACACTTGAAATACTTTTTAATTCTAGGCAAGTCACTCTGCGGAATCTGTGATCAACAGAAAGTATTTGAGATGACACAGGAAATAATTAAAGCTTATGAGAAGAAAAGGACAGCTCATACAGAAGCACCTTTCTCCTCATGCCTGACTGGAATATACCTTTTAAATTTTTCATTGATGCATGTGGAGATGGATTAGGGGTAGCCCTACATCAAGTCCAAATTATTGATGACAAATCTATGGAGGGACCAATTTGTTACCTCTCAAGGAAAATCAAACCAACAGAAGCCAGATCTGGTGCAAGCCAAATGGAGTGCTTATGTTTGGCATGGGCAGTTGAGAAATTACACTATTATCTTGATGGAAGTGTTTTTGAAGTGATAACTGACTTGTGCCATGAAATCACTTCTTAACATGAAAACTCCCAACAGACATATGTTGAGATGGCAAACAGCCATTCCAGAATATAGAGGAAACATGACTATAGTTCATAAAGCTGGAAACATTCACAAGAATGCTTATGGATTTAGTAGGTGGGCACTAGCCAACCCTCCTGATAAACCAGCTTATGTACCTTTAAAAGCGGAACCTCAAATTACAATTGAAGGAATTAACATAACTGACATTGGGACTGAATTCTTTGAAGAAGTCAGAGAATCTTATAAGCAAGAAAATAATTGCCATATCTTGAATTATTTGTTAGATAAAGGCTGCAAAGATACATCCTTAGTCAATGCACTAGATGAAGTTTGGAAAAATTCCTATTCTGAAGGAATATTTCACTTGTTTGATGGGATTATTTACCATAGAACCAAACATTCCTGTGTGATGACATTACGTAGCAGATTGCTTATCAATACCATTATTCATGAATGCCATGATAGCACATACTCTGGAAACCTGTCAGAGGACAGAACACTTGACAAAGTGAAGAAATGTGCATGGTGGCCATCTTGGAGAAAAGAAACCATTGAATACTGCCATACTTGTGACAGATGTCAAAAGGCAAACAGGAGTACAGGCAAGAAATTTGGACTTATGATCCATATCCAAGAACCAAAATCCCTTTGGGAAGTTGTTCACATTGATTGGGTCACAGCACTTCCTCCAAGTGGTGACAGAAGCTATAATGCTTGTTTAGTCATTGTAGACAGATATAGCAAAACTCCCATATTCTTACCATGTCATAAACATGAAACTGCTATGAATAAAGCTCTTCTTCTATGGAGTAGAGTTATTTCTCATACAAGATTATTTAAGAATATCATAAGTGACATAGACCCCAAGTTCTCATCTGCACTTTGGACCAATCTTCATAGATTGTTTGGGACTAAGTTATCGTTCTCTACAGCATATCACCCTCAAAGTGATGGGTTAGCAGAGAGAATGATTCAAACTTGAGAAGACATCATCTGGAGATTCTGTGCTTATGGATTAGAATTCAAAGACTAAGATGGCTTTACCCACGATTGGTGCACTCTCATACCTGCATTACAATTGGCATATAAGAAATCAGTCCATTCTTCCACAGGAAAAACGCCTGCTATGTTAGAAAAAGGATGGAAGACAAGAATCCCAGCAGACACACTGACAAAAGACTTGATTGACATTCATCCTACAGCCTCCAGCTTGCAGATAATGCTTGATAAAATGAGCCAACATGCAATACAAAGCATGGATGACGCCTTTGATTATGCAAAACAGAAGTGGGACAAAAGTCATAAAGTACCAGACTTCAAAGTAGGGGACTTAGTTCTAGTTTCAACCTTGAATTTTAATAATATCAAAGGCCCAAAGAAACTTAAATATTCTTATTTAGGACCTTTTTTTTATTGTTTCCTTACATGGAACCAATGCAGTTCAAGTGGAATTGAGTGGTGAGTTGGAAAATAAACACCCTACTTTTCCAGTCAGCTTGATAAAACCTTATCAACAAGCTGATAAAGAATTGTTTCCTTTGAGGAACCCAACTCCTTTAACTGTACCACCAGTGGAACAGAGTGAAGACAGAAAGCTAAAGAAAGTCATTAAGGAAATGAGACTTAGGGGTAAAAATCAAAGAAAATAGCTTGTCAGATACAGAAATTCAGTACATGAAAATGAATGGCTCGCAGAATCAGAAATACCTGAGTCAGATAAACTCTTAAGAAGATATAAATTGGTAACAATTGGTCTTCAAAATTTGGTGCACAAGTTTCAAGAAAAGATTTGCAAACACAAGAGCAGAAGGCTCCTGGGTAAGGTAAAGGTTTAGTGGGTTTATTTTCAATTACCCTTGCTTTTATACAGGAGCTACCAGCTGTATAACATTTTCCCCTGTTTGGTTTGGTCTTCATAAGTTGTGCATCTTAAATTTTTGACAAATCAAGTTGACCATTGCTCAATTGTGGCAAGTGGGAATAACATTCCATGATGTCAAAGGTAGAATTTAGATTTTCTATATGTTTTGAAGATTCAGAAAATATTGATGACTTATCATCTGAATTTTCTTCAGTTATATTGTCATCTTTTTCAACATCAGGTTCTTTCTAATGTCAATTCTGTTGATTTTTCCCCTTTTTGTACATTTATTGGCTAGGTGGGTGGTGCTTTGGCAAATATGGAACCTTCTGATTATATCTGCAGATTTATACTTTATTATTAGAAATTTCTTTGGTATTTTTTCTCACCAAATCCTTCCAAGGTGTAGTAAACCTTGCTTTGAGATTCACCCTACTAGAACCAATTCTGGTTCTGCGGGTTACTTCTTCTAATATATTAATAATACTGTAAGGTTTGACTATGAAACAATAAGTAAAAATTACTAATTTATTACTTATTGTACTCTGAATGTCCTTATAATTGAAATAAATAAGATTAAAATAATAATAATAATAAAGAAATATTATTATTATGGCGTAAAAATATTATATTATTAAATAAATATAATAATATAATTAATATTATATGAAATTATAATATTGTAAATAATATATTAATATAAAATAATTAATATATTATAAAGCTCTTTATTATTGTTACCAACAAATGATAAAGGCGTAAAAAAACTGTTTTTTATAAATAAAAAACAATTAATAAGAATAATACCAATATTAAAGTTATATATTAATAAAAATACTATTTATATTAATTAAGAATTATTAAGAGTAATTATTATATTAAGATGAAATAACCTACTTTTAACACTTAAAATAATAATTTTGAGATATTTTACGCCAAAAGAATATAATACAACTTTTTCAAATTGTATTTACAATAAAAAATAAAGAAAATTACTAAATTTCTTGATTTTACGTTGAAATGAGTTTATAGAGAGGTTTATGAAAAAAACAATTAAAGAATTGATTTAATAATGTAAAAGTAGTGATTAATATTAAGATTGTCTTTGGTCTTTAATAATATAAGAGTTTTATATATAAAGAATAAAGAAATTACCTTTTATTTAATTGATTTAATGTTTTTGTTGCGTCTGAGGGGAAAATAGAATAAAAAGAGCTGTATTTATAGTAAATACCTCCCTCCTAGAGTCCAACAGGCTTCTAGTACACGTGTACTGATCATATCCACTGGAATTGATCAATATTTTAAGGTTTGGAGATGATTACATATTTATCAAACCATATTACATCATTATTACACCATTATTTAGAGTTATCACTATAACTCTAAAGTTGATGACATCAGAGGCTTGGCAGAACCCCAAATTTCGTGGATTTTATTAGTTTTAATCATAAACTAATAGTATTCACCAATTTTATCACTCTTAAGACTGTTAAACTTAAATTAAGGTTACAGTGTGTGATCATCACTGCTCAAATTAAGCTCAAACTTTGATCCTCAATAACCTTTAAGATTTACACGCTACAGCAATTCAGAGAGTGAATTCTGACAGCCTGGCATAACCTTATTATTCTGCCAAGAGCTTTTCATTACATCATCAAAACTCTAATTTTGATGATTTTTCTTGTAACTCATCTTTTCTGTCGAAATTCAATATTTTAAACTTCAAACCTTGATTTCAGGGGGTTATACCCTGAATTTAATAATAAAAATTACATCATTCTTCACGAATGAACTATTAGAATCCAACTATATACTTTTTTTTAAGTTTGGAACACTTTCACAACAAAGTGGTCAACAGCTCTGTTGATTTTTATCAATAATTCATCATAGGTTTTAACCTTGTTTATAATTTGTGAAATAAAGATCATATCTGTGTTCTTACATTAATTACGTGGTAACTTTATTTTTGGTTCATCATTCTATCATGTATAGTTTAGAAGATATTAGCTATGATCCTTGAATATATGCGTTGACCAAAAAAGTGCATATATTCAGGATAATTCCTTAAGTATTAACATTGGAAATTAGCTTATTAATTGTTTTATGTGTGGATTTTCATGGAGAATCTACTGGTACAATTTATCTGACATGTTGTTTCATTATTTCTTAAGATAAATAAGGTTTTATGGTTTTTATAAGGTATTATACCTTATAATTCCTTAAATATTGACTTTACAGATATGCCATAAAAATGGTATATGTGTATTTTTCCATGGGGAATCCAATGGTATAATTTATCTTACAAGTTGATTCATTGGTTTTTAAGTTAAACCAATTTTTGTACCAATTTATGGTATTTTTTGTATATTTAAGTAATTATTCTTAATGTATAATTATTCTAAGTAATTTTAATATAATTATATTAAAGGTATAATTGTTCTGAGTCTTTTTTGTGACCTTATTGGGTATGTGGTCATATCTCAAAGGCTCACATTCCCTACCACCAAAAAAGATTGTACCACAATCTGATATGTGTGATTAGGGTATCATCCACTGTCCTACCTCTTCATTAGACTTTGTTAGTCTTGAAGCTCAATAATGCTTAACATTTCTATTTTTCAGGCTTTCTTTCATGTCTGAACCTTCTTAGTAGTTTATCAGCATTTTTTATATCTTTCTCAAGTAGCCATTCATCTTCTTGAGTTGAATTTCTATACCTTACAAGGTATTCCCTTTCTTTTTTGTTTCTTGTCCTTCTTTCTTTAAGGAATTTTACTATTTTCTTTTCTTCTCCTTCTTCCAAGGGGGGAATTTTAAGTGGGGGTTTATTTCTTAGTGGAAATAACTCCTTGTCACTTGAACTGTAAGGTTTTATTAGACTTACAAGGAAAGTTGGGTGTTTGTTCATTAGTTCACCTGTAAGTTCTAATTGCACAGCATTGGGTCCATGAAGTGCTTTTATCATAAATGGTCCTGCAAAGGAATCTTTCAATTTCTTTGGGCCTTTTATGTTATTGAAATTAAGGGTTGATACTAAAACCAAGTCTCCTATTTTGAAATCAGGTGGCTTATGACTTTTATCCCATCTTTCTTTTGCATATTTAAAAGAATCTTGCATGCATCTGTTTGCATGGTGTCTTGCTTTGTCAAGCATTATCTTGAAACTGCTTGCTGTTGGATGTATATCCACTAAGTCCTTTTTGAGGGTATCATAAGGAAGTCTTGGATTCCAACCTTTCTCTAGCATTGCTGGTGTTTTTCCAGTAGAAGAATGGATTGATGTCTTATATGCCAGTTCAAGTGCTGGTATTATTGTACACCAATCATGGGTAAAGCCATCAGAATCTTTGAATTCTAGCCCATAAGCACAGAATCTTCTGATCATATCCTCTAGGGTCTGTATCATTCTTTCTGCTAGACCATCAGTTTGAGGATGATAAGCTGTTGAGAATGATAACTTTGTCCCAAACAAGTTATGGAGATTTGTCCATAATGCTGAAGTGAACTTTGGGTCTCTGTCACTTATAATATTTTGGAATAAGCCTGTGTGGCTAATGACTTTATTCCATATCATTATGGCTGTATAAATAGCTGTGTCATCTTTATGACATGGTAAGAACATGGGAGTTTTACTGTACCTGTCAACTAACACTAGGCATGCATTATAACTCCTGTCTCCTCCTGGAGGTAAGGCTGTTACCCAATCCATATGAACTATTTCCCATGGGGATTTTGGTTGTTGGATTTGGATCATCATTCCAAATTTCTTTCCTGTGGCTCTGTTGGCTTTTTGACATCTGTCACAGGTTTGGCAGTACTCTGCAACATCTTTCTTCCAATTTGGCCACCAAGAGCAGGTTTTCACCCTCTCTAGTGTCCTATCTTCTGAGAGATGTCCAGATGCAACACTATCATGACACTCATGTAGAATAGTGTTTATTAGTGTTCTATCTGTTAAGGCCATAACACATGTGTGTTTTGTTCTATGGTAAAGGATTCCATCAAGGAGGTGAAATCTTCCTTCATCATATGCCTTTTTCCATATTTCATCTAGTTTTGATGAAAGTGATGGGTCTTTGCAATCTTTCATTAGAAGTTGGCTTAAGATATGGCAATTTTTGTCTGTCTTATAGCTTTCTTTAACTTGGTTAAAGAATTCTGTGCCAATGTCTGTAGCACATATTCCTTCTATATGGTGCTCTTCTTGTGGTACCGATGCTGGATTGTCAGGGGTATTTGCTAGAGCCCACCTGCTAAGACCATCTGCATTTTTATGAATATTTCCAGATTTATGAACAATAGTCATATTTCCTCTATATTCTTGGATAGCAATTTGCCATCTCAGCATATGTCTATTTGGAGTCTTCATATTCAATAGTGATTTCACAGCATTACAGTCTGTGATTACATCAAATACTGTGCCATCCAAATAATAATGCAGTTTTTCTAAAGCCCACACTAGGCATAAGCATTCCATTTGGCTTGCTCCATACCTTGCTTCTGTTGGCTTTATCTGCCTTGAAATGAAACAAATTGGTCCTTCCACTGGTTTATCATTGATAATTTGTGTTTGGTGAAGTGCAGCACATAGTCCTTCTCCACAAGCCTCAATGTACAGTTTGAAGGGTAGTTTCCAATCTGGCATCAGAAGAAATGGGGCATTTGTTAAGGAATTTTTCAATTCTTCATATGCCTTGACTCTTTCTTCTGTCATCTCATAGACTGTTTGTTGGTCACATAGCTTATACAAGGATTTAGCAATCTTTGCAAAGTACTTTATATGCTGTCTATAGTAACCAGCAAATCCTAGAAATGATTGCATTTCTTTTTTGGTTTGAGGCATTGGTTTAAGTACTACTGCTGCTACTTTATTTTTGTCTATGCCTAGACTAAGGCCAGATACTACGTGTCCTAGTGCCTTTAATTCACTATATGCAAAATGACATTTTTTCAAGGAAATTTTCATATTCACTTGGACTATTTTTTGTAGTACCCTTTCTAGTCTTGTAAGGTGATTTTCCCAAGTTTCTGAGCAAACTATGATATCATCAATATAGATGATCAACCATCCTTCTGATAATTCTTCAGGGAATATGGTATTCATCATTCTTTGAAAATGGGAAGGTGCATTTTTTATTCCAAATGGCATTCTTAAGTATTCAAAAATTCCACAATGGACTATTATTCTTAGTAGTTTCTTGGCATTTTCTGTTAAGACATTTTGATGAAAACCCTTAAGAGCAT
This sequence comes from Austropuccinia psidii, assembly GCA_023105745.1. Taxonomy (NCBI): domain Eukaryota; kingdom Fungi; phylum Basidiomycota; class Pucciniomycetes; order Pucciniales; family Sphaerophragmiaceae; genus Austropuccinia; species Austropuccinia psidii. Next base: position 57,193,317 of record JALGQZ010000006.1, read on the forward strand.
CCATAGCTGTGATGAACTTAGCTTGTGACAATTGGGTCAATGTCTCATGGATTCTGGGTATTGGATATCTGTCTGGAATGGTATAGGTATTCAGGGCTCTGAAGTCTCCTACCATCCTTGATTTTCCATTATGCCAAGTTATAATGACAGGTGTAGTAACTTCTACTTGTTCATTATGTCCAAACTTTCTTAATACTCCAAGGTCCATTAATTCTTTAATGTGCACCTCTAAGGCTTCTCTAGCTCTTGGACTGGCTGGATAAGCAGGTCTTCTTAATAAAGGTGGGTAAGGTTTTTCCACATTAAGAATTATATCCACTTCATGTCCAATTATGGCACCTAGTGGCTCTTTGTCAGTTGCAAAGGCATTTTTATACTTAAATAAGAGGTCAATCAATTTTTCTTTCATTTGTTCTGTTAATTCTTGATTGAATTCTGCCTCTTTGAGTTGTTCAGATATAAAAAGTTCCTTTTCTGGAATTGTTTCTTCATTCTTAATAACTGTGATTTGTTTTTTGTTATTTAAGAATCCAAACTTTTGTCTTTTGTCATCTCCTATGGTAAAATATCTATCCTTTTGGTTGGAGATATCTATACCATAGATTGATAAGTAGTCATTCTAAAGTATGAAATGATTACTAGTACAGTTGTCCATTACTACAAACTCTACTTTAATTCTGACACATTGTGAGGGATGAGGAAAAATTAGTGTTAAATCAATTATTCCAAGGGCCTTCATGCTCTCACTTGCACTACTAAATTTGACACCTTGTATTGGCATAAGTTTTTCTTGCCAGTCTGGGACAATGGTTTTTAAATAACTTTTGCCAACACAGGTGCAATATGCTCCTGTATCCAAGTTAACCTTTCCTTCTTGGTTATCAACCATAACAATACTTATACTTGATTTTCCAGCTGTATATCCCATTCCTCTTGCAGGTTTGGTTCTATACATTTTGGCATCTTGTATGTTTGTCAGATTTGTGTCAGATGTTCCAACTTGTGGCAAGTTTTAATGAACATCCAGTAAATCATAAATTATATCAATATTATTAATTTGTGCATTAATTATATTGATTTCATCACTTTCAGAGCTTTCTGACTCTTCTGTCTCTTTTTCAGAGTCAGATTCCTCTTCTTTGTCATTGTGGTTTTCTGTTTCCACAATTTCATTAATCTTTGCTTTTTTAAGGCAATTATTGGCTAAGTGTCCAATACCTCCACATTTATGGCATTTTCTTTGCTCATTATTGTTGGATGTATTGGGCTTAAAGGATTCTTTTGATTTATCTTTTTTGATAAATGGTTTATTTGGGCTTTTAATGTCCAATTTTTTCCAAGTCCTGCCAATTTTTGTTCTTGTGACTATATCTTCTAGTGCATTTCTATACTCTTCTGTGGAGCATGGTTCTATACATCTGCTTCTTAGGGCATGTTCTAGTTCCCCTCCAAATTTTTTAAGTATTTTCATATGCACCATCTTCTGTGACATTTCTGGGTACAGTGCATTAAGCCTTTCAACTTGTTTTAAGAACCAAGTTAAAGGTTTATCTTTCTCTGGGTCAAAAAAAGAATTTTCAAATGCATTTTCTATTTTATACCTTCAGGCATCATTTGCCCATTTGGTGATTATTTCTTGTTTCCACCAAGACCAGGTATTTTTACCATTTGTTTGTCTTATGCCATAATACCATCTTTTTGCAGATTTCTCAAACAATGAATGTAATCTTGCAGTGATTCATTCATCTGGTATGGCATAGTCTTCTTGTAACATGTCAATTGTTTTAATAAATAACATGTGGTCATATTCACCTTCTCCTGTGAATGTTGGGCATTCCTTCAATTGAGGTGCTTCCTTCATTAAGACTTGGTTATTATCTTGGTGACTCAAGTCTGTTATGAAAGGATTTGACAATTCCTCTTTTGTTTTAACAGGGCTTCTTATATGAGAAAATGGTGTTGATAACTTTGGCATATTTAAATTAGCCTCATTAATTTTATCCATTTTTTCTGTAATAAGCCTTATTTCACTTTGAATATCATCTTTCAGATGCATTCTTGCTTCATCACTTTTTTCCACATGGTCCAAAAGTAATTTCTGGTGTGATGAAGTCTTTTCTTCAAATGTTTCTACAGAAATACTTAATTTATTTAATTTTTCTGTAAGATTGTCAATACTCACATCATAATTGATTGTCAAAGTCTTGTCTTTGATATCTTTTATGTATTTATACAATTCTTGTTGTCCTTGTATTAATTTTTGAGTATTGTCAATTAAATTCTTTGGTTTATTATATTCAACAATAAACTTAATGTTGTCAATTTCTTTCTTGTTTTGCACAACAATTTTTGTTAAAGAAGATAAATTGTTATTTATTTCTTGTAGTGATAATAAACTATCTTTAATTTCTTTTAGAGGTAATATACTATTTTCAATTTCTGTTAAAGTATTTACAACATCTTTGTACAAGGTTATTTCTTTGGGAAATGAGGTTGTCTCATTCTTTGCTCTTCCTTGTACTTGAATTCCATCAAGGTTCTGGCCATGTTGAAAACATTGTCCATGGCATCCTTTTGGATTCTTGGGATTCTGTAGCTTGGGGAATATGGTTTCTTCCAATGCTTTTTCTTGTTCTTCTTCCCTTCTTGGGGAAGTGGGTTGGCTTGGGGCTTGCTGGTAGAAGCTACTTGCGCTTCTTCCTTGGTTGCCTCCCTCTTTTTGGCATGGTAGTCCTTGATTTTTTTGATTTGAGGTTTGGATGACAGTGGATTCCATCCATTGGAGTATTTCACTATCTCCTCCTCTTTGAGGAACTTTTTCAGGATGTGCCAGGAGTTCATCACTCCTTGGTGTATTTGAGGCAACATTTCCCAATCTTTGTCCTTGTACACTGTGCAATACTGCTTGTACTGGCTCATGTAGATGTCTATTTGAGCCCTCTGAATGTGATTTGTACCTGTTTGAGTTACTCATACTAAGTTCTAATTCAGGCTCAGATATCATGGGCATTTCTGGGACTTGCCTTTGGGATAAGGCACTTCCTTGTGTGGATTCTGTTCTACTGGGGATATTGCCCTTTCTTTTCCCTTTTGAGGGATCAATTATACCTCTGAGTCCAGCTCCATCTGATTGGATGGAGTATTGGGAACCTCTTCTAGTAGTCATAATTAAAGAATAAGAAAAAATAAAAGTATTTTAGAATAAAATTCTTTTATGGAAATTTAAAAAGAGGTGCTCACCTTCAGAGTCTTGAATGGGGGTCCTGGAAAGTCTAATTTCTTAGCTTTCTTTCTTTTGGTGATAACTGGTGTTGGAGAACTTTGACAAGTTTCTTCCACCAACCTCTCAACAGTAGCTTGGTTGTCTTCTGTTGGGTTATCTTCAAACACTAAAAAAGACAAATAAATATAGGTCTTTTTACAAGAAGTGTTATTTTTGGCAAGATATGGCAATTTTCCACGTAGAAATTGCTTTTATATCTTTTAAAAACTTGAAATGAATAAAGAAATGAATAAAAAGGAATAAAAATAACTTTTTTTATTGGTTTTTAATATTTTTTAATATTTTTTAATATTTTTTAATATTTTTTATATTTTTTATTTTTAAGGAATAAAATAAAAATTAATATGATTCTTTATAAAATTAAATTATAATAAAAATTATTTTTAATTTATAAATTATCTTTTTTAATTACTAGAGTCACTCAAAGAAAGTTCTTGCAAGTCTAAGGATGTGAAAAACCACGTGTAAGACAGTACAATTGCTTTCCAAATGCCTCAATAGCTTTTAAAATCAATAAAATATAAAATTATTATATAATTCTATGATTATAAATATAATTTATTATTGGATAAACCCAATTAAAATCTTTTTAAAGGTCTTTTAAATAAATATCAAGGCCAGGCCCCCAAATGTAAGGTTTGACTATGAAACAATAAGTAAAAATTACTAATTTATTACTTATTGTACTCTGAATGTCCTTATAATTGAAATAAATAAGATTAAAATAATAATAATAATAAAGAAATATTATTATTATGGCGTAAAAATATTATATTATTAAATAAATATAATAATATAATTAATATTATATGAAATTATAATATTGTAAATAATATATTAATATAAAATAATTAATATATTATAAAGCTCTTTATTATTGTTACCAACAAATAATAAAGGCGTAAAAAAACTGTTTTTAATAAATAAAAAAAAATTAATAACAATAATATTACCAATATAAAAGTTATATATTAATATAAATACTATTTATATTAATTAAGAATTATTAAGAGTAATAATAAGAGAGAAATTATTATAATAAGATGAAATAACCTACTTTTAACACTTAAAATAATAATTTTGAGATATTTTACACCAAAAGAATATAATACAACTTTTTCAAATTGTATTTACAATGAAAAATAAAGAAAATTACTAAATTTCTTGATTTTACGTTGAAATGAGTTTATAGAGAGATTTATGACAAAAACAATTAAAGAATTGATTTAATCACGTGAAAATAGTGATTAATATTAAGATGGTCTTTGGTCTTTAATAATATAAGAGTTTTATATATAAAGAATAAAGAAATTACCTTTTATTTAATTGATTTAATGTTTTTGTTGCGTCTGAGGGGAAAATAGAGTAAAAAGAGCTCTATTTATATTAAATACCTCCCTCCTAGAGTCCAACAGGCTTCTAGTAGACGTGTACTGATCATATCCACTGGAATTGATCAATATTTTAAGGTTTGGAGATGATTACATCATTATCAAACCATATTACATCATTATTACACCATTATTTAGAGTTATCACTATAACTCTAAAGTTGATGACATCAGAGGCTTGGCAGAACCCCAAATTTCGTGGATTTTATTAGTTTTAATCATAAACTAATAGTATTCACCAATTTTATCACTCTTAAGACTGTTAAACTTAAATTAAGGTTACAGTGTGTGATCATAACTGCTCAAATTAAGGTCAAACTTTGATCCTCAATAACCTTTAAGATTTACACGCTACAGCAATTCAGAGAGTGAATTCTGACAGCCTGGCATAACCTTATTATTCTGCCAAGAGCTTTTCATTACATCATCAAAACTCTAATTTTGATGATTTTTCTTGTAACTCATGTTTTCTGTCGAAATTCAATATTTTAAACTTCAAACCTTGATTTCAGGGGGTTATACCCTGAATTTAATAATAAAAATTACATCATTCTTCACGAATGAACTAGTAAAATCGAACTATATACTTTTTTTTAAGTTTGGAACACTTTCACAACAAAGTGGTCAACAGCTCTGTTGATTTTTATCAATAATTCATCATAGGTTTTTACCTTGTTTATAATTTGTGAAATAAAGTTCATATCTCGGTCCTTACAGTAATTACGTGGTAACTTTACTTTTGGTTCATCATTCTATCATGTATAGTTTAGAAGATATTAGCTATGATCCTTGAATATATGCGTAGACCAAAAAAGTGCATATATTCAGGATAATTCCTTAAGTATTAACATTGGAAATTAGCTTATTAATTGTTTTATGTGTGGATTTTCATGGGGAATCCACTGGTACAGTTTATTTCACATGTTGTTTCATTATTTCTTAAGATAAATAAGGTTTTATGGTTTCTATAAGGTATTATACCTTATAATTCCTTAAATATTGACTTTACAGATATGCCATTAAAATGGTATATGTGTATTTTTCCATGGGGAATCTAATGGTTTAATTTATTTTACAAGTTGATCCATTGGTTTTTAAGTTAAACCAATTTTTGTACCAATTTATGGTATTTTTTGTATATTTAAGTAATTATTCTTAATGTATAATTATTCTAAGTAATTTTAATATAATTATATTAAAGGTATAATTGTTCTGAGTCTTTTTTGTGACCTTATTGGGTATGTGGTCATATCTCAAAGGCTCACAAATACCTTATTCTGAAGATTGTTCAGTAGTCCGGCTTTTGACAGCATGCTCTAAGCCACCTCCACATTGTCTGAGAATTATCTTTTGGATCATATATTCTGACATGTAAGCATAAAATGCTGTTGATCTGCCTTTTTGTTGGCAAAAGCATGGTAAGCCTTTGTCTTTATCAGGATAAAGTTTGGCAGATTCAAAGACTATTTCCACTTTAAACCTCCAAGAATCATTGGCCCATATGTTGATAATTTGGGTTTTCCACCAAGTCAAACTTTCGTGTCCAGGTGCCTATCTTAATTTGATATACCATCTGTGGGCTGTTCTGCTGGACAAGGTATTGAATCTTGCTGTTACCAATCTGTCTGGTAATTTAAAATCTTCTTTAATAATGTCAATACCTCTGCTGAATTCCATATGGTTGTATTCTCCTTCACCATTGAAGTGAGGCCATTGTTTCAGTTTTGGTACTTGTTTTAATAGTCCTTGGCCCATTGATGGTTCCAAGTTATGAAAAGAAGTGGAAAATTCATTTTTTACTGTGAATTTTCAGCATCCAATACTTGTGGATTGGGAATTCCTGTACCCTCCTTTTGATTCATAGGTGTAGACATTCTTGGTAAGGTGTTTAGTATCTGTTCAATTTCATTCATTTTACTGTTGCTACACCTTTGGGAATTTCTGAAATCATGTTGGAAGGCTTGTATTAAATTTATTACTTCAAGTTAATACATGTATTCTTTATGTGTCAGTTCTTGCCATAACTCTGTTTGTCATGTATTATCAGAAGTGACGTGACTCAATTTCATTGTTAATTTTGATACTTCTCCTTGTGAAGCATCAAAACACTTTTTCAAGGCAATTGTATATGTCTTTACTTCAATAAATGAATTTGAAATGTCATCAAGGACTTTTTTTTATCTGTCTTGATAATATTTGGGACGTCTTTAATTCTTGTTTCAGTAATGTCATCAATATTGAATTTAGAATATTTTTCTGTTAACTCTTTGATAATGGCAGATTGTTCATTTATTGTATTGCCAAAAGAATTATCATTATTAGAAGTTTCAATTGTTCTTAAAACTTTGTCAGAACACATAAGTATTTCATTTATTTGGCTCAGACTTAAGTTGTTTGTTTTAAGATTGTTACAAATGGATCAATTTTTATCAGAAACATGAGTTTTTACGTCATTTATAGCTTCATACAGCTCAAGGATAGAATAATAAATGTCAGAAATCATTTCTGATATTTTAATCTTGCTTCCTCCTTTTTCTGTAATTCCATCATTGTTCTGGCCATCTGAAATATGTTTTCCATGGCATCCTGCTGAATCCTTGGGATTGTGTAACCCTTCCTGCAAGGCTTTGTGGCTGGTGCCTTTCCTTTGCCCTTGTTCTGAGTTTGTGGCTGCTTTTTCACGTTGTAATTGCTGCTGCTGGCTACTGGGGCTGTTTTTGGCACTTGCTTGGGTGGTGGAGGGTTGTTTTTCCTCCATTCTTCTGTTAAAAGAATCATGTTCTTCTTTTCCATCAATGGATGCCATCCATTGAGTAGATTGCCAGTGTTGGGATAGTGCAGGAAATTTCTCAAAGTCAGGGAAAAATTCATGCAGCTTTTCCACAGATCTGCAAGGATCTGGTACTCTTTGTGCTGCAATGCATTGTTGTAAGCCTTCTGGATTGCTTTGTATATGTCCACTGAGGCTTCTTGTGGAATTGTCAGCTCTTTTTGAAGGTAAAACAGTATCATCAGATTCAGAATGACATAATCTATTAATTTGGAAGTCATCGACTGACCCTTGTCCTTCTGTGAGTGATTGGCTTCTGCCATAATCGTGTGTATGACCTTTTTGGAAGCTGCTTGGGGGGTTATAGCTGGCTCCTGATCTGGTTGCAGGCATATTTTATAATTAAAAAGCTTAAACTAGTAATTCTATGCCAAAAAAATTACTATTTGCCAAATTCTTTGCCTTCTGAAGGGTATTACTTATATGCAAGTTAATTAATTCAGAAGGAATTGGTTCTTGTTGATCATTCTAAGTTATAATAATTGTACTATTATGTTCAGAATTCACAGTACTTGCAGTAATGATGCTTCTTGCTGTTGAGGCTGTTTCAATATTTTTTTGTATTACCACATTGTTCGAAACCAAAATTAACAAAAAAGCCAATTGATTAAGTAAAAAACAGATTTTTTCAAGAGAGAAATGAAAAAATAAAGCCTCACTTATAATATGTAAAAAAATTATTTTTTATGGATTTTTTGAATTATAAGTATTTTTTATAGGTTTTTAAATTTTTCCATATAAGAAAGAAGATTTCAAGAGAGTAAAAAGTTATTTCACAGGTAAAATATCATGGGTGGGCCTCCAAATGTAAGGTGTGGATATGAAACTTTGATTAAAAAATCAAGTACCTTTCCTGTCCTCTAAACTTGTATAAGGTAAAAAATGCTTAAAAATAGTATGAAATAGTATTTTCAAGAGAAAACACACCAAGTCCAATCTCTGAAATTTAGAAGTATAAAATAATAATATTCTAAATATTCATTGTTTTACCCACAATAAAGATTTATCCAAAAATACTCTACAAGAGATATTTAAGGCAACAAAAGAAATTTCTTCAAGAGCGATTTTAATTGGAATTAATTGAGAAAAGAATTGAATGCAATGAATTAAAGAAAAAAGTCTTTAAAAAGTATGTTTAAAGAGAAAAAACGCCCAAAAGTGACCAGAGTGAATTTGGAAACAAAGTGACAAAGTTAACAGTGATGAAAGATGCTTTAATTTACTTATGGGGTGGTTCAAAGGTTAAAAATGATTATAATAGTTACCAACAATGATTATAATTATTCTTTCACGTGATTGAAAGGTTTAAAAAGATATAAAAAGGGTGGTTGGAATCTTCTATTGATTGCTTTAAAAGTTTTTAAACTAATTATAAAAAGAAAATAGTCTAGCATGAAGAGAAAAGTGGGGCAAAGAAGAAATTCTTTTATAGCCATCAATTTTTTTACTCCAATGGTTAAATTTACTCTTTTCTTTCGTGGGAAACACTCTGACAACAGAAAAGCCAATTATGGCATCCTTGAACCCTGGTTTAGACCAAAAAAGGGCTGGTTCAAGCCATTTTTTGCTATTTTTAGCCATTTTAGACCCTTAAATCAGCCATTACTATAGTAATACCTGGTCTAAAGCCTTCATAACATGTCAGAAGTTCTTTAAGAGATTTGGAAACCATTTAACACAGTTTTTACTAGGAATTGTTTAGCTCAAGGGTAGTTTTACCTTCTTGGCAACAGTTGGAACTGCCCTGGTTGGTATCAAAACCTCATGATCAATTGAGACACAGACCCTGTGACTCAATTCCAGGCCAGAAGTGATGAACATATGCATTAATTTTTACATCTGATGCCTTTCAGAAAGGGTTTTGGGGGTCTGGCTCCCCCTAGGAGAGAGAGTACCTTTCCCTCCCCCAGAATTAAACTTTCCCATTTATTTTTTGTTTAATTCCTCATCATGTAATACACTTGTAATCTACACATACAATTCAATTGAGTTTTACAGTACACAACTGTGATATTTGATACCTTATATGTAAATTAGAGTTCACTTGTGTAATACACGCACACATTTTGACATTTCAATTGAAAATACTTCAATCGCTCATAACTTCTAAACTACGCACAACACCTCAATTTTAACACAAAAATTGGTGGTTAAAGCAACATGTGGTGTGAATTGACTTAACCTTTCAAAGATTTTCAAATTTTGTACAGAAAATACAACACACTTAATTTAAGCTTATTTAGAGTTGAGCTAAAGAAATTTTACCCAGAGGTGACCCCACCTTATTTTTCATGAAGAATCCAATGGTGAAGTTATTTTCTTATGTTTAGTTATTGAATAGAAAGCTATAATATATTTTATGTAACCTTTTACCAAAAATATTTTCATTTCACTAATTTTATTAAAAATCCATTTTTACTTAATCTTTTCAAGTAAAAATGTATTTTCATAATTTGAAAAATTTAAGGTAATTTTTATCTTACATTTTATGTAAAGCTTTATATTTGTATATAAATTTGTATTTATATTTTAATTTTTACTTTTATAATATGAATAAATTCATTTTATTTATATTTGTATCTTATTTTTCTATTTGTGGTCTTTTGGGTCTATGAAAGTACCTCTAAAGCTCACAAAAGTTCTTGCTTTTGGATCTATATCCACCAAGTACTTTTTGAGAGTTTCATGAGAAATACTTGGATTCCAACCTTTTTCTAAAATTGCTGGTGTTTTGCCAGTTGAATAATGAAGTGATGTCTTATATGCCAGCTTAAGGGCTGGTATTAAGGTGCACCAATCATGGGTAAAAACATCAGAGTATTTGAATTATAGGCCATAAGAGCAGAATCTTCTGATCATTACTTCTAAATTTTGTATCATTCTTTCTGCTAGACCATTGGTTTGAGGGTGGTTAGCTGTTGAAAATGAGAATTTTGTTCAAAAAAAAGTTATGGAGATTTGTCCATAATGTGGAAGTGAATTTTGGATCTCTATCACATATGATATTTTGTAATAAGCCTTAATGGCTAATTACTCTATTCAATATTATGATGGCTGTGTCTATAGCTGTGTAATCTTTATGACATGGTCAGAATGTTGGGCTTTTTCAGTACCTGTCAACTGATACTAGGAACACATTAAAACTTCTCTCTCCTCCTAGAGATAAGGCTATTTCCCATGGGGATTTTGGTTCTTGTATTTGGATAATTATCCCAAATTTATTGCCTGTGGCTCTGTTTTCCTTTTGATATCTTCCACAAGTTTGGCAGTATTCTGAAACATATTTTCTAAAGTTTGGCCACCAAGAGCCGGTTTTCACCTTTTCTAATATCCTATCTTCTGAGAGATGTAAGATACACCACTATCATGGCATTCATGTAGTCTACTGTTTATCAAATTCCTATCTGTCAAGGTCCCAAAACATTTTTGTTTAGTCCTATGATAAAGAATCCCATCAAGGAGGTTGAATCTTCCTCCATCATATCCCTTTTTCCATACTTCATCCAGTTTGGAAGATAATTCTGGGTCTTTGCAACCTTTAATTAAGAGTGGGAATAAGATATGACAATTATTCTCCATCTTATAGCTTTTTTAGCTTTATGAATTTTTTTTTTCAATTTCTGTGACACATATCCCTTCTATATGAGCTTCTTCCTGTCTGACCCATGCTGGGATTTCAGGTGTATTTGCTAAATCCCATCTACTGAGACCATCTGTAATTTTGTAAATATTTCCATACTTATGAACTAAAGTTGTTTTTCCTTTATATTCTTGGATAGCAATCTTCCAACTTAGAATATTTCTATTTGGTGTCTTCTTGTTTAATAAATATTTTACAGCGTCACAGTCTGTGATTGAATCAAGCACTGTTACATCCAAATAATAGTGTATTTTTTCTAAATCATACACTAGGAAAAGACATTACAATGGTATTTCTCCATATATTTCTTTGTTTGGCTTAATTTGTCTTGAAATGAAGCAAATTGATGCTTCAACAGGTTTATCATTGATGATTTGAGTCTGGGGTAGTGCAGCATCTAGTCCTTCTCCACATGCATCAATGTACAGTTTGAAAGGTAGTGTCCAATATTGAATCAGGAGAAATGGGGCATTTGTGAGGGATTTTTTCAGTTCCTCTTATGCTTTAACCCTTTTCTCTGTCATTTCATAAACTGTCTTTTGGTCACAGAGTTTATACAAGAATTTGGAAATTTGTTTTAAGTCTTTTATATAATGTCTGTAATAACCACAAAATCCTAGAACTTTTGGCATTTCTTTCTTGGTTTGGGTCATTGTTTTTGGTATCAATTTTTCTACTTTGCTTTTGTCTATGCCCATACTTATTCCAGATACAAAATATTGAACTGCTTTTAGTTGACTATATGAAAAATGACATTTTTTCAAGGGAATTTTCATATTTACTTGCTCTATATTTTGTAAGACTCTTTCTAGTATTTTTGAGTGATTTTCCCAAGTTACTGAGAAAACTATGTTATCATCAATGTAGATAATCAACAATATTTCTGACAATTCTTCAGTAAATATGGTATTCATTATTCTTTGATAATGGGGAGGGGCACTTTTTATTCCAAAAGGCACCCTTAGGTATTCATATATGGCACAATCAACTATTATCCTTGGTAGTTTTTGGTCATTTTCTGTTCAGAAATTTTGGTGAAACCCCTTTAGAGCATCCCTGGCTTTAATGAGCTGACTCTGTGAAAATTGTGTCAATGTCTCATGGATTCTGGGTATTCAATATCTGTCAGGGATAGTGGAGGTATTTGCAGCTCTGAAGTCCCATGCCATCCTTGATTTTGCATTAGGCCAAGCTATAACAACACATGTAGTTACCTCTACCTGTTCATTATTTCCTAATTTCCTTAATACCCCAAGGTCAATTAGCTCTTTGATGTGTACCTCTAAGCCTTCTCTAGCTCTTGGGCTATCTGGGTAAGCTGGTGTTCTTAGTAGGGGCAGATAGGGGTTTTTCCACATTAAGAATAATATCTACCTCATGTCCAATGGTAGAACCTAGTGGCTCTTTGTCAGCTTCAAAGGTATTCTTGTATTTGAATAAAATATCAATTAATTTTACTTTCATTTTTACTGTTAAATCTTGATTTAATTCTGCCTACATAAGGTTTTCACTTAGGATTACATGTCTTTTTGTGCTTTTCTCTCCATTTTTTATAACATTAAGTTGTTTTTTGCTGTTGAAGAAACCAAATTTCTGTCTTTTATTGTCTCCTATAGTAAAAGATCTTTCCTTTTGGTTAGAGATATCTCTACCATAAATTGACAATTAATCATTTCCAAGTATCAAATAGTTACCAGTAAAGTTGTCCATTACTACAAACTCTAATGTCACTCTCATTCCATGCAAAGAAGAAAGAAAAATTAGTGTTAAGTGAATTATTACAAGAAGCTTCATTCTTTTGCTTCCACTACTGAAATCAACCCCTTGTTTTGGTATAAATTTTTCTTCCCAGTCTGGTATAATTGTTTTTAAATAACTTTTACCAACACAAGTAAAGTATGCTCCTGTGTCTAGGCTTACTTTTGCCTCTTTTTTTCCTACAATAAAAATACTTCTACCTGATTTTCCAACTGTAGATCCCATTCCTTTTTCAGGTTTTGCTCTATGCAGTTTGGAATCTCTTATAGATGTGAGTCTTGTATCAGAGGTTCTAACTTGTGGTAACTTTGAATTTATGTCCAGTACTTAATATATTGAGTCAATATTATCAATTTGTGAATGAGCTACATTGATCCCATCACTTTCAGGTAGTTCTAACTCTTAAGTATCTTTTTCACAGTCAGATTCATCTTCTTTATCATTGTTGTCTTTTTTTTAAGAAGATTCAATTGAATTTAGTCTTTTTAAGGCAATTATTGGCTATTTGTCCAATGCCACCACATTTATGGAGTTTTCTTTGCCCATTAGTGTTGAATCAATTGGTATTGGAGGGTTCTCTTGGTTTATCTTTCTTAATTAAAAGCCATTCTGTAGTTCTAATATCCAATTTCTTCCATTTTTGCCAATTTTGGTTCTTGTCACTATATCCAATAGTGCATTAATATACTCTTCTTCAAAGCATGTTTCTATGCAGCATCTAATTCTCAGGGCCTGTTCCAGCTCTCCTCCGAATTTGCTAAGTATCTTAATGTGCACCATCTTTTGCAACATTTCAGGATAAAGTGCATTGAATCTTTGAGCTTTTTTTAAACAATTAAGTCAAAGGTTTATCCTTATCTGGGTCAAAGAAGGAATTTTCAAATGCATTTTATATTTTGTACCTTCAGGCATCATTTTCCCACTTAGTGATTGTTTTATTTTTCCACCAACACCGGGTATTGTTGTCATTTGTGTTCTTATGCCATAATACCATCATTGTTCATATTTTTCAAATAATGAATTTAATCTTGCAATTATCAATCTTTCTGGTATGGCATAATCCTCTTTCAAAATTTCAATTGCTTTAATAAATGAAATAAGGTCATATACCTCCTCACCTGTCAATGTTGGCCATTCTTTCAGTGAAGGTGCTTACTTCATTAAGCCTTGACTGATTCCTTGATGTCTCAAATCTGTTATTAAGCAATTTTTTATTTCCCTTTTTGGTTTAAAAGAACTTCATATGTGATAAAATGGGGTTGAGGACCTTGGCATATTTGAGTTAGCCTCATTTATTTTATAGATTTTCACATTAATAAGTCACCTTTCAGTTTTAGTGTAATCTTTAGGATTAATTCTTTCTTCATCACTTTTTTTTCTACATGGTCTAGAAGTAATTTTTCTGAGATGAAGTCTTTTCTTTGAATTTTCCAACAGAAATACTTGATATATTTCATTATCTGTCAGATTGTCAATACTCAGGTTATAATTTAGTGTCAAAGTCTTTTCTTTAATATCTCTTGTGTATTTAGAAAATCTTTGTTCTCCTTGTATTAATCTTTGAGTATTGTAAATTGAGACTTTTGGTTTATTAATTTAAGCATGAATTTAGTTCTGTATTTTTCTTTTTTCTTTTTTACAAAAATTTGTTTTAAGATGATAAGGTAATATTTATTTTTTTCAAACATGATAAAATATTTTTAATCTATTTTAGATCTAATATACTATTTTTAAGGTCTGTGAAAGTATTTGCAACATCAGAAGACAAATTTATTTCCGCAGGAAACAGGTTTGTCTCATTCTTTTGTCCTGTTTGTACTTGAATTCCATCAAGTTTATGGCCATGTTGAGGACATTTTCCATGGTATCCTTTTGAATTCTGGGAATCCTGTAGCTTGTAAATATGGTTTCATCCAGTTCTTTTTCTTGTTCTTCCCTTCTTGGGGAGGCTGTCTGGATTGTTGATTTCTGGTGGAAGCTACTGGGTCTTCTTCCTTGCTTGCCTCCCTCTTTTTGTTGTTCAGTACATTATCTTTTTTTGGGGGTTAGATGATATTGGATTACATCCTCTGGAGTATCTCACTATTTTCTCCTATTTGAGGAACTTTATCATGATGGGCCAGGAGTTCATCAATCCTTGGTGGATTTGGGGGAAAATTTCCCAATGTTTGTCCTTGTACATTGTGTAACAATTCATTGAATGGCTCATGTAAATTTGTATCTGGCCCTCTGAATGTGATTTTCATCTGTTGGAGTTACTCATACTTAGTTCAAACTCTGGTTCAGAGATTATAGGCGTTTCTGGGCCTTGCTATTTGGATATGGCACTTAGTTGTGTGTATTCTATTCCACTGGGGATTTTGCCCTTTCTTTTCCCTTTTGAGGGATTAATTCTCCTTCAGAGTCAAGCTCAATATTACTCCAAAACTACCTTGTGAAAGTCTAGAAGAGTGATTTGCCAGATTTTTGTGGATTTAAAGGATCAAAACTCTAAAAAAGAAATAATACATTATTTTATAGGTATAAAATATTGGATAGAGAAATATTCCTTGATTTAAAATCTTCCTTATTCATTGGGAAAAATAAAAATTCTTCAAGAATGATTTTAACTAATATTTATTGATGGCTTTAAATATTAAACTTAATGACAAGGTAATTTATCAGAAAAAACACAAATAGTAGGCTTTTTTCAAGTCTAAAACAACTCAAGGAGGATTTCCATGGAGAAAAATTGAAAAAAAAAGTGATTGAGAAACCATTAAGCTTAATTGTTTTATCAATTAATTTACTTGTAGTCACAGGGGACTATCATAAATACTTGATTGAGTCATTTGACATGGATACCAACCTGTTTATGGTTGATAAATAAAGGATTAATTACTTTAAAGCTTCTTGTGTTGCAAAGTAAACATTACCTTCTCAAAGGCATCACTTTAATTGTAAATTCAATCACATATTTCAGTTTCTGTGAATTTTTGAAGATTTGGTGTTTCACATGAAATCATCAAAAATTGACTTTAGGTAAAAACTTGAATTTGAGTTAGGAAGTCATAATAATTTATGGTTCAAGTGTGGATTATAAATTTCTCCATTGGTCCTGGGAGCTTTATATGGACTAATTGAAAATTTCATTTCCAATCAATTTTGGAAGTTTTACCTCATTTTCTACACAATATAGGCAAATAGCATACAAACAGCTGGTTTCCAGGAGGTAGTTTCATGGATAATAGCACCACAAAAATTTTAATCACTCTTTTGGGGATTATTATTGGAAATTAATTAAGACTCCTAATGGTTTTAGGATTGAGAACTGCTCATTACATCCTTCTCATGTCAAAATAGCAGCTTACTTGGTGTTTTCTCATGATTTGATGGGACATCAGCTTGCTGAAAAAGTTTAAAAAAGGTTTTAGTAGACCAATTGGGCCTGTATAAGCCATTATTCTAAGGTTTAGATATGGATGTGCCTCAGAGGCCTCAGAAGTTGAGTAATCTGGCAAAATTTGATGTATTTTGTCCCCCTTAGGTATTTTTGCATCCAAAATAGTAATTCATGCTTAAAGACTGATATCGACTATGGATATTCCAAAAATTGATGAACAAATTCAGTATTAATAGGTTCTATAGAATGGAATCACACCATTGTCAGTGTATATGCAACATGGGATTTCTGACAATCCCATTATTTTGGGATTAAAAGCAAATTAAATCAAGAATTAACAAATCTTTTGTGTGGTTTTGATGATTGGGTGAAAAGTATTTACCCTATTACCACCCCAAATTGTTTATTGAAGAAATGTTTACCACAGGGAGTTCTGATAGGTGAATTTTCATCCAGAATCCAAATATGGCCTCTAATCCATGGATCAACTTACGCGCAAGAAAGGTATTCAACTTTTTGTATATGAAAAAGAATGATTTTTGGATATATACATGCCTTATGGGTTTTTTATATTACAGAAGTTACTTTAATAAGAATTGTGGCCTATATGGGTATGTAAAATATACCTCAAGGCTCATTTTACTTTCCACAAAAAAGTAAAAATGTACTTAAATTCTATTAGTGAGCTATAGAACAATAATAAAAAGCCCCAAGGGGGAATAAATTTATGCTTTCCAACCTCTCTATATTACATATATCAAGTAATCAAAGCACAATTATAAGAATATTCAGGTTTGTGGCCTTCTTTCATGCCTGAATGTTCTCAAATGTTTATCTGAGTCAGGTCTTTATTATTTTTATAGCCACCAATATTTTTTTATTGGGTTTATATACCTGAATAGATAATCCCTTCGATTTTAAACCCTAAATGTCAGGGTGAGTCTATATAGTAGCTATAAGGTGTAAATACAAGCTAGTATTATGACTGTGACACGTCAAATGATAAATAATTTTAATTATTCAGGTCCTACTGCTACGTGGTAACAGTGGTGATGAGTCTATTGAGGACCTGGGTTGCAATACTCTAATATCTTTGACTGTAAAGAAGTACTACAATAATTATGTTTTAATTATATCTTTTAATAATTCTAAGGACACTACTGATGGATAACAGTTTTGTCACGTAAGAATATATGTAAAATAAGATAAGAATGAATGCGTTTTGAAGGAAAAAACCCTTCTTTTTATATCTTTCAAGACTGTCAAGAGTTATTAACTCTTCACACGTCAGAGGAGTGAAATTTTTCACTCCAATGGTCAGTCTGTGGTTCTGGATCATCAATTCTGATGTCAATAGAGGCAGAATTGTGGTTTTGGAACCACAAATGATCATTCTGGATCAATACAGGGTGAAAAAACTTTTCACCTGCCACGTCAGCACTTGGATGACGTTGTTCTGGTGTCTGTATGATCAATATTAGTCATTCTGGGCGGTTTTAAGCTTTAAACAACCATTATTTTGAGTATCCAGACAGTACTGGTTGGTACAGGTTTGGTACAGGCCAGTATTGGTCAAAATACTTCCAACCAAGATATCTTAGTCAGTTTTTGAGATATCAAGAAACCAAGAGCACAGAATTGAAGGGCTTAATGAGCTCTTCAATTTGGTATGCTTCATGTTTACCCTTCTTTTAAATAGCAAAAGTTATAAGGGTTTTAAGTTTTTGGATGTAATTTTGTACATCAGTATGAGGCTTCAAAAACTTCCAAGCCAGATATCTTCTCCAATTTGGAAGATATCTGTATTCTGATGATACAGTTTTGTAGGGCTTGATTAGCTCTACAGTTTGGTATATTACACTGTACAGTTGTATGAGTGTATGCCAAAGATACAGGGGTTTGTTTACTTTCTTGTTTTCAGAATATCTGTATTTTTGGTCGTTAAACCTTTGAACCAAGATCCCTCAGTCAATTTAAGAGATACAGAGGTCTAATGTATCCCAAATTAAAGCTCTTGTTTATATCCTTCATTTGGTGATACCTTTGTACAGTTTTGTACAAGCCCTCTTTGACCTTTAGGGGGGTCTTGGTTTTGAAATAAAGGTCATATGGTATCTCCAGTTGTAGTGGTGTTAGAACAACATGGATGATATCATTGTGTAGCTCTCTATGTGAGCTTTAAGAAAAATACCATTTTGGTATAGAATAACTTAAATATGCATAAGTTAGATGAGAGGTGAAAATAAGGGTTTTGACTTGTTTATTCTCCTCTAGGTTTCCTTATTCTGTTTGGATAAGGTTGGTGTTTAATTTAAGAGGATTGTTTTCCTCTTATTTATTACCTGTATTGACTATGTTTGTTCAATACTTGTCATACCATTATTTATGGTATGTTGGATGTCATGCTAGTGCTCTGTTTTGAGTCACAGGGTGACACTAAATATATGGTCTTCGATGAATTTCTTCATTATGTTCCCCTGGTGGTACAGCTTAAATAGTGGTAGTTCTTCAAGTGAAAAATTATTTAGCAGCTGGTTTATAAGGCTTCATCAAGATGACTGGGAAGGCGGGGCTTAAGATGTGGATATGAAACTTTGATTATAAAATCAAGTACTTTAACTGTCCTCAAAACTTGTATAAAGTAAAAAATGATCAAGAATAGTACAAAATAGTATTTTCAAGAGAAAAGACACCAAGCTCATTTGTTTAACTTTATAAGTATAAGATGAGGATATTTTGAATATTCATTGTTTTACCAACAATAAAAATTTATCCAAAAATACTCTACAAGAGATATTTAAGGCTACAAAAGAAATTTCTTCAAGAGCAATTTCAATTGAAATTAATTGAGCAAAGAACTGCATGCAATGAATTCAAGAAAAAAAACTTCAAAAAATATGTTTAAAGAGAAAACATACCCAAAAGTGACCACAGTGAATTTGGAAACAAAGCAAAAAAGTTAACAGTGATGAAAGATGCTTTAATTCACTGATGGGGTGGTTCAAGGGGTCAAAATTATTATAAGAGTTACAAACAATGATTATAATTATTCTTTTACATGATTAAAAGGTGTAAAAAGATATAAAAAGGGTGGTTGGAATCTTTTATGGATTGGTTTAACAGTGTTTAAACTAATTATAAAAGGAAAAGATTTTAACATGAAGGGAAAAGTGGGGTAAAGGAGAAATTCTTTTGTAACCATTAATTTTCTTACTAAAAAATTCAAACTTACTCTTGTCAGTTGTAGAAAACACTCTGACAAAAGGAAAGCCAATTATGGCTTCATTTAACCCTGGTTTAGACCAAAAAAGGGCTAATTGTAGCAGTTTTTGGCTATCTTTAGCCAATATAGACCGTTAAATCAGCCATTACTATAGTAATACCTTGTCTACAGCCTTTAAAACACGTAGGAATGTGCGTAAGAGACGTAGAAACCAGTTAAAACTGTTTTTACAATGATTGTTTCATGTTAAGGATAGTTTTACCCTCTTGGAAACAGTTAAAACTTCCCTGGTTGGTATCAAAACCTCATCATCAATGGAGACACAGACCTTGTGATTAAATTCCAGGCCAAAAGTGATGAACTTCTGTATGGACTTTGACACCCCATTCCTGTAAGTAAGCATCATGGGGGTCTGGCTCCCCCTTGGAGCTAGAGTACCTTCCCCCCCCCCCACAATTAATCTTTCCAGTTTTTTTTCTCTGATTCCTCATCAGTTAATGCACTTGTAATTTACACATATAATGAAATTTAGTTTTAAAGTCCACAACTGTAATAATTGATACCTCATATGTAAATTACAGTTCACTTATGTAATGCATGCACATATTTTGGCCTTTCAATTGAAAATACTTCAACCTCATAACTTCTAAACTACACAGAACACCTCAATTTTAACACAAAAATTGATGGTTATCACCACATGTGGTTTTAATTAAATTAAGGTTTTTAGGATTTTACACTTTTGTACAGAAAATACGAAAAACTCAATTTAAGCTTATTTAGAGTCGAGTTACAGAAAATTTACCAAGAGGTGACCCCACCTTATTTTTTATGAAGAATCCAATGGTGATGGGATTTTCTTATGTTTATTTATTGGATAAAAATTTATAATTTCTTTTATGTAACTTTTTACCAAAAATACTATAATTGCACTTATTTTATTAAAAGTTCATTTTTACTTAATTTTTTCATGTAAAAATGTATTCTCCTAATTTAGGAATTTAATGTAATTTTTATTTTAAATTATAATTAGATTTTTCATTTCTGTACATAATTTTTTGTTTATATTTTAAATATTTTTTGATAATATAAATAAATTTATTTTGATTTATATTTGTATCTTATTTTGTCATTTGTGGTCTTTTGGGTATATGCAAATACATCTGAGGCTCACATTCCCTCCCCCTAAAAATATATTACTTTGTAATATTGTTATTTCTTGTGTGTCTGAACTTTCTGAGAAGTTGAGTAGCTTCAGGTATGTCCATTTCTACTAACCATTCATCTTCACAAGCTGGGTCACTGTACCTAACAAGGTATTCCCTTACTTTGTTGGTTTTCAACTTACATTCTTTCAGAAATTTAATGATTTTCATAATACCAGATCATTAAATAGGAGGAATAGCTTGGGGAACTTTATTTGTCACAGGAAACTTTTCAGCCTCACTAGATTTATATGGCTTTATCATGCTAACTGGAAACGTAGGATGCTTATTGCTAAGTTCTTCACATAATTCTACTTCAACAGAATTTTCTCCATGGACGGCCTTAATTAGAAAAGGTCCTGAAAAGGAGTCTTTGAGCTTTTTACATCCTTTAATGTTGTTGAAGTTAGTGGTGAATACAAGTACTAAGTCCGCGCTTGAAAATCTGGAGTGGCATGTGATATGTCCCATTTGTCCTTAGCATATGCAAAAGAGTCTTCCATGCACCTTATTGCATGCTTTCTAGTTTTTTCTAGCATTCCTTTTAAGATAGAAGCTTTAGGATTTATCTCAATAAAATCTTTCCCCAAGGAATCTTGAGGTAATTTGGGATTCCATCCTCTTTCCACGATAGCAGGACTTTGATAGTTACTGGCATGAATGGATGTCTTATATGCCAATTATAGTGCTGGAAAAAGAGTACACCAATCATGGGTAAATAAATCACAATCTTTGAATTAAACGCCATATGCACAAAATCTTCTTACCACATGTTCCAAGGTTTGGATCATACCTTCAGCCAGACCATCAGTTTGTGAGTGGTCGGCTGTAGAGAAGGGTAATTTTGTCCCAAATAGTTGGTGAAGATTGGTCCATAGTCCTGAGGTGAATTTTGGATCTCTGTCACTAATGAGGTTTGTGAATATGCCATTACATGATACTACTCTATTCAATATCAGATGAGCTGTATCCATGGATGTATCATCCTTGGGACATGGTAGAAATATTTGAGTCTTACTATATATATCAAAAATCACTAGGAAAGCATTATCGCTTCTGTCACACCCTGGTGACAGGCCAGTTACCCAATCCATATGGATCATTTCCCAAGGTCTGGTGGGTTCTTGGATCTTGATCATATTGCCAAGTATCCTTCCAGTGGATTTATTTGCTTTTTGACATCTGTCACAGGTTTTGCAAAAGTCTGCAACAACGTTCTGCCACATTGGCCACCATATGCAGGTTTTTCCTTTCTCTCTTGTTCTGTCTTCAGACAGATGTCCTTAGAAAGGGCTGTCATGGCATTCTTTAAGTACAAGATTGATTAATGACCTGTCCACAACTGTCATTACACATGTATGCTAATTTCTGTGGTAAATTATACCATCCAGTAAGTGCAAACTCCCTTCATCATGCAATTTATTCCATATCTCATCTGAGGCATGTATCAAAGAATTGTCTTCAAAGTCCTTAGTAAGTAATTGGCCTAAAATGCTACAATTTTTATCCTTAGTATAACTGTTTCTTACATCCTCAAAGAAAGTGGTTTTCATGTCTGTAACACTGATTTCTTCTATGGGGATTTTTGGGGAAGCTTCTTCTGGAACACAAGCAGGATTATCAATATTATTTGTAATGGCCATCTGCTTAGTCCATCTGAATTTTTATGAATATTCCCATCTTTGTGAACTATAGTCATATTGCCCCTATACTCTTGTATGGCTATTTGCCATCTGAGTGTATGTCTGTTAGATGTCTTGATGTGTAAAAGTGACTTAACAGTGGTACAATCTGTTATAACTTCAAACACACATCCCTCAAGGAAGTAACTGTACTGTTCAAGGCCCAGACAAGGGATAATCACTCCATTTGACTTGCCACATATCTGGCTTCAGTTGGTTTGATTTGCCTGGATATGAAACTTATGGGTCTCTCCACACGTTTATCATTTAAGATCTGGACTTGATGAAGTTCAGCACCCAGCCCATCTCCTGATGCATAAATATATATTTTAAAAGGTAGTTCAAAGTCTGGCATCAGTAAGAGTGGAGCAGTGGTCAAGGCCTTTCTCAAAGATTGAAAGGCTTTTACTCTGTCAACAGTCATTTCAAAGACAGTGTCTTTGTCACACAGTTTACACAGAGGTCTTTCTATGGATGCAAAATATTTAATATGTTGCCTGAAGTATCCTGCAAACCCCAAAAATGACTGAATTTCCCTTTTGTTCTGAGGCATGGGTTTCAGAAATACTGCTGCAACCTTGTTTTTGTCAATTCCAAGGAATGAACCAGATACTACATGTCTCAGTGGTTTGAGTTCTTTAAATTCAAAATGACATTTGTTTAAAGAAATTTTCATGTTCACAGATTATATTTTTGTCTAAACTCTGGATAATCTGTATATATTTTCTTCCCAAGTTTTGGAACAGACAATAATTTCATCAATATAACTGATTAACCATCCTTTGGAAAGGTCTTCAGGGAATATTTCATTCATCATTCTTTGGAAGTGTGAAGGTTTATTTAAGGATACCAAAAAGGCATCCTTAAATATTCATATACTCTAAATGAACAATAATTCTCAAGTATTTTCTTGCCCTTGGTATCACCACATTCTGATAAAATCCTTTAAGGGCATCCATAGTGGTTATATACACTGCTTGAGATATCTGGGTAAGGGAAATTTGGATTTTTGTTATTGGGTACCTGTCTGGACAAGTGTAAGTCTTCAGAGCTCTAAAGACCCCAGCCATTCTAGATCTTTCATTATGGCATGCCACTATGAAAGGTGTAGGTATTTCTGCTCCCTCATTATGGCCAAACATTTTTATTTCACCAGGGTCTAGAAGTTCTTTAATATAAATTTCTAGAGCTTCTCTTGATTTAGGACTTGCTGGATATGCAGGTCTTCTTAAGAGTGGTGGATAAGGTCTCTCAATATTAAGGATGATGTCAACTTCATCACCAATAATTGCCCCCAAAGGTTCTTTGTCGGATGCAAATGCTTCTTTGTGGTCATATAAAAGGGCAGAAAGCTAATTTTCCTGTTTATCAGTCAGATGAAGGCTTATTAGCTTCAATTAACTGTTCAGATTCGAATCTTTCAAGCTTTAAGTTGACTGGTGCTACTTTTCTTACTGTAATTTGTCTTTGAAATGGTGAAAAGGCGAATCTCTGATGCTTATTGTCTCCAATAGTCAAGTATCTGTCCTTCTTGTGATGCAAGTCTATGCCATACATGATCAAATAGTCATTTCCCAATATAAGATGGGTACTAGAGCAATTTTCCATAACAACCAATTCAACAGTGATTCCTAAATTTCCATTAATATGTGGAAATATGACAGTAGGCTCAAAGATTCCTAATGCTCTCATTGGATTCATTGCACTATTAAATTTTATGCCATCAATCAGTAACAATTGGTCTTTGAAATTTGCTGCACAAGGTTTGAAAAAAGATATACCAATATAAGAGCAGAAGGCGCCTGGGTCAAGTAAAGTTTTAGTGGGTTTATTGTCAATTACCACTTCTGTTCTACAGGAGTTACCAGCTGTATAACCTTTTCCCCTGTTAGGTTTGGTATTCATAAGTTGTGCATCTCAAACTTTTGACAAATAGAGTGGACCATTGCTCAATTGTGGCAAGTGGGAATGATATTACATGATTTCAAAGGTAGAATTTATATTTTATATATGTTTTGAAAATTCAGAAACCATTGATGACTTATTACCTGAATTTTCTGTGATTATATTATCATATTTCTCAACATCAGGTTCTTTATCAAAGTTGATTTCATTGATTTTTCCATTTTTGGACATTTATTCGCTAAGTGGGTGGTGCTTTGGCAAATATTGCACTTTCTCATTATATCTACAGATTTATACTTTATATTCTTAGAATTTTCTTTGGTATTTTTGTGCACAGAATCTTTCCAAGGTGTATTAAACCTCAATTTGAGATTCACCCTACTAAAAGCAATTCTGGTTCTGGTGGTTACTTGTTCTCCTATATTAATAAGATCTTCTGCTGAAGATTGTTCAGTAGTCCTGCTTTTGACAGAATTCTCTAAGTCACCTCCACATTGTTTCAGAATTTTCCTGTGGATCATAAATTCTGACATGTCAGGATACAATGCTGTTAATCTGTCTTTTTGTTGGCACAACCATGGTAAAGGTTTGTCTTCCTCAGCATTAAAATTGGAATATTCAAAGGCTTTTTCCACTTTACACCTCCAAGAATCATTGGGCCATTTGTTGATAATTTGGGCTTTCCACCAAATCCCACTTTGGTGTCCATGTGCTTGTCTTAATTTGATATACTATCAGTGGGCGGATCTGGTAAACAAGGTGTTAAATCTGGCTGTCACCAATCTTTCTGGTAATTCAAAATCTTCTTTAATAATGTCAATACCTCTGATGAATTTCATATGGTTGTATTCTCCTTCACCATTGAAGTGAGAGCTTATTTGCTATTTTCTCATGATATAATGAAGTTTTGACTTGGTAACCAAATTCCCAAAAGGTTTTAGTTTACCAACTGGGCCAAGATCAGCCATGGATCCAAGCTTTGGAGCTGTCTATGCCTCAGAGGCCTCAGAAGTTGGGTACCCTGGCTCTCTTTGATATATTTTGTCCGCCTTGACTATTTTTTATGTCAAAATAGAAAGTCAGGCTTAAAGTGAGATATCCACTATGGGTTTACCAAAAGTGTATGTAGGAATACCATAATATTAAGTGCCAAAAACATGCAAAACAATATTCTGAGTGTATATGTAACATTGGATTTCTCACATTCCCATTATTTTGGCGTGAAATTGAGAAAAACAAACGTTTTCATGGATCTTTTATGTCGTATTGATGACTTGGTATTGAATAATTTTATATATTATCCCCTCAAAGAGATGATTATTGCTTATTCACTCTATGGGGCTACCCTACATAACATTGTTTGTAGAATCCAGATCTGGCCTTAAATCCATGGATTTACTTACTTAATAAAAGGTTATTCACCTTTTATAAAATCAAAAATGATGAATTTTGAATATATGCATGACTTATGGGTTATGCATGGTTCAAAATTTATTTTTAAGATAATTGTGGCCTAATTGGGTATGTAAAATATACCTCAAGGCTCACAGACTATCTGCCTTACAACCTGATCTGTCTGACTCAATGATTAACATGAAAGGGTTGAGTGAATTTGAAGGTGAAACAGAACATGCTATGCAATTTAAATATGTACAGCTTTATTCAACAGAAGACTAAATGAATGCAAGGGAACATATCATTACTAGAGCCAGATTTGTGAAAATCTGGACTATGACCGCATTGAGTCCAGAGTTATGCCAAACAACCTAAGAGAGGGAAAGAAAACTGAGATACCTGTCTTGAAATGGCATAAATGTGGAAGGACTTCAAATTTGGCCAATGCCTGTACCAAAAAAGAAACTAAAAAATTAAGTATCAGTAATTAAAGTGGTCTTTTTTACTGAAGAAAAAGCTGAATCTGACCAATTTTCTCCAATTTCTGTTGATAAATCAGAGGAAGAGTTTCATATTCAATATGTCACATCACTCTTTGAAGTTATTTTATTTCATACTTGTCAAATGGGCTGTTGGGGATAACAACAGTGAATGGGAACTAAATTTGAAGACTGCAAAGACTCAAAGAAATTGAGGATGAACATATTTCTTTAATATAAGAATATTGGAAGTACATAATATGTAGAAATAAGAAGAAGGAAGCCAATGGCCAAATAATGAAACAAGTAAGTATTTTATTTACAGTTTCAACATTTCAGAAAGAACAACGGAATTAGTAAAAAACTGGTAAATGAACTGGTTGAATGATCTTCCCAGGGTGTGAACCTTTGAGATATGACCACATACCCAAAAAGGTCTCAAGAAATATTTAAAATAATTATACATTAAAAATAATTACCTTAAAGCTATAAAAATGCCATAAATTGGCATAAAGCTTGGTTTAACTTAAAAACCAATGAATAAACATGTGAAATAAATTATACCATTGGCTTCCCCATGGTAAAATACACATATACCATTTTTATGGCATATCTGTAAAGTCAATATTTAATGAGTTATAAGTAATAATACCTTATAAAAAACATAAATCCTTAATTATTTCAAATAACAATGATTCAACATGTAAAATTAGTGGTACCATTGGATTCTCCATAAAAGTCCACACATAAAACAATTAAGAAGCTAATCTACAAAGTCAATACTTAAGGAGTTAATCTGAATATATGCACTTGTTTGGTCAACACATATATTGAAGGATTTTAGCTAATATGTTTTGAAATATGCATGATAGAGGGATGAACCCAAAATAAAGTAATCACGTAATTACTGTAGTAATACATAAATGCACTTTATTTCACAAGTTATAAACAAGGTTAAAAACTGTAAGGGATTATTGATTAAAATCAATAGAGCTGTTCGCCATTGTTGTGAAAGTGGTCCAAACTTAAAAAAAGGTGGAAAGTTGGATTCTACTAGTTCATTAGTGAAGAATGATGTATTTTTTATTATAATATTCAAGGTATAACCCCTTGAAATCATGGTTTGAAGTTTAAAATATTAAATTTCAACAGAAAAGATGAGTTACAAGAAAAATCATCAAAAATGCTCTTGGCAGAATAATGAGGTTATGCCAAGCTATTAGATGTCAATATCTGAATTACTTTAGCGTGTAAAGCTTAAAATTTATTAAGTATAAAAGTTTGAGCTTAATTTGATCATTTATGATCACTCACTGTAACTTAAAATTAAGTTTAAAAGTCATATGAGTGATAAAATTGGTGAATACTGTTAGTTTACGATTAAAACTAATAAAATCCACAAAATCTGGGGTTCTGCAAAGCCTTGAAATCATGAAAACTTAGAGTTATAGTGATAGCTCTAAATAATGGCATAATAATGAGATAAGATGGTTTGATCATGATGTAATCATCACCAAACCTTAAAGTATTGATCAATTCCAGTGCATATGATCATTGAACGTCTACTAGAAGCCTGTTGGACTCGAGGAGGAAGGAATTTAATATAAATAGAGCTTTTTTTACTCTATTTCCCCCTCAGACACCTACAAAACATTAAATCATTAAATAAAAAGGTAATTTCTTTATTCTTTATATATAAAAATTTTATATTATTAAAGACCAAAGATAATCTTATAGAAATATGAATCATCGATGCAATTATTGCAATTAGTTAATTATTGTGTTTAAATTTCTCTTAAAAACCTCAATTCCATGTAAAACCAAGAAAATTTGTAATTTCTCTTAAATTTTATTGTAACTACAATTTAATTAAGTTTTATTTACATTTCTAGGCGTAAATTCTTTCAAAATTATTATATTAAGCATTAAAAGTAGGTTATTTCTCTTATTATAATAATTTCTCTCTATTATTACTTCTAATAATTATATAATTGATATAAGTAGTATTTATATTGATTTATAACTTTAATATTGGTAATATTATTGTTATTAATTGTTTTTGATTAATAAAAAATAATTTTTTATGCCTTTATCATTTGTTGGTAACAATAATAAAGTGCTTTTAAATATATATTAATATATTTATTTTGAATATATTATTTTTTATAATATAAATTATATTATTATATTTATTTCATAATAAAATTATTTTACGCCATAATTATAATAATTCTTTATTATGATAATTATTTTTATCTTATTTATTTCATTTATAAGGACATTCATAGTACAATAAGTAAAATATTAGTAATTTTTACTTATTGTTTCATAGTCAAACCTTACATTTGGGGGCCTGGCCATGATATTTACTGTAAAAATACCTTTAAAAAGATTCTAATTAATAATGAAATTATATAATAATTTTATATTTTATTAATTTTGAAAGATATTGAGGCATTTGGAAAGCAATTGTACTGTCTTACACATGGTTTTTCACATCCTTACACTTCCAAAAACTTTCCTTGAGTGACTCTAGTGATTAAAAATGATATTTTATAGATTAAAAATTAATTTTACATTATAAATTAAGTTCAAAAAGAATCATATTCATTTTTATTTTATTCTTTAAAAAAAAACATAAAAAATAATAAGAAATATTAAAACCCAATAAAAAAGTTATTTTATTCATTTTAATTTCATTTCTTTAATTATTTTCACTTTTTAAAAGATATAAAAGCAATTTTTACATGGAAAATTGCCATATATTAGCAAAAATAACACTTCTTATATAAAAGACTTATATTTATTAGTCTTTTTTAGTGTTTGAAGACAATCCACAGAGGACAACCAAACCACCATTGAAAGATTGGTCGAAGAAACTTGCCCAAGTTCTCCAACACCAATGGTCACTAAGAAAAAGAAATCTAACAAATTAGACTTTCCAAGACCCAACATTCAGGACTCTGAAGGTAAGTACCTCATTTATAAATTGCCAGAACTAGAATTCCTGTTCTGAAATACTCTTATTTTCTTATTTTTCTTAAATCATAAATACCAGAAGGGATCCCAATACTCCATCCAATCAGATGGAGCTGGACTCAGAGGTAGAATTGATTCCTCAAAAGGGAAAAGGAAGGGAAATAGCCCCAGTGGAACAGAATCCACACAAGGAATTGCCTTATTCCAAAGGCAAGTCCCAGAAACGCCCATGATATCTGAGCCAGAGTTAGAACTAAGTATGAGTAACCCAATCAAGTACAAACCACATTCAGAGGGCTCAGATAGACATCTACATGAGCCAGTACAAAGAGTACTACACGGTGTATAAGGACAAAGATTGGGAAATATTGCCACAAATACACCAAGGAGTGATGAACTCCTGGCACATTCTCAAAAAGTTCCTCAAGGAGGACGAAATAGTGAGATACTCCAATGGATGGAATCCACTATCATCCAAACCTCAAATCAAGAAGATCAAGGAGTACCATGCCAAAAAGAAGGAGGGAACCAAGGAAGAAGCCCCAGTAGCTTCTACCAGCAAGCCCCAAGCCAACCCACTTCCCCAAGAAGGGAAGAAGAACAAGAAAAAGAATTTTCCATGGACAATGTATTCAACATGGCCAGAACCTTGATGAAATTCAAAGACAAAGAGGAGCAAAGAATGAGACAACCCCATTTGCCAAAGAAATAACCTTTTCTTCTGATGTTGTAAACACTTTGAAAGAGCTTAAAAATAGTATTTTACCTCTTAGAAACATTAAAAATAGTTTATGATCTTATCAAGAAATAAATAATAGCTTATCATCTTTAACAAAACTTGTTGTACAAAATAAAAAAGAAATCTATAACATAAAATTTATGATTGAAAATAGTAAACCACAAGTATTAATTGATAATACTCAGAAATTGATACAAGGACAACCAGAGTTGTAAAAATACATAAGTGATATCAAAGAAAAAAACTTGGACAATCAATTATGACGTGAGTATTGATAATCTTACAGAAAAACTACACAAATTAAACATTTCTGTAGAAGGATTTGAAGAAAAGACTTCATCACGTCAAAAAATTAATTTTGGACCATGTGGAAAAGAGTGATGAAGAAATCATTCATCTGAAAGATGACATTCAAAGTGAAATAAGGCTTATTACTGAAAAAATGGATAAAATTAATGAGGCTAACTCAAATATTCCAAAGTTAACAACACCATTTTCTCACATAAGAAGCCCTGTTAAGCCAAAAGAGCAATTAACAAATCCATCCATAACATCCTTAAGTCACCAAGGCAATAACCAAGTATTGATGAAGGAAGCATCTCAATTAAAAGAATGACCAACATTCACAGGAGAAGGTGAATATGACCACATGTCATTTATCAAAAACAATTGACATGCTACAAGGAGATTATGCCATACCAGATGAATTAATCACTGCAATTTTACATTCATTGTTTGAAAAATCTGAAAAAAGATGGTATTATGGAATAAGGAAAACAAATGGCAAAAATACCTGGTCTTGGTGGAAACAAGAAATAATCACCAAGTGGGCTAATGATGCCTGGAGGTACAAGATAGAAAATGCATTTGAAAATTCTTTCTTTGGCCCAGACAAAGAAAAACCTTTCACTTGGTTCTTACAACAAGTTGAAAGACTCAATGCATTGTACCCAGAAATGTCACAAAAAATGGTACACATGAAAATACTTAAGAAATGTGGAGGGGAGCTAGAACATGCCCTAAGAAGCAGATGTATAGAACCATGCTCCACAGAAGAATATATCAATGCACTAGAGGACATAGTGAAAAGAACAAAAATTCGCAGAAGTTGGAAGCAATTGGACATTAACAGTCCAAATAAGCCATTTATCAAAAAGATAAATCAAAAGAAGCTTTCAAGCCCAATACATCCAACAATAATGAGCAAAGAAAATGCCATAAATGTGGAGGTATTGGACAATTAGCCAATAATTGCCTCAAAAAGGCAAAGATTAATGAGATTGTGGAAACAGAAAACCACCATGAAAAAGAAGAGGAATCTGACTCTTAAAAAGAAACAGAAGAGTCAGAAAGTTTTGAAAGTGATGAAATTAATATAATTAATGCAAAAATTCATAATATTGATATAATTCATGAGTTACTAGATGTTAACTCAAACTTACCACAAGTTGGAACATCTGACACAAACCTGACAAATATACAACATGCCAAAATGTACAGAACCAAACCTGCAAAAGGAATGGGATACACAGCTGGAAAATCAAGTATAAGCATTGTTATGGTTGATAACCAAGAAAGAAAAGTAAACTTGGATACAGGAGCATATTGCAGCTGTGTTGGTAAAAGTTATTTCAAAACCATTGTCCCAGACTGGCAAGAAAAACTTATGCCAATACAAGGTGTCAAATTTAGTAGTGCAAGTGAGAGCATGAAGCCCCTTGGAATAATTGATTTAACACTCATTTTTCCTCACCCCTCACAATGTGTCAGAATTAAAGTAGAGTTTGTATTAATGGAAAACTGTACTAGTAATCACTTCATACTTGGAAATGACTACTTATCAATTTATGGTATAGATATCTCTAACCAAAAATACAGATATTTTACTATAGGAGATAACAAAAGACAAAAGTTTGGCTTCTCAAATAACAAAAAGCAAATCACAGTTATTAAGAATGAAGATAAAAGTCCAGAAAAGGACCTTTTATATCTGAACAACTCAAAGAGGCAGAATTCAATCAAGAATTAACAGAAAAAATGAAAGAAAAATTGATTGACCTCTTATGCAAGTACAAAAATGCCTTTGCAACTGTAAGGTTTGACTATGAAAAAATAAATAAACATTACTAATTTATTACTTATTGTACTCTGAATGTCCTTATAATTGAAATAAATAAGATTCAAATAATAATAATAATAAAGAAATATTATTATTATGGCGTAAAAATATTATATTATTAAATAAATATAATAATATAATTAATATTATATGAAATTATAATATTGTAAATAATATATTAATATAAAATAATTAATATATTATAAAGCTCTTTATTATTGATACCAACAAATAATAAAGGCGTAGAAAAACTGTTTTTTATAAATAAAAAACAATTAATAACAATAATATTACCAATATTAAAGTTATATATTAATATAAATACTATTTATATTATTTAAGAATTATTAAGAGTAATAATAAGAGAGAAATTATTATAATAAGATGAAATAACCTACTTTTAACACTTAAAATAATAATTTTGAGATATTTTACGCCAAAAGAATATAATACAACTTTTTCAAATTGTATTTACAATAAAAAATAAAGAAAATTACTAAATTTCTTGATTTTACGTGGAAATGAGTTTATAGAGAGATTTATGACAAAAACAATTGAAGAATTTATTTAATCACGTAAAAAAAGTGATTAATATTAAGATGGTCTTTGGTCTTTAATAATATAAGAGTTTTATATATAAAGAATAAAGAAATTACCTTTTATTTCATTGATTTAATGTTTTTGTTGCGTCTGAGGGGAAAATAGAGTAAAAAGAGCTCTATTTATAGTAAATACCTCCCTCCTAGAGTCCAACAGGCTTCTAGTAGAGGTTTACTGATCATATCCACTGGAATTGATCAATATTTTAAGGTTTGGAGATGATTACATCATTATCAAACCATATTACATCATTATTACACCATTATTTAGAGTTATCACTATAACTCTAAAGATGATGACATCAGAGGCTTGTCAGAACCCCAAATTTCGTGTATTTTATTATTTTTAATCATAAACTAATAGTATTCACCAATTTTATCACTCTTAAGACTGTTAAACTTAAATTAAGGTTACAGTGTGTGATCATAACTGCTCAAATTAAGCTCAAACTTTGATCCTCAATAACTTTTAATATTTAAACACTACAGCAATTCAGAGGGTGAATTCTGACAGCCTGGCATAACCTTATTATGCTGCCAAGAGCTTTTCATTACATCATCAAAACTCTAATTTTGATGATTTTTCTTGTAACTCATCTTTTCTGTCGAAATTCAATATTTTAAACTTCAAACCTTGATTTCAGGGGGTTATACCCTGCATTTAATAATAAAAATTACATCATTCTTCACGAATGAACTAGTAGAATCCAACTATATACTTTTTTTAAGTTTGGAACACTTTCACAACAAAGTGGTCAACAGCTCTGTTGATTTTTATCAATAATTCATCATAGGTTTTAACCTTGTTTATAATTTGTGAAATAAAGTTCATATCTGTGTTCTTACAGTAATTACGGGGTAACTTTATTTTTGGTTCATCATTCTATCATGTATAGTTTAGAAGATATTAGCTATGATCCTTGAATATATGCGTTGACCAAAAAAGTGCATATATTCAGGATAATTCCTTAAGTATTAACATTGGAAATTAGCTTATTAATTGTTTTATGTGTGGATTTTCATGAAGAATCCACTGGTACAATTTATTTCACATGTTGTTTCATTATTTCTTAAAATAAATAAGTTTTTATGGTTTTTATAAGGTATTATACCTTATAATTCCTTAAATATTGACTTTACAGATATGCCATAAAAATGGTATATGTGTATTTTTCCATGGGGAATCCAATGGTATAGTTTATTTTACAAGTTGATTCATTGGTTTTTAAGTTAAACCAATTTTTGTACCAATTTATGGTATTTTTTGTATATTTAAGTAATTATTCTTAATGTATAATTATTCTAAGTAATTTTAATATAATTATATTAAAGGTATAATTGTTCTGAGTCTTTTTTGTGACCTTATTGGGTATGTGGTCATATCTCAAAGGCTCACAGCAACTGACAAAGAACCACTAGGTGCCATAATTGGGCATGAGGTGGATATAATTCTTAATGTGGGAAAGCCCTACCCACCTTTACTAAGGAGACCTGCTTACCCAGCTAGTCCAAGTGCTAGAGAAGCTTTGGAGGTACACATTAAAGAATTAATAGACCTTGGAGTATTAAGAAAGGTAGGACATAATGAACAGGTAGAGGTCACTACACCTGTCATTATAACTTGGCATAATGGAAAACCAAGGATGGTAGGAGGCTTTAGAGCCCTGAAAACCTATACCATTCCAGACAGATATCCAATACCCACAATCCATGAGACATTGACACAATTGTCACAAGCTAAGTTCATTACAGCCATGGATTCCTTAAAGGGTTTTCATCAAAATGTCTTAACAGACAGTGTCAAGAAACTACTGAGGATAATAGTCCACTGTGGGATTTTTGAATACTTAAGAATTCCATTTGGCATCAAAAAGGCACCTGCCCATTATCAAAGAATGATGAATACCATATTTACTGAAGAATTATCAGAAGGATGGTTAATTATCTATATTGATGATATCATAGTTTGCTCAGAAACTTGGGAAAATAACCTTAAAAGACTAGAAAGGGTACTACAAAAAATATTGCAGGTGAATATGAAAATTTCCTTGAAAAAGTGTCATTTTGCATACAGTGAACTAAACACACTAGGGCATGTTGTATCTGGACTTAGTCTAGGCATAGACAAGAATAAATTAGCAGAAGTACTACTTAAGCCAATGCCTCAAACCAAACAAGAAATGCAATCATTTCTAGTATTTGCTTGTTACTATAGATAGCACATAGAGGACTTTGCAAAAATTGCCAAATCCTTGTATAAGCTATGTGATCAACAAACAGTCTATGAAATGACAGAAGAAAGAGTCAAGGCATATGAAGAATTGAAAAATTCCTTAAAAAATGCCCCATTTCTTCTAATTCCAGATTGGAAACTACCCTTCAAACTTTACATTGATGCTTGTGGAGAAGGACTAGGTGCTGCACTACACCAGACACAAATTATGAATGATAAACCAGTGGAAGAACCAATTTGTTTTATTTC
Organism: Austropuccinia psidii; assembly: GCA_023105745.1. Classification (NCBI taxonomy): domain Eukaryota; kingdom Fungi; phylum Basidiomycota; class Pucciniomycetes; order Pucciniales; family Sphaerophragmiaceae; genus Austropuccinia; species Austropuccinia psidii. The sequence goes on from JALGQZ010000006.1 coordinate 57,228,407, forward strand.
AAGACAAGTAAAGCCAATGGAAGCAAGATATGGAGCAAGCCAAATGGAATGCCTCCTCTTAGTGTGGGCTTTAGAAAAATTACATTATTACTTGGATGGAACAGTATTTGATGTGATTACAGACTGTAATGCTGTAAAATCTCTACTAAATATGAAAACTCCAAATAGACATATGCTGAGATGGCAAATTTCTATCCAAGAATACAGAGGAAATATGAATATTGTTCATAAAACTGGCAATATTCATAAAAATGCAGATGGTCTTAGCAGATGGGCTCTAGCAAATACTCCTGACAATCCAGCATGGGTACCACAGGAAGAGCACCATATAGAAGGAATATGTGTTACAGACATTGGCACAGAATTCTTTAACCAAGTTAAAGAAAGCTATACAATAGACAAGAATTGCCATATCTTAAGCCAACATTTAATGAAAGACTGCAAAGATCCATAACTTTCATCAAAATTAGATGAAACAGGGGAAAAAGGCATATGATCAAGGAAGATTCCACCTCCTTGATGGAATCCTTTACCATAGAACAAAACAAACATGTGTTATGGCCTCAACAGATAGAACCCTGATAAACACTATTTTAAATGAGTGTCATGATAGTGTTGCAGCTGGACACCTTTCAGAAGACAGAACACTAGAGGTGGTGTGTCACAGGGGCTCCAGTGGAAATAGAAGAGTGGCCTGGCACTAAGCAATCAGGGAACTCACTTGGAAGACTCCAAAAGAATAAAGGATAAAAATGATAAGAATGAATTCCTCTAAAAGATATGCAGGTACAAGATGAGATGCAATAAGAGGAAAGGGAAGCCAAATGGCCAAAGAGCCAACCAAGTAAGTCCTTAATCACTGATTCAAGCTGCCAAAATGAACAATGGAATTAGGAAGGATATGTCCACCAAATATACATTGACAGGTGAGGAAGGAATAACAGAAAATTGCTAAATGACTGACTTAATATTATCATTATTTGCTTAACTCAAATGAAAAGGAAATAAAGATAAAAAGAAATCAAAGTATATTAATTAACTGGGGGAAAACCCCCCAGGGTGGAAAGGGTAGCCGGTATATGTGAAAAGTTGGGAGCTTGAGTTCTTCAGGATGAAAACTGATCTGTATTGATCCTTGAGGCTGTATTGATTGTTTTGGGACTTGATACAGCTGGCTAATTTTGAAATTGAAATGGGTTGAATGAATTTCCACACTTGAAAATGAAATACAGTTCTTGATGGATCCAGACTGTATTGAAATGAAGGTGGTTGCCAAGATGGATTGAGTGGAGCTTTGACACTTGACAACTCCTTTTGGCACTGCCTCTTGAATACACCTTGAGAATGAATTGACAGTATTCCCTTGAAAGGAATACTTGGAGTGAGAATAACCACTGACTGCTTGATGGCGTCATTGGTATTTGATGTTTTGACACTTGCCCTCGAGCTTTGATGAATCCTCTTGATGACGTGACTGGATGGCCTGATGGAACGTTTAAATAACCAGATGATATTGCCACCAGTGGATTGCTGCTGAAAAAAGATGCATAATGGTGTATAACACCATATATGGCATTTTGGTTATTGGAGGTTGAAAATGGCCATAAGTCTTTAGAGATGAGGCCAGGAGGATATTGGTAAAATTTGGTTTTGGAGGGCTTCAGAGGTGTCAGAGTGTCTTTTGAGGTATTTGGCCAAATACAGATCATACAGCCTTAAAAATGTATTTGCCCAAAGTGTGCAAAATGTGCGCAAAATGCGCAAATGTGCAGAAACTGTATTTAAAGCCAAATACAGCTTCTTGGCCTGTATTTCCCCTGTTGACTGGGGAATACCAAAATTTCCCAAAAGTAGAGAAAGGCCAGGAAAGGCCTGATGACATTGAAGGACCTAAGTTGGGCCAAGATGATGAAATGGCCATAAAAGGCCAAATGAGGTGAGATGGCCAATTTGGCCAATGATTTATGGACATGGCCAAATTGCCATATATTGCATGTGGATTGGATATGCCATATTGAAGTCCAAGGGGATGAATTGCCATGGTTGTGACAGTACCCCCCACCTTAAAATGGTGAGCTCCTGAGCACCAATACAAGGTGAAGCCTGTTGAGGCTATTGGAAAGATTTCGAGAGAGTGATTCAAGAGGACTGATTAAGATAAAAAATTTGACATTTGACGCAGGACTTGCTTGATCTTCTTTTGACATTGGCTTCATGATTTGAATTGAATTTTAAAATGAATGAAAATTTTTGACATGATAATTGACGTGATAAAAGAAAATTTAAAATGAAAATAAAATAAAAATAAAGAATGAAAATGAAAATAAGAAAAGAAAAGAAACAAGAGATGAATTTTGAGGAGGTTCCAATCTTGATCACTAACGTTGAAAATTGATTTTGAAAATGGCCAAGGACCTGGAAAGAGAAATTTGATGCCAGCTGCTCACAGAGTGGCCAAGGTGATGTTTTGAAAGATTGTAGACCCCTCAGGGAAGTGCACACCAGGAGAGGAACTTACTTTTGGTAATTACCACTCCCGCCAGTGCCATAAAAAGAAAACAACATTGTTGAAGGAATGAATTTGAATTTAGAAGTCTTGGAAATGAATTGAAAAGTGAATGGCCTCTTGTCCCAAGTGAAAATGGCCATAAGATTGGAAATGAAGTTGAAAGCCATGCCAAGATCTGTGTCCAAAATTGCAAAGTGCTCACAGAGTGGCCAAGGTGATGCTTACAACAAAAAGAAGAGTAAAATACCCCTAAAGGTGCATACCAGGAGTGGGACTTACTTTTGGTAATTCCTCTCCCCACCAAGCACCATAATGAATCACGCTTTTAAAGAATTGGGCCCAGGCTTGTCAGGATATAATGAATAAAATCTTTGACAAGTTCAGGACAATTCTTGAGGTTTTCAGTTGGTTCCCAAGTGGATCTTTCTGGGTCTTGACTGAAACCTTTCCATTCCACCAGATACCATAATTTTCCTCTTGAGCTTCGAGTCCAGTATTTGAGCGACTTCCCATTCCTCTTCTTCTTCAAGGATAGTTAGAGAAGGAGGCTCTTGATGCCGATTTGGGATTGTTGATGTCTTGACTGGTTCTAAGAGTGAAATATAGAAGACTGGGTGGATGGACTTCCATTGAGATGGGAGCTTGAGGTGGTAGGCATGAGTGCTGACTTTCTTCAAGATTGGAAAAAGACCCAACCATCTTTCAGACAGTTTTTTGGTGGGTGTAGTTGATTTGAGGTTCTTGGAGGAAAGTCATACCATGTCACCAGGATTGAAAACAGGTGGACTTGCTCTACTTTTATCTGCATACCTCTTAAACCTGTTTATGGCAACTTCAAGTTCTCTCTTGACATCTTGCTGTACTGATTGGACTTTTGTTGATAACTTTCCAGCAGGAGTATCTTGAGTGATGTGAACTGATTCAAATTGTGGATCTCTTCCATAAACAGTGAAAAACGGTGATTGTTTTGTTGAAGAGTGGTCAGAGTTATTGTAGGAAAATTCAGCCAGAGGGAGCCAGGTGTTCCAATCATCTTGATGATAACTGACATACATCCAAAGGTACTGTTCTAGTATCTGATTTACCCTCTCTGTTTTTCCATCAGTTTCTGGATGATAAGTAGTTGACAGATCTCTTGAAATCTTGAGCTGCTGACAAAGATTGGTCCAGAAGGAAGAAACAAAAAGAGAACCTCTATCACTGACAATGCTTGAAGGAAGGCCATGCTTTGAGAAAATATTGTTCATGAATAAATGGGCCAAATCTAGTGAAGTGATTGAAGACATTGTTGGAAGAAAACTGCCATTTTTGAGAATCTGTCCACTATGACTAAAATTGAATCAAAGGAATTGGACAGTGGCAATTGAGTGATGAAATCCATTGAAAGACAAATCCAAGGACCACCTGGAATTGGAAGAGGCTTGAGGAGTCCAAGCTTCTTGTGATGAATATTTTTGTTTCTTGAACACTGTTGACAGGATGATAGACAAGCTTGAGAGTCTTCTCTTGGCCAGGGTGTCCAGCTAGAGGAGAGTCATGCTGCTTTTGAAGTATATTGCGTTGAATTGTGGGGTCATTTGGGACCACCACCCAATCTTTGAAAAGGAGAAGTTTGGAACAGGAATCAAGAGAATAATCTTGGACAGATTTACCCTTACCCAAATCTTCAAGGATACTTCTATACTGAGAATCTTGCCATAATGACTTCTGAATTGAATCAATCAAATTCGAAAATGAATGCACCTTGACTGCAAAAACCTTTGAGGCTTGAGTTTCATCTTGCTTAATTATCTTCTGATAATTCATTGCGTTCTTGCTTATGAAATCCTCCCCCCTCTCTGGGTAAACATTGTCCCGATGTGACAAAGCATCTGGAAGGGTGGCCAAGCACCCAGGGCAGTAAGTGATTGAGAAATGAAATTCAGATAAAAATTCAGCCCAGCAGGCTTGATGGAAGTGAGAATCTTGGATGACATGAAGTATTGAAGTGATGAATGATCGGTGAGAACTTCAAAAGGGGAAGAAATTGAAAGAAGGAAAGCTCTCCAGCACTTGAGAGCCCAGACTATGCCAAGAAGTTCCTTGTCATGAATCTCATAATTAAGCTCAGCTGGGAGAAGCTTGCGGCTATTAAATGCAATTGGATGTTTTCCTGAGTCAGAGACCTGACTCAGTACAGCACCCAAGGCATAATCTGATGCATCGGTCTTTACAATGGTGGGTAGAGAAGGATTGGAGCAGTGGTGAATGCCTCTTTGAGTTGATGAAACTTTCTAAGAGCTTCCTCATTGAGGGGAAAACAGGAATCTTTCTTGAGGAAACTTGTGAGTGAACTAATTTTCTTTGACTAATTCTTGATGAAAAGGCGGTAGAAATTGGCAAAGCCAAGGAATGATTGAAGAACCTTGAGGTTTCTTGGAGGTGGCCAATTGAGAATTTGCTGGACTTTTGCTTGGTCCATCTTGAGGCCTTCAGAAGAAACAACATAACCTAAATACCCTACACTAGAAACATGGAATAGGCATTTGGATGCCTTAGCAAAGAGGTTATTGGCTCTGAGTCTGGAAAGAACAGTGGACACATGAGTGACATGTTTGTCCTCAGATTTGGAAAAGACCATAATGTCATCCAAATAAACCACAACATAAACATCAAGAACATCATAAAAAATATCATTGAAAAGGTTTTGAAAAAAGGGAGGAGCATTGGTAAGCCCAAATGGCATAACCAAGTACTCATAACTACCATATTTGGTTATAAAACAAGTCAAATGTTCATCACCTTCCTTGATTCTGCACAGGTTATATGCACCATGCAAATCAATCTTGGAGAAGATAGAAGAACCATTGAAAACAGTGAGAAACTGATTCATAGGAGGAACAGGATACTTGTTCTTCCTAGTAACAGCATTGAGTTTGCGGTAATCAACACACAAACGGAGGCCACCATCTTTCTTTTTGACAAAAAGAACAGGTGCTCCTGTAGAAGAGGAGCTTGGCCGGATGAAACCTTTCTCTACATTCTGTGAAATGTAGGCCCTGAGTGTATCTGACTGTTGGTTTGATAGAGAGTAGATCACCCCAACTGGAGGTAGAGACCACTTCGGCTCGATATGATGATCACAGGCGCGGTGAGGAGGAAGTTTCTCTGATTTCACCTTGGAAAATACATCCAAGTATTGGTGATAAACAGAAGGAACAACCTTCATCACGGTTTCTATTTCTTCTGGCTGTTCCTCTTCATCCCACAACTCCTCCAGGGAGTCATGATAAGATGAAGGAGGAAGGTCCATATTCCCAAAGAAGAGATGAAGTGAAGATACAGAATTATCTTCTCCAACATCTTGAATCTCTTTGAAGACTTCATCTCTAGATGATAGTAATGACTGATGGGAATTAAGGGAAGGAATATGGACAGAAGACGGAAATGATGGTGCTCTAGAATCACCAACCATAGCTGCACATGATTTGGCAGAAGAAAAGTCATTACTAAAAGAAATAGAAGGATCATTATAGTCCTTATGATCAGAATTAAAGGTGATCAATCCTTGCCTCCAATCAATAAGCGGATTAAAATGATTAAGAAGGTCAAAGCCCAATATGAGGTCTTCTCCCTTGGGAGTATCAATGACTAAAAAATCCCATTCAAAGCTTGGGAAGGAAGGGAGCTCAACCATATTTTTAGTATGGTGAGTCACAAATAAGGAAGGAGACTCTGAGGAGTCAAGAATAATAAGGGGAATCTTCGCTGGGAGTTCTGACATGGTCAAAGAATACTTGTGAACAAACTGCTTTGCAATAAATGAGTTGGTAGCACCAGAATCAATGAGAATACTGTAAAACATATCAAAGAGAGAAGAAAAAACAAAAAATTTAAGGGAATTTTTGACACCAGTATTCAAAATGCACAATTGTGCTCTGGAAGGAAAACTGTGAAGACCAATGAACACAACATGATATTCACTCAGGCTTTTCCCTGGCTGGGAAATTTGCCGGACGGTTGGGTAAGCTTGTTTTGAGGCCTTTTGAAACAGGACTCAAGACTATGCTTCCCACCACAATAGGTACAAAGACCCTCCTTGATTCTTCTTTCTTTTTCAGAGTTCATGAGCTTGAAATTTTTATTCAATAAAGAAGAATGGGGCTTGTCCCTCTTCTGAAAATTCTTCTTCTTATGACTTGAACTTGAAGAATTTTGAGGATGAGAAGAACTTGACTTTGAGGCTTCTGGCTTCTTCTCTTGATGATGACTCTTTTCATTTTGCCTCTCATGGTACCTGGTATCAAGCTCCAGGGTAATATCCATGAAGTCTTGAAGAGAGTGAATTCTTGAAGGATGGGAGGCCAATTGATCCAAAATCCTGGATGGCAATCCCTTCCTGAAATGATGGATGAGAGCTCTTTCACCCCAACCCCGGATTCTTGAGACTAAACTTCTGAAATCAGCAATGTATAAGGATACATGCCCACCTTCTTTCATTCTTAAAGAATCCAACTCAGCTTCTGCTTTTCTGACTTCATTCAGATCTCCAAACAAAGTGAAGAGTTGGGATTCAAGCAGTTTCCAAGAGTTTAGAAGGTAATTTGAATCTTGATTGGTGAGATTGGAAAGGTAAGGCTCAATCCATTTTGCAGCCCTGCCAATAAGAAATGATGTGGCATAGAGAACGTTCTTTCTGTCTTCAGAGAAATTTGCCGGATCATTATGAAATATTAATTGACAAGACTGAATGAAACTTCTAACTTTGAAGGGCTGAGTCCCATCAAAGCATTCCGGTGCCTTCATAGATGGAGTCTTTAAGGCTGGTGGTCTTGATGCTTCAGAAGATGAAGCTGCTTGAAGATTGGCCATAATTTGAGTCATTTGCTGCATGATGGCCAATAAAGATGGTTCAGACTGATGAGAGACAGGCTGATTATACTGGGCTAGAGTTGGTCCTCCAGTACCTTGAGATTCTTCCACCGGAGCAGGAGCACCTTCAGTACCATCAGACTCTTCCTCTTCCACAGAATTCTCCTCATCCTCTTCAACATCTTCACCTGGATATTTGGAAATGGTCCTTGAAAGTCCTGGAAATACGCCAACTACTCCTGAGAATGAACATGATCTTCTTGGCCCTCTTCCTTCCTTCCTGGATGGTGCTGCTCCTTCCATGCGGGGTCCTCTATCTAATTGGGCCCTCAGTTGAGGAACTGCTGGGGTGCCATCTAGAGGAGCTCTTGGAGTTGGGGTGAGAACAGCTTGAGCTCTGGCCTGAGATCTTGTCTGTCTTGCTGGAGGTGAATGTTGAACAGGCATGATGTCAGGAATAAAATTGACATAAATGAATCAAAATCAAAATTTTCTTGAAGTGAAAAGAGTGAACAATCAAATCTTGAGGGAAATCAATGAATCAAATGAAAATCTTCAAGTGCGTCCATAAATCAAAATCAAATGAAGTCTTGAAGTCAAAATCAAATCAATGTCTTGAATTAAATCAATGAATCAAATAAAAATGAAGTCTTCAAGTCAAAAAATCAATGGATCAAATCAATCAAATCAAAATCTTGCAAAAATCAATCAATCAAATGAAATCTTGAAGAAAAATCAATTTATGTCAAAATTCTTGATGTGAAAAAATCAGCAGAATCAATGAAATCTTCAGGTCAATCAATTTTCTTGAGGTCAATATCAAATATGTCAAATCAATCAATCAATAAAAATCAAGTTAATTCTTCTTTAAAAACCAAAATTCTTGAAGAATTAATCAATTATGAATCTTGATGTGAAGAATGTGTCTGAAAATTTTGATGAAAAATTTGAAAATCAAAGAAAATCAAGATGACGCCTGAATTATGAATGAAATGAAAATTTGATGATTTGAAAAATATTTTAGAAAGAATAACAAAATAAAAATGGGTCAGCTTTCAATTTTCAAAATGAAGAATGAATGAACCAAAATTGAGAGGTGATGATGAATCATTAAGTTCATAAGCGTAAAAGAATCATAATTTCGATGAAATGAGTGAATGAAATTATAAAGAAAGAATGAACAGAATGAAAAGAAACTATGAGTTAATTAATAAAATGTCACAGGGGCTCTAGTGGAAATACAAGAGTGGCCTGGCCCTCAGAAATCAGGGAACTCACTTGGAAGACTCCAAAAGAATAAAGAATAAAAATAATAAGAATGAATTCCTCTAAAAGATATGCAGGTACAAGATGAGATGCAATAAGAGGAAAGGGAAGCCAAATGGCCAAAGAGCCAACCAATTAAGTCCTTAATCACTGTTTCAACCTTCCAAAATGAACAATGGAATTAGTAAGGATATGTCCACCAAATATCCATTGACAGGTGAGGAAGGAACAACAGAAAAGTGCTAAATGACTGACTTAATAATATCATTATTTGCTTAACTCAAATGAAAAGGAAATAAAGATAAAAAGAAATCAAAGTATATTAATTAACTGGGGGAAAACCCCCCAGGGTGGGAAGGGTAGCCGGTATATGTTAAAAGTTGGGAGCTTGAGTTCTTCAGGCTGAAACCTGATCTGTATTGATCCTGGAGGCTGTATTGATTGTTTTGGGAATTGATACAGCTGGCTAATATTGAAATTGAAATGGGTTGAATGAATTTCCCACACTTGAAAATGAAATACAGTTCTTGATGGATCCAGACTGTATTGAAATGAAGGTGGTTTCCAAGATGGATTGAGTGAAGATTCGACACTTGAAAACTCCTTTTAGCACTGCCTCTTGAATAAAACTTGAGAATGAATTGACAGTATTCCCTTGAAGAAATACTTGGAGTGAGAATAACCAATGACTGCTTGATGGCATCATTGGTATTTGATGTTTTGAGACTTGCCCTTGAGCCTTGATGAATCCTCTTGATGACGTTACTGGATGGCCTGATGGAAGGTTGAAATAACCAGATGATATTGCCACCAGTGGATTGCTTCTGAAAAAAGATGCATAATGGTGTATAACACCATATATGGCATTTTGGTTATTGGAGGTTGAAAATGGCCATAAGTCTTTAGAGATGACGCCAGGAGGATATTGGTGAAATTTGGTTTTGGAGGGCTTCAGAGGTGTCAGAGTGTCTTTTGAGGTATTTGGCCAAATACAGCTCATACAGCCTTAAAACTGTATTTGCGCAAAGTGCGCAAAAATGCCCAAAATGCACAAAAAGTGCGCAAATGTGCAAAATGCGCAGAAACTGTATTTAAAGCCAAATACAGCTTCTTGTGCTGTATTTCCCCTGTTGACTGGGGAATACCAAAATTGCCCAAAAGTAGAGAAAGGCCAGATGACAGTGAAGGACCCAAGTTGGGCCCAGATGATGAAATGGCCATAAAAGGCCAAATGAGGTGAGATGGCCAATTTGGCCAATGATTTATGGACATGGCCAAATTGCCATATATTTGACATGGCATGAATATGCCATATTGAAGTCCAAGGGGATGAATTGCCATGGTTGTGACAGGGTGAAAACCTGCTCTTGGTAGCCAAATTGGAAGAAAGATGTTGCAGAATACTGCCAAACCTGTGACAGATGTCAAAAAGCCAACAGATCCACAGGAAGAAATTTGGAATGATGATCCAAATCCAAGAACCAAAATCCCCTTGGGAAATAGTTCATATGGATTGGGTAACAGCATTACCTCCAGGAGGAGAAAGAAGCTATAATTCATGCCTAGTACTAGCTGACAGGTACAGCAAAGCTCCCATGTTCCTACCATGTCACAAAGATGACACAGCTATGGACACAGCCATAATGATATGGAATAAAGCCATTAGCCATACAGGCTTATTCCAGAATATTATAAGTGACAGAGACCCAAAATTCACTTCAGCATTATGGACAAATCCCCATAACTTGTTTGGGACAGAAATATCATTCTCAACATCTTACCATCCTCAAACTGATGGTTTAGCAGAAAGAATGATACAGACCTTGGGGGAAATGATCAGAAGATTCTGTGCTTATGGACTAGAATTCAAAAAATCTGATGGTTTTACCCATGATTGGTGTATACTAATATCAGCCCTTGAACTGGAATATAAAAAATCAATACATTCTTTTACTGGCAAAACACCAGCAACGCTAGAAAAAGGTTGGAATCCAGGACTTCCTTATGATACCCTCAAAAAGGAACTAGTGGATATAAGTCCAACAGGAAGAAGTTTTAAAATAATGCTTGACAAAGCAAGACACCATGCAAACAGATGTATGCAAGATTCTTTCAAATATGCAAAAGAAATATGGGACAAAAGTCATGAACCACCTGAATTCAAAATAGGAGACTTGGTACTAGCTTCAACCCTTAATTTCAATAAATAAAACGTCCAAAGAAATTGAAAGATTCTTTTGCAGGAACATTTATGATAAAAGCACTTCATGGACCCAATGCTGTGCAATTGGAACTCACAGGTGAACTAATGAACAAACACCCAACTTTACCTGTTAGTCTGATAAAACCTTACAGTTCAAGTGACAAGGAGTTATTTCCACTAAGAAATAAACCCCCACTTGAAATTCCCCCCTTGGAAGAAGCGGAGGAAAAGAAAATAGTAAAAGTCCTTAAAGAAAGAAGGACAAGAAACAAAAAAGAAAGGGAATACCTTGTAAGGTATAGAAATTCAACTCAAGAAGATGAATGGCTACTTGAGAAAGATATAACAAATGCTGATAAACTACTAAGAAGGTTCAGACATGAAAGAAAGCCTGAAAAATAGAAAAGTTAAGCATTATTGAGCTTCAAGACTAACAAAATCTATTGAAGAGGTAGGACAGTGGATGATACCCTAATTACACATATCAGATTGTGGTACAATCTTTTTTGGTGGTAGGGAATGTGAACCTTTGAGATATGACCACATAGGCAAAAAGGTCATAAGAAATATTTTATATAATTATACATTAAAAATAATTACCTTAAGACTACAAAAATGCCATAAATTGGCATATAAATTGGTTTAACTTAAAAACCAATGAATAAAAATTTGAAATAAATTATATAATTGGATTCCCCATGGTAAAATACACATATACCATTTTTATGGCATATCTGTAAAGTCAATATTTAATGAGCTATAAGTAATAATACCTTATAAAAAACATCAATCCTTATTTATTTCAAATATCAATGAAACAACATGTGTAATAAATGGTACCATTGGGTTCTCCATAAAGGTTCACACATAAAACAATTAAGAATCTAATCTCCAAAGTCAATACTTAAGGAGTTAAGGTGAATATATGCACTTTTTTGGTCAACGCATATATTCAAGAATTTTAGCTAATATCTTTTGGAATATGCATGGTAGAGTGATGAACCAAAAACAAAGTCATCACTTAATTACTGTAGAAATACAGAAATGAACTTTATTTCACAAGTTAAAAACAAGGTTGAAACCTGTAAGGGATTATTGATTAAAATCAATAGAGCCGTTGACCACTTTGTTGTGAAAAGTGGTCCAAACTTGAAAAAAAGTAGACAGTTGGATTCTACTAACTCGTCCGTGACGAATGATGTATTTTTCATTATAATATTCAAGGTATAACCCGTTGAAATCATGGTTTGAAGTTTAAAGTATTAAATTTTAACAGAGAAAATGAGTTACAAGAAAAATCATCAAAAATAGAGTTTTTATGATGTAAGTAAATGCTCTTGGCAGAATAATGAGGTTATTCCAAGCTATGAGAATTCACTCTATGAATTACTGTAGCGTGTAAAACTTAAACGTTATTAAGGATTAAATTTTGAGCTTAATTTCATCATTTATGATCACTCACTGTAACTTTAAATTAAGTTTAACAGTCATATGAGTGATAAAATTGCTGAATAATGTTAGTTTATGATCAAAACTAATAAAATTCACGAAATTTGGGGTTCTTCCAAGCTTTGACATCATCAAAACTTAGAGTTATAGTGATAGCTCTAAATAATGGCGTAATAATGAGATAAGATGGTTTGATCATGATGTAAGCATCACCAAACCTTAAAATATTGATCAATTCCAGTGCATATGATCAGTGAACGTCTACTAGAAGCCTTTTGGACTCTGGGAGGAAGGAATTTAATATAAATTGAGCTCTTTTTACTCTATTTCCCCCTCAGACGCTATAAAACTGTTATATTATTAAAGACCAAATATAATGTTCTAATAATCTTCATCTTTGAAGTGATTATTGCAATTATTTAATTTTTTTGTTTAAATTTCCCTTAAAAACCTCAATTCCACGTAAAACCAACAAAATTTGGAATTTCTGTTAAATTTTATTGTAACTACAATTTAAATAAGTTGTATTTACATTTCTAGGCATAAAAGTATTCAAAATTATTATATTAAGCATTAAAAATAGGTTATTTCTCTATTATTACTTCTAATAATTCTATAATTGATATATATAGTATTTATACTAATTTATAGCTTTAATATTGGTAATATTATTGTTATTAATTGTTTTTTATTAATAAAACACAATTTTTACGCCTTTATTATTTGTTGGTAGCAATAATAAAGTGCTTTTGAATACATTAATTATCTTATATTAATATATTTATTTTATATATATTATTTTTTTCTAATATAAATTTAATTATTATATTTATTTAATAATATAATTATTTTACGCCATAATTATGATAACTCTTTATTAGAATAATTATTTTTATCTTATTTTATTTCATTTTTAAGGACATTCATAGTACATTAAGTAAAATATTAGTAGTTTTTACTCATTGTTTCATAGTCAAACCTTACACAGGGTTTATAGTGGAGATAAAGAACTCTATGGAAAGAGACTGTATCAAATGAGTGTGGTTTCTAAGATGAACTAATGGATAATTGACACCCTAAAGCTAATTTTGGAACTGCCTCTTAAATAATTCTTCAAATGAAAACGGCAAGTATTCTCTTGGAGGTATACCGCATACTTGAAAACAGCCAATACCTTATGAGTAGGGGTGAGGTGATGGTTGTTGAGGGAAACACTTTGAGCTTCAGACGTTATTAATTCTCCTGAAAGAAATTATTCCATAAAGGGTGGAAGGGATTTTAAAATTTGAATTATGGCACCTAATATTGGTCAGCATTGGATATCTTTTTTATGTAGCATATGGATATTGAACTGCAGATTTGGCCAAAAGCCTTCTGGAGGATGGCCAGGATAAACACTGTAAGAATGCAGGTTTTATAGCTTCAGAGTCTGTCTGAATGTTTTTTGCAATGTTGGGTTCTTTGACAAAAACTAGCCAGTACAGGCTTAAAACTTTTTTTGCTCAAAGATTTGCTAATTAAGGGAATCCAGCAATTAGGCCCCAAATATTCCAAGATGTCATATTACTTCAAAATGCAACAAAATGTGAAAAATGCACAGGAATCCGCAAAAGTGCGAAATGTTCATCAAACTTTATTTAACACTAAAAGTTCATGATACAGCCTTTTTGGATTTGTTTCCGCTTTTGACTGGGAAATTCCCATAAATGGAAAAGGATGGTCTGATGATGATGAAGCGGCCAAGCTGGCTCCAGCTGATAAAATGGCCAAAATTGGCCCAAATTGATGGATATGGACAAATTTACATGAAGTCAATATCACAGAGATATGCAATCAGTTAAGGGTGTTGGTAAACACACGTCAGCTTTTAGTAAAAACACATAAGCCCTTACGTGTTTTTAGCAATTTATGGTAAAAACATGTAAGTTTCTGGTAAAAACACATAAGTGACCTTAATTTTCAAAAACAATTCCTCAGGCTCAGTTTTGAGGATTTTTTTAATTTTTTTTTGCCATATTTTTCCCAACTTGGCATGTCAATAAGCACAAATTTTTTCAATTTTATTTTTTGCCAAATTTCACCAATTTGGCCAATATGCCAAAATGGCATATTTTTTTCAAAAATTCATTTAAATTCTTCCCACTTATGAATTTCCTTAATTTTTTTTTTGAAATGAAGGGTTCAATTTGAAGAATAAAGCACCAGAATCCCATAGTTTTGGGAATTTTTTTGGGTGGGACAAGTGAAGCCGCAAAAAGGGTTTTTTTTTCAAATGTTTTTTCCCGTCATTGTAATATGCCTATTTTTAAAGAGTGAATTTAATAACTTCCCACTTATGAATTTCCTTAATTTTTTTTTAAAATTAAAGGGTTCAATCTGCAAAATAAAGAACCAGAAGCTCATGAATTGGGAAAATTTTTTGGGTGGGACAAGAAGTGAAGGCGCAATGAGTGTTTTTTTTGCACTGTTTTTTCGTGTGTGTAATATGACTATTTTCAAGTACAAAAGTTCCACATGTTTGATAAAAAAGGAGGCTTAGGTGGGATTTAAGCAATAAATATGACTGAGGAGGGGGATAATTGGCATAAATTGTATATACAAAAATCATTCAATCAGAATCAACCTCCAAAATAGTGGGTTTTTTCTGAGAGGGGGGAGGAAGGTTGGAAAAATACAACATTCTTTGTTTCTTCAATTTATCAGCCCACCCCAGGGCTTGTTTTTGGGCATGAATCTCCCAGTTCAAAGTAATGGGGGGACTGGATAAACTTTAGAAATGATGATGTCCAAAGGAACAAAATGAGCACGACTATTCAAGAAGCAGATGAAAATGGGGGGATTATCATTTGGAGGACAGAAATAAGGGAAAAAAGAAAAAGATTGGGCTGTGGAATAAAAGAAAACTGGTCTTTTATACTTATTTGCAATTGGATCCCCCATGTCAGGCATGGACATCCACTTGCTTTTTGGAGCCTGGCCAACATCTTCATACCATTCAATTCTTTCCAAATAAGAGGATACTGAGGGAATTAAGGTGTTCATGGCTTCATAAAGGTCTTTATTTTGGTGAATTTCTTCAGCCAAGTCACCTATGACATCAGCCCATTGATCTTGAGTCTTTTAAATGAAGTGGGATACTGTTCTGTAGCCACAGTTTCCATCACCCAGGAAATTGATGGCCTTGAAGTTGTATTTCAATATAAACTTGGGCAAGTCTTCTGAGCCAGCTATCTGATAAAATAAGTACAAAATATGAATAAATATCAAAATAAACAACATAAAATTACATTAAAAAGAATCAGAAACTCACAAACAGCTTGGAGCATTCATCACTTGTGTGATAATTGCTTTGACAATGCTCACAGGTCAAGTTAATTGAATCATAGATATTCAAACTGGTGGCAGGCTTGTGTGATTTTCTTTGTGAGGTTTTGCTTCCAATTGCCAATCTTCTGGACCTTCTAAGGGCTAATTCTGATTTATTTAATTCAGTTGCTGAGGTTAGTGAATCTGATGAACTGATGGATTTAGATAATGAGTCCTCAGAATCTTCAGAATCTTCAGATGAGTCCACTTCCATAATTGAAGAGGGGACATTTGACTGGGATCTTGAAGTTGTTGTGCTGGTCACTTTTGATGGGGGTCTTCCTCTTCTCTTGGATTGACTTTCAATAATTGCAAATCTTGAAGGTTCTCTTTTGTTTTTATTCTTGGCTCCTTGGGGTCTCCCACGGATATTCTCGCATTCTAGAGGGTCTTCATAATATTGATCATCCTCTTGACTCTTGGGAATTTCATCAAATGGGACTTTCCCAGTCAAAACATCTTGAAAATGTTGGAGTATTGGAGTGATTTCTGCCATTGGTCTTTGAAACAGGTCTTCCCCAATGTCTTCAAATATTTTCTTGGCTTCATTATTTCTTTCTTTTTCAACACTTTGATCATCACCTTGAAAACCAGCCTGAGAATAATATGACAAATAAAATCAGTTAATAAGGAAAAAAATAATAAGAAGAAATTAAAAAACCCTCACAGGCAAATTCAAATTTGTTGGTGCATTTTTCATTTGGAGGAAATTTTGTTTTGAAATTTTCAAAGGCAATCTGAAGAGCATAACGATACACCTTGCCATTGAGGGCACAGATGTGTGGAGGAAAGTTCTTGACATGGACAATCATTTCTACCTCCAGAAGAGTACCAGTAGACGTTTGGAGCCAGAGTTTACCCATGGCATGGGCACCTTCAACTCTGGAGGTGGAGCCCACACCCAGGTGGCAATGGTGGTTGGTCCAGGCTGGCACATAATACTCCTTTAGAGGAAGCCAGGTATTTTCCAAATACTGCAAGACCTCAGCATTTTTAACTTGCTTTTGAAGCTTCTCCCAGTTGTCTTTGAAAGACTTTTCAGTGGGTGAATAAATAAGCTAAGAAAAGAATCCCAAATTCATTAATAAAGATGATAATAAGAAAAAAAGTGAAATAAAATGAAATAAAGTGAAGAAGTATATTACTTGATTCCAAAGGCCCATAAAATTTTCAAAATCAGTTCCATGACCAATTTTCTTCATGAAATGAGCAGATACATCCTTGTTGATGTGCCAAATGCATAGCATGACTTTGGACTCTGGGAAGAGCTTCTTAATAGAGTTTTTCAAGGCCAGATCCTTGTCAATAACAATAACTGGAGGGGAAAAAGATTGGTGTTGTTGAGGACCTTTTCAATGTATTGATTGAATGCCCAAGTATATGAAGTTTCATTTTCATTCTTCATCAAACAAAAAGCCCCAGAAAAGGTCTTATTTGTTGAGCTGAATCCAACAATATGAAAAAGGGGCATTTTGTACTTATTGGTTTTATAAGTACAATCCATAAGAATGACATGAGGAAAGCCATGAAGAATTTTTATGGCCAGGGGGTGAGTAAAAAACAAGGAGGTAATGTGTCCCTCAGAATCCCTTGCAGAGGACCAAACAAAATTTTCTTTTTTGAGTGTCAATAAGAGCATCAATGGAAATTCTGCCTTGCATTGTGTCTTTCTTGATTTTCTTGACTTGGTTATAAATGTCTTGAAGGATTACAGGCCTGTCAGACTCCCTCTGGCTGCATAATTGGGCCTGAATTTTCCTTGGCATGAGCAGTGATTCAGACATTTGAGCAATTGGGGATGTTTCTTGCTCATTGAATTTCCTGAAAGCATGATGTGCCATGATATTTTCAGTGGCATCTGGGCTATGTTCAGGATTTTTGACTTTAAGAGTCCAAGTGGTACTCTTGGCATATTTCCTGGCATAAAGTCTAAAAGGACAGTCAAGCTTTCTTGAGGTGACTGTTTTGGAGGGGCTTTTGTTGGGATTTGGGGTGCCAGACCTGTCACAACTTATTTCAATTTGGTTGTGGGTCATATTGTACCTCAAGGTGGAAACAGCATACCCCTGAGCCCTGGAAACATTATGCACATGTTGCCAAAGAAGCTCAAGGGTCTGAAATTCACCTTCAGTGGGGGGTTGAAGCATGTTTTTAATGAAAAATATGTATAAAAGTAAAAAAAAGGGGGAATTGGGGGATTTGGAATGAGGTAAGAACCTTTCGAAATGTGAAAAAGAGGTGAAAAAAGGTGTGAAAAATGAACAGAAGTGGTTCATAGTGACAGAAAGTGGTTTAAATGTGGGATTAATAGATGAGGGAAGGTAAAAAATTGAAAATTGAGACGCTTGAAAGCAGGTTGTTGTGGTGGAAAATGCAGTCTTTGGGGGAAAAAAAGCAAAAAAAGTGTGAAAAGCTTTGCAAAATGGTTTTGGTAATGCTGTTTTCCCAAAAAAGACAATGGTTTGGGGTGGGGATAATGTGGATTATTGGGGTGTTTGGGCTTGTTTGTTTTTTTGGGGGGGGGGCTGGGCAAAAAAAACTGAAACAAATTGGAGTTAGAGAGGTTTTGTGGGGAAAAAACCTCTTTTGGGCATGTTTTGGCCCAATACATGCCCAATGGTGTTTCATTTTGAATTAAAAATGGGCCCAGGGCACCCCTTACGTGTTTTTACCAATTTGCTTACGTGTTTTTACCAACACCCTAAGTTAATAAAAGAGGGTGATTGTCCATGGTTGTGACAATACTCCCTAGCCACAACATAGTGAGGGCTTTTATAACTTGATCAATGTTTCAGATTGCATAATGTGTAAAACAAAAACTTCTAGAGGAGAAGTTTACACTTCTTGAGTGTCTTGCATTACATGAATTTGGACCAATGAGGTAGAATCCAAAGTCAACAGATACTTGGAATCACTTTGCACTTCCCTATGTGTAGGGTGTGGATATGAAACTTTTGACAAAATACCAAGTACTTTTCCTGTCCTCAAAATTTGTATAAGGTGAAATTGTTTGAAAATAGTAAGAAATAGTATTTTTAAGGAGGAAAAACTCCAAATTTATTGTTTTGAACTTTGTAAGTATAAAACAACAATATAATAAAAATTTATTGTTTTACTAACAATAAAGATTTATCCAAAAATACTCTACAAGAGATATTTAGGGCTACAAAATAAATTTCTTCAAGAGAAATCTCGATTGGAATTAATTGAGCAAAAAACTGCAAGAAATTAATTAAAGAACAAATTATTTCAAAAGATATTTAAAGAGAAAAAACTCCCAAAAATTACCAGAATGAATTTGGAAACAAAGTGAGAAAAATAACAGCGTGTCACAGGGGCTCTTCAAAGTTAAGAGGGCCTGGCACTCAGCAAACTGGGACTCCCTTATGGAGGGCTCAAAGATATGGTAAGAAGGAATACAATTAAGAGTGCAAGAGATGAATTACTAAAATAAAGAATATAAGAAAGCAGAAACAAAAGAAATAAGAGTAAAGAATAGAAGAGCCAACCACAAACAAGTTCAAGTCCACTGTTTCAACCTGTCAGAATGAAAAGAGAAGGGTTAATAAGGATATGGCCACCCAACTCATACTGTACAGGCAAAGAGAGAAATGCAAAGACTAACTTAATATTCAATAAATATAATACCAAAAATAAGGATAAGAATATTCATAAAATAATAAATAACTAAATTAATTAACTGGGGAAAAGTCCCCAGGGGGGAGAAAGAGGGGCTGGTATATGTGAGAATCACCAGCCCTGATCCAGAGGAAGAATTTTCATGAGAGGATTGAATTATTGAATTGAGTCTGGCCAATACAGGTCCTGTACAGCTGTACAAGAGGTGTGGTGTATTTGCATGATCATATACTTTCATGCTGGTGTATTGAAGCTGTATGGGGTGAATGCAACCTGTACAGATGTTGGCAGGCTGTATTGAAGTACCAAGCTGTATGCACGTTTCAGCAAGGAAGATTTCTGAAACTGAATGCTGATGCAGATAGTGGAGCTGCTCATTTGAGGTGTTTGAGTGGGTGTATTGCTGAATACCCTTACCCCTGGGGAATGGTTTTTACACAGCGATTACAGATGCTTTAATTAACTTTTGGGGTGGTTCAGGGGTAAAAATGATTATAAGAGTTACAAAAAATGATTATAATGAATTCTTTTACGTGGTTAAAAGGTTCAAAATGATTTTTAAAGGCTGGTTGAAATCTCTTATTGATTGGTTTGACAATGTTCAAAATAATTTAAAGAGGAAAAGATTCTAACATGAAGAGAAAAGTGGGGTAAAGAAGACATTCTTTTATAGCCATCAATTTTCTTACTCTAAAATAAAATTTACTCTTGTTAGTCGTGTAAAACACTCTGAAAACAGAAAAGCCAGTTATGGCATCAATAAACCCTGGTTTAGAACAAAAAAGGGTTGGTTCAAGCCATTTTTTGCTATTTTTAGCCATTTTAGACCCTTAAATCAGCCATTACTATAGTAATTGTCAGGCTGTGACTCAAAACCAGAGCACAAGCATGACAACCAAAATACCATAAACCAATGGTATAGCCAAGATACCACCAAAACATGGAGCTGAGCCAAATCAGCTCACAAGGTATCAAAAGAAAGAGGAAACTCACCCCTTTCTGAAAAAATAAGTCCCATCACCATAGGACAAGAAATAACAAAGTTATTCCTGCTCAAAGTTATTGATGAGCATAAACCTTAATTTTCACCTCTCATCTAAAATCTAGAAGGAGAGACTTAACCCCATCAAATGGGTACTCAAAATGAAACTCTAAGCCAGGGCTATCCAATTATACCAGCCAAACTGAGCTAGCACCAGTATTACTTGAGTTATGGTTGAATTCAGGCCAAATAAGGGTGAACAAAACATTCACCTCTCATCTAACTTCTACAGTTTTAGTGTGGGATACTTGAAGTGGGGTCTTTTTGTAAAGAGTACAATCGGGGCTATCTGATGGTGCCATCCACTCCTTCATATCTCACCTATAACAGAAGTTATGAGGCAAACAAGCTCAATACAGCTTTTTGCCCAAAACCACGCCTATGTACAAAAACCTTGTACATGGGTTAACTTTGTCATAGTGAATGATAAACATACCAAATTGGGTATCATTGTGTATAGCTCATACAGGGATATCTAATGAACCAACCTTGAGCTTGATATCTCAAAAACTGCCATTGTTATGGCCATTTGAAGGTTATAATCCCACAATATGACCAATACAGCTGTATTATGACAGGATACAGTTGTACTCTGATCATGAGGTGTCAAACAGACAAAGAAGCATGTTAATACTTCAATACCTCATAGGTCAGTCAATACTGGGGTCCCATACAGTTTCTGTACAGCATTCTAGGCATCATACACGTCAGAATCAAGCTGTGAGGTCCCCAGATGAAGGTTTTCACCCTGTATTGGTGAAAACTGCCCAGATGTGGCTGCAAAACCACATCTGAGCCCAATACAGGGCATAAAGGCTGTTTGAAAACCACAAGCCAGTCCTGGAGGGTGAAAAAACTTCACTTCCTCTACCTGGAAAGGTCTAGCACCCTTTCCACCTCATTTCAGGATAAAAAGGAGGCTTTTCACAGCCAGAATTGTCTCCTCATCCTGCTCTTGAATACCCTACGTAGTAAACTGTCAAAAACAGTTTTACTCTTGGGTAATAATCAGGTATACTCTTAATTTAAAGTATTGTAGTCTTTGATATTGTAACCCAACAGGTAAAGCTGCACCCAGGCCTTTCAACAGCGCTCACCACAACTATATTCCTTATAGTAAAGCCCTTTTATTATTAAATTAATCCATCTTTAACCCTTATAAAGGCATTTTAAACTATTTTCCACATGTCACAGTCATAGTTTTAGTTGTAAATAGCTTTATTACCACTTCAACATAGACTCATCCTGACAGTAATACCTGGCCTAAAGCCTTAACAACACGTCAGGATGAGTTCAAGAGACTTAGAAACCAGTCAAAACTGTTTCTACTAAGATTTCTTTGTCTTAAGGGTAGTTTTACCCTCTTGGAAACAGTTAAAACTGCCCTGGTTGGTATCAAAACCTCATCACAAATCTAGTCACAGACCCTGTGACTAAATTCCAGACCAAAAGTGATGAACCTTTCCGTGGATTTTGACATCTCACGCCTGTCAGCAAGGATTTTGGGGTTCTGGCTCCCCCTCAGAGCTAGAGTTCCTTTTCCCCCAAATTTAATCTTTCAATTTTTTTCCTTTAATTCCTCATCATGTATTATACTTATAATTCACATATGTAATTTAATTTAATTTTATGGTACACTACTGTAATAATTGACACCTCATATGTAAATCAAAGTAAACTTCTGCAATACATGTGCACATTATGACAATTCAATTGAATTCAATTGAAAATACTTCAATTCCTCATAACTTCTAAGCTATACACAACACTTCAATTTTAACACAAAAATTGTTGATTAAAACTACATTTGATGTGAATTAAATTAAGGTTTTGAGGATTTCCAAATTTTATACAGAAAATACAAAAAACTTAATTTAAGCTTATTTAGAGATCAGTTACAGAAATTTCACTCAGAGTTGATGCCACCTAATTTTTTATAAGGAATACAATGGTGAAATGACCTTTATATGTTTATTTATTAGATGAAAAGTCATGATAATATTTCTTCAACTTTTTTCAAAAATATTTGATTTTGGGTAATTTTGTTGAAAATTCATTTTTACTTAATTTTTTCAGGTAAAAATGTGTTTTTACAATTTTAAATTTAATATATTTTTATTTTTAAATTATAATTAAATTTTTGATTTTGTATATAAACTCATATTTTTATGTTAATTTTCATCTTAATAATAAATCTCTTTTATTTATGTTTGTATATTAATCTTTTGTTTGTGGTCTTTTGGGTATATGAAAATACCTCTAAGGCTCACATTCCCTCCCCCTAAAAAAGAGTATTACTTTTCAATATTGTTATTTCTAGTATATCTTAATCTTGTGAGAAGTTTGGTAGCTTCAGGTATGTCTTTTTCTTCTAACCATTTATCTTCACAATTTGGGTCACTGTACCTTACAAGGTATTCCCGTACTTTTTTGGTCATTAATTTTCTTTATTTAAGAACTTTGGTAATCTTCTTAATACCATATTTCTCAATAGGAGGTATAACTTGGGGAACTTTATTCCACAAGGGTAACCTTTCAGCATCACTAGATTTATATGGCTTTATCAAGCTCACTGGAAATGTAGGATGCTTATTACTAAGTTCTTTGGATAATTCTACTTCAACAGCATCTTCTCCATGCAGGGATTTGATAACAAAAGGTCCTGCAAAGGAGTCTTTGAGCTTTTTACATCCTTTGATGTTATTGAAGTTGGTGGTGGATATTAGTTCTAAATCCCCGAATTTGAAATCTGGAGTGGCATGTGATTTGGCTAATTTATTTTTAGCATATGAAAATTAGTCTTCCATGCTTCTTACTGCATGCTCTCTAGCTCCTTCTAGCATTCCTTTGAAGCTGGAAGCTGTAGGATGTATTTCAACCAAATCTTTCCTTAAAGAATCTTGAGGTAACTTGGGATTCAATCCTTTTACTAGAATAGCAGGAGTTTGATTGGTACAGGCATGAATTAATGTCTTATATGCCAATTCTAGTGCTGGTAGAAGAGTACAGCAATCATGAGTGAATCCATCACAATCTTTGAGTTCAAGGCCATATGCACAAACTCTTTGCACCATGTCTTCTAAGGTTTGTATCATCCTTTCAGCTATACCATCAGTTTGTGGGTGGTTGGCTGTAGAGAAAGACAATTTAGTGCCAAATAGTTCATGAATATTTGTCCCCAGTGCTGAAGTGAATTTGGGATCCCTGTCACTAATGATATTTATGAATATTCTAGTCCATGACACTACTCTATTCCATATTAGAAGAGCTGTATCCATGGCTGTATCATCTTTGTGACATGGTATAAGATTGGAGTTTTACTTAATCTGTCTACAATCACTAGGCAAGCATTATAAGTTCTGGCACCTCCTGGTGGTAGGCCGGTTACCCAATTCATATGGACACTTTCCCAAGGTCTGCTGGGTTCTTGGATTTTGCTCATATTTTCAAGTATTTTGCCAGTGGATTTATCTTCCTTTTTACATCTGTCACAGGTTTTTCAATACTCTGCCACATTGGTGCTGTCATGGCATTTTTTTAGTACAAGATTGATTAATGAACTGTCCACAACTGTCATGGCACAAGTGGGCTTGGTCCTGTGGTAAATTATACCATCCAGTAGGTGAAATCTTCCTTCATAATAAGATTTCTCCCATACTTCATCCAAGGCATGTATTAGAGAGTTGTCTCTACAGTCTTTGTTAAATAAATGGCATAAAATGCTACAAATCTTATCTTGATTGTAACTGTTTCTCACTTCTTCAAAGAAGGTGGTGTTCAAGTCTGTAACCCTTGGTCCTTCTATTGGGATCTGTGGAGAAGCTTCTTCTGGCACATAAGCAGGATTATCAATATCATTTGTAATGGCCATCTGCTTAGTCCATCTGCATTTTTATGAATATTCCAATCTTTATGAACAATAGTCATATTGCCCCTATACTTTTGTATGGCTATTTGCCATCAAAGCATATGTCTGTTGGGTGTTTTCTTGTTTAAAATTGATTTAACAGCAGTAAAATCTGTTATTAATTCAAAAACACATCCTTCCAGAAATTAGTTGGGTTTTTCTAAACCCCAAACAATGCATAAACACTCCATCTGGCTTGGGTTGGTTTGATTTGCCTGGATATGAAACACATGGGCCCTTCAACAGGTTTATCATTTAAAATTTGGACTTGATGAAGTTCAGGGGCAAGCCCATCCCCTGATGCATCAATGTGAAGATTAAAGGGAAGTTTAAGGTCTGGCATCAGTAAGAGCGGAGCAAAGGTCAAGGCTTGTCTTAAAGATTAAAAGGCTTTTACTCTGTTAACATTCATTTCAAATACTGTGTCTTTTTCACATAACCTATAAAGAGGTCTTGTTATAGATGCAAAACCTTAATGTGTTGCCTGTAATACTCTGCAAAACCCAAAAATGCTTGAATTTCCTTTTTGTTTTGAGGAACATGTTTCAGTAAGACTGCTGAAACTTTATTTTTGTCAATCCCAAAGGATAGACCAGATACCACATGTGCTAGTGCTTTGAGTTCCTTAAATCAAAAATGACATTTATTCAAAGAGATTTTCATGTTCACAGATTGACTTTTGGTCAACATTCTGGATAATCTGCACATATGTTCTTCTCAAGTCTTGGAACAGACAATAATATCATCAATGTAAATGATCAACCATCCTTCTGAAAGCTCTTCAGGGAAAATTTCATTCATCATTCTTTGGAAGTCTGAAGGTGCATTTTTGATTCCAAAAGGCATCCTCAAATATTCATAAACTCCACAATGAAGTATAATTCTCAAGTATTTCCTTGCTCTTGGTGACACTACATTTTGATGAAATCCTTTAAGGGAATCCATAGTGCTTATATACACTGCTTGATATAATTGGGTGAGGGCAATTTGGATCTTTGGTATTGGGTACCTGTCTGGAAAAGTGTAAGTCTTAATAGGTCTAAAGTCCAAAGCCATTCCAGATTTTCCATTATACCATGCCACTATGACTGGTGTAGTTATTTCTATTTCTTCATTGTGGACTACCTTTCTTATTACACCAAGGCCCAGAAGCTTGGTGATATGAATTTCCAGAGCTTCTCTTGATTTTGAACTTGGTGGATATGCAGGTCTTCTTAAGAGTTGTGGATAAGGTCTCTCAATATTAAGATTAATGTCATCTTCATGAACCATAAATTCCCCTAGCAGTTCTTTATCTGAATCAAATGCTTCTTTGTGGTCATACAGAAGAGCAGAAAGTTCATGTTATTGTTTACCACTCAAATGAAGGCTTATTTCAGCTTCATTTAACTGTTCAGACTTTGATTTCTCTAGCTTTAAGTTGACTGGTGATAGTTTTTAAACTGTAATCTGTCTTTTAAATGGTAAAAAGGCAAATTTTTGGAGCTTATTGTCTCCAATAGTAAAGTATCTGTCCTTGTTTTTATGTAAACCTATTCCATACATGATCAAATAATCATTTACCAATATGAAATGGGTACTAGAGCAATTTTCCATAAAAACAAATTCAACAGTGATTCTTAACTCTCCATTTATATGTGTAGATATGACACTAGCTTCAAATATTACCAATGCTTTCATTGGGTTACTTGCACTATTGAATTTTATGCCATCAACTGGCAACAATTGTCTTCAAAATTTGGTACACAAGTCTTAAGAAAGGATTTACCTACACAAGAGCAGAATGCTCCTGGATCGAGTAGTAGCTTAGTGGGTTTGTTGTCAATTACCACTTCTGTTATACAGGAGTTACCAGCTGTATAACCTTTCCCTCTGTTTGGTTTGGTTTTCATTGACTGTGCATCTTGCACTTTTGATAAATTGAGTTGGCTATTTCTCAACTGTTGCAAGTGTGAATAAGATTCCATGATGTCAAAGGTGGCATTGATATTATTTTTTTTTGAAGATCCAGAAAATACTGATGATTTATCATCTGAATTTTCTTCAATTATATCATCTTTTTCAACATCAGGTTCTTTTTCAATGTTAATTTCATTGATTTTCCCCCTTTTTGGACATTTGTTGGATATATTTGTGGTGCTTTGGCAAACATGGCACTTCCTGATTGTATCTTCAGATTTAGATTTCAATTTATTAGAGTTTTCTTTGGGGTTTTTGTCCACAGAATCTTTCCAAGGTGTATGAAACTTTGTCTTGAGATTCACCCTACTAAAAAAATTTTGGTTCTGGTGGTTACTTTTTCTAATATATTGATAACATATTCTCCTGAAGATTTTTCAGTAGTTAATCTTTTGACAGAATGCTCTAGGTCACTTCCAAATTGTCTTTCAAATTTCCTATGAATAATAAATTCTGACATGTCTGGGTATAATGCTATTAGTCTGTCTTTTTGTTGGCAAAACCATGGTAAAGCTTGGTCTTTATCAGCATTGAATTTTGCAGATTGAAAAGCTGTTTAAGCTTTGAACCTTGAAGCATCTTTGGCCCATTTGTTGATAATTTGGGTTTTCCACCAAGTCCAACTTTGGTGTCCATGTGCTTGTCTCAATTTGATATACCATCTGTGAGCTGATTTGGTAAACAAGGTGTTAAATTTGGCTGTTACTAATATGTCTGGTAATTCAAAATCTTCTTTGATCATGTCAATACCTCTGATGAATTACATATGGTCATCTTCCCCTTCACCACTGAAGTGAGCCTATTACTTAAGTTTTGGAACTTATTTCAAGAGTGCTTGGTCCAATGATGGTTTCAAGTTATGAAAAGAAGGGGAAAATTCATTTTTCAACTGTGAATTTTCAGCATCCAATACTTGTGTATGGGGAATTCCTGTACCCTCATTTTGATTCAGAGGTGTAGAAATTCTTGGTAAGGTGTTTAGTATCTGTTCAATTTTATTCATTTTACTGTTGCTACACCTTTGGAAATTTCTGAATTCATGTTGGAAGGCTTGAATTAAATTAATCACTTTAGCTTTATACATGTTTTCTTTATGTTTCAGCTCTTGCCATAACTCTGTTTGTCTTTTATTATCAGCAGTAACCTGATTCAATTTCTGTAAGGTGTCGATATGAAACTTTGATAAAATATCAAGTACTTTTCCTGTCCTCCAAATTTGTATAAGGTAAAATTATTTAAAAATAGTAAGAAATCGTATTTTTTTACAAAAAACAGCCCAATTTTATTTTTTTAACCTTTTAAGTATACAGCAATAATATAATGAAAATTTATTCTTTTACAAACAACAAATATTTATCCAAAAAGACTCTACAAGAGATATTTAAGGCTACAAAAGAGATTTCTTCAAGAGAAATTTCAATTGCAATTAATTGAGCAAAGAACTGCAAGCAATTGATTAAAGAACAAAGTCTTTAAAGATATATTTAAAGAGAAAACATGCCCAAAAGAGACCAGAGTGAACTTGGAAACAAAATGACAAAGTTAACAGTGATGAAAGATGCTTTAATTTACTTTTGGGGTGGTTCAGGGGTAAAAATGATTATAAGAGTTACAAACAGTGATTATAATGATTTTTTCATGTGGTTAAAAGGTGCAAATTTTTTGAAAAAGGGTGGTTGGAATATTTTATTGATTGTTTTAACAGCTTTCAAACCAATTATAAAAGAAAAAGATTCTAACATGAATAGAAAAGTGGTGCAAAGAAGACATTCTTTTATAGCCATCAATTTTCTTACTCCAAAAGTGAAATTTACTCTTGTCAGTCGTAAAAAACTGTCTGACAACAGAAAACCCAATTATGACATGATTGAACTCTGGTTTAGACCAAAAAAGGGCTGATTTAAGCCATTTTAGACCCTTAAATCAGCCATTACTATAGCAATACCTGGTCTAGGGCCTTCAAAACACATCAGAATGTGTGTAAGAGGCGTAGAAACCAGTTAAAACTTATTTAACTTGAGGGTAATTTTACCCTGTTGGAAGCAGTTAAAGCTACCTTGGTTGGTATCAAAACCTCATCATCTGTGACACAATTCCAGGCCAAAAGTAATGAATGTTTGTGTGGATTTTGAAATCTTACGCCAGTCAGCAAGGAATTTGGGGGTCTATCTCCCCCTTAGAGCTAGAGTGTATTTAACCCCCAGAATTAATCTTTCCAATTTATTTTTTCTTTAATTCCTCATCATGTAATACAATTATAATTTACATATGTAATTCAATTGAGTTTTTAATTACACATCTGTAATAATTGATAACTCATTTGTAAATTAAAGTTAACTTATTTAATACACACGCACATTGTGACATTTCAATCGAAAATACTTCAATTTCCTCATAACATCTATATTAAACACAACACCTCAATTTTAACACAAAAATTGATGGTCAACACCACATGTGGTGTGAGTTAAATTAAGGTTTTGAGGATTTTCATACTTTTGTACCAAAAATATCAAAAACTTCATTTAAGCTTATTAAGAGTTGAGTTACAGAAATTGCATCCAGATGTGACCCCACTTTATTTTTTAAGAGGATTCCAATGGTGTTGTAATTTCTTTATGTTTAATTATTAGATAAAAAGTTATCATATATCTTATAGAACTTTTTTTTTCCAAAAATATTTTAATTTCATAATTTTAATTAAAAATTCATTTTTACTCAATTTTTACAAGTAAAAATGTATTTTCATAATTTTGAATTGTATTGTAATTTTATTTCTGAATTATGATTGAATTTGTATTTATATTTCAATTTTTGTTTTTATAATATAAATAAGTTTATTTTATTTATATTTGGATCTTAATTTATCATTTGTCATCTTTTGGGTATATGAAAATACCTCTAAGACTCACAATTTCATTTTTAATTTTGATACTTCTTGTGAAGAATAAAAACACTTTTTAAAGGAAATTGTATATGTCTTTACTTCAGTAAATGGATTTGAAATGTCATCAAGGAGTTTTCTGTTATCTATCTTGATAATATTTATGGCTTTTCCAATTCTTGTTTCAATTATATCATTGATATTGAATGTAGAATATTTGTCTGTTAATTCATTGATAATGGCGGATTTTTCATTTATCTTATTGCCAAGAGAACTGTCAGGTTGAGTCTATGATGAACAGGCAATTAGACTATTTACTACTTTAACTATGACTGTGAAACGTTGATAAACATTTAAAATAAAAGTATTTAGTGATGATAAGGGTTTATAATAAAATTAAGAGGGCTTTAAAATTGTGGAATAGTGGTGGTGAGCGATATTGAAAGCCCTGGGTGCAGCTTTACCTGTTGGGTTACAATAATTAAAATTATAATTATACCTGGTTAATTTCCAAGAGTATAACTGTTTTTGACAGTTTTACTACGTAGGAATTTAAGAGAAGGATGAGGAAAGCAATTCTGGCTGTGAAAAGCCTCCTTTTTATCCTGAAATGGGGTGGAAAGGGTGCTAGACCTTTCCACATAGAGGAAATGAAGATTTTTTCACTCTCTGGGACAGCTCAGATGTGGTTTTAAAACCACATCTTGGCAGTTTTCACCAATACAGGGTGAAAAATTTCATATGGGGACCTCACAGCCTGATTTTGACATGTATGATGCATAGAATGCTGTACAGCAACTGTATGGGATGCCAGTATTGGCTGACATATGAGTTATTGAAGTAAAAACAAGCTCCTTTGTCTATTTGACACCTCATATTCATGATTATGGGGAATTATCCCATGGTAAGGCTGTATATGACAGCA
This sequence comes from Austropuccinia psidii, assembly GCA_023105745.1. Classification (NCBI taxonomy): domain Eukaryota; kingdom Fungi; phylum Basidiomycota; class Pucciniomycetes; order Pucciniales; family Sphaerophragmiaceae; genus Austropuccinia; species Austropuccinia psidii. The sequence goes on from JALGQZ010000006.1 coordinate 57,258,407, forward strand.
GGTGGGAATCTGACCTTAAAACAGCCATAACTTTGTCAATTCTTGAGATATCAACCTCAAAATTGGTTCAGTGTGTAGCCCTGTATGTTCTCCAGACAATGGTACCTCAATTTGTATGGGTATCAATCAATATGGAAAAGCTATCCCATGTAGAAGATTTTTGTACATTTGCGTGGTTTAGGCAAAAAGCTGTATTGAGCTTATTTGCCCCATAAGTTTTGTTCTACTTGAGATATGGGGAAATGGGTGACACCATCAGATATCGCTGATTTTGCTCTTTCCAAAAAGACCCCACTTCAGGTATCTCACGCTAAAACTGCAAAAGCTAGATGGGAGGTGAATGTTTTGTTCACCCTTATTTGGCCTGAATTTGGCCATAACTCAAGTAATACTGGTGCTAGCTCAGTTTGGCTAGTACCATTGGATAGCCCTGTATTAGAGATTCATTTTGACTACCCATTTGATGGGGTTAAGCCTGTCCTTCTGGATTTTAGATGAGAGGTGAAAATTAAGGTTTATGCTCAGCAACAACTTTGAGCCGGAATAACTTTGTGATTCTTTGTTCTATGGTGATGGGACTTATATATTCAGAAAGGGGTGAGTATCCACTTTTGTTTGATACCTTTTGAGCTAATTTGGCTCAGCTCCATGTTTTGGTGGTATCTTGGCTACACCATTGATTTATGGTATTTTGGCTATCATGCTTGTGCTCTGGTCTTGAGTCACCGGCTGAAATACCTGCCCTCTAAAAAAGGCTCATCATAGATGAGACTGTTCAGTACTCCTAGAGGCTATGAATCTCCTTAGATGAAGGTTCCCATCTGGTATGGCATCTTCTGACAACCATTTGTCTGTATCAGCTGTCTGGTTCTTGAATCTTACTAAGTATTGTCTTTTATCCTTCCCATTAAGTCTGATCTTCCTAGCCTTGATGATTTTACTCACATGTCAAGGGGAGTCTTCCACTTCCACTACATCAGGTGGTGTGGGGTTCTTCTTCCTCGAGGGGAATTTATCCTCCTCTGTTTTAAAGTATGGCTTGACCAAACTTACTGGAAGGACTGGGTGCTTCCTGGAAAATTCCTCTGTACATTTGACTTCCACTGCATTCTTTCCTATCAATTTAATGATAGTGAAGGGCCCCACAAATGAGTCTCTCATTTTCTTAGGTCATTTGAGGTTATTAAAGTTCAGTTTGGACACTAGCACCTGGTCCCCTTCCTTAAAGTCAGGTTCCATGTGTGTCTTGTCCCACCTCTGCTTATTATATTCCTTTTCTTCAGCTATGAGTTTGGCAGCTGTGCCACAAGCCCTCTTCCACATATCGTGGAAGTCTTTGGCTGTGGAGTGGAAGGTCAGAAGATTCTTCTTTGAGTGATCCACAGGCAGCAGGGGATTCCACCCTTTCTCTACCACTGCAGGTGTTTTTCCTGTGGTAGAGTTCTGACTTGTGTTATAAGCCAGTTGGACAGCTGGTAGAAGGGTAACCCAGTCATGGGTGTATCCCTCATGGTCCTTGTATTCCATTCCATAGTAATAGAACCTTCTTAGGATATCCTCCATTATCTGGATCATCCTTTCAGCTAGGCCAGCTATTTGTGGATGGTAAGATGTGGAAAATTCAAGCTTGGTGCCAAGAATGTCAGACAAGTTGGTTCAATAGTCAGATGTGAATTTTGGGTCCCTATCACTAATGATGATTTTAGGGACTCCACAGGTATATATGATGTTATTGCAAAGTAGCAGAGCACTATCCATGGCTGTGTACTCTTTATGGCATGGTAGACACCTCATGCTCTTGCTGAACCTATCAACTATCATTAAGCAGGCATTGTAGTTTTCTTTTCCTCCTGGGACAATGCCTGTAACCCAGTCCGTATTGATGGTTTCCCATGGGTGTCTGGGTTCCTCTATGTGTTGAAGTAACCCATACTTCTTCCCATGTTTCCTGTTTTCCTTTTGGCATCTTTCACAAGTGTTTATGTTAAGATGTGACTATGAAACTGGTGATAATATTACTATTAATCAACAGTACTATGTCTGTTCTTATGAAATATAATAATAAAATATTATTATAACCACAATTAAATAATTAAAAAATTATTTCTTTCATGTGTTAAGCACTACTAGTGATTTTAACAGTGAGCAAGTAATTGTCTACAAGAATCAATTACAAGAAGAATTTAATAATAAAAACTTCTTTATTAAAATAATAAAATTATTTTAATATATAATTATCTTTTGCAAGAATAATTATAAAGATAATTCTTGAAGAAAACTATTACTAGAGAAAAACTTTAAGAATTAAGAATAAATGACTCACTAATACTCCAAAGAACTTATTGAAAGGTAAGAGTAGAGAAATTTGACGTGGAATTGTGGATTTAAGGGATCAAAAGGATTTATAACAGTGTTACAACAGAATATAGTTGGATTCTATGATTTCACGTCTTTCTGGATGATTTTGAAAGATTTAAAACACTTAAGAATAGCTTTAACTAATACTTACTTGTTGGTAATAATGATTTAATAAATTGATAAGATGATGATGAGGAAAAAACAGCAAGAAGAGGCTTCTTTTAAGTCAACAACAGCTCACAGAGGCATGCCATGGAGCAAACTGAAAAACCAGTGAGTGAGAAAACAATAAACCCTTTTGGATTAATGATTGCATCATCTGTTGTCACGTAACATTATCATAATCACTTAATTAATGCTTTTACGTGACTACCAACCCCAATATGGTTAAGAATAAAAGGAGTAACATCTGTAAATCTTCTTTTATTCTAAAATAATCATTGATTTCTCAAAGTTATCAATGCTATTGCCAATTTCATCACAGGTTGTAATTACTGTGAATTTTTGAAGATTCAGTGTTTCACGTAGAATGTTTTTAATGAATTTTTGAAGTTTTTACCTCATTTCTACGTAGAATTGCAAATAGCAGTATTTTGCTGGTTGCTATGAGGTAAATCAATGAATATGGATCCCAAAAGGGTTTAATTACTCTTTTAGGGTCTAGTAATGGAAAGTCATCAAGAATTGACGTGGTTACAGGAGTCTAAGTAGCTCATTACCTCCTTGGCACGTCAAAATAGCAGGTTATTTGCTATTTTTCTTATGATTACAGTAGGTGTAACTTGGTAACCAAGTTCCCAAAGAGTTTTAGTTTACCAATTGGGCCAAGATGAGCCATGGATCCATGCTCTGGAGCTATCCACGCCTCTGAGGCCTCAGAAGTTGGGTACCCTGGCTCTCTTTGATGTCTTTTGTCCCCCTTGCCTAATTTTTACGTCAAAATAGTAATTTAAGCTTAAAGTGAGATATCCACTATGGGTGTACCAAAAGTCCATGTAAGAATACCATTATATTAAGTGCTCAAAACATGCATAACACTATTCTTAGTGTATATGTAACATGGGGTTTCTCACTTTCCCATTATTTTGGGTAAAAATCAAGAAAAACAAAAATTTTCACAGATCTTTTATGTGGTATTAATGATGTGGTATTGAAGTATTTTCCATTTTACCACCTCAAATACTTAAATTGAGCTTATTCACTCTATGGAGCTACCCTAGGTGAATTTTTGTGTAGAATCCAAATCTGGTCTTAAATCCATGGATTTCCTTACTCAATAAAAAGTTATTCATCTTTTCTGAAATTGAAAATGATGAATTTTGGATATATGCATGACTTATGAGTTTTGCATAATTCAAAATTTCTTTTTTAAGATAATTGTGGCCTATTTGGGTATGTAAAATATACCTCAAGGCTCACATGATGTATTGACGCAACTCTTGTTCCCACTTGGGCCACCAAGCGTTGCTTTCTACCCTCTCTTTCATCCTGTCTTCACTCATGTGTCCCATGTAGGGGCAGTCATGGAATTCCTGAAGGATCAGAGAGATGGGGTCTCTGTCTACCACTGTGAGTGCACTTGTGTGTTTTTCTCTGTGGTAGAGCAGGCCATCTATAAGGAAGAACTTGTTATCCTCATAGGTCCTCAACCAGGGTTTTTCCAGCTGTTATTCCAGTTATGGTGTCAGCCTGTGACTCAAAACAGAGCACTAGCATGACATCCAACATACCATAAATAATGGTATGACAAGTATTGAACAAACATAGTCAATACAGGTAATAATTAAGAGAAAACAATCCTCTTACATTAAACACCAACCTTATCCAAACAGAATAAGGAAACCTAGAGGAGAATAAACAAGTCAAAACCCTTATTTTCACCTCTCATCTAACTTATGCATATTTAAGTTATCCTATACCAAAATGGTATTTTTCTTAAAGCTCACATAGAGAGCTACACAATGATATCATCCATGTTGTTTTAACACCACTACAACTGGAGATACCATATAACCTCATTTTCAAAACCAAGTCCCCCTGAAAGTCAAAGAGGGCTTGTACAAAACTGTACAAAGGTATAACTAAATTAAAGATCTCAACAACAGCTTTAAATTGAGACACCTTAGACCTCTGTATCTCTTAAATTGACTAAGGGATCTTGGTTCAAAGGTTTAATAACCAAAATACAGATATTCTGAAAATAAGAAAATAAACAAACACCTGTATCTTTGGCATACACTCATACAACTGTACAGTGTAATATACCAAACTGTAGGGCTAATAAAGCCCTACAAAGCTGTATCACCAGAATACAGATATCTTCCAAATTGAAGAAGATATCTAGCATGGAAGTTTTTGAAGCCTCATATTGATGTACAAAATTACATCCAAAAACTTAAAACCCTTATAACTTTTGCTATTTGCAAGAAGGGTAAACATGAAGCATACCAAATTGAAGAGCTCATTAAGCCCTTCAATTCTGTGCTCTTAGTTTCTTGATATCTCAAAAACTGACTGAGATATCTTGGTTGGAAGTATTTTGACCAATACTGGTCTGTACCAAACCTGTACCAACCAGTACAGCCTTGATACTTAAAATAATGGTTATTTAAAGCTTAAACCCGCCCAGAATGACTAATATTGATCATACAGACACCAGAACAACGTCATCCAAGTGCTGACGTGGCAGGTGAAAAGTTTTTTCACCCTGTATTGATCCAGAATGATCATTTGTGGTTCCAAAACCACAATTCTGTCTATATTGACGTCAGAATTGAGGATCCAGAACCACAGACTGACCACTGGAGTGAAAATTTTCACTCTACTGACGTGTGAAGAGTTAATAACTCTTGACAGTCTTGGAAGATATAAAAAGGAGGGTTTTTCCCTTGAAAACCCATTATCTTATCTTACCTTACCATTATTCTTACGTGACAAGACTGTTATTCATCAGTAGTGTCCTTAGAATTATTTAAGATATAATTAGAATATAATTATTGTAGTGTTTCTTTACAGTCAAAGATATTAGAGCATTGCAACCCAGGTCCTCAATAGACTCATCACCACTGTTACCACATAGCAGTAGGACCTGAAGATTTCATTTTTTATTTATTTTGACGTGTTACAGTCATAGTACTAGCTTGTATTTACTATTTTTAAGCTACTACATAGACTCACCCTGACATTTTGGGGCCTGGCCGTGGTTTTTCAACCTTATTGGACGTGTTTGAACTGAATTAGGCGTAAAATTCAGTCATTTAAAAGGTATTTTACTAACAGTAAGTAAAATTTCGAATCTTTTTTTTATCTTTATCATTATTTTTTAGAATCATATACTATATATACAAATTTTTCCTCCAAAAAATATATATTATAAATATTTTTTGTTGAGAGTAAGAGTACATATCCTCTTTTTTATTATATTGCAATAATTTCCACGTAATTTGATAATAATACAACAGTATTATTCAAATTTCAATAAAAATAATAATATACAAACAGTATATTATTCATTTTACTATTATTTTTCACCAAAGTGCGTGAAAATTAATATAGAAACAATTTATTAATAAATAATTAATAAATATTAAATAATAAAATAATTTTTTATTATTTATAAGGAATATTTTAATTAAATATTTCCTTTAAAACAAGATAGCACTCAAATTGACGTGAAAACTTGTAATTAATTGATATTTTTAATCAATATCAAGTGTTATAATAAATATTATTTATAATATTTATAATAACAAATAAAATTTATTATAACTTAATAAATTTGACGTGTTTATATAAAAACACAATAATATCCAAGTGAATCATTCACAAAACACTTGGATATTACAGTTTTCACTTATAAAACATAAGTGAAAAACTCAAAAACTGTTATTTTTCAATAAAAAACACATACAAACAATAAAAAAACATAAAAAAAACCTCAAAAATTTCGAAAAATAACAGTAGAATTGAATATAATCATTTTGTTTTATCATAAAATACTGATATACAATCTGAAATATCTTTTCTGAATAGTGGAAAAAGACTATATTCCATTAGAAACCCAGTCACAAGGAAATCCATCTGTGACAGCCTCAGAAGACAGAGAGGTGCTGCCAAAAACCAAGGGCAAGCAGAAAAGACACAGTGAAGTGACAATCAACTCAAAAGATTGGACACCAATAGCCGTGCCAAGGGCCAAAAAACCCAGAAAAGCTCCAACAAAACCAGTTGGATCACCAAAACAGATTGAGAAACAGAAAATCACTGTTATCAACCCAGTTGTAAACTCTAAAGGCAAATTGCCAAAGAGTATAGACCATAAATTTGTACAAGGGCCTGCTAAAGGTAAATAAACCTTGAAAAATACAACATTTTTTATTGTCTGTCATTTTTTAACATTGTTAACATGACACCTCCACTTCTTAGAGATCATGGATTCCCAAGAAATCAACCAGAACACTGGCCAAGAAGACACAGAGGAAGAAGAACTGGAGCAAATGACCAGCAAAGGACTTACCATCAGGGAACTCCTGCCCAAGGTCTTGTTCCAAATCAAATTCAACCCAGAAGTCCAACCAGGAGATTGGACAGATGCAGAACAGGTCCTCCAAATACACAAACTCCTGAGAGACCTCTTCACATGGAGCATGGACAACAAAATGTTCACTATGGCAGCATCATGGGCAGAAGTGGGGATAACAACCCAGAAGATCTGTCTCAAGAAAATGGCTTGGATGGAACTTATGACAGAAATGCAAGGTTGGAATCCTAACAAGAATTTCAAACTCTTAGAAGAAAGAGCAACCATAATCAAAGAGAACCAGGCAGCCATACAAGCCATAGAGAGATCTTGGCAGAAGGAAGAGCCCAGTCAGATTCAGGTACCCCCAGAAATGGAAGGAGAAGTCCCATCTTCCCCACAACAATCCAGCAGTTCCAGGCCCTACAAGCAAAAGGAAACTTCATCCAAGGCTCCCCAACCCTTCCAGGTAGTTTCCAACAGGAGAAAAGGAGCCCAAGGGAAAAACAAAACTTCTTTCAACCAGAGGAAGAAAGAAGCAGACCCATTGATGAAAAAGCTGATGGACTTAGTCCAAGAAGTACACAAAAGCAAGAAATAGTTGTACCTACAAATAGTTTTGATAGTTCTGACTCAATAGACCCAGAATTAATGACTGAAACTACAATCCACACTCATGAGTTTGAAAACAAATTCAGATGGACCAAATTGGCCCAATTCATGGATTGGACATATGAAACCTCAGGAAAAATGAGGACAGAAGTGGAAACATTGAAAGAAGAAAATGCTTTCCAAGCAACTGTCATTAAAGACTTAGATACAAATCTGGCCAAAATTTGGACAGAATTTGAAAAAACTAACAGACAGTTGAATTCAATTCTAGAAGAACAACAAACTGTGAGGAGGGATCTGAGGAATATTCAGCAGAAACAGGATAACCTTGACAAAGAAATTGATTACCTCTATGACAGGGAAGACAATCAATACCCTCCAACACAAGGTCAGCCTACTACCTCTACAAAATTGAAAGAAGAGGATAAAGACTATGACCAGGAACCTGAATATCAGATTCCAAAGTTAAGATCAGAGTCAGTGTACCAAGATGGGGAAAATCTCAACTATTCAGAGAAACAGGCACTAAAACAGTTACCAGAAGTAACAAACTCGCCAAAGTTCTCAGGAATCGGGGAATATGACCATATGGAGATCATTGACTATATTGATGGACTCTTTGTTGATGTCCCAAAAATAACAGACTACTGGATCACAACAAGACTTAAGACAGCATTCAGAGGCCAAGCAAACATATGGTATACTGAGATGAAAGAAATACATGGCAGGAAAAGCTGGCCCTGGTGGAGGAACCAGATTTTACAAAAGTATAGCAATGGTAGTTGGATCTGGCAAAAGACCATGTCCTTTGAAAGTGATAGATACTCCAAAGAAAAAGACCCTTATGAATGGTGCCTCAAACAAACAAAGAGGCTAAAAGCTATTGATCCCAATATGACAATAGAAATGAGAAACCATAAACTCCTAACAAAATTGCCAGGAGATCTAGAACATGCAGTCAAATGCAGATGCAACAACATCAGCAGCATTGATGACATAGCAAATGTCATACAAGATGTGAGAAAGAAAACCTCCATAGGAAGGTACACATCCTATAAACCAAACTTCAAAGACAAGAGGTCTGAAGTTAAAGAGACAAAAAAAGAAAAAGGGAAAGAAACCCCAAAAAAGAAATATGTGTGCCACAACTGTGGATCACCAGACCACTATGCCAACAATTGCATAAAACCAAAAAAGAAAATATATGCAATTGATGAAGAATCAGAAGAAGAACAAACAGGTGAAAAATCTGATTCTGACAGCATGGGAAATGGTATGAGAGCAGAATCACAAAGTGAACCTGATACCATGGAAGAATACATAGTGGAATGCAATGAAGAAAGTTCACTTGACATACAAGACATTGAATTGGATTCAGGAATACCACAAATAACAACAGACAAAGAGCTCTGTAAGCACACACAGAATGCACAAACATTCCTGGTAACCCCAAATAGAGGGATGGGATTCATTCATGGAACACCTACAAAATTGACAGTTTACATTGAGAACTGTAAACACCCAATGATCATTGACACAGGAGCAAGTTGCTCCATAGTGGCAAAAGAATACTTGGAACAACACTTCCCCAAATGGGAAGAAGAGATAATCCCAACAAAAGCTAGAAACTTTAAAAGTGCATCAGGCAAAATGCACTCACTGGGGACAATAATCAAAGAGATAATTATCCCACACCAAAAAGGAAATATCAGACTGGAACCTGAATTTGTAGTTCTAGAAAATGCACATGTACAAGGATTCTTACTAGGTACAGAGTACCAAAGAATGTATGGCATGGATATTTGCAATAGTAAAAACAGATATCTTACCATAGGTACAAACAAAGACAAAAAAATTTCCTTTGACATAAATCATGTAACAAATGATAACACCTTGAAAGAACTAGTGGAAGAATTCAAAGAAGCTCAATATGGCACTCAACTCACCAGTAAAATGAAACTCAACTTACTGAAAGTATTGAGAAAACATAGAGAAGCTTTTGTAATAGGAGATGAACCACTAGGAAAAATCAAAGGACATGATATAGAATTATATCTAGATGTAGAAAGACCATATCCACCTATGCTTAGGAGACCACCATACCCAGCCAGCATGGAAACTAGGAAAGAAATTGAGAAACATATCAATGAACTCCTAGAAATGAGGGTAATAAGAAAAATAGGACATAATGAGATAGTAGAGGTCACTAAACCAGTCCTTATAGCTTGGCATGATGGTAACTCCAGACTATGTGGTGACTTCAGGGCTTTGAATAATTACACCAAAGCAGACAGGTACCCCATCCCAAGGATACCACATGCACTAGATAAGCTAGCAAAAGCCAAGTTTATTAAAAAAATGGATTGCATGAAAGGTTTCCACCAGATTGGGGTGAAACCAGATTCCATCAAATTGCTGAGAATTATATGCCATATGGGCATATATGAATATACTAGAATGCCATTTGGCATTAAGAATGCACCAGCCCATTTTCAGAGGATGATGGATACCATATTTCAAGATGAAATTATGGAAGGGTGGATGGTAGTGTACATTGATGATATCATAATATACTCAGAAACATGGGAAGACCATGTGAGGAAAATTGATAAAATATTGGGAAAATGTACACCAATCAACATGAAGATATCTCTTAAAAAATGTAACTTTGTACAGCAAGAACTGCTAGCCCTAGGACACAAAGTTTCAGGTTTGAGTCTAGCTATAGACCAAAATAAAGTTGCTGCAGTACTGAAGAAACCAGTACCAAAGAACATTAAGGAAATGCAATCTTTTTTGGGCTTTGCTAGTTACTACAGAAGCCACATAAAAAACTTTGCACACATCACTAGTAGTCTATAAAAACTGTGCTCAAAGGATGTAGTCTTTGAAATCACCAAAGAAAGAAGGGATGCATTTGAGAAGATCAAACATGAACTGACCAATGCCCCTGTCCTGATGATGCCTGATTTTGAATTACCATTCAAACTATATATAGATGCAGCATATAGTCAAGGACTAGGAGCAGCACTACACCAGAGGCAACTAGTGGATGGAATACCCAAAGAAGGGGTAATTTGCTATATATCAAGACAACTGAAAGCCTCAGAAGCCAGATATGGAGCTACTCAGACAGAATGTCTCTGTTTAGTATGGGCATTAGAGAAACTCCATTACTACTTAGAAGGAGCAGTATTTGAAGTTTTTACTGATTGCACAGCCCTCAAATCACTGTCACTACTGGAAAGGACCTGACGCTGCAGCATGTGGCGTCGTCCTGACGCTAACCTTTGATGATGGTCATGTTTGGTTAAGAGAGCCCTTTATTGCTCCTCGACAAATATACATTGTTCAGATTTTGAAAGGAAATTTATTACTCTCAAACTTCTGAAAAAAGCTCAGGAACTCTTTCAATGTGATCACAAAGGTTCCAATGAAAAATAAAGGCTATACCTTCCTTTCATTTCAAAAGTGGCCTAGATGCTATTAAATAAAGAATCACCACTTCCAGTTTTTTTACACACTCCAGTCCTGAAGCCATGATATCTAATTTTTTTGAAATTCCTCGTTAGATTTTTTTCAATTAATTTTAACCCCAGCTTTCTTCTTTAATACCTTCATAAGAGCTACTGGCTTAGCTTAGTGATAACAATTTACAATACATATTTCTTCGCTTAATACCACACATTCAGCTACTCACTTACATTTTTTGCTTGATTTCTATTTCTTTTGACTGGATTTAGAAGAAAGAACAAATTCTCAAATTTTCGGCGTTTTTTAGCTCATTCTTCCAAGTAATTTGTTTATTATTTTTATTCACTCTTCAAGCATAATGAATTTTCCAAATCATAATGCTTATGATCAACCTATTGGAGGAAGCTCGTCAGGCCCAGACCAGTTGGAACAAATGAAAAATGCGATATCCAAACGTGATGAAGTAATAGCTGCATTGATGCAGCAAGCAGAAGATGAGGACGAAGCCGAACACAACCCTTGGGACAGTAATGACCCTCAAACAAAGGGCAAAGGAAAGCGCCACAGTACTCCTTTTCAAAATCGGTTACCTCAAGGACCATTGCCAAGAAGCAATACACCTAAAACAACCTTGAAACCCAAAATCAGTTATACCCCAAAACCAAAATTCACAATGTCAGTAAAGCGGAGTCCAGTCCAAATGCTCATGAAAGACGCTCCTCCTGATTTCAAATATACAAAGGTTAGTCAGTCGTTAATAAACTTGTAGTTCAAATGGCTGATTTGTTGACCTTTTTAATAGGAAGCATTGTATGTACACATCAAGCTCTTGTGGGGCATGCTCACTCCATCAGCATTGCCAACAGCACCTGATAAACAATTACTTAAGGAATTCTACCAAAGATTTTCAAGTGCCAAGGAGGTTCAAACTGTTGCCCAGAACTCACAAGGTGTTAAATTGATTAGCGAGGCCCAGGTCCAAACCTTGCGGGATGCACGACTAGGGAAAAGAAAAATAGGTAAAAATATTATCAACATGCAAGACTTCTATATTACCTACGTTCATGCAATGCTTGCAAAGCTCGGAATCCGTATCTGGGCCCCAGATCTTCAAGAAGCACCCGATTCCCTTTATAATGAGGCATGTCGCATTGTTGCCTTGATGACCTTTCGACAGATTGCTTGCAGTGGTGCCTATCAATACATGCGTGCAAATCTAACTTACTGTAGTGACCTTGGATTGCTTCGCACTGCATATGATCACTATGTGCATTATGTTTTGTCTGAAAAGTATAAAAAAGAAGTCAGAGAAAAAGGATGGAATGCGCGGGATGTGGAGAGGAAAGTAGTACAGAGAGCAAGACAACGAGTAAGTTTTTATTAAAATTTTAAGACTCAACAATTTGGATAAAGCTGAATTATGTTATTTGTTGGAAAGCTACGAGATCGACGCTACAAGTTTCTGGTTTCGCACAATTATGCTAAAAGATATCAAGCCATTGCTGCAGATGTTAATGCTCATAGCGATGATGAGTACAACTCGAAATTAGGGATTTATATCATCAAAACACTTCCTTACCGATCAAACAGTGCAACTGCCTTTTTCCGAAGAGTTGATAGCAAGATAAATGAAGTTGATGCTATGATGGGTCGTAAAGCCAATCAACGAGTTCGCCGAAGGCCAAAGGAACCAATTTTTTCCGACTTTGAAAAAACCCCTAAAAACGCCCCAATTGACTTTTACAAACCCGAATGGTTTAATGAAAGAAATCACTCAGAAAAGTTAATAGCTGCCGAGTTATCAGGGGTGGCCTTTGTTCCAGTTAAAGACTTACCTCCAGGAGCAAAACAACATCCTGATGAACGACTTGGCGACATTTCTTTCAGCTGCAAGTACTGGGAATCAATAATCAAAGATTACGAAATTGACCCTGGTACCCCTGAAAGTAGTGAAGAGGGTAGTGTTGGAAGTAGTATTGGCGATGAAAGTATTGACTTAGATGCAGCAAGAGGCGAGTGCGATGTGGACAACAATTTCCTTGAGGAGCCAACTTTAGAAAATGGTGAAAGCGAGCCCAAATTGATGGAGGAGGAAAATGAAACTCGTTACCAAAAGAATGAAGACGTGGTGATGGTAGATGCTTGGGATACAAGATCATCTAGGGGAGGGGGGCGCAGGAATGGTTGGTATCGTAATGCCTGAAAATGAGAATTAAATGGTTTGGCTGGCTTAAAAGTTTGTTATGAGCGTTTTGGCTTCTTTCACTCTACAATAATCCCATCTTAGTCTTTTTTCCTTGTAAATATTTGGTCATAAATGTGAATAGGACTTGGATTTGGATACGGTATTTCTTTCTTTTCTAAAAAATTAAAAAAAGTGGATATCTAAAGCTGTTATTATGTAAAGAGGATCTTTTTTTTCTTTGTGACTCGAGGTTGGCTTGCTATTGAATACACATGTCTTTTTCTATCTTTTGTTGATGACTAGTGGTTGGATTGGGATTGAATACACTTTTTTTTGACATTGTCTGAGAGATGTCGAATGGGGTTTGTAAATAGTTTATGTGATATAATTCAAGGTCAATAGATTTTTAGGAGGTAGAACCATGAAATTGAAAGTGTTTTAGAATACTCAAAAAAGATTCCAAAGGCATCTAGAATACATTATCTCAAAAAGAAAACGCCTCAAAATTATTTCACTGACTATTGTTAAGCAAAATTAACTCCCTTTTTAATCACATGCACAAACACACTCGGCTCCTTGCAGCCAAGTGTCCATGCTGAGAGTCTTCGGTAAGCACAGGTAGCTGCAATGACACTTGATCGAACAACCTCTACAGTTCCGATTTGTCTTAAATGTACCACTGACAACCTATCAAGAACTTCTTTTAGCCATCTTTCTCCATCCCATTCACTCTTTGCGAAGTCCAAGTTCTTGACCAACAAGAGTTCATCATTTGAAGCTTCCTTGATCACCTTTAGAATATGAATTACTGTTCCAAATCGCATTTGAGGGGCAGAACCATATTGAATCATATTGTTAGGTTCTGCATTTCCAATTAGATAGCCCCTTTTCTTTATTGTGGGTATCTCTTTTGCATAGTTGAAAAAGACTTTTGAGCCTTCTGGATGAGGGAGCTGGGAGTAATTACGAAGGTTTGGTACAGTGAGTTGCAAATGTAATAAAATCTTGATGTATGTTTCATGATCCATCTCAAAATCGAATTCAGCATTAGGTTTTTGTGGTTCAGGAACATCTAAATCAGCTTCCTCCATCAGACGTTGCCATTGACAAAATCGTTTCATGATTGTTACTCCGAATTTACCTTGAGAGAAACTTCAGGTGAGCAAAAGTAGTCAAAAAATAGTCGGTTTGCTTACCTATTTGTCCACAAGTTGGAACTCTTTGGAGAATTCCATTTAATCTTTCACCAGAAAACTCTGAGAGTCCTATCAATGGACCCCAATGCCGAAGCTGCATTTCAATATGCAAGGCATAGTGATGGTTTGGGTTAATAAGACATCCTTGAAATAACGTTTTTGATGTTTGACAATAAATTTGATATTCTTTTCCAAAACGTAAGCAATCTTCATTTGAAATTGAACGAGCTTCCAAAATATGTGTGCATACCACCAATGCACAAAGGTTTTCAACCAGCAAACAAATCGCCTCAGCTTCATGTGGCTTGTTGATGAATTGGTCAACATCTCCAACCATGGTATCGATTGCTGCTAACGGTAAGTAAATCGAAAAAAGTGACCACCATTCACTTGCTTTTATTTTCCCCTCTTTGGCTTGTCCAAGCCATGATGGGATCCGAGTCAATCCAAATGGAATAATAACATTCGAAAAAGCTAACCTCATATTCTGCCCTTGCTCCCATGACAGACCAGCCTGGCCTGACGTGTCCCCATCCTGCATTTTGGTGTCATCTTGTGAGTCATGGTGAGTGCTTTCATTATTGTTTATCTCCATTTTATCAAAATCCCACCTCCATCGCCGTCGAAAATGGTGTTGAAGTATTCCTTCAAACCAATTATGCATAATACCAAGTGGTATCTGCTGCACAGGATCCCAATAATCGAGACGATTCAGCTCTGACCACCTAATTCCAGTCCTCCTGACCATTCTGGTGCGTTCAGCATCATTATTCAGTCCTTTGAAGGCTATTGAGTAGTCTTTGACAATACGCTTTTGTCGTAGTTTTGCCAGCTTGAGTTGTTGGATCTCGGCCTTTGGACATTCACACCAAGAGCAAAACCGAGTAGCAGAATGAGAAGCAAAGCCCGAGACTTTGTGATTAGCTACCAAGTCCCCAATCAAGCAGCCAAGACGTACCACAACCTTGCGACCTTTGGGATAGTGGGGTGTTTGAATGAAAATACCAGAATTCAGCTGAACCATTTCTTCAATAAAAATTCTCAAGACGTTGTTGATTGTGATCATATTTGGCTGTGAGGGTTCTGGAACAAGGCCATAAATAAATGTGTTTTTTTCCTTCCATCGACTTGTTGGTGGTAGGTTAAGGCAGTTTAAGGCTAGAACACCAAGCGAGACTTGCTTTCCAGCAGTCTTGTTTGAAAGTGGATTGAACCAGTCTACAAATAAGCTAAAGGCCAATTGCAGTGTTGTGGAGTTCTTGGCTTGTTCACATTTGGGGTAAAGGGCGTCCCATGCTGGTGATTGTTGGTAATCGTAAATAGTATTGCTGGGGGTAGTGATAGACAGTCTCCAATCTTCAATTGATTTTTCGCTTCGAGGAATGAACCATTTGAGCCAGTTTGAGAAATCCTGGGTCACAAAGACTGAAAAGGGTTTTCTATTTCTTTGGATTTGTTGAGTCCTAGAGTAATGCGTTGAAATCCTATTGATGTGAGGTAGAGGTCTTATGAAGCGTAATGTATGGAACAAAGATGTACGACATGGAGGAGATGTTGGAAAGGTTTTGTATTGACAATGATGGGGGGCTGTCTCGATATCATACATGGAGTAGCATTGGGGACAACAAATGAAGTGGTTGAGCTCAGGAGTAAGGTCGAGTTTTTTTGCCACAGTTCGTACATCCTGGGGTATCTGCTTCTGAATAGAATCAACATTTTTTACCTTTTTGGATAAGTTGATTACACGTATCAGATATGATCTAGCAACTTGACATTTTTCTCGGCTCATCCCCCCAACAATGTACATCCATGCAATGAAGCAAAAGATAAGATCTAGTGTATTAAAAATGTTAGATTATCACAATTATTCTAATTAAAAGATAAGAAGTACTTACGAATCAATTCCACAAATGTATTTTCAGTACAAAGATCCATTTTTTGGCTTTCTTGTTCTTGATTTGGATTTTTTTGACCATCATTTGATTTGGTAGATTGTGATAGTGTAGCTTTTCCTATGAGATCAGATAGGAGTTGGTCGGATTGACAATGTTTTTCCCAATGGCGATTACGAGTCCTCCGAGTAACAAGAACACCTTGAGTTGTTTTGCCATCTTCATTTGTAAACTGAAATTTGATGCACTGAGGGCAATTACATACTTCCATCGTGGTTGTTGAAGTTGGTGTTGACAAAAAAACACGATGAGAGATAAGAAAAATGATAAATGTTAAAACTAATACTGTGACAGCAACAAAGTTGGAATGCGCGCCCCTGGCAAAGTAGGGTCAGGACGACGCCGCATCGCGCAGCGTCAGCTCCTTGCCAGTAGTGTGTTGAACATGAAGACAACAAACAGACACATGCTTAGGTGGCAAATAGCCATACAAGAATATAGAGGGAATATGACTATCATCTATAAAGAAGGGAAAAGTCATACTAATGCAGATGGCCTCAGCAGGTGGCCACTGAAAAATGACCAAGAAAATGCAGCATATGACCCAGAAAATGGGGCCAAAATACCCATAAAATGCGTGAAGATAGATAAGAGAAAGAACTTCAAACTATCAAACTGGGCATTGGGGAATGATCCATCAAACCCAGAACAGAGCTTTGGAGAGAGCAAAGAGATACCCATACTGGGAATCAGCTCCTCTCATCTGAACACAGAGTTCTTTAGCATAGTACAATCATCATACAATAAACACAAGCAGTGTAGTATATTGATACAACTATTAAAACAAAAGTACAGGAGTCCTGAACTAGAAAGCCAATTGGAAGAGACATGGCTCAAAAACTTCAGAGAGAATAGATTTTTCCTGATAGATGATCTACTATACCATAGGGAAAAACACACAAGTGCCCTGGTAATAATAAATAGAGAACATATTTCCCCGATACTACAGGAATGCCATGACTGCCCATACATGGGACATATGAGTGAAGAGAGAACTAAGGAAAGAGTCTTTAGCACAGCTTGGTGGCCAAAGTGGGAACAAGACTTGAGTGAATACATCAACACTTGTACCAGATGCCAGAAAGCCAACAGAAGTCATGGCAAAAGATATGGATTACTCCAGAGTATAGAAGAGCCCAAACACCCCTGGGAAATAATAAACATGGATTGGGTAACAGGCCTGGTCCCTGGAGGGAAGGACAGCTTTAATGCATGCCTAGTAGTAGTAGACAGGTACAGCAAGAGTGTCAGATGTCTCCCCTGTCACAAAGAGGACACAGCAATGGACACAGCCATATTGTTCTGGAACAATGTGATAGCTAACTGTGGAGTTCCAAGAATTATAATTAGTGACAGAGACCCTAAATTCACATCAGAATTCTGTACTAATCTATATGAGATGCTGGGAACCAAACTAGCATTCTCCACAGCTTACCATCCACAAACAGATGGTCTAGCAGAAAGAATGATCCAAACATTGGAAGAAATCATTAGAAGGTTTTGTGCATATGGCATGGAATATAAAGACAATGAGGGATATACCCATGACTGGGTAACCCTCCTACCAGCTGTACAATTGGCATACAAAACAAGTGTACACTCAGTGACAGGAAAATCCCCTGCCACATTAGAGAAAGGATGGAACCCACTACTCCCAGTAGACTACTTGAAGAAGAACCTCCTCTCAGTACACCCCACAGCTAAGGACTTCCACACAATGTGGAAGACTGCCTGTGAAAAAGCAGAGCAATGTGTGGCTGAAGCCAATTACATAACAAACAGAGATATGACAAAAGTCACCAAGAACCTGATTTCAAAGAAGGAGACCAAGTTCTAATCTCAACTCTCAACTTCAACAACCTAAGAGGACCAAAGAAGATGAGAGACTCATTCATAGGACCATTCACCATTATTAAATTAATAGGAAAGAATGCAGTAGAAGTCAACCTGACCAAAGAGTTCTCCAGGAAACACCAAGTTTTCCCTGTGAGCCTGGTCAAACCTTATCACCAGACAGATGAGGAGAAATTACCTGATAGGAAGAAGACAGTCACCCATGAAAGATTGGTAGAGGAAGATGACTCACCTGGACCAGTGAAAAAGATCATTAAAGACAGGAAAATAAGAATCAATGGGAAAGACAACAGGCAATACCTGGTTAGATTTAAGAATCAACCAGCAGATAAAGACAAATGGTCAACTGAGAAAGAAATCCCAGATGGACAAATACACCTCAGAAGATTCAGAGCCTCCAGGAGGGCTGAAGAGTCTCACAATGATGAGCCTTCTTTTGAGGGAGGGTATGTCAGCCTGTGACTCAAAACAGAGCACTAGCATGACATCCAACATACCATAAATAATGGTATGACAAGTATTGAACAAACATAGTCAATACAGGTAATAATTAAGAGAAAACAATCCTCTTACATTAAACACCAACCTTATCCAAACAGAATAAGGAAACCTAGAGAAGAATAAACAAGTCAAAACCCTTATTTTCACCTCTCATCTAACTTATGCATATTTAAGTTATCCTATACCAAAATGGTATTTTTCTTAAAGCTCACATAGAGAGCTACAAAATGATATCATCCATGTTGTTGTAACACCACTACAACTTGAGATACCATATAGCCTCATTTTCAAAACCAAGTCCCCCTGAAAGTCAAAGAGGGCTTGTACAAAACTGTACAAAGGTATAACCAAATCAAAGATCTCAACAAGAGCTTTAAATTGAGACACCTTAGACCTCTGTATCTCGTAAATTGACTGAGGGATCTTGGTTCAAAGGTTTAATAACCAAAATACAGATATTCTGAAAATAAGAAAATAAACAAACCCCTGTATCTTTGGCATACACTCATACAACTGTACAGTGTAATATACCAAACTGTAGGGCTAATCAAGCCCTACAAAGCTGTATCACCAGAATACAGATATCTTCCAAATTGAAGAAGATATCTAGCATGGAAGTTTTTGAAGCCTCATATTGATGTACAAAATTACATCCAAAAACTTGAAACCCTTATAACTTTTGCTATTTGCAAGAAGGGTAAACATGAAGCATACCAAATTGAAGAGCTCATTAAGCCCTTCAATTCTGTGCTCTTAGTTTCTTGATATCTCAAAAACTGACTGAGATATCTTGGTTGGAAGTATTTTGACCAATACTGGTCTGTACCAAACCTGTACCAACCAGTACAGCCTTGATACTTAAAATAATGGCTATTTAAAGCTTAAAACCGCCCAGAATGACTAATATTGATCATACAGACACCAGAACAACGTCATCCAAGTGCTGACGTGGCAGGTGAAATGTTTTTTCACCCTGTATTGATCCAGAATGATCATTTGTGGTTCCAAAACCACAATTCTGTCTATATTGACGTCAGAATTGAGGATCCAGAACCACAGACTGACCACTGGAGTGAAAATTTTCACTCCTCTGACGTGTGAAGAGTTAATAACTCTTGACAGTCTTGGAAGATATAAAAAGGAGGGTTTTTCCCTTGAAAACCCATTATCTTATCTTACCTTACCATTATTCTTACGTGACAAGACTGTTATTCATCAGTAGTGTCCTTAGAATTATTCAAGAGATAATTAGAATATAATTATTGTAGTGTTTCTTTACAGTCAAAGATATTAGAGCATTGCAACCCAGGTCCTCAATAGACTCATCACCACTGTTACCACGTAGCAGTAGGACCTGAAGATTTCATTTTTTATTTATTTTGACGTGTCACAGTCATAGTACTAGCTTGTATTTATTATTTTTAAGCTACTACATAGACTCACCCTGACATATGGATTCCTGTACTTTTGTTGAAGGAGTTGTAGTAATATGCCACACTGTTTGTGTTTGGAATAAGACTTCAGTACTTCACTAAAAAATTCATTGTGCAGTTCTGAGGAACTTATTACTGATATGGGAGTTTCTGTTCCCTATGAATCAGTGTTTCCACTGTCAAGGGTACCACTTTCTGGTGCCCATTCAGAAAATCTGAAGTTCTTCTTCCTATCTATTTCCATGAAATGGATAGAAATCTTGGCTGCAACTTCGGGGTCATAAGCTGCATTGCTCTTGACATTATCCAGTGGCCATCTGCATTGGTATGACGTTTACCTTCTTTGTATATGATGGTCATGTTCCCTCTATACTCCTGGATGGCTATTTTCCACCTCATGATGTGTCTATTTTGAGTCTTCATATTCAGTAAAGACTTCAAAGCTGTGCAGTCTGTGTGCACTTCAAAGACTGCACCCTCCCAATAATAATGGAGTTTTTCTAGAGCCCAGAGTAGATATAGACATTCAGTCCGGGTGGCCCCATACCTGGCTTCTGAATGTTTCAGTTGCCTAGAGATGTAACATATTACTCCCTCTCTTGGTTCACCATTTGCTATTTGTCTTTGGTGAAGGGCTCCTCCCAAGCCTTGGCTACATGCTGCATCTATGTATAACTTGAATGGTAGTTCAAAGTCAGGCCATATTAGCACAGTGGCATTTCTGAGTTCATGTTTGATCCTCTCATAGGAATCCATGCTTTCCTTGGTTATTTCCAAAATCACATCTTTTGAGCATAACTTGTATAAACTACTAGTAATGTGGGCAAAACGTTTGATGTGGTTTCTATAGTAGCTAGCAAACCCAAGGAAAGATTGCATCTCTTTGATGTTTTTTGGTACTGGATTTTGCAGTACTGCTGCTACTTTGTTCTGGTCAATTGCCAGACTAAGACCTGAGACTTTATGTCCTAGAGCTAGTAGCTCTTGTTGGCCAAAATTACACTTTTTCAGTTAAATTTTCAGATTGATGGGTGTACATTTACTTAGTAATCTGTCTATGTATTGTACATGGTCTTCCCATGTCTCTGAGTATATAATGATATCATCAATATATACCACCATCAATCCTTCCAATATTTCTTCTTTGAATATTGTGTCTATCATCCTTTGGAAGTGGGCTGGTGCATTTTTGATGCGAAATGGCATCCTGGTGTACTCATATATGCCCATATGGCATATTATTCTGAGTAGTTTGATGGAGTTTGGTTTAACTCCATTCTGGTGGAAGCCTTTCATACAATACATCTTGGTTATGTATTTGGCTTTTGCCAGTTCATCCAAAGCAGGAGGTATCCTGGGTATAGGGTACCTGTCTGCTTTTGTGTAGTTCAGAGCTCTGAAGTCTCCACACAGTCTAGATTTTCCATCATGCAAATTGATCAGGACAGGAGTGGTTACTTCCACTATTTCATTATGTCCAATCTTCCTGATGACAACCATGTCCAGAAGTTCATTGATGTGTTTTTTAAATTTCTTTCCTTGTTTCCAGACTTGCTGGGTAAGGAGGTCTCCTGAGCATGGGTAGATAAGGGCTTTCCACGTCCAGATATAGTTCTATATCTTGGCCCTTGATCTTGCCTAGTGGCTCTTCACCAATGGCAAATGCTGGTCTGTTCTTCCTGAGCATCTTCAGTAAACTTAGTTTTTGCTTACTGGTGAGGGTAGTGCTAAACTGGCCTTCCCTGAATTCATTCAGTAGTTCCTCTAGTGGGTCATGGGTAGAGATTTGGTATATATTAAGTGAAAATTTCTTTTCCTTGTTGGTACCAATGGTAATATGGCTGTTTTTACTATTGTAAATGTCTATGCCATACATCCTCTGGTAGTCTGTTCCCAGTAAGAACCCTTTGATGTGGGCATCATCAAGCACTACAAACTCTGGGTTGAGTC
This sequence comes from Austropuccinia psidii, assembly GCA_023105745.1. Classification (NCBI taxonomy): domain Eukaryota; kingdom Fungi; phylum Basidiomycota; class Pucciniomycetes; order Pucciniales; family Sphaerophragmiaceae; genus Austropuccinia; species Austropuccinia psidii. Next base: position 57,280,441 of record JALGQZ010000006.1, read on the forward strand.
TGATATTACACTGCCTGTGGGGTATAATTATCTCTTTGATGATTGTACCAATGGAAGTCATCTTCCCTGAGGCACGTTTAAAGTTCATTGCCTTCGTGGGTAAGAGCTCTTTTTCCCAATTCGTGAAGTGCTTATACAGAGAATTTCTGGCCACTATGGAGCAGTGTGCCCCACTATCAATGATCAATGGATGTTGAGAATTGTCAATACAGAGAGTTATTTTAGTGGTTGTTCCATGTATATATGCCATTCCTTTGGTTGGTGTAACCAGGAATGTTTGTGCATCTTGTGTGTGTTTGCACAAATTTTTATTGGTAGTATCCTGAGGCATGCCTGCTTCCAACTGTATGTCCTGAACTTCTAGTGGGGTTTCCTCTTGGTATTCTACTAGAAATTCTTCTCTTGAGTCTTGGTCATCATTAGATGGTTCTCTGATGGCATCACCCATGGAGTCTGATTCAGAATCCTCTGTTGGAGGTTCTTCCTCAGGGACTTTCTCTATGGCATAGAATTTTTTCTTTTCCTTTGGACAGTTGTTGGAATATTGGTCTGTTGAACCACAATTGTGACAAGAGTTCCTCTTCTTGGCCACTTCTGCCACCCTTCCTTTGGGTTTGTCTTTAAACTCTACAATGAAAGGTTGTTTCTCTTTGAAACCACTGCTCTTATATGAAGTGAATTTCCCTATATGAGTTCTTTTCCTCATGTCTTGTAAGGTATTAGCAATGTCATCTAGAGTGCAATTTTGGTTGCATCTGCATTTTACTGCATGCTCTAGTTCTCCTGGCAGTTCTGTCAGAAGTTTGTGATTCCTCATTTGGATGTTCATCTGAGGATCAATGGCTTAAATTCTTTTAGACTGTGTAAGACACCACTCATATGAATCTTTTTTGACAGAGTATTTGTCATTGTCAAATGACATGGTCTTTTGCCATATCCAAGTTCTATTACTGTACTTTTGCGTGATTTGACTCTTCCACCATGGCCAGTTTCCTCTGCCATGGATTTCTTTCATTTCTGTGTACCATATACTAGCATTACCTTTAAATGCTGTATTTATTCTAGCAGTAATCCAGTAATCTGCTATGCTTGGTACATCGATGAAGAGTCCATCAATTTAATCTATTAGTCACATATGATCATATTCTCCAGTTACAGAGAATTTGGGCCAGCTTGAGGCCTCAGGAAGCTGTTTCAAAGATTCCTTCTCTGAATAAGACATGCCATCTCCATCCTGGTATTGTGGTGGAGATCTAGCCTTATTGACCAACATGGCATCTGGTTTGATATCATCTGGTTGATATGGTCAGAGGCTTTGATCAATTGGGAATGTCCTTCTTGAAGAGGTTTGACAATTTCATCCATGGAGGCTGTTAATTTTTTCATCCTCTCATGGCTTGCTTCAAGTTGTGCAAACTGCTTTTGAGTTTGGTCAGCATATTGGGATATTTGTAAACACAGTGCATCACTGTTTAAGTTACTCTCAGGTGTGAAAACTTTATGTTCATTCTGAGTGGGGGTAATATTTCTATTAATAGGACTACTGATTCTAGAGTGGTTTACAACTAATTCTGATTCTTGTGTACTTCTTTTACCAAATCCAACAGCTTCTGGTTCATAGGGTCTGACTCTTTCCTGCTCTGGTTAAAGGAGGTTTTTTTCTTTCCCTTGTTTCCTTGTATTCTCCTGGAAACTTCCTTGAATTGTGAAGAATGGTGACTCTTGGCCACTGAACTGGTTTCTGAATGGTGTGAAGCCACTGGATAGCTGATTTGGCCTGCTCCTTGTGAGCCTGAAGGAATCTGAGTAGGCCCTGTCTGGGTTAACTGTTCTTCTATAGCTTGGATAGTGGCTTGATTCTCCCTTATCCTCTGTGCCCTTGCCTCCAGGAGTATGAACTGCCTGGTAGGATTCCAACCTTTGGTGATTAACATAAGGTCATTGAAGTTTATCTCTTTGAGACAGATCTTCTGGAAACTTGCTCCAAGTTCTTCCCAGTGAGATGCCAGGTTGAACCTCTTGTTTCCATGCTCCATTGGAATAGGTCCTTGAGGAGTTGGTGGAGCTGAAGAACTTCACCCATGTCTTTCCAGTCCTCTGGTTTGAGGTCTCCAATGAATTGGAGTGAGAATGGCAAGGTTGATATTATCTCCCTCATTGTTTTGCCATCCACTACTGTGTCCAAGGTGTCCTGTTACAGTTCTTCTGGTTCTGGACAAGCCTTCTCTGTTCTCTGGCTGGTTCCTTTGGAAACCAAGATCTCTGAGGTAGAACAGGTGAAATGTTAGTGTTTTCAACCAGTCAAAAACTTTATGTTCTTAGGGTACTTACCTTTGACTGTGCCTTGTACAAATTTGTTGTCTTCTGATTTGGGCAATTTACCTTTAGAAGTTACAACTGGGTTAATTACAGTAATTTTCCCTGTACAAGCTATCAAGGCTGGTTTACCTTGTATTTAAGCATAATTTTGTGGTTTTCTACTCTTCTGTGTGGCAATGATTATCCACTTTTTTGCTGTTATCAGGCCTTCACTGTGCCTCTTTCCTTTGCCTTTGCTGCCCTCTGGCTCTGAGGGTGTCACTAATGTATTGACCTGTGTTATCTTCCACTCAATCAAACAGGAAAAAGGGGGCTTAATGTCAGTTAAGACTTCTTAAAATGCTGTTTTCATGTCTAAGAATGGCCTCTGGGCTTGTATATTATTACAATATTGCATTGTACAATGGCAGTGTAATTGAATTAACAATTTCACGTCAGAAATACAGGTTACTGATATTTGGTATACTGTTTTTATACCAATATCTTACAGAATAACTTGTAATTAACAAGTATAAACTGTCAAAAAGTGGTATGTAAGAGGGTAATTGAGTTAACAATTTTCCCAAACATGCCTCAACTGTTGGTTTATAAGTATGAGGTGTTTTAATTTGGTTAAAAATTAAGACTTTATTCATTGCCAAAAAGTGTTTTTATATATAAAACACACCAAAAATAAGGGCCTTGTGGTTATGAGCCATGTGACAAGTACTCTTTTTAATATGAGTATAGGGACAAATATAAAATATCTATTTTTAAGAAATAATTACGCCTGAAAGAAGATAAAACAAGTGTCAGAAAATAAAGAAAATAGGTAAAAAGCTCACTTATAAGGTCCAAAAAGGTCGAAAAACACGGCCAGGCCCCCAAAATGTCAGGTTGAGTCTATGATAAAGCATCGATTAGACTATTTACTACTTTAACTATTACTGTGACATGGTGATAAAGGTTTAAAATAAAAGTATTTATTGATGATAAGTGGTTAATAACAAAAATAAGAGGGCTTTACTATTGTTGAATAGTGGTCGTGAGCACTATTGAAAGCCCTGGGTGCAGCTTTACCTGTTGGGTTACAATAATAAAGTCTACAATAATTAAGATTATAATTATACCTGGTTAATTTCCAAGAGTATAACTGTTTTTGACAGTTTTACTACATAGGAATTTAAGAGCAAGATGAGGAAAGAAATTCTGGCTGTGAAAAGCCTCCTTTTTATCCTGAAATGCGGTGGAAAGGGTGCTAGACCTTTCCACATAGAGGAAGTGAAGATTTTTTCACTCTCTGGGACAGGCTTGTGGTTTGCAAATACCTGTATAGCCTGCATTGGCTCAGATGTGGTTTTGAAACCACATCTGGGCAGTTTTCACCAATACAGGGTGAAAATTTTCATCTGGGGACCTCACAGCCTGATTCTGACGTGTATGATGCATAGAATGCTGTACAGAAGCTGTATGAGATGCCAGTATTGGCTGATATATGAGGTATTGAAGTAAAAACAAGCTCCTTTGTCTATTTGACACCTCATATTCATGATTATGGGGCATTATCCCATGGTAAGGCTGTATATGACAGCAGGTGGGAATCTGACCTTAAAACAGCCATATCTTTCTCAATTATTGAGATATCAACCTCAAAATTGGTTCAGTGTGTAGCCCTGTATGTGCTCTACACAATGATACATCAATTGATATGGGTATCATTCAATATGGCCAAGCTATCCCATGTACAAGATTCTTGTACATTTGTGTGGTTTAGGCAAAAAGCTGTATTGAGCATATTTGCCCCATATCTTTTTTTCTAGTTGACATATGGGGAAATGTGTGATACCATCAGATATCGCTGATTTTGATGTTTCCAAAAAGACCCCACTTTAGGTATCTCATGCTAAAACTGAAAAGTTAGATGAGAGGTGAATGTTTTGTTCACCCTTATTTGGCCTGAATTTGGCCATAACTCAAGTAATGCTGGTGCTAGCTCAGTTTATCTAGCACCATTGGATAGCCCTGGCTTAGAGCTTAATTGTGACTACCCATTTGATGGGGTTAAGCCTCTCCTTCTGGATTTTAGATGAGAGGTGAAAATTAAGGTTTATGCTCAGCAACAACTTTGAGCAGGAATAACTTTGTTATTCTTTGTCCTATGGGGATGGGACTTATATATTCAGAAAGGGGCGAGTATCCACTTTCTTTTTATACCTTTTGAGCTAATTTGTCTCAGCTACATGGTTTGGTGGTATCTTGGCTACACCATTGATTTATGGTATTTTGGCTGTCATGCTTGTGCTCTGGTTTTGAGTCAAAGGCTGACAAGAATTCTCATTATTAGAAGTTTCAATTTTTCCTAAAATCTTTTCAGAATAAAAAAGTGTTTCCTTTATTTGGCTCAGACTCAAGTTGTTTGTTTTAAGACTGTTACAAATGGATCAATTTTTACCAGAAAGATCAGTTTTTACATCATTTATTGCTTCATACAACTCGGGGATAGAATCATAAATGTCAGAAATCATTTCTGATATTTTAATCTGGCTTCCTCCTTTTTCTGGAATTCCATCATAGTTCTGGACATCTGAAATACATTTTACATGGCATCCTTCTGAATCTTTCGGATTGTGTAACCCTGGCTGTAAGGGATTGTGGCTGGTGCCTTTCCTTTGCCGTTGTTCTGAGTTTGTGGCTGCTTTTTCACGTTGGAATTGCTGCTGTTGATGGCACTTGCTTGAGTGGTGGAGGGTTTCTTTTCCTTGATTATACTGTTAAAATAAAAACATTTTGTCTTTTCCATCAATGGATTCCATCCATTGAGTAACTTGCAAGTGTTTGGATGGCCCAGCAATTTTCTCACAGTCAGGTGAGAATTCATGCAGTTTTTTCACAGATCTCCAAGGATCTGGTACTCTTTGTGCTGCAATGCATTGTTGTCAGCCTTATGGCTGGCTTTGTCTATGTCCACTGAGGCTTCTTGTGGTGGTTTCAGCTCTGTTTTAAGGTAAAACAGTATCATCAGCTTCAGAATGACATAATTTATTAATTTGGAAGTGATCAACTGACACTTGTCCTTCTGTAACTGATTGGCCTCTGCCATAATCAAGTATATGACCTTTTTGGGAGCTGCTTGGGGGATTATAGCTGGCTCCTGATCTTCTTGAAGGCATATTTTCTGATTAAAAACCTTAAAATAGTAATTTTATGTCAAAAAACTTACTATTGGCCAAATTCTTTGCCTTATGAAGGGTATTACTTATATCCAAGTTAATTAAGTAGGAAGAAATTGGTTCCAGTTGATTATTTTGACATATAATAATCACACTATTATGGTCAGAATTCACAATACTTATAGGAATAATGCTTGTTATTGTTGAGGCTGTTTCAATATTTTTTTGTATTACCACATTGTGAGACACCAAAATTAATGAAAAATCCAATTGATTAAGTAAAAAAAAAGATTTTTTCAAGAGATAAATGAAAAATTAAAACCTCACTTATAATATGTAAAGAAATTATTTTTTATGCATTTTTTTAATTATAAGTATTTTTTATATGCTTTTAAATTTTTCAATATAGGAAAAAAGATTTAAAAAGAGTAAAAAGTTATGTCACAGGTAAAATAACATGGCTGGGCCCCCAAATTTAAGGTTTGTATATGAAACTTTGATTAAAAAATCAAGTACTTTTTCTGTCCTCAAAATTTGTATAAGGTAAGAAATGATTAAAAATAGTATGCAATAGTATTTTTAAGAGAAAAGAAACCAATTTTCTTTTTTTTGACTTTATAAGTAAAAAAATCATCTTCTAAAGATTTATTGTTTTACCAACAATAAAAATTTATCCAAAAATAGTCTACAAGGGATATTTAAGACTACAAGAGATATTGCTTCAAGAGAAATTTGTATTGGAATTAATTTAGGAAAGAACTGCAAGAACTTAACTAAAGAAAAAAGTCTTTGAAAAATATATATAAAGAGAAACCATTCCCAAAAGTAACCAGAGTGAATTTGGAAACAAAGTGACAAAGTTAACAGTGATGAAATATGCTTTCATTCACTTATGGGGTGGTTTAAGGGTTAAAAATGATTATACGAGTTACAATAAATGAGTATAATGATTTTTTCACGTGGTTAAAATGTTCAAAATGATATAAAAAGGGTGTTTGGAATCTTCTATTGAGTTGTTTAACGATTTTTAAACTAATTATAAAGGGAAACGATTCTAACATGAAGAGAAAAGTTGGCCAAAAACATTCTTTTATAACAATAAATTTTCTTATTCCAAACGTAAAATTTCTGCTTTTAAGTAGCAAAAAACACTCTGACAACAAAAAAGCCAATTATGGCGTCATTTAACCCTGGTTCAGACAAAAAAAGGGCTGATTTTAGCCATTGTAGAACCTTAAATCAGCCATTACTAAAGTAATACCTTGTCTCCAGCCTTTGAAAAACTTCAAAATGTGTGTAAGAGATGTAGAAACCAGTTAAAACTGTTTTTAAGATTATTGTTTCATGTTAAGGGTAGCTTTACACTCTTGGCAACAGTTAAAACTGCCCTGGTTGGTATCAAAACCTCATCATCAATTTAGACACAGACCATGTGACTCAATTCCAGGCCAAAAGTGATTAAAATTTGCGTGGATTTTCACATCCCACGCCTGCAAGCAAGGAATTTGGGGGTCTGGCTCCCCCTTGAAGCTAGAGGACCTTTCCCCCCCAAAATTAATCTTTACAATTTATTTTTTGTTTGATTACTCATCAGGTAATACACTTGTAATTTACACATATAAATAAATTTAGTTTTAACAGTACGCAACTGTAATAATTGATACCTCATGTGTGAATTACAGTTCACTTATGTAATGCATGCACATACTTTGACATTTCAATTGAAAATACTTCAACCTCATAAATTCAAAACTACACAGAAAACCTCAATTTTAAAAAAAACTATTGATTTTTAACACCACATGTGGTGTGAATTAAGTTAAGGCTTTCAGGATTTTCAACTTTTGTACAGGAAGTACTAAATCTTAATTTAAGCATATTTAGAGTTGAGTTACAGAAATTTTATCCGGAGGTGACCCCACCTTATTTTTTATGAAGAATCCAATAGTGAAGTGATTTTTCTATGTTTCTTTATTGGATAAAAAATTATCATATATTTTATGTAACTTTCTACCAAAAAAATTTTAATTGCACTAATTTTATTCAAAATTCATTTTTACTTAATTCCTCAAGTAAAAATATATTTTCATAATTTTAAAATTTGAGGTAATTTTTATTTTAAATTATACTTAAATATTTCATTTTTGTATATAAATTTGGATTTATATTTTGAATTTCATTTTGATAATATCAATAAATTCAATTCTATTCATTTTTGAATCTTATTTTGTTATTTGTGGTCTTTGGGGTATATGAAAATACCTCTAAGGCTCACATGGGGTGTTTGTTTTACAATTCTACACCAAATTATATGTGAACTGCATTTTTTCCACATAAGGAAACAATAAAAAAGGTCATCAATAGTCATAATTAAGGTTCTTTGGGAGCTTAATATTTTAAAGCTTCAAGGTGGAAAGTAGACATAAGTAGCCTACTTTGAATACCTTTACTTCATAACTCTTGTCTGTCTTCTATTTAAATTATTAAAAATAATAATACATAATTGATTTTGCATGGTGCTTCACTTTATAAAGAATAAAGTTGAAACTGGAAGCTATAGGATGAATGTCATCACTTTATCTTCTGGAAGTCTTGTATTCTATCCACAGTCTGACCTGTCAAAGAATAAATATAAGTCTTTTATTACAATTCTAAGGTAGGTATGAAGGTTAACCAGTAAAGGATAAAGACATTTTGATATGTTTATTGTAAAACATAGGCATAGAATCTCCTCCTCAAGTATTCTAAATTATGAATCATTCTCTTTGCTAGTTCATCAGTTTGAGGGGGTTGGCTGTATAAACAATAACTTGGTCCTACAAAGTCTGTGGAGATTGTTCCAAAGTGCAGAGGTGAACTTGGGGTCTCTTTCACCAATTATATTATGAAATATCCCTTTGTGAGAACTAACTCCACTCCACAGGATATTAGTAGTGTCCATAGAAGTGAAATCTTTATGAAATGGTAAGCATAGGGGGGTATTTCGCTATATGTCTTCTATGACTAAGAAAGAAATATAGCATCTTTATCACCTTGAAGGAAGTGCTGTGACCCAATATATGTGAACTTCTGCCAGAGGGAATTTTGGTTCTTGAATAGGAATCATAAGTACAGTTTGTTTTTCTGTGTTTCTGTTTAATTTTTTGGGATCTGTCAAGACTATGGAGATATTTAATGTTTTATTTTCTCCAAGGTGGCAACTGTGAACCTTTGAGATATGTCCACATACCCAAAAAGGTCACAAGAAATATTTAAAGTAATTATACATTGAAAATAATTACCTTAAAAGCTACAAAAATGCCATAAATTGCCATAAAACTTGGTTTGACTTAAGAACCAATGAATGAAAATGTGAAATAGATTATAAAATTGGATTCCCCATGGTAAAATACACATATGCCATTTTTATGGAATATCTGTAAAGTCAATATTTAATGAGTTATAAGTAATAATACCTTATAAAAAACATAAATCCTTAATTATTTCAAATAACAATGAAACAACATGTGGAATAAATGGTACCATTGGATTATCCATAAAGGCCCACACATAAAACAACTAAGAAGCTAATCTCCAAAGTCAATACTTAAGGAGTTAAGCTGAATATATGGAGTTTTTTGGTCAACACATATATTGAAGGATTTTAGCTAATATGTTTTGAAATATGCATGGTAGGGTGATGAGCCCAAAATAAAGTGATCACGTAATTACTGTAGTAATACATAAATGCACTTTATTTCACAAGTTATAAACAAGGTTAAAAACTGTAAGGGATTATTGATTAAAATAAATAGAGCTGTTGGCCATTGTTGTGAAAGTGGTCCAAACTTAAAAAAAAGTGGAAAGTTGGATTCTAATAGTTCATTAGTGAATAATGATGTTTTTTTTGTTATAATATTCAAGTTATGACCCCTTGAAATCATGGTTTGAAGTTTAAAATATTAAATTTCAACAGAAAAGTTGAGTTACAAGAAAAATCATCAAAAATAGAGTTTTGATGATGTAATAAAATGCTCTTGGCAGAATAATGAGGTTATGCCAAGATATTAGAATTCACTCTCTCAATTACTTTCAAAGTTTGAGCTTAATTTGATCATTTTTGATCACTCACTGTAACTTTAAATTAAGTTTAACAGTCATATGAGTGATAAAATTGGTGAATACTTTTAGTTTATTATTAAAACTAATAGAATCCACGAAATTTGGGGTTGTGCCAAGCCTTGACATCATGAAAACTTAGAGTTATAGTGATAGCTCTAAGTAATGGCATAATAATGAGATAAGATGGTTTGATCATGATGTAATCATCACCAAACCTTAAAGTATTGAGCAATTCCAGTTCATATTATCAGTGAACGTCTACTAAAAGACTGTTGGACTCTAGGAGGAAGGAATTTAATATAAATAGAGCTTTTTTTACTCTATTTCCCCCTCAGACGCTTACAAAACATTAAATCATTAAATAAAAAGGTAATTTCTTTATTCTTTATATATAAAACTTTTATATTATTAGAGACAAAAGATAATCTTATAATAATCTTCATCATTGATGCGATTATTTAAATTAGTTAATTGCTTTGTTTAAATTTCTCTTAAAAACCTCAATTCCACGTAAAACAAAGAAAATTTGTAATATCTCTTAAATTTTATTGTAACTACAATTTAATTAAGTTTTATTTACATTTCTAGGCGTAAATTCTTTCAAAATGATTATATTAAGCATTAAAAGTAGGTTATTTCTCTTATTATAATAATTTTTCTCTATTATTACTTCTAATAATTATATAATTGATATAAATAGTATTTATATTGATTTATAACTTTAATATTGGTAATATTATTGTTATTAATTGTTTTTTATTGATAAAAAACAATTTTTTATGCCTTTATCATTTGTTGGTAACAATAACAAAGTGCTTTTAAGTATATATTAATATATTTATTTTATATATATTTTTTTTTATAATATAAATTATATTATTATATTTATTTAATAATATAATTATTTTACGCCATAATTATAATAATTCTGTATTATTATAATTATTTTTATCTTATTTATTTCATCTATAAGGACATTCATAGTACAATAAGTAAAATATTAGTAATTTTTACTTATTGTTTCATCGTCAAACCTTACATTTGGGGGCTTGGCCATGATATTTACTGTAAAAAGACCTTTAAAAAGATTCTAAATGGGTTCATCCAATAACAAATTATAATTATGATAATGAAATTATATAATAATTTTATATTTTATTAATTTTAAAGCTATTGAGGAATTTGGAAAGCAATTGTACTGTCTTTCACATGGTTTTTCACATCCTTACACTTCCAAAAACTTTCTTTGAGGGACTCTAGTGATTAAAAAAGATATTTTATAAATTAAAAATTAACTTTACATTATAAATTAAGTTCAAAAAGAATCATATTCATTTTTATTTTATTCTTTAAAAACAAAAACAAAAAAAATAATACAAAATATTAAAAACCAATAAAAGATTTCTTTTATTCATTTTAATTTCATTTCTTTAATTATTTTCACTTTTCAAAAGATATAAAAGCAATTTTTACATGGAAAATTGCCATATCTTAGAAAAAATAACAATTGTTATATAAAAGACTTATATTTATTTGTCTTTTTTAGTGTTTGAAGAGGATCCACAGAGGACAACCAAACCACTGTTGAAAGATTGGTGGAAGAAACTTGCCCAAGTTCTCCAACACCAATTGTCACTAAGAAAAAGAAAGCTAACAAATTAGACTTTCCAGGACCCAACATTCAGGACTCTGAAGGTAAGTACCTCATTTATAAATTGCCATAAGAAGAATTCCTGTTCTGAAATCCTCTTATTTTCTTATTTTTCTTAAATCATGAATACCAGAAGAGGATCCCAATACTCCATACAACTAGATGGAGCTGGAATCAGAGGTAGAATTGATTGCTCAAAAGGGAAAAGGAAGGGCAATATCTCCAGTGGAACACAATCCACACAAGGAATTGCCTTATCCCAAAGGCAAGTCCCAGAAATGCCCATGATATCTGAGCCAGAGTTAGAACTAAGTATGAGTAACTCAAACAGGTACAAACCACATTCAGAGGGCTCAGATAGACATCTACATGAGCCAGTACAAACAGTACTACATGGTGTACAAGGACAAAGATTGGGAAATGTTGCCCCAAATACACCAAGGAGTGATGAGCTCCTGGCACATCCTCAAAAGGTTCCTCAAGGAGGAGGAAATGGTGAGATACTCCAATGGATGGAATCCACTATCATCCAAACCTCAAATCAAAAAGATCAAGGAGTACCATGCCAAAAAGAAGGAGGAAACCAAGGAAGAAGCCCCAGTAGCTTCTACCAGCAAGCCCCAAGCCAACCCACTTCCCCAAGAAGGGAAGAAGAACAAGAAAAAGAATTGGAGAAAGCCATATTCCATGGACAATGTATGCAACATGGCCAGAATCTTGATGAAATTCAAAGACAAAGAGGAGCAAAGAGTGAGACAACCTCATTTACCAAATTTATCTTATCAAGAAATATATAATAGCTTATCATCTTTAACAAAACTTGTTATACAAAATAAAAAAGAAGTTGATAACATAAAATTTGTGATTGAAAATAACAAACCACAAGTATTAATTAATAATACTCAGAAATTAATACAAGGACAACCAGAGTTGTACAAATACATAAGTGAGATCAAAGAAAAAAACTTGGACAATCAATTATTATGTGAGTATTGATAATCTTACAGAAACCTACACAAATGAAGCATTTCTGTAGAAAGATTTGAAGAAAAGACTTCATCACATCAAAAATTCATTTTGGACCATGTGGAAAAGAGTGATGAAGAAAGAATTCATCTGAATGATGACATTCAAAGTGAGATAAGGCTTATTACTCAAAAAATGGATAAAATTAATGAGGCTAACTCAAATATGCCAAATTTATCAACACCATTTTCTCACATAAGAAGCCCTGTTAAACCAAAAGAGGAATTAACAAATCCATCCATAACATCCTTAAGTCACCAAGACAATAACCAAGTCTTAATGAAGGAAGCATCTCAATTAAAAGAATGGCCAACATTCACAGGAGAAGGTGAATATGACCACATGTAATTTATCAAAAACAATTGACATTCTACAAGAAGATTATGCCATACCAGATGAACTAATCACTGCAATTTTACATTCATTGTTTGAAAAATCTGCAAAAAGATGGTATTATGGCATAAGGAAAACAAATGACAAAAATACCTGGTCTTGGTGGAAACAAGAAATAATCACCAAGTGGGCTAATGATGCCTGGAGGTACAAGATAGAAAATGCATTTGAAAATTCTTTCTTTGACCCAGACAAAGAAAAACCTTTCACTTGGTTCTTACAACAAGTTGAAAGACTCAATGCATTGTACCCAGAAATGTCACAAAAAATGGTACACATGAAAATACTTAAGAAATGTGGAGGGGAGCTAGAACATGCCCTAAGAAGTAGGTGTATAGAACCATGCTCCACAGAAGAATATATCAATGCACTAGAGGACATAGTGAAAAGAACAAAAATTTGCAGAAGTTGGAAGCAATTGGACATTAACAGTCCAAATAAGCCATTTATCAAAAAGATAAATCAAAAGAAGCTTTCAAGCCCAATACATCCAACAATAATGAGCAAAGAAAATGCCATAAATGTGGAGGTATTGGACACTTAGCCAATAGTTGCCTCAAAAAGGCAAAGATTAATGAGATTGTGGAAACAGAAAACCACCATGACAAAGAAGAGGAATCTGACTCTGAAAAAGAAACAGAAGAGTCAGAGAGTTTCGAAAGTGATGAAATTAATATAATTAATGCACAAATTAATAATATTGATATAATTTATGAGGTACTAGATGTTAACTCAAACTTACCACAAGTTGGAACATCTGACACAAACCTGACAAATATACAAGATGCCAAAATGTACGGAACCAAACCTGAAAAATGAATGGGATACACAGCTGGAAAATCAAGTATAAGCATTGTTATGGTTGATAACCAAGAAGGAAAATTAAACTTGGATACAGGAGCATATTGCAGTTGTGTTGGTAAAGGTTATTTCAAAACCATTGTCCCAGACTGGCAAGAAAAACTTATTCCAATACAAGGTGTCAAATTTAGTAGTGCAAGTGAGAGCATGAAGCCCCTTGGAATAATTGATTTAACACTAATTTTTCCTCACCCCTCATAATGTGTCAGAATTGAAGTAGAGTTTGTAGTAATGGACAACTGTACTAGTAATCACTTCATACTTGGAAATGACTACTTATCAATTTATGGTATAGATATCTCTAACCAAAAAGACAGATATTTTACCATAGGAGATAACTGTGAGCCTTAGAGGTAATTTCATATACCCAAAAGACCACAAATACAAAATTAACATATTAATATAAATAAAATAAAATTTATTTACATTATTAAAATAAAAATCAAAATATGAATATAAAATTATATTCAAAATAAAAAAAATTAATTACAATTTAAAAATAAAATTATATTAAATTTTGAAATTATAAAATTACATTTATACTTGAAAAAATTAAGTAAAAATGAAATTTTAACAAAATTGTGAAAACATTAATAAATTTGGAAAAAAGTTAAGTAAAATGAATTATAACTTTTTATCCAATAAATAAACATATAAAATTTATTTCACCATTGGATTCCTCATAAAAAATCAGGTGGGGTCACCTCTGAGTGAAATTCTTGTAACTCAACTCTAAATAAGCTTAAATTAAGTTTTTAGTATTTTTCAATACAAAAGTTGAAAAGACTCAAAACCTCAATTTAATTCACACCACATGTGGTGTTAACCATCAATTTTTGTGTTAAAATTGAGGTGTTGTGTTTAGTGTAGAAGCTATGAGGAATTGAAGTGTTTTCAATTGAATTCAATTGAAATGTCAAAATGTGCGTGTGTATTACATAAGTGAACTTTGATTTACATATGAGGTGTCAATTATTACTGTATTGTACTGTACAATTGAATTGAATTACATATGTAAATTATAAGTATAATACATGATGAGGAATTAAAGGAAAAATAAATTGGAAAGATTAAATTTGGGGAAGAAAAGGAACTCCAGCTCTAAGGGGGAGCTAGACCCCCAAAATCCTTTCTGACAGGCGTGGGATGTCAAAATTCACACAAAAGTTCATCACTTTTGGCCTGGAATTGAGTTACAGGGTCTGTGGACTCAATTGATGATGAGGTTTTGATACCAACAAGGGTGGTTTTAGCTGTTGCCAAGAGGGTAAAACTACCCTTAAGATAAAACAATCATAGTAAAAACAGTTTTAACTAGTTTCTACGCCTCTGACACACATTCTGACGTGTTTTGAAGGCTCTAGGCCTGGTATTGCTATAGTAATGGCTGATTTAAGGGTCTAAAATGGCTAAAAATGGCTAAAAATGGCATAAACCAGCCCTTTTTGGTCTAAACCAGTGTTCAATGATGCCATAATTGGCTTTTCTGTTGTCAGACTGTTTTTCACGAATGAAAAGAGTAAATTTTACTTTTGGAGTAAGAGAACTGATGGCTATAAAAGAATGTCTTCTTTGCCCCACTTTTCTCTTCATGTTAGAATCTTTCCCTTTTATTAATTAGTTTAAACACTGTTAAGCCAATCAATCAAAGATTCCAACAAACATTTTTAAATCATTTTAATCCTTTTAACCATGTGAAAAAAATCATTATAATCATTGTTTGTAACTCTTATAATCATTTTTACCCCTGAACCACCCCAAAAGTGAATTAAAGCATCTTTCATCACTGTAAACTTTGTCACTTTGTTTCCAAATTCACTCTGGTCACTTTTGGGCGTGTTTTCTCTTTAATATTCTTTTTAAAGACTTTTTTCTTTAATTAATTTCTTGCAGTTCTTTGCTCCATTAATTACAATTGAAATTGCTCTTGAAGAAATCTCTTTTGTAGCCTTAAAATATCTCTTGTAGAGTATTTTTTGGATAAATTTTTATTGTTGTTGTTTTATACTCATAAAGTTATAAACAATACAATTGGCGTGTTTTCTCTTGAAAATAATATTTCTTACTATTTTTAATTGATTTTTACCTTATACAAATTTTGAGGACAGGAAAAGTACTTTATTTTTAATCAAAGTTTCATATCCACACCTTACATTTGGGGGCCCAGCCGTGATATTTTACCTGTGACATATTTTTTTACTCTTTCTAAATCTTTTTTCTTATATTGAAAAATTTAAAAACATATAAAAAATACTTATAACTCAAAAAAATCCATAAAAAACTTTTTTTTTCATATTATAAGTGAGGCTTATATTTTTATTTCTTTTTTTTTCTAAATAACCTTTTTTTTACTTAATTAATTGGCTTTTTCATTAATTTTAGTGTCTGACAGCGTGGTAAGACAAGAAAACATTGAAACAGCCTCAACAGTCACCAGCATTGTTCCTGCAAGCACTATTAATTCAGACCATAATAGTACTGTTATTGTGACTCAAAATAAAAAACCTGAACCAATATCTTCTGAATTGATTAACTTGGACATAAGTAAAACCCTACAGAAAGCTAAGCATTTGGCCAATAGTGAGTTTTTGATGTAAAAATACTATTTTAAACCTTTTTAAACCATAATTATCCCTTCAACCAGGTCAGGAGCCCGCTACAACCCCTCAAGTAGCTTCCAAAAAGGTAATAGATGTGATTATGGCAGAGGCCAACCAGGTACAGAACGAAAAGGGTCAGTTGATGACTTCCAAACAACTAAAATGGGTCATTCTGAAGCTGATAATACCATTTTACCTTCAAAAAGAGCTGACAACGCCACAACAAGCCTCTGTGGACATATACAGAGCCAGCCACAGTGCATACAACAATGCACTTCAATTCAAGGAGTACCAGATCCTTGCAGACCTGTGGAAGAATTGCATGAATTCTTACCTGACAGTAAGAAAATTCCTGGGCCATCCCAACACTTGCAAATTGCTCAATGGATGGCATCCATTGATGGAGAGGAAAAACATGATGCTTTTGACACTAGAATGGAGGAAAAACAACCCTCCACCACCCAAACCAGTGCCAAAAACAGCCCCAGTGGCCAGGAGCAGCCATTCCAAAGTGAAAAAGCAGCCACAAACTCCAAACAAGGGCAAAGGGAAGGCACCAGCCGCAAAACCTTACAGCCAGGGCTACAGAATCCCAAAGATTCAGCAGGATTCCATGTAAAATGTATTTCAGATGGCCAGAACCATGATGGAATTACAGAAGAAGGAGGAAGCCAGATTAAGATTCCAGAAATGATTTCTGATATATTTGATTCCATCCCAGAGTTGTATGATGCTATAAATGACGTGAAAAAACATCTTTCTGATAAAAATGAAACCATTTGTAACAAAATTAAAACAAACAACCTGAGTCTGTGCCAAATTAATGAAACACTTATGTGTTTTGAAAAAGTTTTAAGAACAATTAAAAATTCCAATAATGATAATTCTTCTAAAAATAAAATAAATGAACAATCTGCCATTATTAAAGAATTAACAGATAAATATTCTAAATTCAATATTGATGACATAATTGAAACAATAATTAAACAAGCCATAAATATTATCAAAACAGATAACAAGAAAGTCCTTGATGACATTTCAAATTCATTTACTGAAGTAAAGACATATACCATTGCCTTGAAAAAGTGTTTTGATGCTTCACAAGAAGAAGTATCAAAATTATCAATGAAATTGAATCAAGTCTCTGCTGATAATACAAGACAGACAGAGTTATGGCAATAACTGACACATAAGGAAGACATGTATAAAATTGAAGTAATAAATTTAATACAAAGCTTCCAACATGAATACAGGAATTCCCAAAGGTGTAGCAACAGTAAAATGAATGACATTGAAAAAATACTGAACACCTTACCAAGAATGTCTACACCATTAAATCAAAATGAGGGCACAAGAATTCCAAATCTACAAGTATTGGATCCTGATAATTCACAATTAAAAAATGAATTATCCACTTCTTTTCATAACTTGGAACCATCAATGGGCCAAGAACTCTTGAAAGAAGTTCCAAAACTTAAAGAATGGCCTCACTTCAGTGGTGAAGGAGAGTATGACCATATGGAAGTCCTTAGAGGTATTGGCATGATCAAAGAGGATTTTGAATTACCAGACAGATTGGTAACAGCCAGGTTTAACACCTTGATTACCAGATCAGCTTACAGATGGTACATCAAAATAAGACAAGCACATGGACACCAGAGTTGGACTTGGTGGAAAACCCAAATCATCAACAAATGGGCAAATGATTCTTGGAGGTTTAAAGTTGAAAAAGCCTTTGAATCTGCCAAATTTAATGCTGATAAAGACAAAGCTTTACCATGGTTTTGCCAACAAAAGGACAGACTAAAAGCATTATATCCTGACATGTCAGAATTTATGATCCATAGCAAAATTCTGAGACAATGTGGAGGTGACTTAGAGCATGCTGTCAAAAGCAGGACTAATGAACAATCTTCAGCAGAATATATTATCAATATACTAGAAGAAGTGACCACCAGAACCAAAATTGGTTCTAGTAGAGTGAATCTCAAAAGAAGGTTTAATACACCTTGGAAAGATTCTGTGGACAAAAACTGCAAAGAAAATCTTAGTAATATTAAGTATAAATCTGCAGATACAGTCAGAAAGTGCCATATTTGCCAAAGCACCACCCATTTAGCCAATACATGTCCAAACAGGGGGAAAATCAATGAAATTGACCTTGAAAAGAAACCAGATGTTGAAAAAGAAAGCATAATTGAAGACAATTCAGATGATAAGTCATCCATATTTTCTGAATCTTCAAAAGATATAGAAAATATCAATGCCACTTTTGACATCATGGAATCTTATTCCCACTTACCACAATTGAGCAATGGTCAACTTGATTTATCAAAAGTTCAAGATGCACAACTTATGAAGACAAAACCAAACAGAGGAAAAGGTTATACAGCTGGTAATTCCTGTATAACAGAAGTGGTGATTGACAACAAGCCCACCAAACTTTTGCTTGACCCAGGAGCCTTCTGCTCTTGTGTTGGAAAATCTTTTCTTAAGACTTGTGTACCAAATTTTGAAGACCAATTGTTACCAATTGATGGTATAAAATTCAACAGTGCAAGTAACCCAATGAAAGCATTAGGAATATTTGAGACCAATGTCATATTCCCACACATAAATGGTAATTTAAGAATCACAGTTGAATTTGTTGTTATGAAAAATTGCTCTAGTACCCATTTTATATTGGGAAATGACTATTTAATCATGTATGGGATAGATTTACATAATAACAAAGAAAGATACTTTACAATTGGGGACAATAAGCGCCAGAAATTTGCCTTTTTACCATTTAAAAGACAAATTCCAGTAAACAAAGTATCACCAGTCAACTTAGAGTCAGAAAAATTCAAGTCTGAACAGTTAAATGAGGCTGAGATAAGCCTTCATCTGACTGATAAACAATAAAATGAACTTTCTTCCCTTTTGTATGACCACAGAGGAGCATTTGCTACAGACAAAGAACCTCTGGGAGCAATTTTTGGTCATGAAGTTGACATCATTCTTAACCTTGAGAGACCTTATCCACCACTGTTAAGAAGACCTGCTTATCCAGCAAGTCCAAAATCAAGAGAAGCTCTAGAAATTCATATCAAAGAACTTCTGGTCCTTGGTGTAATAAGAAAAGTAGGCCACAATGAGGAAGTAGAAATAACTACACCAGTCATAGTGGCGTGGCATAATGGAAAATCCAGAATGGTTGGGGACTTTAGAGCTCTGAACACTTACAATGTCCCAGACAGATACCCAATACCAAAAATCCAAATTGCCCTTACTCAAATATCTCAAGCAGTGTATATAACCACTATGGATGCCCTTAAAGGATTCCATAAAAATGTGGTAACACCAAGAGCAAGAAAATACTTGAGAATTATTGTTAATTGTGGAATGTATGAATACTTAAGGATTCCCTTTGGTATCAGAAATGCACCTTCACACTTCCAAAGAATGATGAATGAAATCTTCCCTGCAGAACTCTCAGAGGATGGTTAATCATTTACATTGATGACATTATTATCTGTTGCAAGACTTGGGAGGAGCACATGTACAGATGATCAAGAGTTTTGACAAAAATCCAATCAGTAAATATGAAAATCTCCTTGAAGAAATGTCACTTTGGATTTAAAGAACTTAAAGCACTAGGACATGTTGTATCTGGTTTGTCCCTTGGAATTGACAAAAACAAAGTTGCAGCAGTATTGTTAAAACCCATGCCTCAGAATAAGAAGTAAATTCAGTCATTCTTAGGTTTTGAAGGATATTACAGGCAACACATTAAAGATTTTGCATCCATAGCAAGACCACTTCATAAGTTGTGTGACAAAGACACAGTGTTTGAAATGACTTTTGACAGAGTCAAAGCTTTTGAGTCTCTAAGAGAAGCATTGACCACTGCTCCACTCTTACTGATGCCAGACTTTAAATTGCCTTTCAAACTGTATATTGATGCATCAGGGGATGGACTGGGTGCTGCACTTCACCAAGTTCAGATCATAAATGATAAGCCTGTAGAAGGACCCATATGCTTCATATCCAGGCAAATCAAACCAACTGAAGCCAGATATGGAGCAAGTCAGATGGAATGTCTATGCCTTGTCTGGGCCTTGGAAAAATTGAACTACTTTTTGGAGGGATGTGTTTTTGAAGTGATAACAGATTGTACACACCAGGGCGAATCTCGCGTCAATCATCGGCAATTGACTTCACGTCGCACCGCTGTCAGTATAAAATCTTTCTTCAGTCGCGTTAGTGTCACTTTATAGTCACTGGATTTAGTGGGTCACATCACGTCAGCATCAAGACAACGTCAATCGTCACATGTGTCACATGAGAATGTCACTCAAAGCCCAAACCCATTTCAACACTATTCACAATG
Source organism: Austropuccinia psidii (assembly GCA_023105745.1). NCBI lineage: Eukaryota > Fungi > Basidiomycota > Pucciniomycetes > Pucciniales > Sphaerophragmiaceae > Austropuccinia > Austropuccinia psidii. Next base: position 57,300,913 of record JALGQZ010000006.1, read on the forward strand.
TTGGGGTAATTTCACCTCATTGGCTTCCGCATCCCCACCTAATCCACCCCGATGCTTTGCATGCTTACGAGCCCACACCGCCATACAGATGAGACTCTGACACTGCCCCCCCATCTCCGTCCTCACCACTCCTTACGCCTTCACACCCCCGCCCTTACCATCTTTATGCTCATGTGGTGCACTCCTGACATGCTCCTGACATCACTTATCCTTACGCTCGCTAAAGTGCCCTCCCAATATGCTCCCAACACTGCTTACCATCCTTACGCTCACGGAGTGCACTTCCGACATGCTCCCAACACCACTTATCCTTACGCTTGTGTAGTGCCCTCCCAACACTGCTTACCCTTACGCTTGTGTAGTGCCCTCCCGACATCCTCCCGACACTGCTTACCATCCTTACGCTTGCGGAGAGCCCTCCCGACATGCTCCCTACACCACTTATCCTTACGCTTGTGTAGTGCCCTCCCGACACCACTTATCCTTACGCTTGTGTGGTGCCCTCCCGACACCACTTATCCTTACGCTTGTGTGGTGCCCTCCCGACATCCTCCTGACACCACTTATCCTTATGCTTGTGTAGTGCCCTCCCAACATCCTCCCAACCCTGCTTATCATCCTTACGCTTCTGTACTACATCCATAGTGTACGGTGGCTTGTTGGTGTACACAATGGACGCCATCGCCAAAATATGCTGAGTGGCCTTCTCTGCCAACAGGACCTAAGGAGAAATTGGTCAGTATATTCACAATGTTGTGGTTAGGGTTTAAATCATGAGACTCACAAATTAAAACCTAATAAGTGGACTATTTAAGACAAGAATTTTTTCTCCTGTTTCCCCGACAAAACCATTTTATTTCATATCATTCAAATGGAACACTTTGCTTAGTCCTTACCTCATGAGTGTTGAATAGTTCAAAAGTTGACGTTAGTAGGTTTCTCACTAGTCAACTTTATTCAATGTCTCACAGGGAAGTGATTTCATTTGCATGATATGAAATAATTTGCAAAACATCGCCTCCTTCAATTTGCCGACAAATCGCATTTTGCAAATGCAATTATTTTACTTGCACCTTTTTTCTTCAATTTGGATCTTTTTATTCAAAAATTTTCAAACAAGTTATCAATCAACTCGTCACCATCTATTTGCTTAATAAACTACCTCCGCTATGGCCCATATCCCGGGAAATTCAACTGAATTCAATGAACGACCAACTTCAGCCCCAGAGAGTGGAAGTGAAATCTCTGATATCGCCAGTAGTCATGAATTAGGCATTGAAGTAGAGAGCCAGTCACATGAAGATAATCAAGATCCACCCATTCTTCCAGAATGTGAGTACGCATCCATCTTGAATATTTCTAATCTCCCAAAACCTGATATTGTGTCATAGCCTTTATTTCAGGTCAGCCTCCAAGCTCTCAGAAACCAAATTTTAGAAGTTATGAGAAGGAAAAGACTGTTGAACCTTGTGCACCGACAGAAGATGATGGGCAAGATGATGTAATTTTCAGTGGGGAGGTGGAAATTATACCCAAGGAACAATTTGTCTCCAACATTGCTCAAACAATCCCAAGGCTCGAAAAAATCCAAAATGATAGTAAAATTCCTGATTATGTGCGTCAAAAGATTGCTGAACCCATGAGCCTGCTCAAAATGGATTTGAACCGTAAGTCCATTACTAATTCAAAACAAAAGTGATAAAAATAGCTGCTTACAATCTATGGGCAGGTGTGGAGGTGGGAGGATCTCAAGTCGTAATTGGATTTCCAGGCAAAGGATTAGGAAAAAGACCAAATATACATGCGACCAAAAAAACAAACAAAAAACGCCGTACCTTTGAAGCCGCAAACAATTCTCGGGATCAAGGTCATAAAATTATCAATGTTGAAGGGGACCATATTGATAATCAACCTCCGCATACTGAACCCCCCCCAATACTCAATGAAACAATCCATGATGAAGCTCCACATACTGAAAGCCCCCCGATACCCAATGAAACAATGCATGATGCAACCCCTCCAGCCTCTCCTTGGAATATTCAAGCCTTTCAAGAAAGGGAAACAATTAAACATGATACAATGGGACGAGATATGATTGATATAGTTCCTGACCCTGAGCACGAAGTGTCATTGTCTGCTAATTTTCAAGGAATATTTTTATCCTGCATGGAAGAGTTTACAGGCATTTTGAATTATCATTCCAATATTACTCAACAATCATGGAAAAAGGGGCTTGATAATATCAATAGTATTTACAAAAATCGATGGGACAATTTACCAACAAAAGATGCTCATATATTCCTGCCCGTTGGTATTAAGGTGATCAGTAACCAGAGCTTAAAATGTCGGCCTGGCTGGAGGACCTTGAGATGGAAGGTGAGTTTTATCTTTGTGCATGATACATGATCATTGGCTGTTGACTGGTGATATAAATTGCAATATACAGGGTTAGATTTTTTTAAGCCAACCAAAACAGAAGCGTTTTTTGATTGCAACATTTGGAATCTCAAATTGATGAAGGAATCAGCTAAACCTCCAGAGAATCTCCCAAAATCTGAACACTCCTTCTTCAAAATGGTTCAGAGCCTTCTTTACCCTGCCAATCCAGCTAAACATTTTTGGGAAAATGTTATGTTTGAATCCATTAGTTTAGTCTCATACGATGTGATTGCACCCAAACCATATGTTGCACCAACATCAAATTCGTCCGATCCTCTTGGACTCGAACAGGGGGCAGTTGAATACTTTGCCTCCTGCTTGAGTAAATCGAAGAATTGTGCAACCCAGCTCAGCATTGAAGGTGGCGGGGCTTACAATGAGATATCCACAAAGCCGCACAAGAACCTGGAGGATCTAATGGATACAGTTATCCATTTGATGATTGCGTACAACATGGTATGTGCACATACAAAGGTCAAAGTTAATGGCATGAAAGGAAAACTCACGAACTCAAAAAAAAATGAGGCCATCAAAGATCTTTTGGCGTGTCACAAGAATCTCAGAATAAATCGAATTTGCTAGGGTATTTTAGCGGCATTCTGTGCGGCGGGGGTTTGTGGTTTGATGGTATGCTCAGATGACTGGAGAACAAGCTCAGTTAAAGGGGCTTTATCACTAATTGACATTTCCGAAAAACTTTCAGAGGGTAAAAATCTAGTGGAGCCAGTGTGGCTATGTACTAATAAGTATATATGTAATTTACTGAATAAAAGTTTCTTCTCATCAGAGTCTTTTAACCCCACTGTACCTCTTAGATTTGAATTTGCACGATGCTTAGTATTAGACTTTGGTGATGCCTGGGTGGCGAAACGCGGTCTTGGTTCAAGTGATGAGGTCACCTTGACTGTACCCAGGTCAGCTAAACTCACAACCAGGATTGACCCGTTTTAGATTAGCTTTGTACTAGATAGATTGTAATTGAATTTGGCAAAGTTATTTATGAATTTAATAATCATGACTTCCAATCCTACTACTTCCCGGATGCCACAGTCTGAATACCAATAGTAATTGTATGGCGGCATGCCTCCGTACATCATTGAAAAGACTCTGACAAGACGCAAGCTGAGTCAGGCAGTTGTGCATGCAAGTAACACACGCGGGGGCATTGCGGGAAGTCGTGTTTATCACCTCCCGCCAGCCCATAATAGGCCAAATGTTCCTGTGTCTTTCAAGAGGACTAGGATAGCTAGGGATCCGCAGAAGGATGCATATTGAATTTGCGTTTGCTTGCAATATTCCAAATGGTTGGATTGGAAAGTGATTGTATGGGAACATCAATATGTAAAATTGAATAATGCACTATCCACTGCAATTTTCAGGTTCAGGTATTGGAGATCGCGAATTTGCAAAGGTCAGGTGTGATCTTTCTTTTTAGCTGCAATTGAAAAAGATTCATCAACTGCAATTCAATTTAGGTGATAATAATAAATCAGTAATCATTTGGTTTCATTTCATTTTCTTCTGAAAGCATGCCATTCACAAAAAAAGGAAAAGAGCGTAAAAGGGAACTCCCAAGAAAGCGTTGGGCTGAGGAAGGAAAGTGTGAGTTGCTTGCTTAATCTCAGTATATATATATGCTTCCACATTTATGTGGCATCCTCATTGGGCCCCACAGAAAAACATTGGCTTTAGTCGGTTCAGATTGTGCCAATGTCATGTGGGCTCCAACAGGGAAGTCAAAGGATGTGTGCCGAAGAAAGCTCCTTGGCAGTATCTGATATCTTGTGTGCTTCAACACATAGTGATCCCTCAACCACTCGGGAATAGTGGGAGATCCCAAAGGAAAAATGAGCGCAAAACAACCCGAATGAATAGGTTGTTTTCCTCCTCTCGCCCAACAGCACAAATATCAATGCCAGTATCAGCAAATATCACCCCAAGTGAAATTCGGAGGGTTGTGGATGTCAATCAGATCAAACGCATTCACTTTGGCCGTGTGGCAATTTTCTCTTCAACCGGATTACCCATTGCCCTTGTTGAATTCCGACCATTCACAACAATGAGTGAAGTCAAGGTCAATCAATGGGATGAATTATCACAATTCTTATTTCGCAAAAAGAGATTCACCGACCCGATTGCAACCAATGGAGCATTACTTGAGGGATTTATGTTTGCAATTGGGTGGCGCAAATGCAGCAGGAAGAATGAACAATTTGGTCTGTATAGAAGTGTTGGGAAAATTGAAAATGCAAAAGATGAATGGCCGAACCGAGGTGCCAATCTTAGCTCAGTGGGTTGCATTCTAGGTCAATCCTTACAATATGTTGGGGATAATTTATTTGAGAAGATTCAAAATTTCTACAATTCATTGGGGGTTCCATCTTTTGATCAAGTTAACTATGAAGCCAATATGCCCGCAAATCAGGGTGCATTCAATTTTGCTTCCGCACTCACTTTCACCATCAATGGATTCAAAAACACATCTCATGTTGATAAGGATACATCGCTGTATGCTTTGGGATGGTGGTTTCAAGCTGATAAGCGGACCGGCCAAATTCAAAGAGATGCGTCAAAGCGGTGTACAGGGGGTAAATTGATTTTCCCAAATGAGCATTTTTGGATTGATCTATCCACATGTCAAGGGCTCATTCAGGTAGTGTGGGCCAGTAGTACATTTGTTCATTATACTGATCCAGAACAGGACAACAAAAGCACGACACTAGTGGGTATGTCCACACAATGCTCAAGCAGGTTAGCAAAAACAATGCGGCAAAAAAGCCATGGCTATTATGAGATTGGTGAGAGAGCGGGCTATCAAATAAGGGATGGTAATACAATCTCATGCCAATTCAAAGAATGAGGAGATTTGCATGTGTGTTGGGTAAATAATGGTGGGGTAAGGAAGAGGACAATATACACCAGGATTGGATGGTTTCAAGTGCGGGAGATGGGGTGTCTTGCCTGAAAAAGGCGTGAAGTGGATTATGTACGGTGGCATGCCATCGTACATATGTCCTGGTTTGTTGGTCTTGTCCAGGATGCCAATGCTTCACACGCAAATCCTTATGCTTGTGCAGGTTCCGACAATGCTAAAAGTTCCTGATGCCTATGCGGGCTACCAACGCTTCACATGCCAATCCTTATGCCTGTGCAGGCTCCCAAAAATTTACACGCCAATCCTTACGCTTGTGAAGGTTCCCAAAAATGCTAAAAATTCCTTACGCCTGTACAGGCTCCCAACGATTCACACGCCAATCCTTACGCTTGTGAAGGTTCCCCACAATGCTGAAAATTTCTTGGCCTGTGCAGGATCCCGAGAATTCACACGCCAATTCTTACGCCTGTGCAGGCTCTCAACAATTCACACGCCAATTCTTACGCCTGTGCAGGCTCCCAACAAGTCACACGCTAATCCTTATGCTTGTGAAGGTTCCAGACAATTTAAACAATTCAATACATGAGTAAGATTAATAGCGTGTGACCATAGGAAAGGCCATGTTTCACGAATCTGGACTGGATTGCTCACATGCGAGAACCTCCCGCTTTTTTACAGTTAAGAATGGATATGGCTCTAAACCATGGAAGAAGAAAATATAGGAGACAGTAACGGCAACTATTGGCGCATTTTTGGAAAAAGAGGTTCACACAAACAAATACTCACTCAAAATTTTGGTGGGGCACTTACAAAAATAATTCTCACGCAATCAGGGTTTTTCTCTAAGGAGGAAATAAATAAATTTTACGTGAACAAAGAATGTAATAGAAATTGAACATAATAATAATTGAATACAAATAATTTATTTAAAAGAAAGTATTACAAATTATAAAAAGTGGAAATAATGAGATTATTTTTTTGGAATTTTTATTTTTCTAGGAATTTGGAGACTATCCCGGTTATGTCCTCCTTTGGATAAGCCTCCAGTGCCTGGGCAAGGAGGGAGTTTAGTTCCTCCCAGAATTCCCAGTGCATCTCATTTCGATGAGTTACATTCATGAAAGGAATCATGTGGAGCAAGCAGCGATGCTCCAACAAGATTCGGTTGATCGATTCATGGACGATGGCTCGAGGAATCATTAGGGTCGGTCGCAGGTCGGTGAATTCCTGGCGAGCGTCATCGTGGGAATGAGAGGAGCTTGGCACCGGGGGGGAGGAGGAGGTTGGGTTCTCGGGGGCACTGGGGAGGGAACTGGGTTTGGAGTGGAGGGAGGGGGAACAGGAGGGGAAGATGGCAAAGTCGGTGACGAAGAAGGGGGAGGGGGAGGGGGATGGGGGGATCCGACGGGCGTATTGTCAATGATGATTATGGAGCAAGGAGTGGCGGGACAAACTGGAGACGGTCAAAGAGAAAATGAGGAAAAGGGGATATGGATCAAAGAGAAAGAAGGGGTGACTTACCATAAGGTTCCTCCGTGGATTACGTAGGAGCCACCTCAGGTTCTGGCTCACAAGTCGTATTGTCCTCAGGTGGTTGGGACAATTGACTCGGGCCAGGAATAGGTGGCTCTTCGGTTGGGGAGGGTTCTAAAAAAGGAGTAAGAGTCAGTTCACTCGACTCAAAAGTGAAAGTGAAAATGAAATGAAACTTGGGCTGCTTACCGCGGAATAATTCCTCAGACCATCGGGTGCCACTCGGGCCTGGAGTGGGTTGCCGCGGGACTTGCTCGCGAGGCAAACTAGGAACAGGAGAGTCTTGTCAGGGGGGATTCAGGGGGTTTTGTTCTATGAGTAATGGAAAAAAGTCAGTATTATTGCGTGAAGAGAAAGAAAACTTACTTTGGCGTTTGAATCCCATCGGTGACAAGACATGGTGACGATCAGCCCAAGCTCAAATTTCCTCTCGCCATTTCCATCCTTCATCGGCCGGATAATCACTTTGCTCCGGTCAAGGAGTGAAGTTACCATCAGATGGTGGCCTACGAGGGAGAGGGGACAGGGCTAATCATCCGGAATCGTTCCCGTCGGCCTGTTTGGGGGCCCGGCGTCCATTCACGCTCGGAAATGGTTTCATCATTGTCGACCACAAAGGAGTCCTCGCAAGGGCGTCTTGGGCGGGAACTCCTCTGGCCTCATGGTTGGAAGGGGCGGATAACAAACGAACATTTCTTGTGTGCTTGTCGGCAACCATCACAACCGTCGTTTGTTGTCAAGGAACAAATGCAGGGGATACCCCGCTTGGTGCATAAAGTGCACGACATCTAAAAACAAAACAATTGAAGTTAGTAACTGCATACAAAGTAAACAATCAAGAAAGAAAATGAAGGCATACAATGAATTATAAATTTAAAACGTTAACAAAATAAAGACACTCTACTTGGAAGGTTTTAAAAGTCTGGAAGAGAGTCATGAAGAAAAATAAGTATTAATATTGGTATGTAATGTCGACAAAAGTTTAAAAAAGAGGTAACGCACAAGGTGGATAGAAGTGAGGTTCTGAACGGATCAGAAGAATAAAAAAACAGGCAAAAGGCAGGGGAGCGGGGTTAGTGGAGTACAAAAGACAAAAGTAGAAAGGCAGGAAGACCAAGGGAAATATGCACAAGGACAAACGCGGGTAAGGTTGAATGAAGTGGAGCGGGTGTGAAAGAAAGTGAAGGGCGTGTCATGTGAAGATGGTCTTTTATACCATGGTGAAGCTGAGACTATCTCAGCAGTTGCATCACCCGCAAAAGGCTCAGCTTCAAGGCGTGTGGGCCAGCATACATGGTTTTAATGTCAATCCCCTCAAATCAATGTTGACATATCCCTATTGGAACACCCCTCAAGGGTAAAAACCGCAGTATCGCCATGTGTAAATAAAATAGAATATGTATGAGCATTGAGAAGCATGGCATTTTACCCAATTAAACTCCTAACCAATTCCGCCATCCAGATGAGACATTTTACACTCCATCAGCTGCAGCTCACGCACCATTACAAATGGGTAAAATTCTCAGCTGGCTCAAATCATCTCCCCCTTCATAAATAATCACTCAATTTTTTTACCAATTAATAACACTCCTAAACACTTTCACATCAGCCATAGATATTTATACACAAACCAACCGTACTCCCAATTCCTGCACCAATGACAACCCGCCGCTATTCCTCAATGCGTATATGCATGTGTCAACATTGCTCAACTCAAACACACTCTTCCCCTGAGGGTGATAGGCCTGGAGTTGCCTTCACACCTTTCCAATATAAACAGCACATTAAAAAGCTCAAATCAACCATTGCACCCAAATCTCTTCCAAACATCCCTACTTCTGCATCAGCATCTGAGTGCCCCCAACTTCTATTGGATCAAATATTCCCAGCTGATTATTCACCATGGGCCCAAAGCACCTTCTCCACAGCACCGGGGCTCAATTCAACTGCACAGAAACCATACAGCAGCAGTCAAAACCTTCCCCCACAAGGCCTTGGAATGATAATATCTGCCATTCTATCATTAAGGTATAATATACCCCGCAGGGCTTCACGCATTCTCAACCCCGCCCTAAACCTGCTGATCAAGTCCAGCATCTCAAGCTCCGGTGGTCCCCCCATTCCTGCATTCCATATACCTCAAGATCTGAGTACCATATTTGAACATCTTCAATTGGAGCCAGTGATTCAAAACTATATATGTTGTCCTCAATGTTTCTCTCTTAATGGCCTTACTGAATCAGTCACAACTGACCAACCCCACTGTCAACGCCATAATGACCCAAATGATCATGATCCCCCTTGAAGACAATCATTAGGGAAATTCATCTATTCATTTGAACCCCGCACCCAAAACACAACCAACATGAAGCAAAAATTTATACCAACAAAACATTTCATTCATCAACCATTCAAAAATTGGCTTGCCATATTTCTCCAGCGGGCTGGAATTATGGAAATTCTGCATCAACATCAACAATGCCAACCTCCCGAAGATTCCCCAAAATGTGACGTCTGGGATGGATTGTTCTGGAGACGCTTCACTGGAACTAGAAATATCCATGACCCCCCATTCATGTCCATTCCTGGTGCATTGGCCTTCTCCATTTATGTGGACTGGTTTAATGCACATGGAAAGTCCACCCGGTTGGCCAGCATTGGACCTATCATGCTTATTTGTCTTAATCTCCCCCCAAGTGAAAGATTGAAGCCAGAGAAGGTCTATGTTGCAGGAATCATCCCTGGTGCAAAGGAGCCAACTTCCCTTCAATTGAATTATTTATTAATGCCACTCATCAGGAAGCTCAAAGAGCTATGGCAAGGTTACCATTTTTCACCCACCTCAACAGGTCCTTCAGGATCCTTTATCCGTGTTGCCATTCTCACAGCCATTCCGGATGTGGTTGCCATGCGCAAGCTTACTGGATTTATTTCCCATTCAGGCAACCACTTTTGTAATTTTTGCACCATTCACAAAGCTCAAATTGAAGAAATTGGTCCTCAATTTCACTACACACGCTCATATCAAAATCATAAATCAACCATTGCCAAATGGCTTCGGGAAACCCCACAACAAAGACAAGCAATTTTCTCTGAGTATGGAGTGTGATATTCAATTTTAGAAGACCTTACGTATTGGGATGCAGCCAGAATGGTTAATCTTGACATAATGCATAATTTAATACTTGGAATTTTGAAGGATCATGCAACTTTCAAAATGTGAATTCCAGAGTCCAGATCAAAAATTTACCTCAGGTCCTGCAGGAAATCCAATGACACCAACAGTTCAGACTCAGATTCCATGAACTCCAACAGCTCTCTTGATAAAATCACATTGAGAGAGGCCCGCTCCCTGAGAAGAGACGCAGCAAAAATAATAAATGAGCCACTCCCCACTACTTCCACCCAAAAAAACTACTTCCCAATGCCCACCCCTCACATGGAACATCCATCTAGTGGTTCTGCGGAGCTTCCTTCATTTGATGCGGATTACATCCCCACTTCTGAAATCCCCTCTGAATTGGATATCACTGCACTGAGTGATCACCAGATCAAGGGTGAGGCTCTGGAGCATCTCCGACAAATCATATCTGAGACGATAATTCCCTTATCATGGACAAGAGTACCTCGCAACATGGGTTCCCCCTCTCATGGTAGCTTAAAAACCGCTGAATGGGCTCTCCTATATAAGGTTTATATTCCATTTTTAATGCTCAGTCAGCAGATGTCATTAGATGTACACCAATCCGCGAACATTCAAAGAAAAATGGGTCAGTCAGAAGAACTTGAAAATGAACTAACCAAGAATACATTCCATTTGATGAGTGCTATCAACATTGCCACAAGTTGGACTGTTTCAATGGATGATGTGACTGCATTTGCTGAACATTGGAAAAAATTCTGACTTTCCAATCAACTCCTGTTCCCAAAACAGAAAAGTAAACCAAATCATCATTTTGCTGATCATATTCTGGAACTCTTCCAATTTTGGGGCCCAGCACAAGCCTCAGCCACATGGGGTTATGAGTGCTTGATTGGAGTATTTGCAAAAATGCCAACAAATAACAAAATATGTACGCCAATTAATAAGATCGATATATTCACATTGATTAAACACCTGAACTGAATAAGACTAACTTCTTGCAACTCTGAATAGATGATATAGATAAAACCTTACTTCAACATATCTGTTTATTTTCCAACCTTTCCATTCTCCTGAAATCCCCATCCCTGCCATGTGAAATAAAACAGCTTTTCAAATCACAGCCACCTGCCCTTTTCAATCACCATAAATATAACAAACCATCCCGCCATGACCAAGAAAATTATGATTGCCTGGGTGAGTACTTACAGAATTTTCATGCAGCAAGGGAAATAGTTAATTGGATCAGCTTAGACACTACCGTGCAATCCACAAGTCCTCTCACTTCAAGGATTGTCTCACCTTGGTATTTTCCAGTTTCAAACATTAATATTGGGAACAATATATTATCAACTGAATCCAAAAATGTCAGCAACAGTGTGATATCTTTTCTGAGGGGCAACTCACGACAATTTGGTATTATTAACAGCATTCTTAAAGTCTCTGAGCCATCTAGCATACTGAACAATAACTTTCTGATCTTAAAAACTTTGAAGATTGATGTGAATTTCTTAGCAGATTGGCCGCATCTCAATATTTATAAAGCTGTTGGTTTTGATGATGGACACTTGATTATATCTGAAGAAGAAATAGAAGGTAACTGTGGATTGTATGATAACAAAGTTCTGTCATGTGGACTCCTTGTAATGATAAAGCTGTTATTTCATAATATTTAGTCTACTAAAATGCAAATCTCTCAGATTCATTAGCAATTTTGCTAGTGAAATAACTGCCTCAAAATTTAGTGACAGAGACATGCCATTGTGACAAGTAAATCCCATTATTTCACATTGCCACAAAGAACTTACTATTTTGACATTGGGTACAGTGTGAATAAGCCAAGTTCAATGATCAAATGACCCACACACTCACCTTTTACAGCATCCAAAATTTCTAACTGCGCCATCATCATGTTGGAAGGGGAAGCGGCCCTTGCGCACCCGCACGCGCACACGCCAATGCACACGCAAGCACACCCGCACACGCCAATGCACACGCAAGCGCACCCCCACACGCGGTATTGTGCGGCGGGCTCTAACAGTGTCACCTGCAAAACGACAATCCCGCTCAGGGGGAGTCTTTTCATGGATGACCTGATGAAGTCAAACCCCCCACCTACATCAAGACCGGCTGAAGGACCTCTTTGATGTGTGTTTGTGCAAACAGGCGGATCTTAGGTAATTTTTACCAACCATAGGATGGTTGCGGGATGATCAGGTGGTGAGCAATCTGAGTGGAAGGCACAGGGAAACCAATATTGGTGGATGTCACAGGATTTGGTGTAAGACAAGAGTAGGACGTGTGCTCAATGTTCTCTTGATTTTCGCTTGAAGTGAGCTCGACTTTTATCCTGCTTGACGTTTGCTTGACATGAAGTCAATGGCCGACGATTGACACAAGATTCGCCCTGGTGACAGCTGTCAAATCACTTTTGAACATGAAAACACCCAACAGACACATGCTCAGATGGCAAATAGCCATACAAGAATACAGAGGCAATATGAATATTGTGCATAAGGATGGGAATATTCATAAGAATGCAGATGGACTAAGCAGATGGCCATTACCAAGTAATATTGATAATTCTGCTTATGTGCCAAAAGAAGCTTCACCACAAATTCCAATAGAAGGAATAAGTGTTACAGACTTGAATACCACCTTCTTTTAAGAAGTCAGAAGTAGTTACACTCAAGATAAGAATTGTAGCATCTTATGCCAATTACTTAACAAAGACTGTAAAGACAACTCTCTAATACATGCCTTGGATGAAGTATGGAGGAAATCTTATTATGAAGGAAGATTTCACCTACTGGATGGTATAATTTACCACAGAACCAAGCACACATGTGTTATGACAGTTGTAGACAGGTCATTAATCAATCTTGTACTGAAAGAATGCCATGATAGTCCCTTTTCAGGACATCTGTCTGAAGACAGAACAAGAGAAAAAGTAAAGACCTGCATATGGTGGCCAATGTGGCAGAAAGATGTTGCAGAGTATTGCAAAACCTGTGACAGATGCCAAAAGGCAAATAAATCCACGGACAAAAGACTTGGAAATATGATAAAAATCCAAGAACCAAACAGACCTTGAGAAATTGTCCATATGGATTGGGTAACTGGCCTACCACCAGGAGGTGACAGGAGCTATAATGCTTGCCTAGTAATTGTGGACAGATTAAGTAAAACTCCAATCTTTTTACCATGTCACAAACATGATACAGCCATGGATACAGCTCTTCTGCTATGGAATAGAGTAGTGTCATGGACTGGGATATTTACAAATATCATCATTGATAGACATCCCAAATTCACTTCAGCACTATGGACCAATCTTCACCAATTATTTGGCACTAAACTGTCTTTCTCTACAGCCTACCACCCACAAACTGATGGCCTCCCGGAAAGAATGATCCAAACCTTAGAGGACATGGTGAGAAGGTTTTGTGCATATGGCCTTGAATTCAAAGATTGTGATGGATTTACCCATGATTGGTGTACTCTGTTGCCAGCACTGGAATTAGCATATAAAACATAAATCCATGCCAGTACCAATCAGACTCCTGCGATTTTAAAAAAAGGATGGAACCCCAAGTTACCCCAAGATGCCTTGAGGAAAGACTTAATTGAAATACATACCACAGCTGCTAGCCTCAAAGGAATGCTAGACAAAGCTAGGAAGCATGCAGTAAGATGCATGGAGGACTCTTTTGCATATGCTAAAGATAAATGGGATAAATCACATGCAACTCCAGATTTCAAAGTGGGGGACCTAGTTCTTGTATCCACCACTAACTTCAATAACATCAAAGGATGTAAAAATATGAAAGACTCCTTTGCAGGGCCTTTTGTGATTAAGGCCCTCCATGGAGAAAATGCTGTTGAAGTAGAGTTATCTGAGGAACTTAGCAATAAGCACCCTACATTTCCAGTAAGCTTGATAAAGCCATATAATTCTAGTGATGCTGAGAAATTTCCCTTGAGGAATAAGATTCCCCAAGTTATACCTCCTATTGAGACATCTGGTACTAAGAAAATTACCAAAGTTCTTAAAGAAAGGAAATTAAGAACCAAGAAAGTAAGGGAATACCTTGTTAGGTACAGTGACCCAACTTGTGAAGATGAATGGTTAGAAGAAAAAGATATACCAGAAGCTACCAAACTCCTCAGGGGATTCAGACACACTAGAAACACCAATATTACAAAGTAATATTCTTTTTTAGGGGGAGGGAATGTGAGCCTTAGAGTTAATTTCATATACCCAAAAGACCACAAATACAAAAATAACATATTAATATAAATAAAATTTATATTATTAAAATAAAAATAAAAATAAAAATATAAAATTATATTAAAAATAAAAATTAATTACAATTTAAAAATAAAAATACATTAAATTTTGTAAGTATAAAATTACATTTATACTTGAAAAAATTAAGTAAAAATGAAATTTTAACAAAATTGTGAAAAAATAAACAAATTTGGAAAAAAGTTAAATAAAAATTATTATAACTTTTTATCCATTAAATAAACATATAAAAATTATTTCACCATTGGATTCCTCATAAAAAATTAGATGGGGTCACCTCTGAGTGAAATTCTTGTAACTCAACTCTAAATAAGCTTAAATTAAGTTTTCAGTATTTTCAATACAAAAGTTGTGAATCTTCAAAACCTTAATTTAAATCACACCACATGTGTTGTTAACCATCAATTTTTGGGTTAAAATTGAGGTGTTGTTTTTAGTTCAGAAGCTATGAGGAATTGAAGTATTTTCAATTGAATTCAATTGAAATGTCAAAATGTGCGCGTGTATTACATAAGTGAACTTTTATTTACATATGAGATGTCAATTATTACTGTATTGTACTGTAAAATTGAATTGAATTACATATATAAATTATAAGTATAATACATGATGAGGAATTAAAGGAAAAATAAATTGGAAAGATTAAATTTGGGGGGAAAAGGAACTCCAGCTCTAAGGGGGAGCTAGACCCCCAAAATCCTTGCTGACAGGCATGGGATGTCAAACTTCACGCAAAAGTTCATCACTTTTGGCCTGTAATTGAGTTACAGGGTCTGTGGACTCAATTGATGATGAGGTTTTGATACCAACTGGGGTAGTTTTAGCTGTTTCCGAGAGGGTAAAACTACCCTTAAGATAAAACAATCATAGTAAAAACAGTTTTAACTGGTTTCTACGCCTCTGACACACATTCTGACGTGTTTTGAAGGCACCAGGCCTGGTATTGCTATAGTAACGGCTGATTTAAGGGTCTAAAATGGCTAAAAATGGCTAAAAATGGCTTAAACCAGTCCTTTTTGGTCTAAACCAGGGTTCAATGATGCCATAATTGGCTTTTCTGTTGTCAGACTGTTTTTCACGACTGACAAGAGTAAATTTTACTTTTGGAGTAAGAGAACCCATGGCTATAAAAGAATGTCTTCTTTGCCCCACTTTTCTCTTCATGTTAGAATCTTTTCCTTTTATTAATTAGTGTAAACACTGTTAAACCAATCAATCAAAGATTCCAACCACCATTTTTAAATCATTTTAATCCTTTTAACCACGTGAAAAAAATCATTATAATCATTGTTTGTAACTCTTATATTCATTTTTACCCCTGAACCACCCCAAAAGTGAATTAAAGCATCTTTCATCACTGTAAACTTTGTCACTTTGTTTCCAAATTCACTCTGGTCACTTTTGGGCGTGTTTTCTCTTTGATATTCTTTTTAAAGAATTTGTTCTTTAATTAATTGCTTGCAGCTCTTTGCTCCATTAATTACAATTGAAATTGCTCTTGAAGAAATTTCTTTTGTAGCCTTAAAATATCTCTTGTAGAGTAATTTTTGGATAAATTTTTATTGTTGGTAAAACAATAAATTTTTCTAATATTATTGTTTTATACTAATAAGGTTATAAAAAATAAAATTGGCGTGTTTTCTCTGAAAAATAATATTTCTTACTATTTTTAATTGATTTTTACCTTATACAAATTTTGAGGACAGGAAAAGTACTTGGTTTTTAATCAAAGTTTCATATCCACACCTTACAATATGCCCTTTTTTGGTCAGCCCATATATTCAAGGATTTTAGCTAATATCTTTTGAAATATGCATGATAGAGTGATTAAGCAAAAATAAAGTCATCACGTAATTACTTTATGAATACAGAAATGAACTTTATTTCACAAGTTATAAACAAAGTTAAAACCTGTAAGAGATTATTGATTAAAATCAATAGAGCTGTTGACCACTTTGTTGTGAAAGTGGTCCAAACTTAAAAATAAGTAGACAGTCAGATTTTACTAGTTTATTGGTGAAGAATGATGCAATATTTGTTATAAAATTCAGGATATAACCCCTTGAAATCATGATTTGATGTTTAAAATATTAAATTTTGACAGAAAAGATGAGTTACAAGAAAAATCATAAAAAATAGAGTTTTGATTATGTAATAAAATACTCCTGGTAGCATATGCATTGCTATTGGAATTCATCCTCAGAATTTCTTTAGGGTGTAAAACTTAAATGTAATTAAAGATTAAAGTGTGAGCTTCATTTGATCATTTATGATCACTCACTGTAACTTTAAATTTGGTTTAACAGTCATATGAGTGATAAAATTGGTGAATACTGTTCATTTATCATTGAAACTAAAAAAATCCACAAATTTTGGGGTTCTGCCAAGCCTTGACGTCATCAAAACCTAGAGTTATAGCGATAACTCTAAATAATGGTGTAATAATGAGATAAGATGGTTTGATCATGATGTAATCATCACCAAACCTTAAACTATTGATAAATTCCAGTGGATATGATCAGTGCACGTCTAATAGAAGCCTGTTGGACTCTAGGAGGAAGGAATTTAATATAAATAGATCTCTTTTTACTCTAATTTCCCCTCATAGGCTTACAAAACATTAAATCATTAAATAAAAAGAAAATTTCTTTATTCTTTATATATAAAACCCTTATATTATTAGAGGCCAAAGATAATCTTATAATCATCCTCATCTTTGACATGATTATTGCAATTATTTAATTGTTTTGTTTAAATTTATCTTAAAAACCTCAATTCTACTTAAAACCAAGGAAATTTGTAATTTCTCTTAAATTTTATTGTAAGTACAATTTAAATAAGTTTTATTTACATTTCTAGGCGTAAAATTATTCAAAGTTATGATATTAAGCATTAAAAGTAGGTTATTTCCCTTATTATAATAATTTCTCTCTATTATTACTTCTAATAAGTCTATAATCAATATAAATAGTATTTATATTAATTCTCACCTTTAATATTGGTAATATTAACTTTATTAATTGTTTTTTATAAATAAAAAATAATTTTTTAAGTTTTATTACTTGTTGGTAACAATAATAAAGTGCTTTTAAATATATTAATTATCTTATATTAATCTATTTATTATATATATATTATTTTTTATAATATAATTTATTTTTTTATATTTATTTAATAATATAATTATTTTAGGCCATAACTATAATCATTATTTTTATCTTATTTATTTCATTTATAAGGACATTCATAGTACAATCAGTAAAATATTAGTAATTTCTACTTATTGTTCCATACTCAAACCTTAAATTATTATTAAAATAAAAATATAAATATAAATATGAATTTACATAAAAAATCAAAAATTTAATTATAGTTCAAAAATAAAAATGTATTAAATTTAAAATTGTAAAAACACATTTTTACTTGAAAAAATTAAGCAAAATTGAATTTTCAACAAAATTACCCAAAATAAAATAATTTTGGAAAAAAGTTGAATAAAATTTATCATAACTTTCTCTCTAATAAATAAACATGTAAAATTTATTTCACCATTGGATTCCTTATAAAAAATTAGGTGGGGTCACCTCTGAGTGAAATTTCTGTAACTCAACTCTAAATAAGCTTAAATTAAGTTTTTTGTATTTTCTGTATAAAAATTGAAACTCCTCAAAACCTTAATTTAATTCACATCACATGTAGTTTCAATCATCAACTTTTGTGTTAAAATTGAGGTGTTGTGTATATTTTCGAAGTTATGAGGAATTGAAGTATTTTCAATTGAATTCAATTGAATTGTCAAAATATGCACATGTATTACAGAAGTTAACTTTGATTTAAATATGAGGTGTCAATTATTACAGTCGTTTACTGTAAAACTCAATTGAATTAAATATGTAAATTGTAAGTATAATACATGATGAGGAATTAAAGGAAAAAATAAATTGGAAAGAAGAAATTTGGGGGGAAAAAGGAACTCCAGCTCTAAGCGGGAGCCAGACCCCCAAAATCCTTGCTGAAAGGCGTGGGATTTCAAATTCCACACAAAGGTTCATAACCTTTGGCCTGGAATTGAGTCACAGGGTCTGTGACTCAATTGATGATGAGGTTTTGATACCAAGCAGGGTAGCTTTAACTGTTGCCAAGAGGGTAAAACTACTCTTAAGATGAAAAAATATTAGTAAAAACAGTTTTGACTATTTTATACATGTTTTACACTCATTCTGTTGTGTTTTGAATGCTCTATGCCAGGTATTACCATAGTAATGGCTGATTTAACAGTCTAAAATGGCTAAAACCAGCCGTTTTTTGGTCTAAACCAGGGTTCAATGATGCCATAATTGGCTGTTCTGTTTTCAGAGTGTTTTTCCACGACTGAAAAGAGTAAATTTTACTTTTGGAGTAAGAAAATTGATGCCTATAAAAGAATGTCTTCTTTTCCCCACACTTCTCTTCATGTTATAATCCTTTCCGTTTTCAATTAGTTAAAACATTGTTAAACCAATCAATAAAAGATTCAAACCAACCTTCATAAATCATTTTGAACCTTTTAACCACGTAAAAAAATCATTACAATCATTGTTTGTATGTCTTATAATCATTTTTGCCCCTGAGCCACCCCAAAAGTGAATTAAATGTCTTTCATCACTGATAACGTTGTCATTTGTTTCCAAATTCATTCTGGTCACTTTTGGGTGTGTTTTATCTTTGAATAGATTTTTAAAGACTTTGTTATTTAATTAAATTCTCGCAGTTCTTTGCTCAATTAACTCCAATTGAAATTGCTCTTGAAAAAATTTCTTTTGTAGCCTTAAATATCTCTTGCAGAGTATTTTTGAATAAATCTTTATTGTTGGTAAAACAATAAATTTTTATTATATTATTGTTTTCTACTTAAAAAGTTAAAACAAATAAAATTGGTGTGTTTTCTCTTAAAAATACCATGTCTTACTATTTCCAAATAATTTTACCTTATACAAATTTTGAGGACAGGAAAAGTACTTGATATTTTATCAAAAGTTTCATATCCACACCTTACATTTGGGGGCCCAGGCGTGATATTTTACTTGTGAAATATGTCTTTACTATTTTTAATCCTTTTTCTTATATTGAAAAATTTAAAAAAACATATAAAAAATACTTATAATTCAAAAAAATCCATAAAAGAATAATTTTTTCATATTATAAGTGAGGCTTATATTTTTATTTCCTTTTTGAAATACCTTTTTTTTACCTAATTGATTGGCTTTTTCAATAATTGTAGTTTCTGACAATGTGGTTAGACAAGAAAACATTGAAACAGCCTCAACAGTTACCACCATTATTCCGGCCACTACTGTTAATTCTGACCATAATAGTACTGTTATTGTGACTCAGAATAATCAACCTCAATCAATTTCTTCTGAATGTATTAACTTGGATATAAGTAATACTCTTCAGAAAGCTAAGAATTTGGCCAATAGTAAGTTTTCAACATAAATTTACTATTTTAAAGCTTGTTAATCATGAAATATGGCTTCAACCAGATCAGGAACCAGATATAACTGCTCAAGCAGCTCCCAGAAATGTAATGGACATGATTATGGCAGAAGCCAATCAGTTACAGAAGAACAAGGGTCAGTTTATGAACTCCCAATTAATGAATTGTGTCATTCTGAAGCTGATAAGACTGTTTGACCTTCAAAAAGAGCTGACATCACCACAAGAAGCCTCAGTGGACATTTAAAAAGCCAGTTAGGAGGCTTACAACAATGCATTGAAGCACAAGGAGTACCAGATCCTGGCAGTTCTGTGGAAAAACTGCATCAATTCTTACCTGACTGTGAGAAAATTCCTGGGCCATCCCAACACTTTCAAGTTGCTCAATGGATGGCATCCATTGATGGAAAAGAAGAACATGATTCTTTAAACAGCATAATGGAGGAAAAACCACCCCCACCACCCAAGCAAGTTTCAAAAACAGCGCCAGTGTCCAGCAGTAGCAATTCCAACATGAAAAAGCAGCCACAAGCTTGGAACAAGGGCAAAGGAAAGGCACCAGCCACAAGTCCTTACAGCCAGGGCTACAGGATTCCATAAAAAATGTATTTCATAGAGTTGTATGAAGCTATAACTAACATAAAAAGTCATATTTATGATAAAAATTCATCAATTTGTAACAATCTTAAAAAAAAAACTTCAGTCTGAGTCAAATCAATGAAACACTTAGATGTTTTGAAAAAGTTCTAATCACAATTAAAACTTCCAATAATGATAATTATTTTGGCAAGAAGATAAATGAACAATTTACCATTATTAAAGAATTAACAGACAAATGTTCTAAATTCAATATTGATGACATAATTGAAACAAGAATAAAACAAGCCAAAAGTACTATCAAAGAGGATAATAAGAAAGCTCTTGGTGATATTTCAAAATCATTTACTGAAGTAAAGACACGGATGATTGCCTTGAAAGAGTGTTTTGATACCTCAAAGGAGGAAATATCAAAATTAACAATAAATTTAAATGAGGCTATCTCTGATAATACTAAACCAACATAATTATGGAATGAGCTGATATATAAAGAGGATTATCATAAAAAAAAATTAATTAACTCTATAAAAAGCTTGCAACATAAATTAAGAAATTCACAAAGGTGTAACAACAGTTAAAAGAATGATATTTAGCAAGTACTAAACACTTTACCAAGAATTTCTACACCGCTGAATCAAAATGAGGGTACAGGGATTCCCAATCAACAAGTATTGGATATTCAAAATTCACAGTTAAAAAATGAATTTTCTACCTCTTTTTATAACTTGGAACCATTAATGGGCCAAGCACTCTTGAAAGAAGTACCAAAATGTAAGGAATGGCCTCACTTCAGTGGTGAAGGAGAATGTGACCATATCGAATTCATCAGAGGTATTGACATGATCAAAGAAGATTTTGAATTACAAGAAAGATGAGTAACAGCTAGATTTAACACCTTGTTTACAAAATCAGATCACAGATGGTATATCAAATTGAGACAAGCACATGGACACCAAAGTTGGACTTGGTGGAGACCCAAATTATCAACAAATTGGCCAATGATGCTTGGAGGTTGAAAGTTTAAACACACTTTGAATCTGCAAAATTCAACGCTGATAAAGACAAAGATTTACCATGGTTTTGCCAATAAAAAGACAGGCTAACAGCATTATACCCTGAAATGTCAGAATTTACGATTCATAGGAAATTTCCAAGAAAATGTGGAAGTGACCTAGAGCATGCTGTCAAAAGCAGGACTACTGAACAATATTCAGCAGATGATATTATCAATATATTAGAAGAAGTAACCACCAGAACCAACATTGGTTCTAGTATGTGAAGCTCAAGACAAAGTTTAATACACCTTGGAAAGATTGTGTGGACAAAAAACCCAAAGAAAATTCTAATAAATTTAAATATAAATCTGAAGATACAATCAGGAAATGCCATGTTTGCCAAAGGACGACACATTTATCCAATACATGTCCAAAAAGGGGGAAAATCAATGATATTAACATTGAAAAAGAACCTGATGTTAAAAAAGATGATGTAATTGAAGAAATTTCAGATGATAAATCATCAATATTTTCTGAATCCTAAAATGATATAGAAAATATCAATGCCACCTTTGACATGAAGGAATCTTATTCACACTTGCCATAGTTGAGCAATAGCCAACTTGATTTATCAAAAGGTTAAGATGCACAGTTAATGAAAGCCAAACCAAACAGAGGGAAAGGTTATACACCTGGTAACTCCTGTATAACAGAAGTGCTAATTGACAACAAGGCCACTAAACTACTGCTTGATCCAGGAGCGTTTTGATCTTGTGTAGGTAAATTCTTTCTTAAGACTTGTGTACCAAATTTTGGAGATCAATTGTTGCCAATTGATGGCATAAATTGCAATAGTGCAAGTAACCCAATGAAAGCTTTGGGAATATTTGAAGTGAAGTGTCATATTTCCACATATAAATGGAAATTTAAGAATCACTGTTGAATTTGTTGTTATGGAAAATTTCTCTAGTATGCATTTAATATTGGGAAATGATTATTTGATCATGTATGGCATAGATTTACATAAAAAGAAGGACAGATACTTTACTATTGGAGACAATAAGTCCAAAATTTTCCCTTTTTACCATTTAGAAGACCAATTACAGTGAACAAATTATCACCAGTCAACTTAAAGTTAGAGAGATTCAAGTCTGAAAAGTTAAATGAAGCTGAAACAAGCCTTCATTTGAGTGATAAACAAGAAAATGAACTTTATGCTCTTTTATATGACCACAAATAAGCATTGGCTTCAGATAAACAACAGCTAGGGGCAATTATTGGTCATGAAGTTGACATTACTCTTAATATTGAGAGATCTTATCCACCACTCATAAGAAGACCTGAATATCCAGCAAGTGAAAAATCAAGAGAATATCTGGAAATTAATATCACAGAACTTCTAGGCCTTAGTGTAATAAGGAAGGTGGGCCAAATTGAAGAAGTAGAAATAACTACACCATTAATAGTGGCATGGCATAATGGAAAATCTAGAATGGATGGGGACTTGAAAGCTCTGAAAACTTACACTGTTCCAGACAGGTATTCAATACCAAAAATCCAAATTTCCCTTACCCAATTATATCAACCAGTGTATATAAGCACTATGGATTCCCTTAAAGGATTTCATCAAAATGTAGTGTCACCAAGAGCAAGGAAATACTTGAGAATTATTGTGCATTGTGGAGTTTATGAATATTTGAGGATGCCTTTTGGAATCAAAAATGCACCTTCAGACTTCCAAAGAATGATGAATGAAGTTTTCCCCAAAGAGCTTTCAGAAGAATGGTTGATCATTTACATTGATGATATTATTGTCTGTTTCATGACTTGGGAAGAACATTTGTGCAGATTATCCAGAATTTTGACCAAAAGCCAATCTGTGAACATGAAAATATCTTTGAAGAAACGTCATTTTGGATTTAAGGAACCCAAAGCACTGGGACATGTGGTATCTGGTCTGTCCCTTGGGATTGAAAAAAATAAAGTTGCAGCAGTCCTCCTGAAACCTATGCCTCAAAACAAAACAGAAATTCAAGAATTTTTGGGTTTTTAAGAATATTACAGGCAACACATTAAATATTTTGAATCTATAGCAAGACCTCTTAATAAGCTATGTGAAAAAGACACAGTATTTGAAATGACTGTTGACATAGTAAAAGCCTTTGAATCTTGAAGACAAACCTTGACCACTGCTCCACTCTTACTGATTCCAGACTTGAAACTGCCCTTTACACTTTAAATTGATGCTTCAGGGGATGGGCTTGCCCCTGCACTTCATCAAGTTCAAATTGTAAAAGATAAACCTGTTGAAGGGCCCATATGTTTCATATCCAGGCAAGTCAAACCAACTAAAGCCTGATATGGAGCAAGTCAGATGGAGTGTTTATGCCTTTTTTGGGATTTAGATGAGCTCAAATACTTCCTGGAAGGATGTTTTTGTGAAGTAATAACAGATTATTCCACTGTTAAATCCCTTTTAAACATGAAAACACCCAACAGACATATGCTCAGATGGAAAATAGCCATACAAGAGTAAAGGGGCAATATGACTAGTGTTCATAAAGATGGGAATATTCATAAAAATGCAGTTGGACTAAGCAGATGCCCATTACCAAATGATATTGATAATCCTGCTTATGTGCCAGAAGAAGCTTCTCCACAGATCCCAATAGTAGGAAGAAGTGTTACAGACTTGAACACCACCTTATTTTAAGAAGCAAGAAACAGTTACACTCAATATGAGAATTGTAGCATCTTATGCCATTTTTTTAACAAATACTGTAAAGACAACTCTCTCATAAATTCCTTGGATGAAGTATGGAAGAAATCTTATGATGAAGGAAGATTTCACCTACTGGATGGTATAAGTTACCACAGGACCAAGCACACATGTGTCATGACAGTTGTGGAAAGGTCATTAATCAATCTTGTACTGAAAGGATGCCATGACCGCCCCTTTTCAGGAAATCTGTCTGAATACAGAACAAGAGAGAAAGTAAAAACCTGCATATGGTTGCCAATGTGGCAGAAAGATGTGGCAGAGTATTGCAAAACCTGTGACAGATTTCAAAAGGAAAATAAATCCACCCACAAAAGACTTGGAAATATGATCAAAATCCAAGAACCCAGCAGACCTTGGGAAATTGTCCATATGGATCTGGTAACTGGCCTACCACCACGAGGTGACAGAAGTACTAATGCTTTCCTAGTGATTGTAGACAGATTCAGTACAACTCCAATCTTATACCATGTCACAAAGATTTTACAGCCATGGATACAGCTCTTCTAATATGGAATAGAGTAGTTTCATGGACTGGCATATTCACCAATATCATTGGTGACAGGGATCCCAATTTCACTTCAGCACTGTGGAAAAATCTTCACAAATTATTTGGCACTAAATTGTCTTTATCTACAGCCAACCACCCACAAACTGATGGTGTAGCTGAAAGGATGATACAAACCTTAGAAGACTTGGTGCGAAGATTTTGTGAATATGGCCTTGAATTCAACGATTGTGATGGATTCACTCATGATTGTTGTAATATTCTACCAGAACTAGAATTGGCATATAAGACATCAATTCATGCCTGTACCAATCAAACTCCTGCTATTCTAGGAAAAGGATGGGATCCCAAGCTACCTAAAGGTTATTTAAGGAAAGATTTGGTTGAAATACATCCTACAGCTTCCAGCTTCAAAAGAATGCTAGATGGAGCTAGGAAGCATCCAGTAAGATGCATGGAAGACTCATTTGCATATGCTAAAGATACATTGCACAAATCACATGCCACTCCAGATTTCAAAGTGGGGGATTTAGTACAAGTATCCACCACCAACTTCAATAACATCAAAGGATGTAAAAAGCTCAAAGAATCCTTTTCAGGACCTTTTTTCATTAACACCCTGCATGGAGAAGATGCTGTTGAAGTAGAATTATCTGAAGAACTTAGTAATAAGCATCCTACATTTCCAGTGAGCTTTATAAAGCCATATAAATCTAGTGATGCTGATAAGTTACCCTTGTGGAATAAATTTCCCCAATTTATACTTCCAATTGAGAAATATGGTTTAAGAAGATTACCAAAGTTCTTAAAAAAAGAAAATTAAGAACCAGAAAGTACGGGAATAACTTGTAAGGTACAGTGACCCAACTTGTGAAGATGAATGGTTAGAAGAAAAGGACATACCTGAAGCTACCAAACTTCTCACAAGATTCAAATATACTAGAAATAACAATATTACAAAGTATTATTCTTTTTTAGGGGGAGGGAATCTGAGCCTTAGAGGAATTTTCATATACCCAAAAGACCACAAACAAAAGATTAATATACAAACACAAATAAAATAAATTTATTATTAAAATCAACCATAAAATAAAAATATGAATTTATATACAAAATCAAAAATTTAATTATAATTTAAAAATAAAAATAAAATCAATTTAAAATTGTAAAATCACATTTTTACTTGAAAAAATTAAGTAAAAATGAATTTTCAACAAAATTACCCAAATTATAATAATTTTGGAAAAAAGTTGAAGAAAATTCATCATAACCTTCTATCTAATAAATAAACATATAAACTTCATTTCAACATTGGATTCCTCATAAGAAATTAGGTGGAATCAATTCTGTGAACCTTTGAGATATGACCACATACCCAAAAAGGTCACAAGAAATATTTAATATAATTATACATTAAAAATAAGTACCTCAAAACTACAAAAATACCATAAATTGGTATAAAACTTGGTTTAACTTAAGAACCAATGAATGAAAATGTGAAATAGATTATAAAATTGGATTCCCCATGGTAAAATACACATATGCCATTTTTATGGAATATCTGTAAAATCAATATTTAATAAGTTATAAGTAATAATACCTTATAAAAGACACAAATCCTTATTTATTTCAAAACCCAATGAAACAACATGTGGAATAAATGGTACCATTGGATTCTCCATAAAAATCCAAACATAAAACAATTAATAAGATAAGCTTCAAAACCAATACTTAAGGAGTTAACGTGAATATATGAACTTTTTTGGTCAACACATATATTCAAGGATTTTAGCTAATATCTCTTGCATTATGCATGATAGAGTGATGAACCAAAAAGAAAGTCATCACGTAATTAATGTAAGAATCCAGATATGAAGTTCATTTCACAAGTTATAAACAAGGTTAAAACCTGTAAGGAATTATTGATTAAAATCAATAGAGCTGTTGACCACTTTGTTGTGAAAGTGGTCCAAACCTAAAAAAAAGTAGACAGTTGGATTCGTTTAGCTCATTAGTGAAGAATGATGTAATTTCTATTATAATATTCAAGGTATAACCCCTTGAAATCATAGTTTGAAGTTTAAAATATTAAATTTCGACAGAAAAGATGAGTTACAAGAAAAATCATCAAAAATAGAGTTTTGATGATGTATTGACATGCTCTTGGCAGCATAATAAGGTTTTGCCAAGCTATCAAAATTAACGCTCTTAATTTCTGTAGGGTGTAAATCTTCAAAGGTATCAAGGATCAAAGTTTGAGCTTAATTTGATCATTTATGATCACTCACTGTAACCTGAAATTAAGTTTAACAGTCATATAAGTGATAAAATTGGGGAATACTATTAGTTTACGATTAAAACTAATAAAATCCACAAAATTTGGGGTTCTGCCAAGCCTTTGACGTGATCAGACTTAGAGTTATGGTGAAAGCTCTAAATAATGGGGTAATAGTGATGTAATGAGGTTTGATCATGATGTAATCATCACCAAGCCTTAAGATATTGATCAATTCCAGTGGATATGATCAATAAACTTCTACTAGAAGCCTGTTGAACTCTAGGAGGGAGGTATTTACTATAAATAGAGCTCTATCTGCTCTGTTTTCCCCTCAGATGCATCAAAAACATTAAATCAATACAAACAAAAAGGTAATATCTTTATTCTTTATATATAAAACTTTTATATCATTAAAGACCAAAGTTCATCTTTATTATAATCATCAGTTTTGACATGATTAAATCATTTGTATAATTGTTTTTGTTAAAGATCTCTCTAAAACTCATTTCCACGTAAAAAATGAAGAATATTTGTAATTTCTCTATTTTTTATTGTAAATACAATTTTTATAAGTTGTATTTACATTATTTGGCGTAAATTATCTCAAAATTATTATATTAATTGTTAAAAGTAGGTTATTTTCTCTTATATTAATAATTTTCTCTATATTATTCTTTTAATAATTCTTTAATTAATATAAATAGTATTTATATTAATTTATAACTTTAATATTGGTAATATTATTGTTATTAATTGTTTTTTATTAATAAAAAACAATGTTTTACACCTTTATTATTTGTTTGTAGCAATAATAAAGTGCTATTAAATATATTAATTATTTTATATTAATATATTTATTTTATTATATTATATTTTATAATATAAATTATATTATTATATTTTATTAATAATATAATTCTTTTTACGCCATAATTATAATAATTCTTTATTATTATAATTATTTTTATCTTATTTATTTCATTCATAAGAACATTCATAGTACAATAAGTGAAATATTAGTAATTTTTACTTATTGTTTCATATTCAAACCTTACAAATTCTGAGTGAGCTTTCTTTAACTCAACTCTAAATAAGCTTAAATTAAGTTTTTTGTATTTTCTGTATAAAAGTTTGAAATTGTCAAAGCCTTAATTTAATTCAAATCAAATGTAGTGTTAATCCTCAACTTTTGTGTTAAAATTGAGGTGTTTTGTATATTTTAGAAGTTATGAGGAATTGAAGTATTTTCAATTTAATTCAATTGAATTGTCAAAATGTGCACGCGTATTACATAAGTGAGCTTTGATTTACATATGAGGTGTCAGGTATTCCAGTAGTGCACTGTAAAACTCAATTAAATTACATATGTAAATTATAAGTATAATACATGATGAAGAATTAAAGGAAAAAATAAATTGGAAAGATTGAATTTGGGGGGGAAAGGAACTCTAGCTCTAAGGGGGAGCCAGACCCCAAAATGCTTGCGGACAGGAGTGATATTTCAAAATCCGCACAAAATTTCATCACCTTTGGCCTGGAATTCAGTCACAGGGTCTGTGACTCAATTGATGATGAGGTTTGGATACCAACCAAGGCAGTTTTAACTGTTGCCAAGGGGGTAAAGCCACCCTTAAGATAAAACAATCTTAGTAAAGACATGTTTGACTGGTTTCTACTTCTCCTACACACATTCTGACGTGTTTTGAAGGCTCTAGGCCTGGTATTACTTTAGTAATGGCTGATTTAAGGGTCTAAAATGGCTAAAAATATCAAAAAATGGGTAAAACCAGCCCTTTTTTGGTCTCAACCAGGGTTCAATGATTCCATAATTGGATTTTCTGTTGTCAGAGTATTTTTCACGACTAAAAAGAGTAAATTTTACGTTTGGAGTAATAAAATTGATGGCTATAAAAGAATGTCTTCTTTGCCCCACTTTTCTCTTCATGTTAGAATCTTTTCCTTTTTAAATTAGTTTAAACATTGTTAAGCCAATCAATAAAAGATTTCAACCAACCTTTGTAAATCATTTTGAACCTTTTAATCACATAAAAAATAATTATAATCATTGTTTGTAACTCTTATAATCATTTTTGCCCCTGAACCACCCCAAAAGTGAATTAAAGCATCTTTCCTCACTGTTAACTTTGTCACTTTGTTTCCAAATTTATTCTGGTCACTTTTTAAAGTGTTTTCTCCTTAAATAAATTTTTAAAGATTTTTTTTCCTTAAGTAATTTCTTGCAGTTCTTTGCTCAATTAATTCCAATTGAAATTGCTCTTGAAGAAATTTCTTTTGTAGCCTTAAATATCTCTTGTAGAGTATTTTTGGATAAATCTTTATTATTGGTAAAACAATAAATTTTTATTACATTATTGTTTTATACTTACAAAGTTAAAAACAATAATATTGGCGTGTCTCCTGTTTAAAAATACTATTTCTTACGATTTTTGGATAATTTTACCTTATACAAATTTTATGGTCAGGAAAAGTACTTGATATTTTATCAAAATTTTTATATCCACACCCTACACATACAGAAGTGCAAAAGGGTCTGAAATCTCTGTTGACTTTGGATTCTACATCATTGATCAAGATTGATGTAATGCAAGATGCTCAAGAAGTGTAATCCTTTCCTCTAGAAGTTTTGGTTTTACACAGTATGCAATCTGGAACATTGATCAATTTATAAAAGCCCTCACTATCTTGTGGCTAGTGAGTATTGTCACAACCATGGACAATCACCCTCTTTGATCAAATTATCACATATCTCTGTCATATCCACTTCATGTAAATTTGTCCATATCCATCAATTTTGGCCAATTTTGGGCATTTTATCAGCTGGGGCCAGCTTGGCCCCTTCATCATCATCAGACCATCCTTTTCAATTTATAGGAAATTCCCAGTCAAAAGCAGGAATAAATCCAAAAAGGCTGTATTATGAAATTTTATTCTTGAAAAAAGTTTGATGAACATTTTACACTTTTGCCCATTCCTGTGCATCTTTCACATTTTGGTGCATCTTGCAGTAATATGCCATATTGAAACATTTGGGGCTTAATTGCTGGATTTCCTCAATTAGAAAATCTTTGAGCAAATACAGTTTGAAGCCTGTACAGGCTAGTTTTTGTCAAAGAACCCAACATTGGGAAAAACATTCAGACAGACTCCAAAGTTATAAGACCCACATTCTTACAGTGTTCGTCCTGGCCATCCTCCAGAAGGCTTTTGGCCAAATCTGCATTTCAATATAAATAACCTACATAAAAAAGGTATCCAATGCTGACCAAATTTAGGTTCCATAATTCAAATTTTAAAATCCCTTCCACACTTTTTAGAATAATTTCTTTCACGAGAATTAATAATGTCTTAAGCTCAAAGTGTTTCTCTCAACAACAATCACCTCACCCATACTCATAAGGTATTGGCTGTTTTAAAGTATGCAGTATACCTCCAAGAAAATACTTGCAGTTTTGATTTGAAGAATTACTCAAGAGGCAGTTCCAAAATAAGCTGTAGGTTGTCAATTATCCATTAGTCCTGGTTAGAAACCACACTCATTTGATACAGTCTCTTTCCATAGAGGCCTGTATTTTGGCCATTGTTAGAGCATTCCACCATTGAAACAGTGCTTTCCCATTCATTATTTGTACTTTTCATTTAAAATACTTTTTAATTGAACAAAAGTAAAAGTACTTTTGTTCGTTCCCTTATTGTACTTATCTTACTAAACAGTACTGTACTCTTTAGTATATAAAGAGACATCGCTTTGTTGTAGCTAAAGACATGATAAAAAACATATAATAATATAAAATAATAAATTATATCATCATCGTCGTCGTCGCTTCGCTATCGTATCCTTAACACATTATCAGTAGCAGATGCTCTGCAACTGGAATTGTTTTGTTTAAATTTGTCAATTTATCTTCTTCGTATTGGCTGTGTGAAACCAGAGGAAAATGACTTACTGGTTGTATCCCAGAATCTCATCTTTATCGTACTCGTCTCGGCTGTGTGAACCCAGAGGAAAAGGACCTACTGGTTGTATCCCAGCATCCCATTTTTGTTGTAATCGTATTGGCTGTGTGAACCCAGAGGAAAAAAGACCTACTGGTTGTATCCCAGCATTTTGTCTCCTTCTTTTTACTATCGTCATCATGTTGTCAAACAACTTAATTAGTCATCTATTACTAACTTCTGACAATTATTTCACATGGGTAACCATGATGGAGTCAGAGCTAGATATTATTGGAGCCTTGGACCTGATTTTAGGAACTGATCAACAGTCCAGAGAAATTCAAGAGAATCTCAATCGCAAGGCATATAACTTAATCATTCAATGCTTAAATGAAGAAAATATCTCCTTTGTCTCAAGTATGCTCAGTGAAGACAATAAAAGAAATGGACAGGTTTTATGGAATATGTTAAAAGATAAATATATTTCCAATGACATTTCAAGTCAAGCTTTAGCATTCACAAAATTCAGTCAAGTAAAATTTACAACAACATTAGATTTTATTCAAGAAATTAGAACTACGGTTAGTAAGATGCGATTAGTAGGGTTTAAATTGGAAGAATCT
The DNA here is from genome assembly GCA_023105745.1 of Austropuccinia psidii. Taxonomy (NCBI): domain Eukaryota; kingdom Fungi; phylum Basidiomycota; class Pucciniomycetes; order Pucciniales; family Sphaerophragmiaceae; genus Austropuccinia; species Austropuccinia psidii. The sequence goes on from JALGQZ010000006.1 coordinate 57,332,420, forward strand.
GCATTAAGTATTATGGTTCTCAGCAAATTACCATCAGAAATCAATTCATTTGTACGAGTAATGTCCCATGGATTTCAGAACAAAGGACTCGACTTCATTCTGAAAAAGCTAGAACAGGACTATGTACAATTCAAATTGAATGAAGATACTCGTGAAACTGTAACAGCACTGTACAGTCAAAAGAACAAGAAGTTCTGCAATTTTTGAAAAATGAAGAGTCACATAGAAGAATACTGTTGGAAGAAACATCCCAAAAAAAGACCAACAAATTTCGTAGCTCATCATGAAAAAGATGAGCCATCAATTGCATTCTAACTTGCACTGTCTCAACAGTGAGGGGGCATGTTAGAGCATTCCACCATTGAAACGGTGCTTTCCCTTTCATTATCTGTACTTTTCATCTAAAATATTTTTTCATTGAACAAAAGTAAAAGTAGTTTTGTTTGTTCCCTTATTGTACTTATTTTACTAAACAGTACTGTACTCTTTAGTATATAAAGAGAAAACGCTTCGTTGTAGCTAAAGACATGATAAAAGAAATATAATAATATAAAATGATAAAAAAATAATAAATTATATCATCATCATCGTCGTTGTCGCTTCGCTATTGTATCCTTAACAGCCATAAACCCTGGGAAGATCATTCAACCAGTTCATTTACCAGTTTTTTACTAATTACATTGTTCTTTCTGAAGGGATGAAACTGTGAATAAAATACTTACTTGGTTCATTCTTTGGCCATTGGCTTCCTTATTCTTATTTCTGCATATTATGTACTTCCAATATTCTTATATTCAATAAATATGTTCTTCCTTAATTTCTTTGAGTCTTTGCAGTCTTCAAAGTTAGTTCCCAGTCACTGTTGTTATCCCCAACAGCCCATCTGACAAGTATTAAATGAAATAACTTCAAAGAGTGATGTGACATATTGAATATGAAACTCTTCCTCTGATTTATCATCAGAAATTGGAGAAAATTGGTCAGATTCAGTTTTTTTCAGTAAGAAAGATCTTTTTAATTACTGATACTTAATTTGTTATTTTCTTTTTTGGTACAGGCATTGGCCAAATTTGAAGTCCTTCCACATTTATGCCATTTCAAGACAGGTATCTCAGTTTTCTTTCCCTCTCTTAGGTTATTTGGAATAACTTTGGACTCAATGAGGTCATAGTCCAGATTTTCAAAAATCTGGCTCTAGTAATGATATCTTCCCTTGCATTAATGTAGTCTTCTGCTGAATAAAGCTCTACATATTTTAATTTGATAGCATGTTCTATTCCACCTTCACATTCCCTCAACCCTTTCATGTTAATCATTGAGAAAGACAGATCTGGTTGTAAGGCAGGTAGTCTGTGAGCCTTGAGGTATATTTTACATACAGAATAAGGCCACAATTATCTTAAAAAAATCTGAACCATGCATAACCCATAAGTCATGCATATATTCAAACTTCATCATTTTTGATTTCATAAAAGATGAATAACCTTTTCTTGAGTAAGTAAATCGATGGATTTGAGGCCAGATTTGGATTCTACAAAAAAATTGATGGAGGGTAGCCCCATAGAGTGAATAAGTGTTAATCAACCCTTTGGAGGGATAATATGGAAAATTCTTCAATATCACATCATCAATACCACATAAAAGATCCGTGAAACCCTTTGTTTTTCTCAATTTCACCCCAAAATAATGGGAATGTGAGAAATCCCATGTTACATATACACAAAGAATATTGTTATTCATGTTTTTGGCACTGAATATTATGGTATTCTTACATACACTTTTGGTACACCCATAATGCATATCTCACATGAAGCCTGAATTTCTATTTTGACATAGAAAATAGTCAAGGCAGACAAAAGATATCAAAGAGAGCCAGGGTACCCAACTTCTGAGGCATCTGAGGCATGGACAGCTCCAAAGCTTGGATCAATGGCTGATCTTGGCCCAATTAGTAAACTAAAAACTTCTGGGAACTTGGTTACCAAGTCAAAACTTCATTATATCATGAGAAAATAGCAAATAAGCTGCTATTTTGACATGCCAAGGAGATAAAGAGCAACTTAGACTCCTGTAACCATGTCAATTCTTAATTAATTTCCATGGATAAGCCCCAAAAGATTAATTACAACCCTTTGTGGACTATTATCCATGGATTTACCTCATAGAAACCAGCCATATACTGCTATTTGCAATTGTATGTAGAAATGAGGTCAAAACTTCAAAAATTCATGAAAAATAAAATTCTTAATGAATATTATTGAACCCTCCAGGAACAATTAGAACCTTTATTATTAATATAAAAACCAAGAATAATTATACCTTTAAAAGTAAAATTCAAAGTTTTACTTCCAGTCCATTTTAGAGAACTCCACATGAAATACTGAATCTTTCAAAATTCACAGAAAATACACTCTTTGATGAAATCTCCAATAGAATTGATGCCTTTGAGAAAGAAATCATTACTTTTTAATAAAAGGATATTTACAGTTGTTGCTCCTTTTATTCTTGACCATAAAGGGGTTTGTAGTCACATAAAAGCATCAATTAAGTAAATATGATAATCTTACATGACAACAGATGATTCAATCAACAATCCAAAAAAGTTTATTTTTTTCTCACCCACTGATTTTTCAGTTTGATCAATGGCATGCCTCTGTGAGCTGTCTTAGACTTAAAAGAGGCCTCTTCTTGCTGTTTTTTCAAAATCATCACATTATTCAATTATATCTTCATTACCAACAAGTAAGTATTAGTTACATCTTTTCTTAAGTGCTTCAAATATGTCAGAATCAATAAGAAAGACTTGAAATGATAGAAACTAACCACCTATTGTTGTAATTCTGTTATATACCCATTTTGGACTTTTAAACCCACACTTATCCATCAAATCTTTCTACTTTTATCTTTAATAAGTTCTTTGGAGTATTAGTTAGTGATTCATCTTAATTATTAAAATTTTTCTTTAGTAATTATTTTCTTCAAGAATTATATTTCTAATGATTCTTGCAAATGAGAATTATACATTCAAATAATTTTCTTATTTTAATAAGGAAGTTTTATTATCAAATACTTCTTGTAATTAATTCTAGTAGAAAATTGCTGCTTAATGTTATAATCACTAGTAGTGTATAACAATTAAAAGAAATTATTAATTTTTAATTATTTAATTGTGGTTAAAACAATTGTTATTATTATAGCTCATAAGTACAATCATAGTACCGCTGATTAATAGTAATATTATCAAGAGTTTCATAGACACATCTTAAATTTGGCAGCCTGGCTGTGTTTTTTCAACCTTGTACCCTTAATTAATATATTGATTTAATTATTTTTTTCTTTCAATTTAAATTCAAAGTTATTTTTATTTTTGAAATTGTCTTAAAAATCTTTTTTTTTGATACTGTTTTTACATGTGGCTTTTTCAGATCCAAAAAACTTATAAAATTATTCTTTGAGTTACTCTGAATTAATTTTGATTCAAAATCTTAAGTTGCAAGTTTTTTTTTCTTCAAAAAGAATAATTTTTTTAATATTAAAAAATCAAAACTTATAAAAATCTTAAAAAATATTTTAAAAGTATAAAAAATATTTTTTCTTTTATCAATTTTTCAAAAGTGTCTTTAATCAAATACTGTGCAGCTCGTAACAGACTCAGTAAAAGATACATTACAAGTACAGAATCTTCAGAAGCAGAATCTGAAGACAGTATTGAAGTGCAAATTCCTAAAAGAGGCACTTTATTTAAGACAGAAAAGCAAACAACCACCAAAAGGTGTGTGTTTTCTGTTTTCAATTCTTATTTTCTCTTGAATTGACGTAAAAAATGTTGCATACCAGAAATGGAAGAAGCTATTAAGTCTAACCCGAGTGACCTGGACAAGGAAGAGGTAAGACCAGAACAAGGTCTTCCAAGTCGTCCTCAAGAAAGACATATCTGGAGGATGCCAGAACTGCCCCCCATTCCCCAAGGTTTGTACCAACAAATTTTGATGTAAACTCTGAGCCTGAACTAATTGAAGGTAATGTTTTAAGGGATGAACCACTTTCAAGTGGAAGCCATAGAAATGTATCAATCCCATTACAAAAATTGGTTCAGAGCAGCAAAAGAAGAGGAGTGGGAGATATGCGCAAGCCTTTGGAAGGGGGCAATGATCTCCTAATTAAACATCAAAAGCTTTCTGGGTCAGGAGAAGACCTAGAACTCTTAGCAGGGTGGAGCACATCTTCTTGCAAAGACAAAGAATTGGTTGAAGAACCAAAGTCTTTTATCTGTATACCAGAAGAAGGAATTGGAAATGACCCCAGCATTGTAAGAAGGCCCACTGGTGTCTACCAGCTCCAAACAAGCTCCAGAAGCATCCAAAGAGAAGCTCAAAGGACCTAAGAAGAAGAAGAAAGGTCCCAAGAGCCATCAGGGCAAGGGCAAAGGAAAATGAAATTGGCACAGACCTTACTCACAAGGGTACAGGATCCCCAAATTGGAGCCTTCAGCCATGGACAGTGTCTTCAATATGGCCAGGACTCTCATGGAATTCACAGCCAAAGAGAACGAAAGGATGAAAAAGACTTTTCCACAGCAATAATAGATTAAATACATTTTGTTAAATCTATTATTGATGTAGAACTTGCAAAATTTGATGCAATGTTAACTAAAATAACATCAGACATAAGTGAACTAAAAAGAAATGAAAAGAATTATACTGAGTGGTCTAAGCTAAGAAACGTCAGACTTGATTCAATCACAAATACATGTGACAGAATTGAAAGTAAATTTCAAGCCCACAATGAAGAAATGGAAGATTTTCCAGTTTAGACATCAATGATAAACTTGGAATTACAAAAGATCATTTTTTGGAAATAATCACTAATACCAATCACTTTGTGACATATTGGCCAAAAGTAACAGTGAAAGGCAGAATTTAAAGAATGAGATCAATTCAAATGTGGAGCAAATTAATAAGAATTATGAATCACATATTCCAAGACATTCTACACCTTTTAATGAAGAAAAGAATTCTTTAAAAGGAAGTTTTACCCCATTTTTAGGAGAAAGTCCTACCCGGGCAAGAGATATTCCCAACCTGGAAGAATGGCCAAGATTCTCTGTTGAAGGAGAATACAATCATATTGAGTTCATCAGAACAATTGATATCTTGCAAGGATATTTTTACATACCTGATGAAATCATAGTGGGAAAGCTACACTCTGTGTTTACCAGGAATGAGAAGAAATGCTATTGCAAAATGAGGCTAGATCATGTTAAACATGATTGGCCTTGGTGGAAGTGTGAAATCATCATTAAATGGGCTAACAATTCTTGGAGATTTAAAATGGAAAATGCTTTTGAAAGTTCCAGTTTTAATTTAGAAAAGGATAAACCACTTACTTGATTCCTCAAACAGAAAGACAGATTATTTGCCTTACACCAAGATATGTCTGACTCTATGATTAATATCAAAATATTAAGAAAGTGTGGAGGAGAAATAGAACATGCTATCAAGTGCAGATGTGTAGAGCCCTATTCAAGAGAAGAATAAATTAATGCCATGGAAGATATCATTACTAGAAGAAGAATTGGTAAGCCCTGGACTAGAGTCCCTATGGAATCCAAAATTGTCTCTCAAAATTCCAGATATTGTAAGAGGCATGAAAAACCTGTTTTGAAGTGTCATAAATGCAGAAGAACTTCACAATTAGCTAACACTTTCACCAAAAAGACAAAGATTAATGAATTTCAAGTCATTAAAGAAGCTCAGTGTACTGAAGAGAAAGAAAAATCTGATTTATATTCTGAAGTCTCTGAGGATAAACCAGTAGAGGACTATCCCATTGAAAACATTACAGCTTTCTTTGAGGTCACAGAAGTACATACTCACTTGCCACAGTACAGTGAGGATTGTCATAACCTGATCAATATCCAGGATGCCAGAATGTGTAAAACCAAACCTGCTAGAGGTAAAGGATACACTGCTGGAGAATCTTGTATCACATCAATCCTGATGAATGATATTGAAGCCAAAGTAAATTTGGATACAGGAGCATTTTGTACTTGTGTAGGCAAAGACTATCTTCAAGCCATACTCCCTGGATGGAAAAGCCATCTATCACCAATAGAGGGAATACAACTTAGTAGTGCCAGTAATAATATGTACCTTTTGGGAATATTGGACACTAATATTGTGTTTCCACATCCATCAGGAAGTGTAAGAATGAAAACTGAGATAGTAGTAATGGACAATTGCACATCACAGCACATAATTCTAGGAAATGATTACTCAAATATTTATGGTATTGGAATCAATAACCATAAAGAAAGATATTTCAAAATTGGAGAAAATAAAAGACAAACATTTGCCTTTTCCAATATTCCAAAGAAAATATCTGTGATATCCTCTGTTAAAGATACTTATAAGGAGGAATTTGTGGCTAATCAACTTGCTGAAGCAGAAATTAATCCATCATTATCAGCAAAAATGAGGCATGGCCTTATTGATATGTTATACACATATGAGAATGCCTTTGCTTCTAATAATGACCAATTAGCCACCATTAAAGGGAATGAAGTTGCTATTACTTGTAATATTGATAGACCATACCCTCCAGTACTTAGAATACCAGCTTATTCTTCCAATCCTGGAGCTAGAGAAGCCTTGGAAAAACATATTGAAGAACTGATCCAACTTGGTGTACAAAGGAAATTAGGCCATAATGAATAAGTTGAAGTGACAACACCTGTTATTATTCCTTGGCATAATGATAAATCAAGTATTTTTGGAGATTTTAGAGCATTGAATACCTACGCAGTTCCAGATAGGTATCCAATTTTCAGAAGTCAAGAAACCTTCACCCAATTATCTAAAGCCAAATATATAACATCCATGGATGCATTGAAAGGCTATCATCAAAAGGTTTTGATGCCTAAAGCTAAGAAATTACTTAGAATTATCACTCACTGTGGTATTTATGAGTATCTTAGAATGCCATTTGGAATTGAAAATGCTCCATCCCATTATCAAAGAATGATGAATACCATCTTTCCCACAGAATTATCTGAAGGATGGCTTATCATTTATATTTATGAGAATATTATATGTTCTGATTCATGGTCTTTGAACCTTGAAAGACTTACAAGAGTACTTGATAAAATTACAGGATTGAATATGAAGATTTCACTCAAGAAATTCAATTTTGGCTTTGAAGAACTTAAAGCTTTAGCACATATTGTTTCTGGTTTAAGAATAGGTATTGAAAAAAATATAGTAGCAGAAGTTTTACTTAAACCAATACCCCAGAACAATAAAGAAATGATTTGATTTCTTGGCTTTGACAGTTATTATAGGCAACACCTGAAAGACTTTGCAATTATAGGCAAGTCACTATATAGAATCTGTGATCAACAGAAAGTATTTGAGATGACACAGGAGCTAATTGAAGCTTATGAGAACATAAGGAAAGCTCTTACAGAAGCACCTTTCTCCTCATGCCTGACTGGAATATACCTTTTAAATTGTAAATTGATGCATGTGGAGACGGATTAGCGGCAGCCCTACATCAAATCCAAATTATTGATGCCAAAGCTACAGGGGGATCAATTTGTTACCTCTCAAGGAAAATCAAACCAACAGGATCCAGATATGGTGCAAGTCAGATGGGGTTCTTATTTTTGGTATGGGAACTTGAAAAAAATACTATTATCTTGATGGAAGTGTTTTTGAAGTGATAACTGACTGTAACGCCGTGAAATTTTTTCTTAACATGAAAACTACCAACAGACATATGTTGAGATGGCAAATAGCCATTTAATAATATAGATGTAACATGACTATAGTTCATAAAGCAGGAAGCATTCACAAGAATGCTGATGGACTTAGCATGTGGGCATTAGTCAATACTCCTGATAACCCAGATTATGTACCTTTGGAAGCAGAACCACATAATCCAATTGAAGGAATTAAAAAAACTTATATTGGGACTGAATTCTTTGAAGCCGGAGAATCTTATAAGCAAGACAATAATCTCCATATATTGAATCTATTATTAAATAAAGAATGCAAAAATACAGCTTTAGTCAATGCACTGGCTTAAGTTTGGAATAATTCCTATTCTTAAGGAAGATTTCACTTGTTTGATGGGATAATTTACCACAGAACCAAAAATTCTTGTGTAATGACATTGTGTAGCAGATTGCTTATCAATACCCTTCTTCATGAATGCAATGATAGCATCTACTCTTGACACCTTTCAGAAGACAGCACACTTGAAAAAGTGAAGAGTTTTGCATTGTGGCCATATTGGAGAAAAGAAACCATTGAATATTGCCATACCTGTGATAGATTCCAAAAGTCAAACAGGACTACAGGCAAGAAATTTGGGCGAATGAGTGCATGTTCAAGAACGAAAATTCTCTTGGGAAGTTGTTCACATGGATTGGGTCATAGCACTTCCTCCAAGTGGTGAAAAAAGTTATAATTATTGTTTAGTCATTATAGACAGATATAGCAAAACTCCCATATTCTTACCATGTCATAAAAATGACACTGCTATGGATACACGTTGTAAGATGTGACTATGAAACTGGTGATAATATTACTATTAATCAACAGTACTATGTCTGTTCTTATGAAATATAATAATAAAATATTATTATAACCACAATTAAATAATTAAAAAATTATTTCTTTCACGTGTTAAGCACTACTAGTGATTATAACAGTGAGCAGTAATTGTCTACAAGAATCAATTACAAGAAGAATTTAATAATAAAAACTTCTTTATTAAAATAATAAAATTATTTTAATATATAATTATCTTTTGCAAGAATAATTATAAAGATAATTCTTGAAGAAAATTATTACTAGAGAAAAACTTTAAGAATTAAGAATAAATGACTCACTAATAATCCAAAGAACTTATTGATAGATAAGAGTAGAGAAATTTGACGTGGAATTGTGGATTTAAGGGATCAAAAGGATTTATAACAGTATTACAACAATATATAGTTGGATTCTATGATTTAACGTCTTTCTGGATGATATTGAAAGATTTAAAACACTTAAGAATAGCTTTAACTAATACTTCCTTGTTGGTAATAATGATTTAATAAATTGATAAGATGATGATACGGAAAAAACAGCAAGAAGAGGCTTCTTTTAAGTCAACAACAGCTCACAGAGGCGTGCCATGGAGCAAACTGAAAAACCAGTGAGTGAGAAAACAATAAACCTTTTTGGATTAATGAGTGCATCATCTGTTGTCACGTAATATTATCATAATTACTTAATTGATGCTTTTACGTGACTACCAACCCCAATATGGTTAAGAATAAAAGGAGTAACATCTGTAAATCTTCTTTTATTCCAAAATAATCATTGATTTCTCAAAGTTATCAATGTTATTGCCAATTTCATCACAGGTTTTAATTACTGTGAATTTTTGAAGATTCAGTGTTTCACGTAGAATGGTCAAAAATGGACTGTAAGTAAAACTGTAATTCTTTTTGGTTGTACCATAGATAATACAGTTCCTCATTGGTCCTGAAATTTTCAGAAGGATTCATTAAGAATTGTATTTTTAATGAATTTTTGAAGTTTTTACCTCATTTCTACGTAGAATTGCAAATAGCAGTATTTTGCTGGTTGCTATGAGGTAAATCAATGAATATGAATCCCAAAAGGGTTTTAATTACTCTTTTAGGGTCTAGTCATGGAAATTCATCAAGAATTGACGTGGTTACAGGAGCCTAAGTAGCTTATTACCTCCTTGGCACGTCAAAATAGCAGGTTGTTTGCTATTTTCTTATGATTACAGTAGGTGTAACTTGGTAACCAAGTTCCCAAAGAGTTTTAGTTTACCAATTGGGCCAAGATGAGCCATGGATCCATGCTCTGGAGCTATCCACGCCTCTGAGGCCTCAGAAGTTGGGTACCCTGGCTCTCTTTGATGTCTTTTGTCCCCCTTGCTTATTTTTCACGTAAAAATAGAAATTTAAGCTTCAAGTGAGATATCCACTATGGGTGTACCAAAAGTCCATATGAGAATACCATGATATTAAGTGCTCAAAACATGCATAACACTATTCTTAGTGTATATGTAACATGGGATTTCTCACTTTCGCATTATTTTGGCTAAAAATCAAGAAAAACAAAAGTTTTCACAGATCTTTTATGTGGTATTAATGATGAGGTATTGAAGTATTTTCCATTTTACCACCTTAAATACTTAAATTGAGCTTATTCCCTCTATGGAGCTACCCTAGGTGAATTTTTGTGTAGAATCCAAATCTCGTCTTAAATCCATGGACTTACTTACTCAATAAAAAGTTATTTATTTTTTCTGAAATTGAAAATGATGAATTTTGGATATATGCATGACTTATGAGTTTTTCATAATTCAAAATTTCTTTTTAGGATAATTTTGCCTATTTGGGTATGTAAAATATACCTCAAGGCTCACACACCTCTTCTTCTAAGGATTAGAGTTATTTCTCATACAGGGTTATCTAAAAATATTATAAGTGACAGAGATCCCAAATTCACATCTGTACTTTGCACCAATCTTCACAGATTGTTTAGGACTAAGTTACTATTCTCAACAGCATATCACCCTCAAACAGATGGTCTAGCAGAAAGAATGATTCAAACATTAGAGGATATGATCAGGAGATTCTGTGCCTATGGGTTATAATTCAAAGGCTAAGACGGCTTTACCCATGACTGGTGCACTCGAATACCTGCATTGGAACTAGCACATAAGACATCAGTCCATTCTTTTAGAGGCCAAACTCCTGCTATGTTAGAAAGAGGATGGAATTCAATAATACGAGCAGACACACTGAGGAAAGACTGGATTGAAATTCAACCTACAGCTTCCAGCTTCAAGTTGATGCTTGATAAAGTGAAACATCATGCAAAACAAAGTATGAATGAATCTTTTGACTATGCAAAACAAAAGTGGGACAAGAGTCACAAAGTACCAGATTTCAAAGGAGGGGACTTAGTTATAGTTTCAACCTTGAATTTTAATAATATAAAAGGCCCAATGAAACTCCAAGATTCTTATGTAGGAACTTTTTTTATTGTAGCCTTACATGGAACCAATGCAGTTCAAGTAGAATTAAGTGGTGAATTGGACAATAAACGCCCCACTTTTCCAGTCAGCCTGATAAAGCCTAATCAACCAGCTGAAAAAGTATTGTTTCCTTTGAGGAACCCAACTCCTTTAACTGTACCACTAGTGGAACAAAAAGGAAGACAAAAAGATAAAGAAAGTCATTAAAGAAAGGAGGCTTAGGGGTAAAAATCAAAGAGAATCTCTTGTCAGATATAGAAATCCAGTGCATGAAGATGAATGGCTGGCAGAATCAGAAATACCTGACTCAGATAGCCTCTTAAGAAGATTTAGACATGAAAGAAGACCACACGCCTGAATATTTCTATAAATGTGCTTTAAACTACTTGATCTGAGTAATGTAAAGAGGTTTGACAATGCACATCAACCGCCTTTAGGCCCTTTTTTCTTTGTGATACCATTAATAAAATTGTGGCAAAATTTTATTTTGCGGTGGGAGGGAATGTGAGCCTTGAGGTATATTTTACATACCCAATTTGGCCACAATTCTCTTAAAAATAAAGTCTAAACCATGCATAACCCATAAGTCATGCATATATTCAAAATTGATCATTTTTTAGTTCAGGAAAGTATAATAACTTCATATTGAGTAAGTAAATAAATGGATTTAAAGCCACATTTGGATTCTACACAAAAATTCAACTAGGGTAGCTCCCTAGAGTGAATAAGCTTGAATCAACTCTTTGCCATGGTAATATGGAAAATAATTCAATACCACATCATCTGTCAGGATGAAACTATGATAAAGTGGTAAATAGGCTAGTTACAACTTTAACTATGTTCATGACACGGTTATAAAGATTCAAATAAAGGTGTTTTTAAGATAATAAGGGTTATAATTAAATAAAAAGGGCTTTACTATTGAGAAATAGTGGTCATGAGCACTGCTGAAAGCCCTGGGTGCAGTCTTAACAGTTGGATTACTATAATAAGAGTTACAATGATAAATTTTATTGTATAACCTGATTATTTTCCAAGAGTAAAACGGTTTTTGACATTTTACTACCTAAGAATTCAACAGCAGGATGAGGAAAGATTTTCTGGCTGTGAAAAGCACTCTTTTTATCCTGAAATGGGGTGAAAAGGTGGCTAGACCTTTCTGCGTAGGGGAAGTTGAGATTTTTCACTCTCTAGGACAGGCTTGTGGTTGACAAAAGGCCTGTATAGCCTGTATTGAGCTCAGATGTGGTTTTGAAACCACATCTGGGCTGTTTTTACCAATACAGGGTGAAAAGTTTTGTCGGGGGACCACACAGCCTGATTCTGACATGTATGAGGTGTAGAATGCTGTACAGAACCTGTATGGGACCCCAATATTGAATGAACTATGAGGTATTGAAGTAAAAACAATCTTCTCCGTCAGTTTGACACCTCAAAATCATGGTTATGGGATATTATCCCATGGTAAGGCTGTATTGGTCAAAATGTTGGATTTTGACCTTAAAACAGATATAGCTTTGTCAGTTCTTTAGATATCAACCTCAAAATGGGATCCATGTGTAGCCCTGTATGTGATCTACACAATGGTACTTTATTTGGTATGGTTATCATTAGATATGAAAAAGTTATTCCATGTACTAGTTTTGTGTACATGTGCGTGTTTTTAGGCATAAGCTTTATTGTGCTTGTTTGCCCTATAACGTTTTTTCTAGTGGAGATATGCAGAAATGGATGACGCTAGCTGATAGCCCTGATTGTGCTATTTCTAAAAAGACCCTACTTTAGGTATCTCACACTAAGACTGTAGAAGTTAGATAAGAGGTGAAGGTTTTATTCCCCCTTACTTGGCCTGAATTTGACCATAACTTCTGTAATACTGGTGCTAGCTCAGTTTGGTTGGTATCATTGGATATCCCTGGCTTAGATCTTCATTTTTCATACCCATTTGATAGGGTTAGGCATCTTACTCTGTATTTCAGATGAGAGGTAAAAATTAAGGTTTATGCTCAGCAACAACTTTGTTATTATTTGTCCTATGATGATGGACTTGTATATTTCAAAAGTGATTAGTTTCCTCTTTCTTTTGATACCTTTTGAGCTGGTGTGGCTCAGTTCAATGTTTTAGTGGTATCTTGGCTATACCGTTGGGTTATGGTATTTGGCTGTCAAGGTTGTTCTCTGGTTTTGAGTCACAGGCTGACATCATCAATACCACATGCATGCTCCATTAAATTTTTTTCTTTTTCCTAATTTCACGCCAAAATAATGGGAATGTGGAGAAATCCCATGATACATATACACTAAGAATAGTGTTTTGCATGTTTTTGGCACTTGAATTATGGTATTCTTACATAAACCTTTGGTACACCCATAGTGAATATCTCACTTGAAGCCTGAATTTCTACTTTGACATAAAAAATAGTCAAGTGTCACAGGGGCTCTTGGACAGAAATACAAGAGTGGCCTGGCACTCAGCAATCAGGGAACTCACTTGGAAGACTCCAAAAGGATAAAGAACAAGAATAATAAGAATGAATTCCTCTAAAAGATATGCAGGTACAAGATGAGATGCAAAAGGGGAAAGGGAAGCCAAATGGCCAAAGAGCCAACCAAGTAAGTCCTTAATCACTGTTTCAACCTGCCAAAAATGAATAATGGAATTAGTAAGTATATGACCACCAAATATCCATTGACAGGCGAAGAAAGAGAAAGGGAAAAGTGCTAAATGACTGACTTAATAATATCACTATTTGCTTAACTAAATGAAAAGAAAATAAAGATAAAATAAAATCAAAATATGTTAATTAATTGGGGGAAAACCCCCCAGGGTGGAAAGGGTAGCCGGTATATGTGAAAAGCTGGGAGCTTGAGTCCTTCAGGCTGAAAAACTGATCTGTATTGATCCTTGAGGCTGTATTGATTGTTTTGGGAATTGATACAGCTTGGCTAAAATTGAAATTGAATTGGGTTGAATGAATTTCCCATGCTTGAAAATGAAATACAGTTCTTGATGGATCCAGACTGTATTGAAATGAATATGGTTGCCAAGATGGATTGAGTGGAGCTTTGACACTTGACAACTTCTTTTGGCACTGCCTCTTGAATACACTTTGAGAATGAATTGTAAGTGTTCCCTTGGAAGGAATACTTGGAGTGAGAATAACCAATGACTTCTTGATGGCGTCGTTGGTCTTTGACACTGAAACACTTGCTCTTGAGCCTTGATGATTCCTCTGAATGATTGGGTGCCTTGATGACGTGATGAGATGTTGGAATGTTGAAATGACCATTTGATATTGCCACCATTGAATTGCTGTTGAAAAAATGATGCACAATGATATATAACATCATTTATGGCATATTGGTTCATGGCAAGAAGATTACGTCCAAAGGTCTTGAGATGGAAAGGCAGAGGGGGAAAAGGATGGGTGTGGATGGCTTCAGAGCTTGGAAAAGGTGTTTCTGGGCCCTTTGGGGTTTTTGGCCAGTTTTGGGTTCTTAGCCAAAAACTGGCCCAAAAGGCGGGGAAAGTGTCTTTTGGACACTTTGCGTCAAAGTGCACAAAATGCGCAAAATGCACAAATGCACAAATCCACAAAAAGTGCGCAAAATGGGCAAAAATGCGCAAATGCGGCAAAAATGCGCAAAATGCGCAAATGCGCATTATGAGCCCAAATTGCCAAAAACAGCCATTTGGGCCATTTCCCCTGGTTTTGAGGGAAATGACCAGAAATACCCATTTGGGCATAAATTTCCGCTATGGGTTCTGGATTGAGGTGAAGGGCCATGAAGGCCCCAAAACCCAAATGGCCACTAATGGTCCATAAGGTGATGACGTGGCCATACTGGCCACTGGTTGATGGATATGGCCAATTGGCCATAAAAGAACTATGGCTTGATATGCCATATGGGGATCCAAGGAGGTGAAATGCATTGGTTGTGACAGTACCCCCCACCTTGGAATGGTGAGCTCCTGAGCACCAATACAAGGTGAAGCCTGTTGAGGCTATGGAAAGATTTTGAGAAATTGATTCAAGAGGACTGATTAAGATAAAAAATTTGAAAACTGATATTAAAAATTTTACATTTGACGCAGGACTTGTTTGATCTTCTTTTGACATTGGCTTCATGATTTGAATTGAATTTTAAAATGAATGAAAATTTTTTGACGTGATAATTGACGTGGATTAAGAGAAAATTTAAAATGAAAATAAAATAAAAATAAAGAATTAAAATGAAAATAAGAAAAGAAAAGAGAAAAGAAAAATGAATTGAATCTTGAGGAGGTTTCTGATTTTGAAATTGGCCAAGGACCTGGAAAGAGAAACTTGATGCCAGGTGCCCACAAAGTGGCCAAGGTGATGTTTTGACAAGATTGTAGACCCCTCAGGGAAGTGCACACCAGGAGAGGAACTTACTTTTGGTAGTTACCACTCCTGCCAGTGCCATAAAAATAAAAACAAAAATTCTGAGGAATGAATTTGAATTTGGAATCTTGGAAATGGATTGAAAAGTGAATGGCTCATTGTCCAAGTGAAATGGCCATAAGATTGGAAATGAAGTTGAAAAGCCATGCCACGATCTGTGTCCAAAATTGCAAGGTGCTCACAGAGTGGCCAAGGTGATGCTTACAACAAAAGAGTAGAATACCCCTAAAGGTGCATACCAGGAGTGGGACTTACTTTTGGTAATTCCTCTCCCCCACCAAGCACCATAATGAATCAAGCTTTTGAAGAATTGGGCCCAGGCTTGTCAGGATATAATAAATGAAAATCTTTGACGAGTTCAGGACAATTCTTGAGGTTTTCAGTTGGTTCCCATGTGGATCTTTCTGGGTCTTGACTGAAACCTTTCCATTCCACCAGATACCATAATTTTCCTCTCTTGAGCTTTGAGTCCAGTATTTGAGAGACTTCCCATTCTTCTTCTTCTTCAATGATTATTGGAGGAGGAGGCTCTTGATGCCTATTTGGTGTTGTTGACGTCTTGACTGGTTCCAAAAGGGAAATATGGAAAACTGGGTGGATGGACTTCCATTGAGATGGAGCTTGAGGTGGTAGGCATGAGTACTGACTTTCTTCAAGATTGGAAAAGGACCCAGCCATCTTTCAGACAGCTTTTTGGTGGGTCTGGTTGATTTGATGTTCTTGGAAGAAAGCCATACCATGTCACCGGGATTGAAAACAGGTGGACTTGCTCTACTTTTATCTGCATACCTCTTAAACCTGTTTATGGCAACTTCAAGTTCTCTCGTGACATCTTGCTGTACTGATTGGATTTTTGTTGATAACTTTCCAGCCGGAGTATTTTGAGTGATGTGAACTGAGTCAAAATGAGGATCTCTTCCATAAACAGTGAAAACGGTGATTGTTTTGTTGAAGAGTGGTCAGAGTTATTGTAGGCAAATTCAGCCAGAGGGAGCCAGGTGTTCCAATCATCTTGATGATAACTGACATACATCAAAGGTACTGTTCTAGTATCTGATTTACCCTCTCTGTCTGTCCATTAGTTTCTGGGTGATAAGAAGTTGACAGATCTCTTGAAATCTTGAGCTGCTGACAAAGATTGGTCCAAAAGGAAAAAACAAAAAGAGAACCTCGATCACTAACAATGCTTGAAGGAAGGCCATGCTTTGAGAAAATATTCTTGATGAATAAATGGGCCAAATCTAATGAAGTGATTGAAGCTATTGTTGGAATAAAAACCACCATTTTTGAGAATCTGTCCACTATGACAAGGATTGAGTCAAAGGAATTGGACAGTGGCAATTGAGTGATGAAATCCATTGAAAGACAAATCCAAGGACCACTTGGAATTGGAATAGGTTTGAGGAGTCCAAACTTCTTGTGATTAATATTTTTGTTTCTTGAGCACTGTTGACAGGATGAGACATAATCCTTGATGAATTGAGTCATGCCGGACCAGTGGAAATCCCGCTTGACAAGTTTGAGAGTCTTCTCTTGGCCAGGGTGTCCACCTAGAGGAGAGTCATGCCGCTTTTGAAGCATATTGAGTTGAATTGTGGGGTCATTTGGGACCACCACCCAATCTTTGAAAAGGAGAAGTTTGGAAGAGGAATCAAGAGAATAATCTTGGACAGATTTACCTTTACCCAAATCTTCAAGGACACTTCTATATTGAGGGTCTTGCCACACTGCCTTCTGAATTGAATCAATCAAATTTGAAAATGAATCCACTTTGACTGCAAAAACTTTGAGGCTTGAATTCATCTTGCTTGATTATCTTCTGATAGTTCATTGGATTCTTGCTGATGAAATCCTCCCCCCTCTCTGGGTAAACGTCGTCCCGACGTGACAAAGCATCTGGAAGGGTGGCCAAGCGGCCAGGGCGGTAAGTGATTGAGAAATGAAATTCAGATAAAAATTCAGCCCAGGGGGCTTGACCGCGAGTGAGAATCTTGGAAGACATAAAATATTGAAGAGATGAATGATTGGTGAGAACTTCAAAAGGGGAAGAAATTGAAAGAAGAAAAGGTCTCCAGCGCTTGAGAGCCCAGACTATGCCAAGGAGTTCCTTGTCATGAATCTCATAATTGAGCTCAGCTGGGAGAAGCTTGCGGCTATCAAATGCAATGGGATGTTTTCCTGAGTCAGAGACCTGACTCAGTACAGCACCCAAGGCATAATCTGATGCATCGGTCTCTACAATTGTGGGTAGAGAAGGATTGAAGTGAGAAAGGATTGGAGCAGTGGTGAATGCCTCTTTGAGTTGATGAAACTGTCTAAGAGTTCCTCATTGAGGGGAAAACAGGAATTTTTCTTGAGGAAACTTGTGAGTGAACTAATTTTCTTTGAATAATGCTTGATGAAACGGCGGTAAAAATTGGCAAAGCCAAGGAATGATTGAAGAGCCTTGAGGTTTCTTGAAGGCGGCCAATTGAGAATTTGCTGGACTTTTGCTTGGTCCATCTTGAGGCCTTCAGAAGAAACAACATAACCTAAATACTCTACACTAGAAACATGGAATAGGCATTTGGACGCCTTAGCAAAGTGGTTATTGGCTCTGAGTTTGGAAGGAACAGTGGACACATGAGTGACATGTTCTTCCTCAGATTTGGAAAAGACCATAATGTCATCCAAATAAACCACAACATAAACATCAAGAAGATCATAAAAAATATCATTGACAAGATTTTGAAAAGAAGCAGGAGCATTGGTAAGCCCAAAAGGCATAACCAAGTACTCATAACTACCACATTTGGTTATAAAACAAGTCAAATGTTCATCACCTTCCTTGATTCTGAGCAGGTTATATGCACCACGCAAATCAATCTTAAAGAAGATAGAAGAACCATTGAAAACAGTGAGAAGCTGGTTCATAGGGGGAACAGGATACTTGTTCTTCCTAGTAACAGCATTGAGTTTGCGGTAATCAACACACAAACGGAGGCCACCATCTTTCTTTTTGACAAAAATAACAGGTGCTCCTGTAGAAGAGGAGCTTGGCCAGATGAAACCTTTCTCTACATTCTCTGAAATGTAGGCCCTGAGTGTATCTGACTCTTGGTTTGATAAAGAGTAGATCACCCCAACTGGAGGTAGAGACCCCTCCAGCTCGATATGATGATCACAGGCGCGGTGAGGAGGAAGTTTCTCTGCTTTCACCTTGGAGAATATATCCAAGTATTGGTGATAAACAGAAGGAAAAACCTTCATCACGGTTTCTATTTCTTCTGGCTCTTCCTCTTCATCCCACAGCTCCTCCAGGGAGTCATGATAAGATGAAGGAGGAAGGTCCATATTCCCAAAGAAGAGATGAAGTGAAGATACAGAGTTATCTTCTCCAACATCTTGAATCTATTTGAAGACTTCATCTCTAGATGATAGTAATGACTGATGGGCATTAAGGGAAGGAATATGGACAGAAGACAGCAATGATGGTGTTCTAGAATCACCAACCAGAGCTGCACATGATTTGGCAGAAGAAAAGTCATTACTAAAAGAAATTGAAGGATCATTATAGTCCTTATGATCAGAATTAAAGGTGATCAATCCTTGCCTCCAATCAATAAACGGATTAAAATGATTAAGAAACTCAAAGCCCAATATGAGGTCTTCTCCCTTGGGAGTATCAATGACTAAAAAGTCCCATTCAAAGCTTGGGAAGGAAGGGAGCTCAACCATATATTTAGTATGGTGAGTCACAAATAAAGAAGGAGACTCAGAGGAGTCTAAAATGATGAGGGGAATCTTCTCTGGAAGCTCTGACGTAGTCAATGAATACTTGTGAACAAACTGCTTTGCAATAAATGAGTTGGTAGCACCAGAATCAATGAGAATACTGTAAAAAACATCAGAAAGAGAAGAAAAAACAAAAAATTTAAGAGAATTCTTGACACCAGTATTCAGAATGCACAATTGTGCTCTGGATGGAACACTGTGAAGACCATTGAACACAACATGGTCTTCACTCAGGCTTTTCCCTGGCTGGGAAATTTGCCTGACGGTTGGGTAAGCTTGTTTTGGGGCCTTTTGAAACAGGACTCAAGACTATGCTTCCCACCACAATAGGTACAAAGACCCTCTTTGATTCTTCTTTCTTTTTCAGAATTCATGAGCTTGAAATCTCTATTCAATAAAGAAGAATGGGGCTTGTCCCTCTTCTGAAAATTCTTATTCTTCTTTTGACTTGAGCTTGAAGAATTTTGAGGATGAGAAGAACTTGACTTTGAGGGTTCTGGCTTCTTCTCTTGATGATGACTCTTTTCATTTTCCCTCTCATGGTACCTGGTATGAAGTTCCAGGGTAACGTCCATTAAGTCTTGAAGAGAGTCAATTCTTGAAGGATGGGAGGCCAATTGATCCAAAATCCTGGATGGCAATCCCTTCCTGAAATGATGGATGAGAGCTCTTTCACCCCAATCCCCAATTCTTGAGACTAAACTTCTGAAATCAGCAATGTATAAGGATACATTCCCACCTTCTTTCATTCTTAAAGGATCCAGCTCAGCTTCTGCTTTTCTGACTTCATTCGGGTCACCAAATGGAGTGAAGAGTTGAGATTCAAATAAAGGCCAAGAATTGAGAAGATAATTTGAGTCTTGATTGGTGAGATTGGAAAGATAAGGCTCAATCCATTTTGCAGCCCTGCCAATGAGAAATGATGTGGCATCAAGAACTTTCTTTCTGTCTTGAGAGAAATTTGCCGGATCATTATGGAATATCAATTGACAAGACTGAATGAAACTTCTAACTTTAAAGGGATGAGTCCCATCAAAGCATTCCGGTGCCTTCATAGATGGAGTCTTGAAGGCTGATGGTCTTGATGCTTCAGAAGATGAAGCTGCTTGAAGATTGGCCATAATCTGAGTCATTTGCTGCATGATGGCCAATAGAGATGGTTCAGACTGATGAGAGACAGGCTGATTAGACTGGGCTAGAGTTGGCCTTCCAGTACCTTGGGATACTTCCACCGGAGCAGGAACACCTTCAGTACCATCAGACCCTTCCTCTTCCACAGAATTCTCCTCCTCCTCTTCAAAATCTTCACCTGGACCTTTGAGAATAGTCCTTGAAGTTCCTGGAAATCTGCCAACTACTCCTGAAAATGAACTTGATCTTCTGGGCCCTCTTCCTTCCTTCCTGGATGGTGCTGCTCCTTCCATGCGGGGTCCTCTATCTAACTGGGCCCTCAGTTGAGGAACTGCTGGGGTGCCATCTAGAGGAGCTCTTGGAGTTGGAGTGAGAACAGCTTGAGCTCTGGCCTGAGATCTTGTCTGTCTTGCCGGAGGTGATTGTTGAACAGGCATGATACCAGGAATAAAAATGAAATAAATGAATTAAAACCAAAATTTTCTTGAAGCGAAAAGAGTCAACAATCAAATCTTGAGGAAAGAATCAATGAATAAAAATGAAAATCTTCAAGTACGTCAATAAATCAAAATCAAATGAAGTCTTGAAGTCAAAAATCAAATCAATGTCTTGAAGTAAATCAATGAAACAAATCAAAATGAAGTCTTCAAGTCAATAAATCAATGAATCAAATCACTCAAAATCAAAATCTTGCAGAAAATCAATCAATCAAAATGAATTTTTGAGGCAAAATCAGTTTATGTCAAAATTCTTGATGTGAAAAATCAGCAAAATCAATGAAATCTTCAGGTCAATCAATTTTCTTGAGGTCAATATCAAATATGTCAAATCAATCAATCAATCAAAATCAAGTGAATTCTTCTTTAAAAACCAAAATTCTTGAAGAATGAATCAATTATGAATCTTGATGTGAAGAACGCGTCTGAATATCTTGATGAAAAAATTTGAAAATCAAAGAAAATCAAGATGACGCCTGAATTATGAATGAAGTGAAAATTTGATGATTTGAGAAGATTTTAAAAAGAATAACAAAATAAAAAAAAAAAGGGTCAGCTTTCAATTTTCAAAAATTAAGAATGAATGAAAGAAAATTGAGAGGTGACGATGAATCATTAAGTTCATAAGCAAAAAAGAATCATAATTTCGATGAAATGAGTGAATGAAATTATAGAGAAAGAATGAACAAAATGAAAAAGAATTTTTGAGTTAATTAATATAATGTCACAGGGGCTCTAGTGGAAATACAAGAGTGGCCTGGAACTCAGAAATCAGGGAACTCACTTGGAAGACTCCAAAAGAATAAAAAATAAAATAATAAGAATGAATTCCTCTAAAAGATATGCAGGTACAAGATGAGATGCAAAAGAGGAAAGGGAAGCCAAATGGCCAAAGAGCCAACCAAGTAAGTCCTTAATCAATGTTTCAACTTGCCAAAATGAATAATGGAATTAGTAAGGATATGACCACCAAATATCCATTGACAGGCAAAGAAAGAGAAAGAGAAAGGTGCTAAATGACTGAATTAATAATATCAGTATTTGCTTAACTAAAATGAAAATAAAATAAAGATAAAATAAAATCAAAGTATATTAAGTAACTGGGGAAAAACCCCCCAGGGTGGAAAGGGTAGCCGGTATATGTGAAAAGTTGGAGCTTGAGTTCTTCAGGCTGAAAACTGATCTGTATTGCTCCTGGAGGCTGTATTGATTGTTTTGGGAATTGATACAGCTGGCTAATATTGAAATTGAATTGGGTTGAATGAACTTCCCATGCTTGAAACTGAAATACAGTTCTTGATGGATCCAGACTGTATTGAAATGAATATGGTTGCCAAGATGGATTGAGTGGAGCTTTGACACTTGGCAACTTCTTTTGGAACTGCCTCTTGAATACACTTTGAGAATTAATTGAAAGTATTCCCTTGGAAGGAATACTTGGAGTGAGAATAACCAATGACTTCTTGATGGCGTCATTGGTCTTTGACGCTGAAACACTTGCTCTTGAGCCTTGATGATTCCTCTGAATGATTGAGTGCCTTGATGACGTTATGAGATGTTGGAATGTTGAAATGACCATTTGATATTGCCACCATTGAATTGCTTTTGAAAAATGATGCACAATGATATATAACATCATTTATGGCATATTGGTTCATTGGTAAGAAGATTACGTCCAAAGGTCTTGAGATGGAAAGGCAGAGGGGAAAAGGATAGGTGTGATGGCTTCAGAGCTTGGAAAGGTTTTCTGGGCCCTTTGGGGTTTTTGGCCACTTTTGGGTTCTGAGCCAAAAACTGGCCCAAAAGGCGGGAAAGTGTCTTTTGGACACTTTGCGTCAAAGTGCGCAAAAATGCGCAAAATGCGCAAATGCGCAAAGTGCGCAGAAAGTGCGCAAATGCGCATTATGAGCCCAAATGGCCAAAAACAGCCATTTGGGCCATTTCCCCTGGTTTTGAGGGAAATGACCAGAAATACCCATTTGGGCATAAATTGCCACTATGGGTTTTGGATTGAGGTGAAGGGCCATGAAGGCTCCAAAACACAAATGGCCATAAAAGGTCCATAAGATGATGATGTGGCCATATTGGCCACTGGTGAAGGATATGGCCAATTGGCCATAAGAGAACTATGGCTTGATATGCCATATGGGGATCCAAGGAGATGAATTGCCATGGTTGTGACAGTGTCAGAAATAAAGAATAAAAGAGAAAAAACTCACGTGTAAGGTCCAAATAAGCTAAAAATGCATCCAGGCCCCCAAAATGTCAGGCTGAGTCTATGTTGAAGCAGTAATTAGGCTATTTAAAGCTAGAACTTTGACTGTTACACATTGAAAATGATTTAAAGTAAGTGTGTTTTAAGTAAAATGAAGATTTAGAATGTAATTAAAGGGTTCTACTATTAAAGAATAGTGGTGGTGAGCGCTATTGAGAACCCTGGGTGCAGCTTGATCCGTTGTATTACAATAATAAAGACTACAATAATTGAGATTATAACTATACCTGATTGTTTTCCAAGGGTATAACTGTTTTTGACAGTTTATACTATGTAGGAATGCAAGAGAATGATGAGGAAAGCTTTTCTGGCTGTGAAAAGCCTCCTTTTTATCCTGAACTGCAGTGGAAAGGCTGCTAGACCTTTCCATGTAGAAGAAGTGAAGATTTTTCACCTTCCAGGACAGGCTTGTGGTTTACAAACAGCCTTTTTACCCTGTATTGGGCTCAGATGTGGTTTTGGAACCACATCTTGGCAGTTTGCACCAATACAGGGTGGAAATTTTCATCTGGGGACCACACAGCCTGATTCTGACATGTATGACCCGTAGAATGCTGTACAGAAACTGTATGGGACCCCATTATGGACTTACTTATGAGGTATTGAAGTATAAACATCCTTCTTTGTCTGTTTGAAACCTCATAATCATGGTTATGGGATATTGTCCCATGGTAAGGCT
Organism: Austropuccinia psidii; assembly: GCA_023105745.1. Lineage (NCBI taxonomy): Eukaryota > Fungi > Basidiomycota > Pucciniomycetes > Pucciniales > Sphaerophragmiaceae > Austropuccinia > Austropuccinia psidii. The sequence goes on from JALGQZ010000006.1 coordinate 57,356,270, forward strand.
GTATTGGCCAAATTGTGGGATTTTGACCTTAAAACAGCTATACCTTTGTTGATTCTTGAGATATCATCTTCATAATTGGTTCAGCGGATAGCCCTGTAGGTGCTCTACACAATGGTACCTCATCTGATATGGTTATCATTCAAAATGACAAAGTTCTCCCATGTACAAGACTTTTTACACATAGGCATTTTTTAGGCAAAAGCTGTATTGGGCTTGTTTGCCCCATAACTTCTGTTTTAGTTAAGATATAAGGAAATGGATGACACAATCAGATAGCCCTGATTTTTATATTTCCAAAAAAAACCCAGTTTAAGTAGCTCACACTAAAACTGTAGAAGTTAGATGAGAGGTGAATGTTTTGTTCACCCTTATTTGGTCTGAATTTGACCATATCTCCAGTAATATTGGTGCTAGATCAGTTTTGCTGGTACCATTGGATAGCCCTGACTTAGCCCTTCATTTTGAATACCCATTTGATGGGGTTAAGCCTCTTCTCCTGGATTTCAGATGAGAGGTGAAAATTAAGGTTCATGCTCAGCAACAACTTTGAGGAGGAATAACTTTTTTATTTTTTGTCCTATGGTGATGGGACTTATATTTTCAGAAAGAGGTTAGTTTTCTCTTTATTTTGATACTTTTTGAGCTAATTTGGCTCAGATCCATGTTCTGGTGGTACCTTGGCTATATCATTGATTTATGGTATTTTGGCTTTCATGCTTGTGCTCTGGTTTTGAGTAACAGGCTGACAGCTGATTTTGATAAAGAAAATAAATGGATCAAACCACACCCAGGATTTGGTCTAAAAGAAGTAAAAACAAGCAAGTTGGAAAAACTATCAAGAAATTAAACAAACCACATTGAAATCCCAATAAAACAGGAAGGATTTGGAAAACATATGCAGGAATATTTGAATAGTTTAAAAAATCCACAAAGTATTGGGGAAGAATAATTCAAGATAATTAAAAGAAGATAAATAAATTTCTATATAGAAGGAGTGCAGCTAAAAAGGAGAAATCCATAGAATCCACACATAGTTGTGTTTAATGATAAATCTCAAAAACACATTCTCAAGAAAATGCACAAAGAATTGGGTCATAGAGGGGAAAATGAAACATATAGAAGAATGAAGAAAAGATATTGGTGGGAATGAATGGAAAAGATAGTCAAGAAATGGGTTCAATCATGTCAAGAATGTCAGAAAAGGAGTCATTTTCAGCACAAAGAAATAGGAAAGATATCTGCAACATCCACTTGATTTGAAAGAATCAGCATGGATTCAGTGCATATTAAGGCAGCAAGATGGAAATATTTGGTGGTAGCAAGAGATGACTTTGCAGGATGGCCAGAAACTGATGCATTAACTGGGCTAATGGCAAAATCAGTCCCACAATGATTAATTCAGAACAGATTTGTAGGTATGGAGAACCCAAAGAAGTCACAGTGGATGGAGGAGAAGAAGTTGGAAAAAAACTACAAGAAGCAGTCAAAAGAGCAGGATCAAGATTCAGAATAACCACGCTTTACCACCCAGAAGCACAAGGAATGGTTGAAAGAGGCCATAAGCAATTAAAGGATGCACTTGTAAAAATGTGTGGTGAAAATGGAGCCAAATGGAAAAGATACTTACCAATTTTAACCTTGCAAGATATAATTTAGGTAAAAAGAACAACAGGATACTCACCATTTGGGCTTTATTTTGGTCAGCAGGCTGTCTTACCAATTGCATAAAAAAAACACATACCTAGCCATAGAATGGAATAAAATCGCAACAACAGAAGAGCTATTGGAAGCAAGAGCAATACAGATTTCCGCAAAAGAAGAAAGAAAATTAAAAGTAGAAGATAAATTTAGAGATTCAAGAAAGAAATCAATTCAATACTTGGACAAAAAGATGGAACACAAACTGAGAAAGCAACTTCAACCTGGGGATTTAGTATTAGTTTACAATAAAACATTTGAGTCACAGTGGGGATTACTCTTCAAAAACTGTTGAAATGGCCCTTCAGAGCTATAAGTCAAGTTAATAAGGGACCTTATGAACTTGAAGAACTGGACAGTACTAAACTGACAAGGAAATTTGCAGCAAGTTGCAACAAGAGATTTTACCCAAGCGGGAAGATAGTTCACTTAGATTCAGAATCAGGAAATGAAAGCAGTGAAGAAAGTGAAGTTGAAGATTCAATATTAGAAGAAGAAGGAATTTAAAACTATACATACTCTGATTAACATTGGCAAGCTTTCAGCTGGAATGCTGGGGACAGCATTAAATGGAGGGGGGATGTGGTATTCCATACCATTTTTACCAGTCTCAAGCTTACCAAATAATAAATAAATAAATAAATAGCGCCCCAAATGGAAATAAAATTGTGGGAATGGCTCCGCAAATGGAAATAAAATTGCGGGAAGGGCTCCAGAAATGGAAATGAAATTGCGGGAATGTCTTCACAAATGAAAATTAAATTTCAGAATAGCTCTGCAAACGGAAATTAAATTGCAGAATAACTCCACAAATGGAAATTAAACTGCGATAATGGCTCCACAAATGGAAATTAAATTGCAGGAATGGCTCGAAAAATGCAAATAAAATTGTGGGAACAGCTCCGCAAATGGGAATAAAATTGCGGGAATGGATCTGCAAATGGAAAAAAAATTGCGTGAATGGCTCTGCAAATGGAAATAGGAATTAGGAAATAACTCCGGAGGTGGAAATCAAATTTCAGAACTCTGGAACTAGGTAAATGAAACTGTAAAGAATTTGCAGGGCATAATGAAGAAGATTAGAGTTTCAACCATAGGAAATTCAATTACAATTGAAAATACCAATTTTCCCACCTTTTTCAAATATAATGGCAGTGCACTAAATAAAAAACCTTTATTTTCCACACTTTCCCCACTTCCAAGAAAAACCTCACCAGCTAAATTATCTCAAAGACATCACATCATTTTGATAAGAGACAGAAAACCCAGCATAAGTTTCTCATATATATCATATGACTAGAAGAAAGATAGATTGTCAGGAGCTTTATTGTCTCCACTTTCTTGGCAAAAGTAAAATCTCACCAGCCAAATTATCTCAATTACATCACATGATTTTGATAGGAAACAGCACCACCAGCATAATTCTCTCAGAAGACATGTAACAAAGTCACCAAAAATGAAAATGTCACCAGCTAAATTATCTCAAAGACATCACATGATTTTGATAAGAAACAGAAACACCAGCATAATTTTCTCATATATATCATATGACTAGAAGAAAGCTCAATTGTCAGGAGCTGTATTTTCTCCACTTTCTTGGAAAAAGGAAAATGTCACCAGCCAAATTATCTCAAAGACATCACATGATTTTGATAAGAAAAAGTACCACCAGCATAATTCTCTCAGAAAACAAATTTATACACCAAAACTACATGTCTAACAACCTAAAACCTCTCCACTATAATTTTTTCTAAGTACCTTGTTTTGAGAAGCTCTATGGAGGCCCAAGAGCTATAAATAGAGGTCTTTTCTACCTCATTCTTCCCATCATCAATGGAGCAAGTTCCCACTATCCAGGACACCACTATTCCCTGAACTGGAAGGATATCTAGAATATTAGTAGTGTTTTAGTAGTAAAACTCTTAGTAGCCTTGCTCAGTAGCTTAGTATTAGTGAAGAATATTAGTATAACCATAGTAAAAAGCTCAGTAGCCTTGCTCAGTAGGTTAGTATTAGTGAGGAATAGTAGTATACCATATTAAAAATCTCAGTAGCTTTTCTCAGTAGCCTAGTATTAGTGAAGAATAGTAGTATAACTGTATCAAAAAGCTCAGTAGCTTATTTTTGCTAAAGAAATAGTAGTATAACCGTAGTTAAAGCTTAGTAGCCTTGCTCAAAAGGTTAGTGTTATTTACAAAAAGTAGCTGTTATATAAACTCAGTATTAAAAAATTCTAAAAGAATCAAATCCAGTAGTCTTAATATTAGTACTCATATAAAAAAATCATTATAATCAACATAAAGCCATAAAAAAATATATATTCTTCTCATCCCTATTAAAAAAAAGCAAAAAAAAAACTTATTAGTTTTATTGAAATAACAGAAAACCAAATATATATATATATATATATATATATATATATAAACTATCATCACTTTTATTAAAATAAAATAAAATAAAATCTTAGTGTTTCTTTTATCATAAATCTTAGATAAGAGTCTTTACTGTAGTGCTATTGATAGGTCTGATTTAGAGACTGCTGATAAGTCTTCTCTATCTGTTAGAGCCACAAATCCTATTTTATTCTGTGATTCTCTGTAGGCTGACTACTCAGTATTATTTAGAGGGGCAGCTAATATACATTAGCACCCATGCTTCTTGGACAATTCTGACATTCAAAACAGACTTACCAATAATTTCCCCCTCAAGGTACTGCCTTATTTCATCCCAGACCAAAAGGTGTTCCCACAGCCCAAGAGGTCCCTGGAATTCTGGATGACCCCAAGCCCCAAAATGAGGGGTATTGGCCTTGGGGATGGTTAGGTTGCAAACTGCGCAAAATGCAAATGGAGCATGATATGACCTGAGGGCCATATTTGAGGTTTGAAACCATGGATATGGCCAAAAAGCCATTCCACACCATGAGTGGTCAGATGTCCTAGGATTGATAATGTGGCCAATTGGCCATGCATTGGTGGAGGATTAACGTTCTGAAAACACCAATTGGGAGGGGGTTTTCTGGTGGATGTGACAGGTAATTACCAATGAGCACTAACACAGAATAACCAAAACTGAATCAGTTCTTCAAATAGAAAAACCCACAATTCTTGAAGGTGTAAAATAAGCTGTATCATTCAATTAAATATATCATTTCATGTATATATCACTTTTATGACATCAATCTGTGAATAAAGATAGGGGGCAAAAGCACATTTAAGCTCTATATATCTAGATATGTATATATATCATTAAAAGTATATAATTCCAATCTCATTTAGGATAGAGAATTCAGTCTTTTTTATTTGAATATTTTGTTCTTGTCCCAGTTTAAAGAGGAGGAACTGGATAATTGGAAATAATAGATTTCAATTCCCCCATGCATCAGATCTCAAAGCCTGTCTCAATAAGGTCTGGATGAAAGCTAACAGATTTAAAGAATGAAAAACCATAAAGTTATGGTTCATATTTATCTATAGAGCTCCCTTTTCCATTAATGAATTTGTAAAAAACTAGGAAATGTGTATTAATCATGTTTGAATATTGTAAGAATATTGAATTGATACCCCCAAAAACCAATTGAATTTTCCTTCAATATTTGGAGGAATTTTCGTTTGAAGATTTGTCTTGGTTTATCATTTGAACTTGAGACTTTTGCAAAGTTAATTGATCATTTTGTGAGCATTTTTGTTTACAAAAACACTCTTTTTAATGCAACAAATTTGATTTACATGGAATTCATTTTTTTAATGTCAAAATTGTTTTACTTATTAATGAACCTTCTTTCTCTCAGTTTTTTTATGTAAAAATTTCCTCTAATCAGAAGCAAGTATGTAAGATCTTTCTATGAAAATCTTGATCATATTCATTTTCATAATGAGCACTATGACTTTTCTTGTGAAATATACTAAGTGAAATTTTCACAACCATGAATAAATAATAATTTACTTAATTATTTCCTTTACTTCTTATAGACTACTAGTGATTTCAACAGTTAGAAGTAATTGTCAATTAGAATTAATTATTAAAAGTAGTAATGATAAAACTTCTTATTTAAATAATATAGATTCATTTTAACTAATAATTATCTTTTTTCAAGAGTAATGATATTGAATTCTTGAAGAAAACTACAAACATGAATAATTAATTGAAAAACTCACTTATACTACAAAAAATACCTTGCAAATAAAGGGAAGAGTAATTTGACAGATGATTATTGGATTTAAAGGATCAATAGTTTATTTATAACAGTAATATAACATTTTATAGCTAAACAATATTATAAATAGTGTTATTTTTTTGATTTGATGTCTTTCTGCTTGATGCAGAAAAATAAGAATTCTTAAGAATGTTTTTAACTAATTATTATTTGTTGGTATTAATGATAAAATTGAATGATTAGACAATCTTGAAAAAATAGCAAGATTAGCACTCTTTCAAGTATACAACAGCTCACAAAGGTGTGCCATGGAGTAAACGGAAGAGAATGAGGTAAGAAACTGTAATCCTCTTTGTATTATGTGTTCCATCACTTTTTGTCTTGTACGGTTATCATAATTACTCAATTAAGTCATATTACATGACTAAAAACCATTTATTGTTTAGAAATAAGGGATTTACTACTGTAAATATTCTTCCATTTCAAAATGATCATTAATTTCTCAACTTTATCAATCCTATTAGAAATTTAATCACAGCTTCTATTTTCTGAGAATTTTTGAAGATTCATTGCTTCAAATGGAATAATCAAAAATGGACTGTAAGGAAAACTATTCATTTGTTTTATGAGTTCATACTTCTTTTTGGTTTCTATATATATTATACTTTTCTCCATTGTTCCTGAAGTTTTGAGGAAATTTATTTAATAATTGTATTTTTAATGCACTTTTGAAGTTTTTACCTTATTTCTATGTAGAAAAGCAAACAGTACAATAATAGCGGGTTTCTATGAGGTAAATTAATGGGTAGTAGTCAAAAGAGGGTTTTACTTACTCTATTAATATTTATCCATGGAAAAAAATGAATAGTTTATATGGTGACAGGAGTCAGAGTTTCTCTTTACCTTCTCGTCATGTCAAAGTAGCAGCTTATTGGCCATTTCCTCATGATTTAATGGGATTTTAACTTGGTAAACAAGTTCTGAGAAGGTTTAAGGAGACTTATTTGGGCCATGATCAGCCATTGATCCAACCTTTAGAGCTATCCAGGCCTCAGAAGCCCCAGAAGTTGGGCATCCTGGATCTCTTTTATGTCTTTTGTCCCATTTACCTATTTTCATGTTAAAAATAGTAATTCAGGCTTCAAGATTGATATTCACTATGGATGTATAAAAACTTTATGTAAGACTACAG